>JAPXFQ010002614.1:0-1200000 GCA_028564705.1 Apricaphanius iberus
TTTATTTTCATGACTACATTGTAGATTCTCAAGTAAGGGCATCAAAACTATGAATGAACACATTCTGTATGGAATTACTGTATGTACTTAAAGAGTAACTCACCCCCCTACCAGAGTATAACCCCGCCCACATTTATTTTTGAAAATCGGCTCAAAAGGAGGCGTTGCCTGGCGGACCGGGAAAAACGCGTGCCGGATGAATGGCTGGGCATGGTCTGGGCTGTGACGGACATGTTGCAGGCAGCAGCGGAGCGCAGAGTCACAGGCGGGCAGTAGGTTTGGAGAGAGCCGTAGTAACGCAAGCTCCTTTACCTGGAAATAATCTGCAGGTTGAGATTTTTTCTCATCTTGCTTCTCCAGAGTACAGGGAGATAAGTTCTGTGGAGGATGGGAGCTGCGCCATATCATATCGAGCCATTGTCTCGTTCTCTGCCCGGAGTAGCTGCAGATACCGAGCCTGTAGCGGCATATAATCAGGGCCGTCTCTGAGTGGTACATTGTTGTTTGCCAAATCTAATGCTAAATATTGATTAGCTTGAGTGATCTCGTGACTCTGCCTCGACAGGAGCACCTGCGGCCACTGTACGTCATTGTTCGCAACAGAAAATTTGTGTTGCAGACAGATATATCCAAGCATGATGAGAAACATTCATGATTGTACAAAAAAAAAAAAAATACACCATCACAATTATTCCATTAAAAATGAACTATTTTTGCTGCAGGCAGTTCATGGTACCTCACTGTGGAGGTGTGGCTGAGACCGCTCATGTTATATTCCCCACCACGGCCGGACTGCTGTCATCAGTATTGCAAGCCTACGTCAAAAACCGAGATCAGCCGTTGGCAAGGCAGGATTTGAATTCCAGTGAATTGCAGTGCAGTGTAATCGTTTAACCACTTGGGGCACTAAACGGTTTTTGGTAAATGATCATAACATATCATTTTCACTAAAATGTACTAAAATACATAGAATAATTACTGAAAATGTAGATAGTGCTATTATAGATTCAATTATACAGTTTATCAACTAAAGAAAGTTGATTTTGGAGTGAGTTACTCTTTAAACAAAAAGGGTGAAATAACTGAATACATGTTATATTTTAGATTCCTCAAAGTAGCCACCCTTTGCTCTGATTACTGCTTTGCATTCCCTTGAGCTTAAAAGGTAGTCACCCGAAATGGTTTTTCCAACAGTCTTGAAGGAGTTCCCAGAGATGCTTAGTACTTTTTGACCCTTTTGCCGTCACTCTGCGGTTCAGCTCACCCCAAATCATCTCAATTGGGTTCAGGTCTGGTGACTTTTGAGGCCAGGTTATTTCACACTTTTTTGTAAAAGTAAAACATAATTCCATGTTTTTATTTATAGTTTTGATGCCTTCAATGAGAATCTACAATGTCAATAGTCATGAAAATAAAGAAAACGCACTGAATGAGAATGTGTGTTCAAAGTTTTGGTCTGTACTATATGTATCACTTTGAAGGCAATTCATCAAAATGTAAATTTTATACATAAAAAAAGCTTAAAGTTAAACAGGGTATTAAACAAAATATAAATTCCTTACATCCTTTTTAAAACAGTTCCACCACATTAAAAACATTGAGTTTCACCATTACTTTTTAGTCTATTTTGATGTCTGTTTAAACATTTTTTTTTTTTTTTCAGTCTCTCCAGGACATTTTTGTGATTGTTGCAGCCTAAAATGCTTGATGTTGCAGCCGCGTTTGTAAAAAGTTGTAAAAAAAATTGCACTGTTTTTATTTGTGGTTTTCTTTTGTTGTTTGACAACTTGAAAATAGTTTGAAAAGCAATCTTTTTTTAGAATATATATATATATATATATATATATAATATTGTTACTTTGTCACATTATTCGCAGAGTTAAGAGGCTACATCGTCACATAAATCACAGCAAAACAAAATTACTTAATGTAATTTTAACAAAGATTCTAAAATGTGACCAGCTCAGATTAGGTCCCTACTAAAAGAACATCTATGATTTTATTTTGTTGGTACAGTCCAAGACCCACCCTGGCCCCTTTTAGCCCCTCTTTATTAATCTCCAGGATACGCCCCTGCTCAGTAGCACAGAACATTTTGGAATAGTCACTCAATATTAATTCTAAAAACTAACAGGAATCTCTGTGTCAGGAGGGCGTGAGAAAGTATCGTTTCTCACTTTGGACGCAGCACAGCGTTGAGTCTGTTTTGATTTTGAAGCAACTTTGGGTTTTGCCGGACCAATAGAACAACCAGCTTCACTCTTGGGCTAAAAGAGCTGGAAAAAGAGTCTTGATCTGCTGACGAAGTTACCATACCGTGCAGCTGAAATAAAAGGAAACGAGACGAGGTTGATAGATTTGAATCTTAAATAACTCAGTGGAGGTGTTGGATTTTCCTGACCGTAACGTGGAAACTGTACCCCATAGCACCTTCCTTGGCAAAATGCAAATTTAACATTTCATTCTGATTTGCTTTCAGCTCAAAAGAAAAGTCTTCCACTGATACCAAAAGTTAAAAGAAAAAGACATGGTTAGAGAGTCCGCCTGTATAATTTTGTTTATTATGACTTTTCATACAAATCTAATGTATTGGTATTATTTACTTTATCTGTCAAATTTTAAGTAGATTTATTTTTGTCTTGATCTATTGCATCTTTAATTTGACCATGATCCTTGTAATTGTTTCTTTTTTTTTACACATTTATACCACTGATTGGGATTTCATCATAAATGTAGCTTAATATATTAATAAATGTAATTAATCTTCACTAGTTTTTTATGCTTTTAAATAAAAATAAATATGCTCTTATATTGTTAATACCCATTACATTTGTTTACCAAAAAAATTACCTTTCCTAAATTTTTACATACATATATAATATGCATATATATATATTTTATTTATCTGAGCTTTTTATGTTCTTTGATGTCTTTGTATGCTTGCACGTTGAATTAACTTATTTTAAACATAAAGATTCCTGATAATGACCGTAAAAGTGCGTATGGCGCTAAAAGTTTGTGTGAGTGGGTTGTTCTTCATTTGTGGATGATTTAAGATTGTGTGAGCAATTCTCAGCAGGCGCAAGCAGCAGTATCCAAATGAGGAGTTTGCGGCCGCTAATGCGAGCTGCACCACGACTAGAGAGAGGATGAGTAATGCGCATGAACCCATGATACATCTTTGGCACAATAATTAGGCTAAAATGCTGTGAATTCTGTTTTTCGCTTGTCAGTAATAAATGTAATTCATGCAGTGTACATGCCCTGCTCTCTGCTGCATGCACACATCCAATTGCAGGGTTAAACTGATTAAAACTGTAGCATGTCTGATTTTTTTTATGTCATATATAATGCCAATTATCATTGTGGTATTGTATATCATTACTACATTTTATTAATTGGACTACAGGAAGGTTAACCACTACGTGAGAAACTAATGAGGATCCAATAGGATCATGTGTGCTCAGCCTATCTTCACGAGGTGGAGACGTGATTAGAGCGCAGTGAGTTATGATGCATCTTTGTGGAAAAAACAGGGACATATTTACATAACTATCAGGTTTATGACCATTAGCGTGTTAATTCATCTTAGTTTATAATGTGTGTGAATGCCATTTTTTGTTTTTAAAAATAATAAACTCTTGTTGAATGCGGTAGCGCAAAATGAAGACATGCTTTTCAGAAGTGCTAAAAATAGACGCTAAAATAGCCGGCACAAACACGTTTATTCTTAGTAAATCACACTTCGCCTGGAACGCCTACTTCTTTGCCTATTCTCCTCCCAATATTTTGTGTCTTCTTAGAGAAATGCCCAGATTGCATATTCATCAAGGGCAAAAGCGCTAAATGGATTGCGTGCGTCTGTGGATTTACTGCCGCAATGCGCTCTGTGCCATGTTGATAGATCAGCCAGAGCCTCATTTTGCGATACTGTGTAGTTTGTACGGGTTTTAACAAGTGCAAACCATTGATAAATCAGCCCCTTTGTGTTACCTTTGAGTTTATGAGAAATGTTCTACAAAGTCTGACAGACTGAATTGAATATGTAACACAAATGTACTCTATTTAGTGTACTGTGAGTGGTTACTGATTCACTGCAGCTTGTTGGTGCACAACAGTTTATGAACATACTGCTGTATTTCCTGAGAATTGGCCAGAAACAATAACAGAGAGACTGGATTCAATTAAAAATGTTTGTGTCCTTTGTCAAGGAATGCCATATGGCTGGAGACAGCGTGAGCACTCTGTGGGGCCTGCTGCTCCGTGAACAATAGCTCGACCACTGAGACACAATTATGTCACGCAGGAGAAACATATGAGGGCTGAAAAAAAGTCAGCAAGCAAGTCCAACAAAAGGAAGAAATTCAGTTGTAGCAAATGACACAAAGTAAAAGAACATGATTTAAATCCTTCTGTTTCTTTTGGCATCAAGTAATAAACCAATAGGACCCCCAGGCCACCAATTATCAGGCTGTTCAACAGTACCTGGTTTTTCTTTTCTCTGCAGGAGGAGCAGCAGTGGAGGACTGAAGGGATGCTCTCTGTTTGAGAAAGGACACGGGAGAACAGTCTGCAATTGGGATGGAGTAAACTCTTTGGACAACCACATCCACATCCTGATCCACATAGCCTGCCTGGCCAAGTCCTTCAATGGCTTCCAGGAGAGAGACACAGTGTCTCTTCCCAAAACTGCGCAGAACATCAGATGCTGCAACCTTGTAAGAGAAAAGAACCAGAACACTTTGACAAAAACAAAAAGATATGTAGCTTGATGTGGATACGTTTATTTATCAGTATTGACCACTAGAAGACAAATAGATGAAAAAAATATCATTATAAAGAAGGATTTTTGTTTTCCTGAGTTTTGTTTTCCTTTGTTTTAACTTTTGGTTGGATGAAAAAGGCAGTTTATGTTTTGAACATGAAAATTACCTGTTTTTGTGTTAAAGTGCCTCTAGACTGTTTTGAAGTGGTGATCATATTGTATAAAGCTTAAGAAATTGTTGAGTAACTTTGAGCCACTTTCATGTCAGAAAACAACTTTTTGCACAAGAAGAACTTGTTTTCTTTATCCTGACTTACAATTCTGACAAAGAAGGAGGAAGTGTTGAGGAGGAGGTGGGGTCAAAAACACTAACAGTCCCCCCCCCAAAAAAAAAAGAATCTGGCCATTGACTTGTAGTTGTACGAGCAAATCCATCACTTCTGACACTTCCAGAGTACACACTAAGAACATAACTAATTGTGCTGGGATAAGTCCTTCCACCATCACTGTTTTATGCTCATGATTATTTCATGCCGCAGGGTTCATCGCAAGCAACCACAATCTGTAGAAGTGCAGCTGTGATTTAGTAAATAGGAGTTCATAAATAATACTGACTTGAACCAGTTAAATTATTGTTCTTTTGCACAACTAAACCTGAGCAGAATCTCAAGGCTTGTTGCCAAACCACTGTGTGTGCAGTTTTTTGGTGCGGTCATTATGTGTAAGTGCTGATTTCTAGGTCAGATTAAAGAATTCGCTCTCAGTTGAAGCTGAGTAATTTGGTTTGTTTGCAGTCTAATGTCAGTTTGGAAGTTTAAAAATACATTTTGTGGCAGTGTTGATGTATAAATACCTGCTTTGCTCTGCTTTCACCTTTGGTCTTGCATTCATCTAGCAGTCCAAATATTTCACCCAAAAAATAAGGCAAGCGCTTCTCTGCAGACAGCCAGAAATTTGGTGAGGAGATATCGAGTTTGGAAGCAGACGAGACTTTCTGGCTGAAGTGAGTGTTCAGGATAACAGGACAGCTGAAGCCCTCCATAGACAGACTCTGCCTGTAAAAAAAATCATGAAAAACAAGACGTTAAAATACAATTTTTTGCCAAAGTATTGAGCTTTTCCACATGTTATATCACAACTGCAAAATTAGCTTGCCCTTACGCAGAGCTAATAGAAGATGTCTGAACTAGAGGGTGACAATTTTTCGGGATTCCCACAGGTCACGTGATTCTTGCGAGATTCCCGCGGGACGGGAGTCAATTTCACTGTTGGAAACGTGATCGGGACGGGACAGGACATAATCCACGGGATTGGAAGGGAAACCGGAAATTATAAATTTTTTTACATTTATCTTGTCAGATATCAGGGAATTAGCTTTAAAAAAAATGACGCTGCGATGGGGTGCCAATGTGTGTGGTTATTAACTCCGCTGCAAAATGCAATTCCATCGGGTCTACTACACTGCACGCACCAAAACTGAAACTGCTACGTTGTTGCTACACCACCTGGATAAACTGGTAAGCATATGATATCAGACTGAAAATGCGTGTATCTTAATAGTTTGGTAGTCAGACGAATCGAGTCCATTCATGACGTGGTAAGGTGGCCAAACGAGAATGCAGGATATGGTTAAAGATGGCGGATAAAGGTAACTAGATGATCTTTGATACTGTGGTAGGCTATAGTATAAAGGGGGCGGGGGGAGCGAGCGCCATAGGAGGTAAATTACTAATCTACGGGATTCGGGTCAGGAGTCTTTCTCTCGGGATTTTTTTGGGACAAGATTTTTTTTGATTGATTCCCGTGTCACCCTTTAGTCTGAACAGCAACTTTCAAGACAATTCTCAGTCAAATTCGTGTCTTGACTTTGACAGGGCCACTCTATGACCTCTGGCTTTTATTTCAAGATTACTCTGTATTCAAGACAATTTATCTGTTCAGTTTTGACCAGCTTCCTGTTCCCTGCTAGAGAATCGCATCCCCAAAGCATGATTCTGCTACTTCAATGTGTTGTGGTGGTTGTAGCAGCGCCTCATCTTTTTGCTGTGTTTAAATCAGATGAAAATTTTGAGTTTCATCTAATGTAACCAAAGACTCTTACATCCCAAATATTTAATATTACTTTGAACAAATTGTAATGCCTTAGTGGGTATATAGCACTGTCACAGTGAGAATTTGGGTGATAGATTTAATACTTCTACATGAAATGTCCAAAGTTTGAAATGTAATGTTGCTTCAAGATGTCTGCAACTTTACCATTGGCCTATCTGGTTTGTTTTCTTATGTTCTTCAACAAGCCTCATAGGCTTTTAAAGAAGTGCTGTATGTATGCAAAGATTAGACTACACACAGTTGGACTCTGCTTACTTCTGGTGGACTTCAGGAAACGTCCTATGGCACTCTGTGGCACTGGATTATATATAGGAGTAGGGATGGGTGATATGGCCTAAAAATAAAATCTCCAATTTTATTTAAATTTTATTTACGATTTTTTTGCAAATCCCCCACTACTTATTTAGAAAAGCAATAAGTAAAAAGGCAGATAACTTGAGCAAAGGAATCGGCTACAGTTAGCCGTTTTTAAGCTAAGGTTTTTTGGTCACTGTGGTTTTGTTCGTCTTGCAGAGACTGGCTGTTTTCATATTCAGCTGGATGTCTCCGTTTCAGGTATTGGAATAGATTTGTGGTGCTCCTGCCTTTGACCACGATGGGCTTTCGGCAAATGTAACAGCGTGGGGTCTCTTGCTCCACGTCTTTCGCAGCAAACCCATACCAATTCCGCTACGGAAGCTCTGGAAAGCCAAAAATGTGCCATTACACAGAAACTCCTTTTTTTTTATCCTCCACAACCAAAAATTAAAGTTAATTCATTCAATCCATTTTTTTGCCAAGGCCTATTTAGGAGAGTCAGAGTAAAGGGGATAGAAAATAAAATGCATGCCACAAAAAAGCTGCAGGTTTTCTTTGTATTTCATAATTATGCATAACATGGCATCATTCCATCACATGAAATCATAATACAATCCACTGCAAAAGTAAACATAAAGGGTACAAAGGGTATAAGCGGTTTTCCAAAGCACTGTAGCATCTGTTGTGTTTTAAACCTAAACTCTACTGGTTCTCCGATCGATTACCTAAAATAATGGAGTTTAACACCTAAAGTAAAACAGAAGACTAACCATCTAAACTATGATGACTGAAAAAAAACATTATTTTTTTTAATTATATTGATAGCTTTGAGGAAAAAGAAAACAAAATCACTTAAATAAAAAGAATAGTACGCTCAATAAATGTAGGGGCTGACAGCTTGAGAGTTTAAATGTCAAACTCAGATTAGCTACTAACCAACTCCACAGGACTGTTTGCTGCATGCGACTCAGTAAAAGTGCAACTTCAAATATGTTAACCTCATCCAAAGCATGTTGCAAACGCAAAATGCATCTCCTAACAGTAGAAAAAAAAAAAAAAATATATATATATATATGTATTTAAAAAAATCTAATGTGAAGCTGTCTGTGGAGGAAAAAAAAATCAACTGTTTCTTAAAAGAGCATAAAAAATAGTCAAAAAGTTGTTGATGAAAAAAAAGCTTGACATTTTGTGCAAGTCTTTCATTTGACAGGAATAAGAGCTTGAAGTCATTTCTGTGTTAAAAGATCCCACACCCAAGACACTTAGACTGGGAATCAAACAAGGTAAATAACGGCCATTCATTTATCCCACATGTTACACGGATAATGGTGGGATGATGGCTTACCACTGACTCAGAGGCAACAGTGCACTTTGTGACTGAAACTGCAGGGCATGTTTGAGCGTGTTTTGGACAGATGCTGATTGAGTGATGAGAAATTAGACACGCCGGTGAGTGGGAAAAATGAATCGACTCAGCGTGGGAACTTCCCCCCTCCTCCCAACAGACAGGTAAAAGGTTTATTTTCCCTAAATGTTTTTGACAGAACACTGTCATTAAACAGATAATATTGTAACTGAACTGTAAAAGGAGGAACACGAATTACTTATTTCAAACAAATAAAGATAAAAAATAAACTATTTCACAGGACAGACATTGACCAATATTCACAGGCTCACCATGCAGTTATTTTACAAAGAATTTATCCTGTTTCAAATCTAGTGTCTTATATAAACAGATCTAGGTTATAATGCGACCTAAACCTCGAAAGTACAAAAAAAATAAAATGGGTTGCACACCATCAGTATTTATTAAACATAAATGAAGCCAAAATGAGAATGCTGAGCCAAGCACATCCTTTCACCCTCCAGAAACGGTTTTACAAGGATAAGAAGGAGACAGGTGCTGCTAGTCGAAGACACTTGATTAACTGATCTTCAGCAAGTGTGAGAATCTGTTGGCAGTTTATGTCAACACAATGCTGAAACAGAAAGACATCAGCAATGTCCTCAGAGAAGCAATTACAATCTGGGAAGGGTTATAAAAATTTTCTCAAGCTATTTAAGACCTGCTAACCTTGTCAAAATAATAGAGTACCACTTGTGCTGTGCCAGCTTTTTTTCAAAAAATTTTTTTGCAACTCCATTACTTTGCATACAGTAAATTTCCCATTTAATGGCCGGAAATTGGTTCTAAAAATTTTAGATTACAATATTTTAATAAAGAAAATATAGACATTTTGTACTGTACTGGCCAATATATTTAAATGCTTTTTGACCTCCACATGGTGTCGACGGTCTGCAAAACATACACACACATGTTGTTCATAGTTCCTATTTTGACAACTGACAGACATTTTTTCAATGATTTGACCCGACTAAAATATCTGCACTGGACAAGTTAATATTGAACAGTAAAACTAAAAGGTTCTACTTGCTTTGATTATATGTGTGCTTATACACAAGCTGATAGCCACAGGTTAACACCACTCAATTGTTTCATACTTATTTAATCAAAAACATTTTAATATGTATTTAATAAAAATCGAAAATATTTGTATATTGCAATAGTTTTTATTTTTTAGAATTGGCTAACAGTACATGTCCATTCTTCACCAGGGCCGATTTATAATTTACCTGCAGCTTCCATGTGGCTTCCATGATGAGAAACTTTAGAAAGTCAACATGGAATATGTCTTGCCACCCACAAGGAAGAAAAAAGAAATTACACATCTCATTAAGCACGGTGGTGGAAGGATGATGATTTGGGCACTATGTAGGAACTGGGCCAGTAATGACACCCCTTTGTATACAAACCTGTTCCACCTTCAAATGTGGCTGAAATGAGGTCAGATAAAAAAAATGTTGCAAAGAAAAGTGGGCTAAACTCCTCCAGGATACGGGTTGAAAACAAGTCAAACGGAAAACAATTCATTTAACTTAAGCTGAGTGGGGAGTCCAACAAGTTACGGAATCAAGACAACCTGGAATCTGGTGTGCCAATTAGTACATTTTAGGTCAATTTAAATTCTTTTTAAGCCTGCTAAAGACAGAAACCCAAGAATTTGTAGGAAAATAATCTTGCTTATCAAGAGCGTATGTTAAAACTAAGAAAAGACGATTCAACTAGAACCATTTTCAGCTTCAACTACTTTTAATCATGTGAAAAAGATGTACTTGCATATTTGCAGAACACACCATTCACCACTGCAGATAGTACCAGCATACCTTGTTGTTTTTACTATCACCTGCACATTATGCCTTCAAGCAAGGCAATTATGGCAGACAATATTATGTTATTGGAATGTTTCGTACAAGCTGTATTCATATCAAACTAGAACACTTCAATGACTCATTTAGTGTTATTGTAAGAGTAATTTTTTTCTCATACGATCAAAGAACAACAACAAGTGCAACTTGCTTATACTGTAGACTTCTTAAATTACACATTTTACAAAGTTAAGAAATACATCTCATCTAAAACTGACCCATAACAGTTTACTCAAACTAATAATTAAGAAAAACCTTGATAAATAATAATAAATAAAAAAAATCTAAAACAACAAAGAATTGGGAATTTATATGGATTGATTTTAGTATAGACTATACAACTGTAATAATTTAAAGTGTACAGCAAAAGCAGCAGGTAATACAAAAACGTTTAACTATATAAATCAAACTGTATGCGGATTTGTGTTTATATTGAATATTACCAATTAAACTTCCTGTTAAGTCTTAGTAGAAGCTGATTTTTCTCTGGGTGACCAGCAGATCTTCTGGTTTGGATATTCACAGTAGTCTGACAATCAATCACTTTTTTTTTTATCCACTTCTATTTTTTCCCCCTTCATTAATAGACAGAAGTTAAAATTCAACAGTACAATACTTATACGAAACATAATTAGAACTAAAAAATTTTTTTTAAATACATATAATTTCCTAAAGAAAATCGAAACAATTGTAAAGATGGTAAGACTATTATTTACTACTTTTTACGTCTGGGTTTCACGGCGGAAAACATCAACAGTAAAGCAGCGAAAAGCAACAATAATTTTGCATTTTTACCAAAAATTGCACATCTTCAATTTTACAGTTGATCTTTGACCAATACCAGCAAAAATGACTTATTCATAGGAGCAAAGCGACAACGGTAAATATACCTATCTGACATGTAACCAAGAAGTAATCTGATTCTCCTGTTTTCATATTTATTTTATCATATAACCAAAACAAAAATGGTGTAAAAAAGAGTAGATTTTAAGTGCTGTAAACCATACTGGTTTATCAGCAGCGTCATGCTTTCAATGATACACTTACAAGGAGTTAGCTCCATTCTTTGTAAAATAATGTCCGGTTTATTAAATATTGAATGAGTAACTCTTTAACTGCTGCCAAGGTTTTGCTAAACTTTACATAGGATTGCTTCTCACTCAAGCTACAACACATCCGGGACATGATGCTCATCAGGCCAACATTATGGCCAATCATAAAAGGTTTAATTTAATCACTGCGGAGCAGAACGTGCTGTTCATAATAACCGGCACAAAACCAACAGGAAGTGTGACCCCATTGTCAACAGGTGAGTGGGCAGCTGTCATCACCAGACAGGTAGCTGGGTTAAGGAGTGGCAGGGTTGCTGCCGTCACAGTTTGTGAATAATCACAGCAGGTATTTCCGCTCAGGGCTCGGCCAACTCACAACGAGGCGTGGGAGGTGGGAGGAGCCAGCCTACTCTGCAGGAATTATGTGGGAGGCTAGTCCTTCATGTGACACAGGAAACTGATAGGAGGAATTTTACTAGATGTGTTGATCTTCTCATCTCTGTTTTTTTCCATTTAGACCTGGATATTTTAAACGTGACAGTAGATTATTTTGGCTACGAAACAGTGAGGAAATGAATAACTTTTTCTTTACTTATGTTTTTAACTTGTTTAAAAACACAAACCAGATGCTGAACAAATATGAGAGCAACTGGCAGATTTTGCAGTCCATATTTGCATAAAAAAGTGACTTGATTTGTTTAGTCATGTTCTTAAGAGCCATTACTCTCGAACAGAGACGTTGCAGCAACAGAGAGGCGCTAAAGCCAAAGATACTTTCAAACCACCATGTGTTTTCAATCTCAGCCTTCTGGCTCCCTCCACTTTCCAACTCCCAAATGCTCCAGAAAATAATCCTACTGTGTTTTTTCCCCAGTTTTCTGGAAATGACCTAACTACTGCCAGGAAGAGGAATGTGAAGAATTCCCTGGAGCTGTGTGTGACGTCAGAGCACTGAGGAGGCCCCCTTCGCATCCGCCAGCCTGGATATTCCAGAGAACACTCAAACTCCCAACAGCTGGAGTCAACTGCTGCCTTGCTCCGACTCCAAATCCCCCCCCCCAAAAAGCACACCTCCAGGCACCACAATCTGAGAGATTGTTTCTCACATCTGCACTTTGAGTTCATACAGTTATAAGCTGAGAATAGTAAAGTATTAAACCACTAACACTTATTTAGTAGTTCAAAATAAAGTTAAATACTTGCACAGTCTTTGTTAATGCCTCTGTGAGATTCATTTCTGAGATTTCTTTACTGTTACGCAATTTCAGTTTTGCTTTGTGTAACTTTCTGCAATAGTTTTTATTTTTGTGTATGTAGTTTTTGATTGTCAGCCAGGTCATCACTGAGAAAGACAGAACACAAAACTGGGAAAGGTAGCAAGCTGATTCTGTAACCAATTGAACTTTAAATCTATCGCCCACCGTCTACTGCTATTTTAGAAACACTTAACAAAAATAACTATCTCTTAATCATGGGTTAAGCACCAGTAAAACCAGAAATAATGTAAGCTGTTGATCCAAGGTTCTGAACAGGAGTATACTTACCTTACTGTCAGATATTACTGTTTGGTGTATATTTCGATTTGTTTAATGCATTCTCAACTGTAATGAGAATTTTCACCTACTATACTGAAATATTGACATTACACAAAAAATGAAACCAATATCTCTCTGTAAAATTGCAAACATTTCTTAGATGTTTGTCACATGTCTCATCACGGTCTCATGTTACATAATCTTCCACATTTATGTTTCTGTGAATCTCAGTTTTAGGTGTTCGTGTTTTCATTGTTTCACAACATCTAATTCCTCTACTTAGTGACTTTTGGCTGGAATGAACTTGTGATATCATTATATGGTACATTTTAAATATTTTACATGGTTTTTCCACTAACTAAAGCTGGCCTAGGTTGCTGCAAAGCGGTTCAGGGGAAGACTTTACCATTGCCAATATACTCTGTCTTTCATTCAAGACAAGAGAAACAAATATTTTATTGTAATTTTCCTTCTGATTGGTTACAGCTTTATCTGTTTGTGTATTTACGTCTAAAACATATTGAGTCTTAAGGCAGTTGCATCTCAACTCTTTACAGTGAAAAAGGCTTTATCTGCATGCGCGAACAGAAATGTACGAATGTATAGCAGCGATAATTGCTTGGGTTCTTTGTGGAGGAGTGCATTCTCTGGTGGGAAAATCCTGATTGGTAAATTTGTAAATAAAACCAAAGTAGAGGGCTCGTTAATAGGAATAATGAATTGGTTTAGCGGGAGAGATGCCAACAGGTAGGGGGGCTGGTGCCCAGACATTTGCCTGCTAATAGATCAAGACATGGCCAATGTGACCAAAACAAAGAGATGACCATTTACGGTTACACCGAACCCAAACTCCTCTACATCAGCAACAGTGCAGTATAGATCGCAAATTGCATTGAGATCTCTGACAACCTCAACAGGCTGACAAACGCCATGAGGATCAGGAAAAAGATTTTATGAGGTAAATAGAACAAACATTCTCAACTTGAATCCAAACCACATTCTAGTGCTTCAGCTGCAATGGAGCAAAAACAAGAAGGCCCCGCCCCGCACAGTAGGGCTGGGTAATAAACTGGCAAGTAACAAATACCAACATTTATGACTTTAATCAACATCTATTTGCTCATATCGGTATAATTAGTGTGTTTAAAAAGTGAAAGCTGTGTGTAGTTTGGCAATGCTCGGGTCCCTTTAAGAACCTGTACAGTGGGGCAAAAAAAAGTTTTGTCAGCCAACCAAAAGTTTGACAAGTACTTGATAATGATCCAGAACATATTTTTATCTATTTATATGGTACTCTAGAGTTTAGAAGGCCACAAAAATTGATATGGTAGGCAGCATTTCCTCAATCTCCGTTTCATACATTTTTCTGAGGTAAAGACAAGGGCCAATTTCAAAAGTCTGATTTCAATCAGAATAAGGTAATAATTCAACTTTTTCTTGCTGCATGTGAACGCACTGACTGTGTTTGAAGCCGTCGCTATCTGTTATTACCAGTGCTTAAGTCAGGGTGGGACATAAATGTAAAATTTCTTTGTCTAGAATAAACCACTTCACACACAGAAAAGAACAGAAAAATAACAACAGCACAGATTTCATCAACATAACCTCAGTCACGCAGCTCGTCCACAGTGTGTGTGCCTCTGACGTTAAACATTCATGTCTTTATCTAAACTGGACTCTCAGAAATATTTAAAGGAGTGGGGAATATAAACCCTGAAACCCTGGGCCTACTGTCTGTAATGTAAAAAAATAAATAAAAATTCTCTTCTCTAAAGACGTCATTCAGTGAGTTCTAGCAACTGTTGGAATAGCCAAAAGCTACTTTCTGTGCTGGGGAATTGGCAACACTTCCATCTTGTCTGTAACAAGAAGAGAAAGATGTTGAGCAAATGGAGAAAGATTCAAATATTGAAGCAGTAGAAGTAGAGGTGGTCAAAGTGGAAAACAAGACACTGCCCCATATAGAGAAAATAATGTTTTTTTCCGGGGGTGGGGTTCTATATGGGGCAGTTATCGTCCATTTTGTCGTTTTAGAGGTGAACTACTCAAGATATCGGGATACTGATTTGAGGCCATTTCGCCAAGCAGCACTGAATAGAAAAGTGAGGGGAGCTGAATCATCTGTCCTCCAACTGTTTAATGGTTGCCACAGGATCATGGCCTTGAACATTGTCAAAACATTTTAACTGTTGCCATCAGGCAAATGGTGCAGAACCGCAACATCAGGAACAGAACCCACTGAAACAAAACTTTCAGCCTCAAGCTGATTAAACTAGATTTAACTGCTTCTGCAAGATCACTTTATGGGATTTTACTTATTTTATATCTTTCAACTGGAAGTGCATTATAAAAAAAATTACAATAGTAATCAGAATATAAAGATGTGGAAAATTTGGTAGGCTATATAATTTTAAATCTTATGAATTAAAATTCAGCTTTTTATGTTTAAAATGTGGCCAGTTGTGAGGACTTTTACTTTTATGTGTGACTTTATCTTTTTACATTTTCTCTAATCCATTTAATACAAATCTGTCAGAAACATCAGATGAAAGCTGTCTTGTTGGGCAGTCTGCCATAAAGTGAAGTATGACAATATATTTGAATATGAAAACAGAGCCAGTGTACGCTAGACTATTCATGCCTGTAGCGATCAGCACATTTCAACCTCAAAACCTGACAGTTGCAAGATTTCTAACCGTGGATGTTTTTAATAGCAAAGCCCAATCAATGGATCCATGTAAGCATCAGGGTACTTTGAAGTGTTGAGTCCTTTACATGGTCTCACCAGGGTGGGAATATACGGATGACATCTTTGGGTGCGGGAATCAGCTGGGCTGCCGTCTCTCTGTTGAATACCACCAACATCCGAGTAGTTTCCTCGGAGACTGCACTTTTCTGCTGGTGGCCATCTCGGGGGGGCTGTTGGTTCTCGCAGTGCGCCAGTTGCATGCCGCACTCCTCTTGGACCTCCAGCACCTCCAGCACTAGCACACCAGGCCGGTCCACTGGAGAGCAGAGCAACAAAAACACAGATGTTGGGAGTCTGTTTGGTGCAGCGTGTTTCTGTGTACAAAGTGTACCAAGGCTCTCGCAGACTGCTGCTCTCTATGGGACTCGTTATGAGTTGCAAGAATCATTCACTTTTAGAATCAAAATTTGCACCACGTAACTGGTTGAGATGGAAATGAAACACAGTAAATCCCAGGAGGTGTCGGTGCAAATATTTTGGAACTGTACCGTAATGATGTGTTTGCTTTTAGTCTGAACTGTAAGAGTATAAAGAGATAAACAGGAGGGGCAAATTGTGGCAAAGCCCTGCAGACATGCAGTAAATCAAACTAAAATAAGACCGCAATTCTTAAAATTGGTCTGCAAACTTGACAGCTCCAAGTTTTAAAAGAAAAAGCATGAGAGGGTAGCATAACAGCATTTCATTGTGTGGATATGCGAATGGCCAGTGGGGATGATTATGGTGATAAATCACATCAGAGACTGCAACAGAGCAATTATTTTTTACACGCATTTGTCCAAACAGGACAAATACTAAATATCAGTAAATATCTATTTGCAAGTTTTGTGTCAGATTCGCAGTTGGGTTAAGATCTCCACTTTGACTAGGTCATTTAAACTCAAGATTATGATTTGATCCAACTATTCCATTGTAGGTTTTCATTGTATATTTATAGCTCTGGTGCTGCTGTAAGGTGAAACTCCCCGAAACTATTGAAGAAAAGCACCCCCGTAGCATGTTGCTTTCACCCCTATGTTTCACCATGAAGATTGTGTGTTTAGCGTCATGTGCAACCTTAGTTCTAAGTCACAGCTAGTAGTCTAGCCTACAAACGTTTTGCATGTAGGCTACAATGTCCTATTTTGCGTCCCATATAAGGGTTGCAGACAAACTGAAAACTGGACTTCAGCAACAGATTTCTTCTTGCACAACTACTAGTTGCTCTGTCAGCAGATTCTTTCTTCTTGCCCAGTCTATCAGTTTAGGGCAGTCAGCCATGTCTTGGTAGATTTACCTTTCCATTTTCAGATGACAGAATGATCGGTACTCTAATGTATTTAAAGCTTGGAATATTGTTTCAAAACTTACACTGCTTTAAAATATCCGTTTGTAGTTATAATGTGACAAAATGTCAGAACACCTGAGGAGGATGAATACTTTTGCAAGACGATGTACCTCAGCCTTTATACTACAAAAAAAAAATGTATGATGAGAAAATATATACATGTGCATGTGCTACACAATTATTTTAAATCAACAATAACTATGTTTCTTCTATCAGCATGGTCCAGCTGGTGAAAATTGCTGTTATTGTTAAATATGAGTCAGAGAGTGAGTCAGATGTAAATGATCAAACTGTAAAAAAAAACGAAAGTGCTATAACACATGTGGAAGTGTATATTTTAAATCTTAATGTTAGCAAAGTGACATCAACAGTGCGAAAGCTCGACACAAACAGATTCAATCAAATGCCGATAATGCTTCGAAATGAGGTCAAGTAAGAGTAAACCAACACATTCATCACCCTTTGTTTAACCCTTCATCTGCCCACAAACTCCAAGTTGTGTTTGAGGGGCGTCTTGTGTTTCCATAGTCAACTGTCACCTTTGAGTAAGCTTGTGTCCTAAAACGAAGAGGTGCTTTAGAACCTGAACATACTAGTGGTTAAGTATACCACGGAAAGGAAAAAGGAAAAAAAATAAATGAACTAGGCAAGCAGTTTCCTGTCACCTACATTGTGAGTTCATAGCATAGTGTCACAGTAATCTAACTGCAGCCAGCACTTCCTTTAAGCGGCCCCTCCATACTATCACATGTTTAAAGAAGGAAAAAAAAAAACACCCGCTTAGAGATGGGCTTCATCCCACTCATGAATCAGAGTTCAGTGTTGAAGTTAAACAGTGATTCAGTTAAATATGCATCCAAAATCATGATTTGATTTGCTTTTGGTTGTGAGTTTGTGTGACGCGGTTCACCTGTTGCAGCTGATGTGTCACAGATGGACTTGTGCCTCCAGAAACTGATAGCTGACCTCTGCCTGCACTGAAGCCGATTCAGCCTCTCTGCCAGACCTCCACTGCAGAACGAACACACACACACAAACACACACACAGATGATGTAATGTGATAAACTCACAAAGAACATATGACCTAACCAATGCTAGGGTAGAATTTTTCATTTCAAAGAGGAATAAAAGCCTTTCTGATGCAGGCAATAAGCCTGCAGATAGCCATCTGTCAGATTGTTGGGCTTAAACGACATTTAGCACCCACATGATGACACCAGGTGTCCCTTTCATCATCTCTTCTGCAGTGGAAACATTGCAATCAAAGTTTGACTGTCACCTGGCAAAAAGCAATGTCGCCTGTCTTTGTTCAATTTGCTTGTTCTTATGATGAAACAATCCACTCTAACAGTTCATACAGCAAATAGTTTCATTTAAGGAGATATATATTTGTTGATTTTATTAGGAATTATGCCATATAAATTAACCCAAAGTAGCCCATAATTGTGAAATAGAAGGAGAATGATGCAGATTTAACCTTTTTCAAGACAAAAGATTTGAGGCATACATTATGATTGCCCCCTTTACTATTACTTTTACACCCCTAAATAAAATCCAATCCAACCAACTGCCTTCTGAAGTTGAAAAGATTATCAGTTAGTAATCGATAAAACAACCTTATGAAGGCCTCAAAGGTTGGTTGAAGGACATTAGTGAACTAACATCATCATGAAAGACTAAGGAATATGGCAGACAGGACAGGGAGAAAGTTATAAAGCAATTAAAAGCTGCACTACATTATGAAACTATGCTTAGCTTTGAACATCTTAAGCCTAGTTTAAGCTTATCCGTTTTGACGGAAACGGATTGACGCAACGCCATTATCCGTCAACGCAAGGGCTCTCCGTCACCTACGCAAGGACAGACATAGTAGAGGCCCAATTTCTAACTATCAGTCTCCATCAACGGAGAGTATATGCATCTGATTGGTCAGTTTCAGTAACAACCAGAGATCGCTTCACCAGAACAGGGCTCTGCAGTCGCTGTAACCAGTAGTTAATGCAGCGTTTGGCCAATACATGCTTTACATTGACGGGATAATTTATCTAATCTTTTGTTTTGGCGATTTTAAACACAAGGAGGTGTAGGAAAACAACAAAAAAGGCTGCTGTGTTTGTTTCCATGCGTTTTTAGAGTATCCTGTGAGCTGCACTTCTAGTAAAAACTTTACAGCTTGATCAAAACTTAGTTTCAGTCGTGCATTGCTCCTTAAGGGGGAAATGCGTTCACAAGCCTAGAAAAAAACTAAAATGACACTGTGATAGTAGGCAGACGCCATGAAAAGTTAGCAACCCCCGCTGTCCTAGACGAGCAATGCTGAAAAAAAAAAATAGAGTTGAGAGCAAGAAACGGACTACTATAAACAAAATACATCATCAATACGTCTGCGTGCAAATTCGCAGTCGGAGAAGCATAAACTGGTCTTTAAACAGCTCTGTGCTAAAGACTAGGGCACAACTGCAAACCCACTAAGAAGAGATGAAATACATCTTAGGTGAGAGAGAAAGTAGACGTCCAGTCACAATTGTTTAGAATTTTTTTAAAATAACAGATTGGAAAGCAAAAAGCCATTGTTGACTTAAAGCAAACGAAAAAAAAGCAACATTGTTTTGTTTACCACAAACCATGCAGATGACACAGCAAACCTGTGGTAAAAGGTTCTCTGCTTTGTTGAGACCACAGCTGATCTTTTTGGGCTACAAGGAAAAATGTGTGTGTAGCTGTGTACGCACTATGTCCACCACTATGAAAAAAAGTTGTGGCAACATCGTGGTACGGGGCTGCTTTGTCTTCAGCCGGACAACGAAAGCCGTTCTCAAATTATGGGGGTCAATCATGGGTGAAAATAAATAAAAATTCCTGCACAAAAATGACCCAAACAATACAACGATCTAAGCATCTTCATGCATAAAAATGGCCCTGTTAAAATCCAGATCTAAATCCAAATGAGGAACTGTGGCAAAATTTAATATTTGCTATTCACAGAGATCATTAATCAAATCTGAATGAGCTTGAGATATTTTGCAAAGAATATTGGGCCAAAAGTTCAATCATAACATGTTCGAAGATGATAGAGACACACACAACTGCCAATATATCACGATATTTTATAGCATGATATTGTATTGATATTTTAAAAGCAATGTATACATTTTTTTCTTTTAATTTTAAGTTAACCATTAACAATTACAGCAATTTTTGTCATAAAATTAAAAGTAAGACTAATAGTTGGTGGCTGTTTTCGTGTACTTTGTTCCAGTGGATCAACTAGATCTAGTAATAAAACTGGTTGGAGTGTTTAAAAAGTTGTGACTGATTTTCTACAGTTGAATTCACTTGTAATAATAATAATATATAATCTTACTCACAGTATCGTGTTATATTGCAATATATTGTACCGTCCCATTTGTATTGTGATATATACCATATCGGCAGTTTCTTGTCAATACACATCCCTAAAATCCACATTCTCTTTTTATAATTTATATTTTATTTTGCTAGAAAAACACATTTTTAAATTTAATTTCACTTCACAGCAATACACCTTGTGTTGTTGACATAAATCCCACAACGATACTTAGTTAGTGGTTATAATGTGTCAAAATGTGAACAAAATTCACATCATTTGCCAAACCTTAAGGAAAATTCTGACTTCTCCAAAGTTACATTTTTGCTGAAACTGAATCTTAGATTACTCAACAAAGGAAAAAAAAAATCCAACACAATTCACACCTTTTAAACTTTCTTTTCTTTTTGGTGGAGTCTTCTGGGGTCTTGAGCTGCCTGTCAATTGGTTTTTGAGGCGTCTGCAGCATTGCCTGTGCAGAGCTTAGCCAGTCACGGACAGACCCTTTGTTGCCCTCTCTAGTCTGGATTGGACAGATTTCAGAGTCCAGTTTGCTTGATGTCAGTGTGCTGCCAAGATCTTCTCCATCAGATGCATAACCTGAGATCTCTAACTCTTTCATCTAAAAACAGAGGGCAGGATGTGAATTTATATATATATATATATCACATAACAAAAGCACATTAAAGTGAGAAGTTGATAACGATATGACTCAGACATTAGAGAGTTAACAGCACTTAAATGAAAAAAATATGCTAAAATAAAGAAGAGGTGGATGGCTGGTACACTGACTGATAAATCCACATAATAAGGTAACAAAACTTTTTTCTGCTGCATCACCACTCAGCACACCTGAGTAAAACTGTTCACATGGAAAAATCCACAAGAACCCGAGTTGCTGTCATGTGGAGACAAGACCAGCATACCAGGCTATGTCAGCCAATCTGTTCTCTTATTTGAATCAACTTGACCCTGGTAGGCAAAATGCCAGCAGACGTCACACTCTAACCAGCCGCAGGGAAAAAGGAACACTATGTTCCTGGCCTGGGCTCAAAAATGTTTTCACCCAGCACTGAAGCATTGTAAGTGCACAGCTCTGCAAAGCCCCATCCACTTGCAGGCTCTTTTTTTCCCTCCCCACAGAACAAACAGTAGTAAAACTCCACTTGTAGTCTTCCTCTTGTGAGTCAGGAATTGGAGGATTTTGACCTCTTTGTATACAGTGGTTTTAGGAGTCAAAACGAGCAACACGCTTCATCTGGGAAGTGGCCTCCCTCGTAAAAATTCCCTTCATATGCAAAGTCGCCTGCCTGGCTCCGCCTGTCCGCTTTCAGCGGCAAATACAATAACGCTGAGGCCGACAGGCGAGCACTAACTGAGTCAGCCAGGCGTTTATCAGGTTTTATAAACTTTGCCCCATGTTAGGATCTTCCCCCTCCATAGCCAGCTACATCCGGCTTGATTTAAAGTTTTAAATACAGGAGGGTTCATTTATAAAATACACTTCAACTTGCAGAAAATGAAGTCAATATTTACTCAACAAAGAATAAACAGTTTCCATCAGCTAATATTCTCTTATTCAACCTGCTAACGCTATTGAAAGCGTGGGCTTGAAAGCACCCTCAAAGATTCCATGTTTTAACCACAAACCTCCTGTTTGGTGATCTTAAATCTTCTTGACCCCATAAAGCAGATAGCAGCAAATGAAAATTGTGACAAGAGGAAGTAGCTAAGGTCTGTGGGAGCGATGTTAATCTGTCAACATGCTTCCTCTTAACATGCAGCCTCTAAACTCAGGCATGTCGGTACAACTTATTCGTTACATGCATTTATTTGTTGCTTTTCTTTCTGTTATACACTGTAAACATTATATATATATATATATATATTCTCACAACTAAACTTAAGTTTGATCTGAAATAAAAAAAAGGTGAAATCCCTTTTTGCTTGAACCTGAGACCAAACCCTCTCCACTCCTTGTACATTTTCTCCATGCCAGCCCAGCCTTTAACAAACAATTCCTGTGAATGATTTGTCAACCATACAATTAGGATTTTAGTAACAATGGTTATTGTTTTCGCTTTTAATGGTTCATTTGACCACAAGCCGAAAACCTTTCAGTTTTATTCGTGTCAATTATGTTATAAGCAATTAAGGAAATCAAAAAGTCTGGGGTGACTTATGGACATCAATATGTGGTCATTATGGTTATGAAGGAAGAAAAAAATTATCATATCACTATACTGATCTTAAGGGGACACTTAATGTTGATCAAAGTCTACTTTCACAGTTAATTTTTACAGTTTTAAAAGAAATAATAGAGCACCACCTTAAATAATTATTTGAGTCTTTGACTCAGATTGGTAAACGTTACCGCTTTCATTTATGAAATAGAAAATATTTCACACCATAAAGAGCTGCTTAGTATGGTTTTAGCATCAAAACACCTAGCATTTAAGCCACAGGTTGCTATTCTTTTTGCTACCTCAGCAATGTAACGTTGACACAACATAACCTAATTCTAGAAGGTTATCAACCCTACCACTTTCATGTCCTCTAGTGAGACTCCACCTAGTGGTTTCATAGGTGAACATATAATCACTATCAAGCAAAACCACTGACCAGAAATTATATAAAGACTTTAACTGAACCAGAATATTACAATTTTTAGGATCTTGTTACCATTCATCTGCCAGTAATTCTGTGTTAATACCAAAACCTAAGTTGTCAGTTCTCTCATTGGATGGAACATACTGATTCAGCATCAGTATGCACTGATAACCTGAATTTAAGCCATGTTTTTGTTGGGGAAGATACCAGAAATGAAATAACTGGGAGGAGATGGAGTAGAGCTCTATCTCCCTCTAGTGTCCCTTCCTACAAGTGACAATTTTAAAGCTTGATCAGGTCTAGAACCATCAAACATGGAGCTCTACTTTTCCTACAGGTTTTCTTTTTTTTTTTTTTTTTTTACACATCACTGAACTGGTGTGACACCTTTTTAATTTAGGAAAACATATTGCATCTTATTTTTTATGTTCATTTCAAAGATTATTTGCAGAAGTATAATAAGCTCACATTTGCAGCATTAAGAGGACAACAAGTCCTGTTCTCATCAGCAGAGTCCGACCCGCAGTCTGAAATTTGTTGCCCGCTGTCCTTTTCCACATCTTCCCCATCTTTCCCGGACTGATCCAGATCGCTGTCTGATTCTATAACAGGAAGATCATCTAAAGACAGACAAAAAGAAAGAACTAGCATTTTTGAAAGGGTCAAGCTGTATCTAAATCTTTATCAGTAAACATAGATACCTATGCCATTATCGAGGAACAAAGGTCTCCTCAGCAAGTCAGACAGATGAAAGAAAGTTTGTGAAAACAACAGTGTGTGCTACCTGCATTAAAATATCATTAATTGGATTTAATTAAG
The DNA here is from genome assembly GCA_028564705.1 of Apricaphanius iberus. NCBI lineage: Eukaryota > Metazoa > Chordata > Actinopteri > Cyprinodontiformes > Aphaniidae > Apricaphanius > Apricaphanius iberus. The sequence continues at coordinate 23,884 of JAPXFQ010002614.1, forward strand.
CAAACAACAAATAGACATTTTAAAGCGTTTGCAGTCAAGACAGAATTGAACCATTCCTGGTGGAAAGTATCGCTTTTTTCCCCAATCAGATTTTTAAAGACATGTCTAATGGTAATCAGAATATTTCACTAAAAGTCAAATTTGTGGTTTGCATGACAAAATCAAAAACGACTGCCAAACTACAATAACCGGGTTGAACAGTCCAACAAATAATTTAACATCCCAGTTAAAGCAACAGAGATCAACCTCAGAAAGTAGAGCTACACATGTATTTGAGGGGGATTTTATGTGATAGACGAAAACAAAGTCATACAGAATTTTAATACTGAAGGGAAATCATAGTTTTCCTGTTTATTTACGAATAAAAAAATTAAATGTATGTCACGCGACATCAGGTAAATTGTGCCATCAGATAAGATGAGACACTTAAAAGTTTGAGCCTGCTAGTCTTCTAATTCTGTACAATTTCCTCAAAAGATTTCCAATTGTTGGCACGATTTTTCTCGAAAAACCCCCAGAACATTTGATTGGTTCAGTTGCCAAAAGGTCAAGTTTATTTATACAGCAAGTTTTCAACAGTAACAACTGCTTAAAGTGCTTCAAAAAACAGCAAAACATAGAGATAAAATTTGAAAGAAGAGAAACACAAAAAAAAGTATATAAGGTTATAAAAAACCCACAATATACTACAAAAAGAAATCAAATAATAAGTTTGATTAAAAGCCAAATCATAAAAATATGTTTTCAAGAAAGTTATAAAAGAAACCAAGAGTTCAGCAGACTTAATATTAAAAGGAAGACTATTCCGAAGTTTGGGAGCTACCACCGAAAAAGCTCTATCACAACGGGACTTAGTTCTCGGCATAACCAGATAAAGCTGCGAGCTGGATCTCATGGTTCTAGCTGGTGCCTAGGACATAAGAAGCTCCGACAGGTAAGTGGGGCTAAGTCATTTAAAAGCAAACAGCAAGACTTTAAAAAGGAATCCTAAAGGAAACACGAAACCAGTGAAGTGATATTAAGACGGGGGTGAAATGTTGGGTCAGCTTTGTGGCAGTCAACAGACGAGCAACTGCGTTTTGACCCGCTGAAGGCGAACCGACAGAGACAAATCCAGTCCTGTTTAAAGGGAGTTGCAATTTTCCAAAATAAAAAAAACTAAGGTGGCCCAATTTACCTGATATCACCCTATATGCAGCCTACCTCAACTTTATACTTTGTAGAAAACATTAGTAACTTAAAAACATAAAAAAAGTAGAGAGAAATATAAATGGACCCAACTCAGTGCTTGTCTAGTCATCCTGACTACTCAAAGTGCTTTACACTGGAGCCACATTCACCTATTCACACTCTAAAACACACATTCATAAAGCAATGCAGAGCTCGGTAGGCAACTTGAGGTTAAGTGCCTTGCCCAGGGGCATATTGACATGGGACAAGAGGAAGCCGGAATCAAACCTCACTCTGATTGCAAGACAAAAACTCTACTTACTGAGAGGAATAAAAGCAAATGAAAAACAAATAAAAACTAAATTACAGCAGAAAGTAATGTTTCAGAAAAGGAACCCTGGCTATGAAGATGTGTAGGCCCTAATAGGCCACAATTTTTCTCTTACACCTAAATATTTTGTTAGAAAAGAATAAAATATTGCCATTAATTTATTAGTCTATAATATTTAGTATATATTTTGACCTACGTAGCATGCCATGTTTTCTACAGACAATGCACTCTGGAATCAAATCAAACTTTATTTATAAAGCGCTTTTCAAACTAAGTTACTCAAAGTGCTTTACAGATTTAACATAACCCCACAACCCCCCCTTCAAAAATAAATTCATCAATGCAAATACAACCCCCTTCCAACCCAACCCATCAGCCACACACACACACTTAAAAACTACAAAAAGCGGGCTGAGAACAGATGAGCCAGGAAATGCCATCGTGGGAGCCATCTGCATCGGCAGCAGCAGATCAACAGCAGCAGCCAGGGCTCCGACCAAGGGCACCCAGAGGAGGGAGGGCTGGTACCACCACCTCCACCCAAGCGCTACCCAGGGGGCACCCAGGCAGCCAAAGCAGACAACCGGAAGAGATTACATATATTGGTAGCACTTGGTACAATAGCTATGAATGCTCACAGTATAATTATTAAGTCAAATGTCACATTGCGCAGCTTTGGATGCAATTTCCAGTCCAAAGGAACAAGGGGAGTGATATGAGTCTACACTGCTTTTCTTGAGCCAAACTGCATCAAAGTCACGTGCTGTGATGCACAGAATATCTGCGAAAATGATTAGTTGTTTCACTGTACATCCTAATTATCTATAAAGCACACAACAGCTGTGGATGCTAATAATCCCCAAAATAATTGATAATTGAATAATTTTGATCACATGACAGCTTACCGTGAACTTCTGCTGACACAAATGGAAGCCCTTGACAACAAACACTCTCCCTCTCGGTTGCCAGGGAGACACATTTGCAGCACCACCGGCTTTGTCCCGCTCTCGCCTCATCCCGCCTTTCTTGCTCTTCATTTTTATGTTTTTTTTGTGAAACATCATCAGTGCTGTCCTTGTTATTAATGTTTTGCTTGGGTTCAAATTGAACAGGCTGAAAAGATGACATGTTTATGTCACTGAAAAGTCATAACAGGGTCCCGAAGTTGGCCGGTGCAACCAAGGTGCAACCATATGACGTCACTACCCAGAGTACCTTGTGACGCTAACAATAGCGTTTCATTTTATAAAACTGAAGACATCAAGACGGTTTTTTGTATAACTTTATTTAAATGATACCAACATTTACTTTTTGTGAACTACAAGTCTTTGTAGCCTGGGTTCCTTTAGAAGCCTGACCAGAAAACGTGGGTTTAAGTCCACTTTTGAAATGAATCATCTGTGCAAAATATTAAGTGGAGATCACAGCAGCATGCCTGACATAAAAAAGAAGATGGGGGGCAGAATGCATTATTCCAGCAGATCAGTAGATTTAACGCAAAACCCAGTAAAACATTTACAGTGGGTACGGAAAGTATTCAGACCCCATTAAATTTTTCCCTCCGTTTCATTGCAGCCATTTGCTAAATTTAAAAAAAGTTAATTTTATTTCTAATGAATGGACACTCAGCACTTTTGCAAATTTGCTAAAAAACAAAAACTGAAATATCACATGGTCATAAGTATTCAGTATTTTGAGCTAGTACAACCATGAGGCTTCTTGGGAATTATGCAACAAGTTTTTTACACCTGGATTTGTGGATCTTCTGCCTTTCCTCCTTGGAGATCCTCTCCAGTTCTGTCAGGTTGGATGGTGGACATACATTTTGAGGTCTATCTAGAGATGTTAAGTTGGGTTTAGGTCAGGGCTCTGGCTGGGTCAGTCAAGAACGGTTACAGAGTTGTTCCAAAGACACTCCTTTGTTATTTTAGCTTTGTGCTTAGGGTTATTGTGTTGTTGAAAGGTGAACCTTCAGCCCACTCTTAGGTCCTGAACACTCTGGAAGAAGTTTCCTTCCACGGTGTGTCTGTACTTGGCCACATTTATCTTTAATTCAAACGCAACCAGTCGTCCTGTCCCTACAGCTGAAAAACTCCCCCATAACATGATGCTACCACCACCATGTTTCACTGTAGGGATTTTATTGGGCAGGTGATGAGCAGTTCTCATCTGCTCTGACATGCACTGTGAGCTGTAAAGTCTTCTATAGATAGGTGTGCCTTTCCTAATCAGGTCCAATCAGTTTAATTAAACTCAGCTGGACTCCAATGAAGGAGCAGAACAAATGGACAGCATGTGAGTTAAATATGAATATCACTGCAAAGGGTCTGAATACTAATGACCATGTGATATTTCTGTTTTACTTTTTTTAAATTTGTAAACATTTCTACATTTCTGTTTTTTTCCTGACAAGATGGGGTGATGAGTGTATATTAATGAGAGATAAAATTATTTCTTTTTTTTATTTTGGAAAATGGCTGCATAGAAACAAAGAGTGAAATATTCAATGGGGTCTGAATACTTTCCTTACTCACAGTAGGACTGCTTTAGGGAATCTACATCGGCTCCCTCCATCCAGATACTGCCAGAGGTGTAATCTTCAATGAGCACCAGTGCATCCTTTGTTTAGTTTTATGCAAGACTGTCACTGTATATTTTAGTATATAAACTAATATATATATATATATATATATATATATATATATATATATATATATATTTTTATATATATATATATATATACACACACACACACACACACACACACACACACACAAATACATACATCCATACATATACAGTATATATTTTTGTACTTCACAAAATGTATTGTGTAATCTTAAGACAGACATAAGAAAATGCTGAGATAATTCTTAAATGCAACATATTTTTAATCAGATTCACGTTTTAACTCTCAGTTCAGAGCCGGGGCTGAGGACTGACTATTGGTTGCGTGTTCATGTGTATGTGAACCTCTACAGGTCTGAAAATGTGGTTTAAATTCGCAGTTTTGCCATCTCACCAGCTGCGCTGCCAGTGTTCTCCTTGTCCATAAAGTGCTTAAGAGAGGTTCTTATGTACCACATTTTTGTTATATAAATCCCAAATTTGGCATAGAAACAGGCTTACCCAATTTAAGACCCTGTTTTGTGAGTAACCAAGCTTTATAAATGAGAGCCATGCTGGTTACTTGCTGAATCTGCTCTTTTGTTAATTGGCTTTTTTTTTTCCAAGATGATAATTTCAAGATTCATTTAGCTCACCATATTAAAAAGAATAGTTCATCAAGCATTACACAGTCCTTTCACATATGGATTGGTCTAGCCCCCTTAATAATATTCAGGGTGTTTTTAAGAAGGCTAGATACCATCCCAATATCCATGCAAAATCTTCAACAAAATATTTAACCTCTGGATAAAATTAAGGAAATGAATTTGACTTAATTTTGCCAACACAATCCCATTGCATGTGGAAACTTATATGGATATGTGGGTGCTTGACAAAATAATGGCAATAGCCAAGACTTCCCGGACAGTCTGTTGCTCAGGCTGCCTGAGATGTCAGTGGTAAGAGGAAAAGTAAAAGTAAAAGGAAAGTACTCCTTGTACCTGTATGGACTTCTTGAAGCCGCAAAACCTTCCCCTCGCTTGAGCAGTTGGACTTGCGTGATTAAATTGATTCAATCAAATTTGATTGCTGAAGTTTGGAACTTACTTACACACTGCATGACTTATAATATTCATCAAACAATGTGGTTTGTTGCAGTGTGCAGCTTCAAGGTCAAAAATGTTTGATCTTGCACAATACAGCGTAGTTGCTAATCTAATATTCTTTTGCAACCAACATGGCTCTTTCATCTAAAACATAACAGAAAATAATCTGTGTAAAAAAAGAACAAAAACTAAATATTTTAAGTCATGTTAAAAAATAATGTTTAAAATGGTCTGGGAAGATGGTATTCTTTACCTTTGTCAGTAGTGAGCATGCTCAGAGCAGTGGTGTAAGACTGAATAAGTGCATTAGGTCTTCCTGGCCTCGGAGGTCGCCGTCTCTGTTGTTCTGAAACAACTTTGGACTTCCGCTGCACCTGCTTCTCATCGTCAGATGGTTCAGATTCACTGGAGCTCCAGGCGATATCCAACGGGTCCTTATCGTGGCTAGGAGCACAGCTCTGCCCTGAGAAACCAAAAAGAAAAAGAAGAAAATTATGTCAGGATTCAGAAAACACATTTGTTTGAAGAGCAAACATGCTACTGGGTCAGTCGTTGTTCCTGTCTGTACCATCCTAAACATGGGCCACAAAGAGCAAAGCCAAGAGCTGTCTGAGAAACGCCAAAATGTGGATTTTCACACATGAGAAAAGGTAAAGGCTACAAAACCATCTCCAATCAGTTCCAGGGTGCCTTGACCACAGTTGCCAAACTCCTAAAAAAATAAAAATAAAATAAATAAATAAATAAAGCTGAACAGGTTCATGGGGTCCATAGTACCAGGACATGGAAAAAAAATGCAATCCCAGGTTGTTCAGCCTTATAGTGCAGATGGTAAAAAAGATAACTATTTATTCTAAATGAAATGCAAGGTTAAGGTCTCTTACTTTCTGATAGCACAATCTATCATCTTAGAGCTGGATGACATCTCCTTTTTTTTCTATAATTTTTTTATAAGTCACAAGATTGCCCAAGATCATTTATACTGATATAAATATACTGTACCAGTATGTCTTCTTGCCTCCACATCCACCTCTTGTTATTTCACTTTGCTCTGCTGCCATTCCTTGCTGAACACATCGGACACTAACAGCCAACCCCACTGCTGCACAGTGCTGCCATCTAAGCAACTTTGTCACTATTTCTAACAACTTTTCAGACCCCATTAACGATCAATTAATAATATATGCCAATTGCCAACACTTAATTTTTTACACAGTTTCTAAACCATTATATCCGTATTTAAAACAATGAGCCGTCATATTTACTCTACGGCACATTCGATTATCTACAACCGCTGGCAAATGAAGTTTCAACGTGAAGAAAAGACGTTGCTTGTTCATCGCTGTCATCGCTTTAAAGGGTACTGCCACAAAATATCAAGTATATTTGTCGTCCTCATCATTTTTTAACTTATTCTATTATATAAACTATACACAATAATCGATTAACAGGAAAATTGGAATTATGTTAAGTATAGGAAAAACGATATGGGGGGTGGGGGCTATCAAATATTTATCATTTTTAAGCTTCAGTTTTTCTTTTAAATAGTGGAGGGGGGGACTGCATTGTGCACTGAGTTGGCACTACTGGGTCCTAGGTCTGGATCCTGCCTTGCTCTTTGGAGTGTATTGCCCCATTTCCACTAGTGCCAGTACGGAACGGGACGCTTTGGCGTGTTTCCATTACCTGCGTCAATTCCAAGCTGACCCCAACCAACCCGTTTTTTAGGACTACCTCTGCCTTGGTTCCAAGCGTGCCGAAGCGACCCGATACACCCACCTATGGACAAATTGGTTTGGTAATATGATATCTTTCTTTCAGCAGTGGTAGCAGCTGATTCGTCTGGAGGTGTGTGTTTGTCTCAGAGTAAGTTATAGTTTAAAGTTTCAAATAAGCAACACACTGCAGTTAACTGCAAGCAGCCTAAAGCTATAAAGAAATCAGTGTGAGTCACGAATTATATAAGTTTTAAACAACGTGGGGATCTTCTAAGTATATATATTATTAAATCCATGCATTTCAGCATGCTGTTAAGTTCGGTAGGTCCAGGTTCACATCCCGCTATCGCGGTGCTTAAAGTTTTTTGCACAGTAGGTTCAGGTTCACAGATGTTCTTCCTGGTTTCAGAAAAAAAGACTTTCTTGATTTTGTTACCTATTATTATTTTATATATTTTATTTTTTTAATTGTTTTAGGTTCGTTTCAGGTTTAGTCTTTCAATAAATGAAACCAAAAACACAATTTTAATGGCAGAGCAGTACTTTTAATTTGAGATTTTTCAATGCAGTATTTATTCTATTCATTTTTGTGTCAAAATATGATTCCCCTGACTAACATTATTAAACAAAGGCCAAACCCCTCTTATTTTACAGGATTAAAAGTCTAGAATAGAGGGTGAATATTTACAGAAACACTTGGAGGTAGGGCTGGGCGATATGGCTTAAAAATTAAATCTCTGATTTTTTTATACCAAATCTGTTTTTAGGTTTTAATCCGTTTTTTCCTACCTGATTTTTTCATAAGAAGAAATTGTAAGTGATAGAAAATATTTTCAAAAACCTACTTTTATGGCAGTCACCCTGTCCTGAAGCTGACTTGAATTTAATGTCCAACTAAGAACAAGCTGCAAAAGTATCATTTAAAATAAGATGGCTAGATTGACATTACTCTGAGCTATGGAAGTCTAACCCCTCCTTTCCACCGGACGCGTCAGCAGCAGGTTACAGCAGCAACAGCACGTCATACGCGGCTGTTAGCCACCGCTGTAATCAATACAATCCTTTCCATCGGAGGCGAAAGTAGCACGAGTTTGCCCCGTCGCAGGAGCGTCATGGCGCAGCATTTTTCTAAATATACGCGGTAGTCCTGTTTTCTACGCGCTACGCCTGTGAAACGTGTACATTTTTACATTTTGGATAGGGGAAGACAGGAAATCAGACGGTTTGGCATCCGGATATTTTCAAAATAAAACAAAGATGCTTCTTTCCAATAGCTTTACTTTACTACCTGTGGGGCCCCGTGAGAAGTCAGTAGGTCGCGGGATGGTCTACATCACCTCGGATCGGCACTAACATTATTCTTTTGCACTTCGAGGCATTTTGTATATTCACTGACATAACATAAACTTATTGACGAATATAAAACGGACAGAACATAAAACACAGACATTTTGGAGCCATGTTGTAGTCTTTTTTTCCTGCTTGTTGTTCCGTTTACTGACGAAACCACACGTGATTTTGCTGATCTCATATGATTTCGCGCTCTCTCTGTGACAGCTGCTTCCCTGCTGCTACGTGCTGCTGACGCCCCCCCGTGGAAAGGGCCAAGCAGCAGAATACGCGAGTAAAACATGCTGCTGACATATCCAGTGGAAAGCCTGAGTTAGTAGTACATTGGTTAAAAAAGCAACAACTTTGTTTTACAAAAACTAAATCTTTAAAACATAAGAGAGATGCTTTTTGCTGGAGCTTTTGTTAAGCTAAGCCCACCCATGTCCTCGCCCACTACTGTTTTTTTGAGATGATAATAGAAACACAACCTACCCATTCCAGACCGTACTGACCCGTTCCATTCTGTACCGTACTGGCCCTAGTGGAAATGGAGTAAAAGTAACCTCACCACGCTTGCATGTGTTCTTTCCAGATACTCCAGCTCACTCCTACAGTTCAAAAACATGCACCTATATTACCCTCATCCTATTTGTCTCTGCTGTCCTGTGATATATGGGGTGGTTTCATCCTGACTGATCAATATGGATTCATTTTAGGGTCTTTTTGACATAAGATTGCTTCCACATATTTTGTTAAACCACTTTACTTTAACTGCACTTTATTTTAAAATGGTTAGTTTGACATTGGAAATTAAATTGAATAACAAACTACTCTAAAAGGAATATAAATCACAATATATTATGCAAACAAGACGTATATTATTTCCAGTTACCTAAAGCAGATGTCTGAGCCAACTTCCTCACGACAGAACGCCTTTTTCCTGATGACTTAACGTTCTGCAAAAATAATAAAAACAAATTGTTACAATCATCAACAGGACAGTTATAGCAACTGGATAACAATTGATAAAAACAGGTGTATAATGTAGTTTTGGGACATTATTATAAATAGGCAGTGGGAACCTTTGTCACCGGGGTGTCCAAAAAACTGTCCCCGCACGTTGCCCAACTTCTAGCGGATAAATGGGATGTAGTTTCCCTCTCCCTTTTCTGGGGACCATTTTCAGCAGCATTCGGAAACAAAAGACATTTTATGTCTTTGGAGTACCTTTTACGCTGGGAAAGGAAGATAAAACATTACGGTAAACGTTTTTTTTTCTTGAATCTTGTACATTATATGTAGTTTTATTAATAAGATAATAAAATATCTGTCCCGATAAAAACAGCTTGTAGGTTAACCCCGCTGTTGTCAAAAGAAGCCGGCCGGCCGGATAACGTGGGTTACAAAAGCAAGTGAAGTTTAGCATAACTTGCCTAACGAGCTAGTTAGCAGTCTTCTTACCTTCCTAGAAGACATTTAAAAAATTGTAAACGCCCAGCTTAGTGATGTTTCTTCTGCGAATGTCCTTATATAAAGAGGTTATTGAACCCGTAACAAGTCCCCAGTGTTTCCAGCCTTACAGGTGTGCAGAAGAAGCTAAAAGGGAAAATACGCGCCGCGTTAGCCCAACAGCAAATGTGTGCGTTTGATTTTATTTCAGGGCGTCCCGGAGACGGGCGGGTGGGCTCTTCCTATGAGACATCAAAATCATGTATTAGTAAGTCACAAAATCCCCGCACTATATATTTTGTACCCCACCAAAAAAAAAACATAATAAAAAAAAATTTTTTTTTCCCTTTGATATCAATCAGATGTATTTCTGTGTATGGGATTTTGTTCAATATTTCGCAATTATTAAACTTAATGCAATATCGCTCCAATAAACAGGAGAAATTTGAACGTTTTCAGGAATTCATATTTTATTCCGTGGGTACTCTGTAAGCAGCCCTTAACAAGCATAGTCCGTGTTTTGCTACGTATACTTATTGTTTTTGATAGTTTTTTTTTTTTTACAAATACTTTTTTTTTCAAGTCTAGCATGGCTTTGTATTCAATTCCACTGAATCAGTACTTTGAAGAATCTTTATACTACATTTACAGTTTCGAATTTCTTCAGCTGAATATTGACCAGCATGACTCACGTTTTTCCCCATCCTCAGTTTTGCCTTAAATACTCAAATGAATTTGAGTCTGGACTTTAACTAGGCCATTCTAACTGACTATTTGTTGCTTTAAACCATTCTGTTCCAGCTCTATTTTTATTTGTCCAAGTGAAAGTTGAACCTCTCTTTGAATTCTTCTGTTTTTAGGTCCATCTTCCTCAATTACGCTGAAGGATTCCCACAGTATGATGCTGCCACCTCCGTATTTCTCACTGCAGATGGTGTATTTTAAACGATCTGAAGAAAAAAAACGCACTACTCCATTAAACAAATATAGTAAGTGAAGTTATTTCTGTCGTGACCATCACTGCTGTCACTGTTAATTTATAATTACGGGACACGTCTTCTGTGGACTCAAAACGTAATTTTATTACAGCACATCCACTCAAATCGTAATATCTTTGAAACAGCGAGTTAAACATTTTTTTTTATTAAATATGTAAAAAGCAGGTCAAGTTATTCACAAATAAAATGCAAACATGCAACACATTTTTGGGGGAATGCATAAGGAAATGGGAAATAAAAGAAAAAACAAAACATTTACCATTCATTAACTATTGACAGTACATGTTTACATTCCTTTTTCATTTACACGAAGCATCGTGGTACGCTGCTCAGCTCAATATTTGTAAATGCAATATTAAGAAAGGGAACACAATGTACTTACTGGAATATTATGAGGCAACCTGCTTAGTGAACCGACTCATCTCTCTAAGACCTGTGTTTTTAAAAAAAAAGGATCTAAAAATACAAAGAGAAAGCTGATTGAGAACCTAAAAAAAGGCTGCTTTATCGTAAGACTAGACAGTTCTAGGTTTTCTGCTTCAATAACACATTGTTCGAAACACTGATTATCTGAAATCATGTAATTGTGAGGAAAGTCGTCAAATAGCCACAAGTTGGCATTTTACTACACTTTATTCATATCTCCGTAACAGAATAGTCCTCCTTCATGAGGATACAATGTAGGTTTTTGCTCTATTTCTAAGGCTTAATAATAATAATAATAATAATAATAATAATAAATACGGTGAGGATCTATGGACAGATTGTCCAGAACAGAGTTAATGTCAGTGCAACATATGGGAGGAGGTTATAATAAGAGCTACTACGAGCCCTTCCAGGGCTTTGCTTATTGCATTCTTGTGGTTAATATTGATATGCAAATGCTAACAAAAATAATAATCATATAAGTGTAGAGTTTAGACACTTGGAATGACAGGTTACCGTTACCTGCCTAAACTTCAGCATATAATCATCACTACTGCAGGAATTGAAACTACTTTCCACTCACACAGTCTGTGAAAACTTCTGTGATGGTCTGAGCTTGTCTGCTAGTGGAGGTCAAGGGCACGAACCTGCCACAGCAGTTCACCAAAGAGTCACAAAAACACCAAACAGTGAGCAGAGATACAAAAAAGAAAAAGAAAAAAAAATGAAAACCCCTGTGATGGTACTTTTATCCAGAAGGTTGCTTCATGTGCTCATTCTTTGAGAGAACGAAAAAAAAAAAACCTGTGAGGAGAAATAAAAAATCCTTGACAGTTCTCACATAAAAAAACAAGAGTTTTAAATGCGGTGAGGGAAGATGGCAGTCAGTATTCATCTTGTTCTTCCTGCGGATCTTGTGATGTCCCCTCGTGGGCTTGCTGGTCCGCTTCCTGCCCGTCGCCCTCAGCCAGCTCCCCTCGATCCTAAAAGAAGAGGCTGAAGCTGAGTACCACTTTAAAGCAAGCTCATGTGATCTCGCACTCATACAAGGATTAAATTCTTATCCAGATTTTTGAACTATTAAAAAGAACATCTTAAAAACTGATTCCTACACATTTATAAATTGATATTCCATATTTTTCTGAACTCATATTTTTAACGTTTTTGGGTTTTTTTGTGCTTTTAAAAGTATGAATAAAAAAAGTGTGACTGTCCATTTAGAAAATTAATTTCTACTGTGGTTAGACCTAAAATATGAAGCCTGCAAAAACTACTAAATGTAAAGATATGCATGGATGGATCGATACAACTTTATAAAATGGGGAAAGGAATAAAGTCTAGAAATACTTATTTTTTTGTAGCATATCCTATGTCCATATGTATTTACATACCAAAGATGCCAAAAGGTTTCTCCATTTTCAAGACTTTTGCCAGACTGTTTTATAGCTTTTTGGACATTTAGGTGGAATGGGACAGCCTTGGTTCGAGAGTTAGTCATTGTTCACCTGTCTTGCCTGTTGCCCGATGGCGCCCTCTAAACCAGTAGCAGTTTTAATGCAGCATTTTAACAAGATTCAATTTAAAGACTACAGGTCCAGTTCAACCTGAATTTGAAGTTGGATAACATGCAAAAACCAGTAAAGTGGCTCATTCTTCATTGAGTTTACATTCAGTTAAACAATTAAAAAGAGTCAGAAATCAGAATGAGTTTGGGTAAAATGCAAAGATGTGATGTGTTAAATTAAAGATAAATAATGTAATTTATATATTAAAGATGTAAAACCACATATATTGTAATTTTTTCCCTTTAAAAGCTAAAGATGACAAGGTTGTTTTTCAGACTCAATTTTCTTTTATCCATACTTTCCCAGCTCTTGAATACATCCAAATAAAATTCCATAATTCATCTGGTTATTCAAGGCTCTGTATGAACCCTGATACCACCTTTTCACAACAAACAACATCTAGATAGATTAAAACAGGACAAAGACAATATGCCCAAGTAAGGGGGTGGGGTGGGGTGGGGGGGTGCTGTACATTGAAGCTGACCTGTTCGTCCGAGGCATAAAGGACCTCCATTAACCGATCGACAAACGGGCCGTTTTCTTCACCCTGTTCCTGGCACAGCATCTCCACCTCCCGCAGCTTGCTGAAGTAATAGTCCCGCTCCTTCTCAACACCTTCCAGTGCCAACTTTAATGTGTTCACCTGAAAAACAGAAAATCAACTGCTGACGGAACCATAAACAACTTTTTAACGAGGAAGGAAAAACACAGCAATCACAAGGTGAACCGGGGTAGAAAAGCTGCAATAAACTGACAGAAGATTATGATTATGGGTAAACTGTCTAATTTCTGATATTAAACATGAAAATGACAAAAACTGCATCAATAGTTTGTAAACCAACCATTATGCTGTGAATGCTGCTCCTCCACAAAGACTAAAGTCCAGTTTATGCTTCTTCGACCGCAAATTTGCACTCAGATGCAGACATATTGACGGAGACGTTTTTTCGTTTATGGTTCTCCGTCTTTTTTTTCTCTGCTCTTAATTGTTTTTTCAGCGCTGCTCGACCAGGACAGCAGGGGGTGCTAACCTTTCATGGTGTCTCTGCCTAATATCACAGCATCATTTAAGTTTTGCTGAACGCATTTCTTCCTTTAGGAGCAATGGACGACAGAAAGTACGTTTTGATTAAGCTGTAAAGCTTTTTACAAGAAGTGCAGCTCATAGAATACTCTTAAACACATGGAAACAAACACAACTGCCTTTTTTGTTGTTTTTCTACACCTCCTTGTGTTCAAAATCACCAAAAGAACAGATTAAATAAATGATCCGTCCAATATAAAGCATGTAGTGGCCAAACGCTGCATTAACTACTGATTACAGCGACTATACCACTCGGCTAAAGCGATCTCTGACTGTTACTGAAACTGACCAATCAGATGCATACGCTCCAAATGCGTAAATGACGGAGAGTTCTTGCGTCGATGGATAATGGCGTTGCGTCAATCCGTCTCCGTCAAAACGGAGAAGCATAAACTAGGCTTAAAGATTAACTGCAGGCCAGCATGGTTCGTAACCGGTCCTTTTTAATGTATGAACAACCTCCTATACTGACAGAAATACTTTATAAAAAAAAAAACAAATGTCCAAAACATGTCTGCACAAAAAAAGCTCACAATGAACAAAATATTTATCTCCTCATGCCAGCAAGAAAATAATCCTCTTGATGGTTTGAGGCGAAGCTTAGCACAATCCCAGAGGAGACGATGCTTTTGATGTGAAGAACTGTAGAACAGAGATGTTCTATTTTTGTAACTAAGTGAAATTGCATAAACTATCAAATCACATCCTTACAATGTTAAACTAGAACATAGATGAATTCAGGCAATTTAGGGAATTCAAAAAAATACTAGAAATGAGACAAAAACCTTTATTTCTGCATCAAGCAAAGCCTGCTTCACTATTCTTTAGAACAGCTTGCTCTGTATTTGCAAAAGTCAAATACCTGCACAGCCTCGTTTTTTGAGTGAACTGGAATTGTGAATGTTAATAAATAAAATTGGGTGTAGAAATGAATGCTAACCTGATCAGTCAGATGAGTGACCTGCGCTTCCAGTTCTTTCTCTCCTTTGGCAGGAGTTGATACAGTTGCAGGTATCTTTTTGGCTGAAGAGGGTCTGGATGTTGGTGTTGAAGCCTTGGGGGTAGTAGAGCTTAACCTCGAAGCTCCTGCAGCACATCAACAGGGTTTTTTATAACACCGACAGAAAACCAGAGATTAACTATGATTTAAGCGACCTGAAGTTGACTTTTAGTCATTCTACATATATTTTTTTTATTGTGGTCAAACACAGAAAAAAGTATAAATGAAAACGCTTCAGGATGAACAGGGATGTTTGTGAGAGTGAATGTGGAGATAGATGGAGGTAAACACAAGGCAATTCTCAAGGAACATCTGTTACAGGGTGGAAAAGACTTTGAAGCATGTTGGAGGTTCACCTTCAAACAGGACAATGACTCTAAGGATTCAGCAAGAGGTAAAATGCAAAGGTTTGGATCACAGCATGTGTATGTGTTAAAAAGGCCTCATCAAAATCCCGATCTAAATCTAATTGAAAATACTTGAAAAAGTTTGAAAATTGTTTGCAGACACTCTAATCAACCTGAGCTTTAGTTGTTTTTTGCAAAGCAGATTGGTCAAACTATTCAGTCTGTAGGTGGACAAGGCTGGTAGAGGAAGACTTGTAGCTGTAAATGCAGCGAAAGGCAGTTCCATAAAGCGTTGACTCACAGGGGCTTGATGAATATCCAGATCTCAGTTATCAGAAAATTACAGCTGAAACTGAATTTTTTGATAGTCCCGAAGCGAACCATCGGCGTAACTTCGCCGCGGTCAGATGTCACAGCAAGAGAGCAGTGGATAAACGTTAGTGGCTCGGGTAAAGGTTGTGCCCCGTTTTGAACCGATCCTCGACGCACTAAAACACTAAACATAGCAATAATAAATAAACAAAATACTACAATAAGCTGTCTTAAGCAGGACTCCACTCCTCCGGCTCCCTGTGCTGCAAATCTGTTACAGAGAGACACAGGAAATTTACCCAGGTCGCGCTGCTAACAACACCTGTGGCTTTTAAAATGTCCCCTCGGTTCTGCCCCCTCAGAAGCGAAAAACACTTTAAAAAACACAACAGGGTTGGATAGACATGCTGGCTTCAGCTCTCAGTGACTGACTGGACTGCAGTGTTCTGGGCTCTGTCTACACTCTGATGACTAGCTGGTTAGCTTTAGCCAACAACTAAACTGAATTGATATAAGCTTTACTGACAAACTAAACCAAAGGTTTCAGCCATTAACATTATAAAGCGTCATAAAATGTTAAAAAGATAAGCCTTTAATTTAAATTACTAACATAATAAAAAAATATGTATAATATAATGGTTAATAATATTACTTTTCTTTGTATTTACTGATGTTACTCAGGTCTCTTGATTTTTCTCTCAATCTTACAAATTTAGTTATGATAAAAAGAAGTGTTTGAAAAATGAATTAATTTAATTCTTAGTTAATATTAGTTCATTGAAGAATAACAAAATGACCGTGGAGGCACCTAAAATATATATTTTACATTTTGTGATATTTATCATTAATTATCGATATCGATCAATATGAATATTCCTTTATCGATATGCTCTGTTTCTATATCGTCCAGCCCTAGGTTGTAGTCAATTTAACTAAGTCTGTAACAGCTTGAAGGCTATGAATCGTTTTGCAAGACGTTGAATGAAGAAATAAAACGATGAGCCGAATCAGACTCATCTGCAGGTTTTTCACAGACGTTTCAGTTTTTAGCCAAAGCCAAATTGATTCTGCGGCCCCTGGTGGTGTATCAGAATAAAACTGGGCCGAAACAGTACTGTGACGGGGAGAGATTATAACAGTAACTTACGTTGTTCTGGTTTAAATAAAGAATGAAGCCAACAATTACAGGACTCTGGGACATGAAGCAAACATGAACCATCCTCTAGATGCATCTGTTCAAGTTTGCTAAATTGACTTGAACAATTATTTGTGTGATTTCGTGCTGCAGCTGAAGCTTACCTGCAGTGGGGGAGCTGGCTGCATGGTGAGACTTCTTTGGCAGGTTGAAGATTTGCTCACCGGGATCAGGCGGGGGAATGGCGTCCTGACCCTGCCGGGCTTCCACCGGGTCGTACTCTTTACCATCATAATTTGCGTCAAAGAACTTCTTAAACCACTGGATGAAATCCAGGTTGTCCTGAAATCGGCCTTTAACCAGTTTCTCCACTGGAATAATCTGAGAGGTAGAAATTAAAAGTACAGCATGAGTTAGAGTGAGTGAGCACCTGATCATTTGTTCTACGTTTAGGAGACCCACCTTGTCCACGTTCATCCTTTTGAAGGAGGCCTGCAGGAGTTTGAAATTGTGAATGTACTCGTGCTCTAATTTAGCTTGAAATTTGACCTTTTTAAGACTGATGCAGCCAGGGAAGAGCAGATCCATGAACTGGCAATAAGCAGCTCCTGAAGAAGGAATAAAAATATGACATTTTGTAAATTCCTACATCATAGCTGAACTTAGTCTTTTTTTTAAGGCTATTTGAAAAAAACAAAAAAAAAAACAATGAAGAGATCCCAAACAATGAGGGCCAAATCTTATCTAAACCTAACATGGAAGCACATAAGAAATAACCAATTAGTCTCCACCTGGAGGAAAGGGTTAGCATGTACATGAGTGTGTGAAGGCAGCGACTGATTGAAATTGGATTACTCGGCCACAGAGGGCTTCAGGTTTATTTTTAGACAACTCTCTGCGAGAAAGGAGGTGAGCATGTGTCCACAGGTTGCTGCAGAAAATGACTGGGAGCCCTCCATGCATGACAAAGCAAAGACGGGATCCGCAAAACCACGCTTCAACGTGTGCAGCAGGAGGACAGGAGGAAGCCGTCTGTTCTCACCTGAGGAGAGCTGCTCTACTTTTGTGTAGTTTAGGCAGAGAATGTCGTTAACCCAGGCAATGATGTCATGCCTGCTCATAGTCTCCTGGGTTATTGAGGTAGAATATACGTTGACCGCCATCCCCCAGCTGAAACAGAAAGGAGAACGACACAGGATCAACAAAAGCAAATAGGCAAATTGTCAACTTCTTCCTGCTCGAAATCAGCTGCCAAAAGCCTGTAGCCATTTGCTTCAAAATGAGAAGATGAGAATTTTTACTTAGTCAGTTTTTTTATCTTCTTATGTTTTTTTTCTTACTTGGACAAGAAAACATCGAGTTAAGTTTTTTTGGTACTGAGCTGAGACAAGCACCAGCCTCCATTCATGCAGCAAGGAGGGGCCGGATACCAAAACCAACGCTACACCCTCACCCTCCCCCCAAAATCCTCAACGATGCGTCTTTGACTCCTTTTGAACACCTATACCCCTCCCCCACCTGTTGCTGTAAACTACTTCTCAACTAACTTAAAAAAAGGTTTTGTTTTTTCTTTCTCATGCTTAAAAAGACAGCTTTGGTTATATGGGACAACAATTGACAAAAGTTAGGGAGTGTATCTATGAAAATATAAATGAGTTTAAAATCAATTAAACCTTAAACATAAAGTTACTGTTTGAAGTATTAACATGCAAGTGGCCTGCTTTTTTTTGTTTTTATTTTATTTATTTTTTCATTTCTATCTAAACAAATATTAAGTGTAAAGTTCCTGTTCTGGGAATTATTTTAAACATAAGTTTTACAAAAAATCAATACAGAAAAGATTTCATGCCAGTAGTAGATTTTTCTACATGTATCGTGGTACCATAGGGTTTTGTTTTTTTCCTTACATGAGACTCAATAATAATCTACCAAATCTGGTTGCAAAATGTACGATATGGAGCCATGTCTAAGCCTGAGGCCAAAAGGTTACGATGAAAAAACATTTCTCCAATGTTAGACTTTGGTCTTTAATCTACAGATTAGGCAGTTAAACAAACTGTCCAATCAATGTTTAGAAATCCAGCAGACAACTCAAAAACTAAGGAATGTGTTTTCATCGGCTGAAGTATGGATGAGAGACAGAAGCTTGGGATGCACAACGTGGCTTCCAAAGAGCTTCAGTGGTTCTAGGGGCCCACAACAGACCTGCAGGAGGATTATCCCATCTCACAAATCTATGCTGCTGTTGGGATGATGTTGCTCAATCTGATCCGCACAATTGCCTGTGCTATACTGTGGGTTCAATACTGACAGTGTGTGTGTGTTAAACATAAGAATGGGCAATAACATTATAATATACAGTCTCAAGAATTCAATAAATTAGAATATTATGAAAAAGGTTAATTTATTTCAGTAACTCAATTCACTAAGTACAACTCAAACATTATTTCATTACAGACAAACGATTTCAGGGCTTTCTTTCTGTTAATTAAGATTCGCCGCTTGCAGCTGATCAAAACGTGACATTTCAGATTAGAATATTCCATCAGACCAATAAGACAAAAACATTTGGGCTTGATGAAAAGGATGCTTGAAACCTGTTTACAGGTTGTTATTTATTAAAGATATTTTTAATGTGTCGAAGGAACCTCAAAGTAATGCATATTCTAATTTACTGAACAAGACTGTTTGTTCCAAAGCATTAGAACCTGTTGATGACTTGCCAAAGCAGCGAGAAAGTGACGTGATACACAACACAAGCTGCTGCTAACTGGCCCCATGCATCAGTTTACTTACTTAGCTTAACTTCATCAGCAAACATTTCAAATGAAGATGTTTGTTTTGAGTTCTTTAAGAGAGTAAAACTGCTACATTTAAGAAAAAACATGAACAATAAAAAGAGAATTTTACAATTACGGTTGATAAAATGAGTTATTCATTCATTTAATTACTTATCCAATACATCTGCGTATCTGTGAAATCTACTCATGACTGGAAATGATCAATTGAAAATGCAGAGCTGCGTCACACCGACTGCTCACAAAACAATCATGATAGAAAGGCTTTATGAAGCTCTTGTTTTTCTAATAAATCAATCATTAAGCAATCAAACACATATCAGTAACTAAAGTTTAAATTTAAACTATAATGTGGGACACAGCTGTTATCTATGTTTGAAGGAGTTGAATAGCTGATGATATTGCACACTGGTACATTTTGAGGTGTACTAAACGAATAGTGAGCTACAATTTGTCCTACAAAAAGGTAAGAAATAAGATGTCCTAAGATGTAATTGTTTTAAGCAGGTGTTATTCATGGATACCTGAATGATGTGGCGTGGCGGATTTTTAGTGATGCCAAGAGATTCGGTTCTCTCATTTTGGGGCTGTTCGTGTTGTTGTTTTATTTAACTATACATTTTTTATTCTTTAGACAGTTTGATGTTCAATTCATTCAGAAAGCAAAAAACAACAACGAATTTTGCTTTCATTTATCGCTTTTAGTGTAAAAGGAGAACAGGCAGATCAAAAGTATGCAAAAACAGGGGATCAGAAATCAGCAAAAAATTAATAAAAAAAACCTCTGGTGCATCTTTACCCTTAGTGGAAGAGATTATGCAAATGTTGTGTTCTCCAACTATTGACAGCAATGCTTTTAAACTCCTGCCAACAATATTTTGTAGGGATCTAAGAAAATATCGATACCCCAGTCATGGTATTGATTTTTATTTAGTGATGACAGAAATTGCTGTAAAATTAAAAGTATAACTCGTAGTTAGTGACTGTTTCCACCTTCTTTGAACCACTGGATCAACTAGATCTGGTAATCAAACTGGATGTGTTATGTATAAAACAGGTTGGAGAGTTTTGGACAGATTTCCTAGAGTTACATTAAGTTAAAAAAAAACACAAAATATAGTCTTACTTATTGAATCCCAATATATCATATCATCCCGACTGTATTGTCTCCATCATATCACCTGATTCTTCCCAATACTTTGTGTCCCATAACATCAATCAATATTCTACACCTAGGCCTACATTTATTTCCCCAAATCCCTGTGTGAGGAAGCATTGAAGACAGCCAGATGGCACAGTCCTCTGATCATCGAACATTAGGTAATAACATAGTAATACAGTGCTGATCCTCGATCAAGCAGAGAACAATATAGACGACATGGCATTAAGCTTCGGAGGAGGAGAGGGTAATCTCAGATATTTTCTGAGGTCGAAGGAAGGAAGGAAAGAAACTGGGGCAGCCCATCTCATGTCAACAAAGCGGATGTATCTGTTGCTGTTAGCATGCTTTGTTAGCATGCTTGCAGGGCTAACCAGAGCTGGACTGATGCCTGAATCCTAACCTCCTAAACGCGGCGGCATGAACCTTTCTCCATACAGGACTGTATGCTTGGACTGAAAAAAAAACCCATCAAGTGCCCTTTAATTATAGCAGCACAGGCTGATCGGCCGCGGCAGACTGTCATGTCACGATAGGAATGTTCTAGCTGCTGCTTCTCTCGGTGTGTCCGTTTTGATTGAACAAGACTCTGAAAATTGAATAAAAAATGTTGCTGTGCCACTTCGGGCTGAAACATTTGAGCATCCGCTGCTACCTGCGATGAGCTTGGCATGTGTTTCGTAGCACAAACCAGAGGGGGTTAGGGTGATTTTAGAGTGATTTGCGCCCCAGTCCCATTCTGAGCTAACAGGATTTGACACTCGGGAGGAGAGAAAGAGAGCGAAAAAAATATATAGCGGATTGCTGCAAAGCAAAAAGAGACGGCGAAGAGGAGGGCCAGAACAGAACACAGCTTTCTGCTTTTGGTAGCACTGCGCGTCTTTTTATGACCTTATTTTTCTCCGTAACATGACATTATAAAGCGGGCATTACACTGGTTTTACCTGTAGGCGCGCTCTCCCCGCACAGTATTTTTCCTGTAGGGAATGATGTTGGTTCCGTTGTCCTGGACGATGTCGTTGTTATTCTCTCCATTTGGGGAAAGGGCTTGGGTGGGACCGGGCATTTGGGTTTCAAAGATGTCGAACAGATACTCTGTTCTTGCTTTCTGGTTGGGTGTGTATCAGAGAGGATTTTTTTTTTTTTAAAGAGGAGACAGCGGGAACGATGCAAAAGCTCTGAAAGTGACGCACCACCAACGCTCCCTGCTTCTGTCTGCTTATTCCTCACAAATCTCTTCCCAATGATGACGACAGCGCAGCCTGTACCACGTGACCACATGGGGCAGGCTGCTATGTCAGTGCACCAATTTGTTGGGGATAAATGATAAATCAAGCAGTTTCAAAACTTTTATTTGTGTTTTAGACCTGCCATACGGGGACATCAAAATATATTCTTTGACATAAAAATGAGTTCAGAAAATTAAAACAGTGAACTGTTTAGATTCTATATATATATATATATATATATATATATATAGCAAAAAATATTTGCCCATTAAGTAAAATTAAAAAATCTAATCAGTTTATCTATGAAGCGCCTTCATTTTTTGGGTTTCTTTGACTAATACTCATAGGACTTATTTATATCTAATTTGGCTAAATTACAAATCCCAAAAATGAAGAGGCCTACGAAGAATGTACTTTTGTGTATATACACAGTTAAAATGGTGCTGCCCCAATGCATTAGCGTACATCAACTTTAAGCGTCTGGGTATTTTCTTGTTGCCATATTCAGAATTCAGATTTATAAAAATAAAAAAAATCAACACATTTCTGCCATGCACATTCAGTTGTATTACTCGTTTGAAAAGTAGCTAAAGGAAACGTGCTTCTGTGTCATGTCATATTTATAACCCGAAAGGAAAAAGGGAGGTCATGGATTACTAAATAAATCTTCCTCAACTTTCTGATTTACCTTAAAGGTAAAGCTTGTTTTTATTTTAGAGTGATTATTGTCTGTGCAACTAAAAGTGTCACCAATTATTTTGTAAATACAAGATTACAAATACAAACAACCAAAAATTACAGTTTTAAACATCTTTACATGTGGTACCAATACATATTAAGAGTCTATACTTTAAAAACAATATCCAGCAATATTGTAAATGAGAAACAAAATCATTTAAAAACATGAAAGTAATAATCATTTTGAAAAAACAACTAAATTTAGAATCAGCTACAATTTATCTTTAAATTTATAAATTCAACCAAACAAATAAAAAAAACTGTTGTAACAGTGATAAAAAATTAGAATATATGTATTTTATATTATTGCTTCAAAACCTAAACAAAACTACATTATAGTTGTTGTCACACTGCTTGTTTGGGTTTGAATATCTGATGTAGTTACACTACTTTACTTTTGCCAGTACTATGCAACAACTGAGAGGGAAGGATAAAGTGTTTCTTTAGCGTTTGATTAAGAGAACTTTAATAAGAAGCCTTTAGAGCCTAAAAACCAACTATTATGCTCCGGAAAATGGAGACTATCTATCAGACTATCAGGGTTAGTAGCCAAACATGTGAGGCACAATCAGTCAATATGACTTATTGTAGCTACAAGCTACAACATCTTTGTTTTTGGTGATTTTGGTGTTTTTTGTGCAGATCTTGTACGCATGTATTTTCCAACACCAACCATGAATAACGGCATATCCACCAATCTGTTTTTACTACCTTGATTTCTTGCTGCTTTTGATTTTCTTCAAAAAAGCTTCAAATCAGATCTTGACATCAATACAAAAATCTATCAAAGATCACACTTAGTTTAAAGCTCAACTGATACAGAAGCCTAAACTTCTCCACGCATTAGCTTTTGTCCTGTCTTGATTTAATAGATTCACATACTAGACTCATTATCACATATGTAACCATCTAAAATACTGTATCTTCTTAATTTTTTTATTCCTATGAGTGAAAACAATGTATTTTTATTGCTTTTCATATTACATTTGCCACACCATTAGATACAGAAAACAGATTTTTACTTATTTAAATTGTAAACTGATAGATTCCTGTCACTACTCTTTAGTATCACAACCACTCTCTTTGCAAGTAGATGTGCACAGCTCTAGCGCCCCCATCAGGTCATGGTTAGTAAGCCAACCAGTGGTCTCCAACCCTGGTTCTCGATATTCACCATCCTGCAGGTTTTAGACGCATTCCTGCTTCAACACAGCTGAATCAAATGCTTAACTCCTTATCCGGTCTTGTGCAAATTTTATGACATGCTGAAGTAATCCAGTCATTCCAACTAGCATGTTGGAGCTGGGATGTATCTAAAACCTACAGGAGAGGTTGATCTCGTTCTAGGGTTGGAGGCCATTGCACGCCAACAGTTCTTAAACATACATTTCTGAATTTAATACCTGACATAATTTAACTGGAGACAAAAATAAGGCTAGACATGTGATAAGTTAGGTTTACTTGGGTTTTCCTAATTCAGTAAAGTTATTTTTTAAGAATGGCAAACACTTTTTGTCAATTTTTTCCCAATCAGCACTTTGTGTTTAAGTTAAATGTTATGATATCAAGTTATTTTATTCACTTTTAAATAAAACTGGATTTTCTTTCTTATTTAAAATTATAAATTGCAGGATTTTTACATCCTCCCTTTGAGATGTAATTGTCTAATTTCTGATTGTTTTAAGTTAAAATTGTCTCCTTAGTTATCATGTTTTGTAAGTATTCTATCCAGCTTTAGTCAGTGGACTGCATGTAACTACAGTGGATGAATGTGCTATGTCTTTATTATATTGGTAATTCATCATCATATAAATGGATACTATTAGTATACAAAGTGCTCAGTTTAAAAATTTAAGAAATCTAAAAAGCAAGCAGTCAAGGCAGAGAAAAATAAAAACATTATATTCATTCTGTAGCTTAGAAAGTAGTTTTTAGGAGATAAAGAATGTTTGGACTAAGTCACATTTACAGGTTTCTGCCGAATAAAAGTATAACCAACATATCATTAAACAACAAAACTTTAGACCACTATAAATAAATCCACTAATAACTAAAACTATAGAGGAGCCAAACGACCCATTAAGACTACTAAGTATCACCCAGATCACAGCTTTGTACTTCCCATTCTAAGAAAATAGCTGTTTAAAAAAATCTTTAGCTGAGTAGAGTTTGTAGGAACTTCTAATCAGAATAACATGACTTCTTGATACCCTGGGGTGTAAATATGACATGACACAAAGGATCAGTTCTTTAGCCACAGGCCTCTCAGTCACGCAAAAACAATAATCATCTTGAGAACACACAGAGTGATCAGGGTGGTGAGAGAGGTAAAACAAATATAACTTATAGCTTATTGTTGAAGACGTGTACCAAAAAGTGACATCTTTGAGTCATTGGGGCTCCATAACAACCAATAAACACTACCATACCTGAAAAATGCCTTTACTGCCCTACCATAACAAGGGTAAAGATGTAAAGTGCGTTAAACTTTGCTGTTACCTAATCGGTAACAGCATGCTTTGTTTATTCCGGAATGGGACTGAGCTTTTTTGGCAGCAAACAGTTCAGGTGGTTTGGTCTTAAAAGAAATGGCAAATGTGTGAAAAAGCGCATCAAACCCACTGTTAAGTATGGTGGAAGATCTGTGTTGATATGGGCCCATTTTTCATCAAAAACCCCTGGCAACCATGTTACAGGGCATTGAATTATGAACTTTGTAATTACCAGGAGTTCCTAAAAGAAAATCTATTGACTCTAGCAGCAAACTGAAAATAGATCTGTCCGGCCAAACAAACACATTCCTTATTAAAACGCTTGTCAAATTAGGTATATATGTATTAAGAGAAGCAGAACACTGAAGTCTTAGGCAAACCCAAAAGCAATTTAAACAATAATGACACCAATGATGCACATGGAAAATATTTTTGACTCCTGGAAAATGCTGCCTTACAAGCTAAGATTTATACCCATACATTTTTCACAATTTGTGTCGCGGTATTTGGTTTGAATTTACTTCAAACAAATAGAGATTTCTGAAGTGTGGAGTACATACAGACGTGGACAAAATTGTTGGTACCCTTCATTAAATCAAAGAAAAACTCATAATGGTCACATAAATAACTTTAATCTGACAAAAGTAATAATAAATAAAAATTATATAAATGTTGACCAATGAAAGTCAGACATTGCTTTTCATCCATGCTTCAACGGAATTATTTAAAAAATAAATGCATGAAACAGGCCTGGACAAAAATGATGGTACCCACAACTTAATATTTGGTTGCACAACCTTTTGAGGCAATCACTGCAATCAAATGATTCCTGTAACTGTCAATGAGACTTCTGCACCTCTCAGCAGGTATTTTGGCCCACTCCTCATGAGCAAACTGTTCTAGTTGTTTCCGGTTTGAAGGGCGCCTTTTCCAGACAGCACGTTTCAGCTCCTTCCAAAGATGCTCAATAGGATTGAGATCAGGGCTCATAGAAGGCCAGTGTTTTCCTCTTAGCCCTTCTTGGGTGTTTTTAGCTGTGTGTTTTGGGTCATTTTCCTGTTGTAAGACCCGTGACCTGCGACTGAGACCATGCTTTCTGACACTGGCCAGCACATTTCTCTCTAGAATCCCCTGATAGTCTTGAGATTTCATTGTACCCTGCACAGATTCAAGACACCCTGTGTCAGATGCAGCAAATCAGCCCCAGAACATAACCGAGCCTCCCCCATGTTTCACAGTAGGGACCGTGTTCTTTTCTAGATATGCTTCATTTTTCCGTCTGTGAACATAGAGCTGATGTGCCTTGGCAAAAAGTTAAATTTTTGTCTCATCTGTCCACAGGACATTCTCCCAGAAGCTTTGTGGCTCGTCAGCATGTAGTTTGGCATACTCCAGTCTGTTTTTTTTATGATTTGTCCTCTGGCTCAAACAGCGAAGGATATTCCGATCTGACACTGATGTTCCTTGAGCATAAAGTTCAGATTGGATCTATTTTGAAGTCTTTCTAGGCTTTTTTGTTACTATTTGGATTATCCGTCTCTTTGATCTGTCATCAATTTTCCTCCTGCAGCCATGTCCAGGGAGGTTGGCTACAGTCCCATGGATCGTACATTACTGAATGACATGTGCAGCTGTAGTCACAGAAACATCTAGCTGCTTGGAGATGGTCTTATAGCCTTTACAGTTAACATGCTTGTCTATGATTTTCTTTCTCATCTCCTGAGACAACTCTTTCCTTTGCTTCCTCTGGTTTATATTGAGTGTGGTACACACCACGTCACCAAACAACACAGTGACTACCTGGAGTCCTATATATAGGCCCACTGAGTGATTACAGGATTGTAGACACCTAGGATGCTGATTAGTGGACATACCTTGGATTAACATGTCCCTTTGGTCACATTATTTTCATTCTTTTCTAGGGGTACCATCATTTTTGTCCAGGCCTGTTTCATGCATTTATTTTTTAAATAATTCTGTTGAAGCATGGATGAAAAGCAATGTCTGACTTTCATTGGTCAACATTTATATAATTTTTATTTATTATTACATTTGTCAGATTAAAGTTATTTCTGTGACCATTATGAGTTTTTCTTTTATTTAATGAAGGGTACCAACAATTTTGTCCACGTCTGTATGTAGGCCATTACTCCGTAGAGCCACATTTCTATTCAATTGCAGCTGCAAGTCTTAAAATATGTCTCTTTTCACACGACTGAATTTTTTTCTAGAATAGTTAAAACCCAGACTAAATGGAGAATATCTGTCAACTTAAATGTTCTGCTCTAGTGGCTACAGACTCTACATTGTCTGCGCTATTCTACAACATACATATGCTTTGGTCTTAACCAACCCATTGTTGCTCTGGTTGTATTGTTGCATTGCTAGTTGTTATCCTGGTCAAAGTCCAACCTTCACCCCAGTCTCAAGTCCAGGATTACATGCATTCAAGCTCCCTTGTCTCTCCTAAAAAAGGTGTTCAGCGTAATGTAGAGTGGCACAACAAGTGTTTTGCATGTAGCCAAAAAAGTTCAATTTTGGTCTCATCTGACAGAGCATCTTCTTCCTCAAAGTCCACATTTGTGGCTACAAATACTTGTCCTGCTGACTGATTTTCACAGCTGATCTGTGGATCTCTGCAGCTTCTCCAGAGTTATCATGCTTCTCTGATTAACTCTCTCCTTGTCAGGCCTGTCAGGTCTGGATGGTTGGCAGCGGAGTCATACGCTTTCTATGAGGGACTGAACAGAGCTCCTAGAGATGCTCAAAGCTTGGGATACTGTTTCACAATCAAACTCTATCTACATTTTTACTCCTGACCCCTTTGGTGTGTTCCCTAATCTTTTTTTGCTGTTTGCTCAAACGTGCCGTAACTATAGTAACCCATGTGGCGTTCGTGGAACATCTCTATATATTTACAGAGCTGGATTTCAGTTAGGGTTATTACACTAAAAAGTACTGAATAGATACACACAATACTTTTCAGATTTGTATATCTAAAATAGTCTCAAAACCATGTATACCTTTGACTCCACTTCATTGTTATGGCCTAGTTGTAATAATGGTCTCAGACGTTCAGGGTCACATAAAGTCAATAACAAGGTCAGCTTTCTGTCACCTGAGGAACATTTCTAGGATTAAAGGACTGATGACGCAATGAGACGTAGAAAAAACTCATCCATGCATTTATCTCTAGCCCCGTTGATTTCTGTAACAGTATCCTCACAGGTCTGCAAAAAAAAGTCAACCAGACAGCTGCAGTTGATCCACAACGCTGCTACTTGTGTTCTCACTAGAACCAGGAAAGTAGAGCACATCACACCAGTTCTAAAGTCCCTTACACTGGCTCCTTCAAAGCATTTTTATTAGTCTATAAATCATTGAATGGGTTAACACCAGAGTACATTAGAGATCTCCTATCGCTGTACAAACCCTACAGACCACTCAGGTCCTCCATTTCTAGTCTGCCTATCGTCCCTAGAACCAGAACCAAACATGGTGAAGCAGTCTATGCTCTTCATATCTGGAACAAACTCCCAGATGAATGCAAATCTGCAGAGACACTGAACTCTTTTAAATCTAAAATAAAAACGTATCCATTTAGATTTGCCTATGAGTAAGTGATATGATTTTGCTTTTTATTCCTTTTTAATTACCGTTATTACTTTTTAATCTTTTTTCCAATGTGTATGCTCCATGCTGTTAAATGCTGCATTGTTGTCTCTTTGTCTCAAATCATGTAAAGCACCTTGAATTGCCTTGTGTTGAGAACATGATATACAAATAAAATTGCCTCGCCTTACGTAGTGCTGGTCCACCACATAAAGTTGCACTAAATTTCAGGGCAATTTAAGCAAGCAACATATATATGCATGTATAGTATGTATGTATACGTATGTATAGTCTACGAGAAGATCAGAAAGCAAACAATGCTGAGAGCCTGGCTGATGCGTTTCTGTTTGTGTTGCAAGCTGTCAATTTAGATAGAGTGGGGGTAACAGATTGTTGTTGCTCAGTTCAGGGCTGATGCTTTTCAGTAACCATTAGGACAGTATGTTATGCTGAAGCAATCAGTCAACATTGGGTTATATAGTGGCTGAGCTAACTTTAGTCTGAGCTTTATCCTGCACATTAAAAGTCATAGGCCGATAGGCCTGATACCCGGAGTGGATTTGGTAGATGTAAGGGGGGCACTTATGTGTTGGCTGGTGATGTATCACTTTAAACACATCTGAAGAAATGGAAAAAAAATGTTTAAAAATAATTGCAAAGCCAATGAGGCTTCTCAAACTTCTCAAATCCCCTTTATCGCTCCGTTCCTGCTATAAAAACACGTTCAGTTGTTACTTATCGGGGGAACGCTGGTAATTTACTGTTTTTTGGGTTGTTGTTTTTTAAAGCAAACGTGTCACCGGGCAGTCAAAACCAAACTGTTGAGGGACGCTAACTCAGTGTACTATAACAAACTAGCGATGTATGGAAAAACCAAAACAATTAATCCACGAGAGCGAGTGTCTTTATTAACCATGGATAATTTAAAAAGATAGTGGGACATTTTGTTCAACTAACAACCAAGTTACAGTATGCTAATGTTGCCTTCACTGTCAAACCATGACAGTCGACATATGCCCTGACCCTCTCTAACATCACCCTCAGCACTAGCTACTACCGCGTATAACCACGCTCTGGAGAAAACCAAAATCCGTCTCACCCTGCGAATCAAATGATCTCCATTTTATTTTTAATCACACCAAATCTTACTCACCTTTTAATTCCGATCCGCAGATCACACTGTTAAAAAAGAAAGCTGTTTTCCGGCTGCGCGGCCCCACCCTCCAATACTCGTAAAACGATAAACGCAGAGCTAGAAAACTGATTGGGCATCCTTTCATCGGCTTTGCAGCTGATTGGTCCGCAAGTAACTTCTGTTGTTGAAGTGACCAATGGTGTGTCGA
This sequence comes from Apricaphanius iberus, assembly GCA_028564705.1. Taxonomy (NCBI): domain Eukaryota; kingdom Metazoa; phylum Chordata; class Actinopteri; order Cyprinodontiformes; family Aphaniidae; genus Apricaphanius; species Apricaphanius iberus. The sequence continues at coordinate 53,835 of JAPXFQ010002614.1, forward strand.
TGCGTTGATCATTCACAAATTACGGCATGTCTTCCTTCTCGCTTTCTCACTTGAAAAAACTATTCCATCTATCTATCTATCTATATATATATATATATATATATATATATATATATATATATATATATATATATATATTCAGTAACCATTAGGACAGTATGTTATGCTGAAGCAATCAGTCAACAGCTATATCTCTCTCTCTCTCTCTCTCTCTCTCTCTCTCTCTATATATATATATATATATATATATATATATATACATATCAAAAACTGTTTTTAAAAAGCGTGTGAATAAATAAATACATAAATTTCCCCCTTTAATTAATAAAGTCCAATCAAAAGAACCGCGTTGCCTAACAGAGCTATCAGAAATAAACATTAACCAAAAAAAGTTTTGACAATATTAAGAATTAGAATGATCATGAGTAAATTTTGTTTTTTATTTAGCAATATTTATTTAGCAACTTAAGGAATAATATTACTTGGCTACAGCATCTTAAATAAAATTTAAAAAAACAACCATTTGCAAAGACTACTATAAAATAAGCAGTATTACAAGTGTTTTTATATATTATGCTGATAATATTAGATTATATAATGCGTAATAGCACAACAGATAAATCTGCTCGGTCATTGGGTTTAAAGAATGATGCATTTGTTAGATTTACCTCAAACATTTGAGAAAAGCTTAAGAAGGCAATAAAGGTAATTCACAAAATTATGTCCTTTATGTCCTGATTCCTACAGTCCCATCTGTTTTGCTTTAATGTCTCCAAGACAAGTTTAGACCTTAACACATAGCCCATGAAGGACACTGAAATAGGTCATAACGAGGTTTCGTGGATTTTCAGTTTGGCTATTGTCTGTTAAATCTTTAGAAATCCTTGCACGTCTCTCACATTAATTGGCCATTAAAAAAATAACTTGCTAAAAATAACTACAGGTGTAACTGCTTACCTACAGTTAGCCCATTTGTGAAGTCACATTTAGTGCAATACAATTCTACTTTCAAGTAGGCTAAATTATTTTAAAGCATAAACGTTGCATTCTTGGTTAAAAAAAAAAGAAGTAAAAAAAAAAATCGTCTATCGAAATAACTGCGCTTCTCTTATTTTACCACTGGATGACAGTATTGTACTCGAATACGAACAAAAAAACCTTAAAAACTATACTTGTTTTGGATGATTTACAACTAAGTCGAGACAATTTGAGATATTTAAACAATAACCACAGCGAAAAAGATAATGAAGTAGCATCCTAGGTAATAGTATTTGTTGAGGAAAAAAACCCTGATAATACCTGTAACAACATCTTTAAAATCCGCAAATGATAATTATAAGACAATCAATTTTTTTCTGTTGCATATTTTATTACTGCCCACGTTAAGAAGATAATAACTGTATATTCACAAAGCTATGATATTCTGTTTCAATTGGTTGCATTTATGTTTCCCCACATGGAGAGTCTTGGTGATGAATTATAGACAATAGGTTGAGGGCAGCCAACGGTGCATTTATGACAGATAATAAATGTGCAGAGTCAAACCGAGCCAATTGAAGTGTGCCATTCTGAAATGGAAAAGAAGAAAGGAGAGTTCATAGGCAAAAATTTTGATATTGTGTCAATACTTTATTATGCATCACCACCATGCAAAAATCACTGCTATGAACTTAGATGAAAGATAAAAAAAAAAAAATCAAGCTAGATTTATTTCACACATTTATGGTTTTAGATAGGCTTGCCACTTTCCTAAAGTGGCAGGGCAAAGTTTTTCACACTCACAAAGCATAAAGGCTGTGCGTTGGTTCGCAAACCACAGAGATTTGTGAGAGTAATGACATTAACTCAGGGAAATAGCTAATCTGTTACTGATGCTTGGCTAAATTTTATCAATTTAATATTGCTGCGTTAATTTGGCAGCCTCTTGCAGTAGTTTCTTCTAAAGTATGATTCTCCCTTAAAACACTAACTTTTATAAGTTTGTAGGTTTTACCTACTAACTGGTATGGACTGCTTCATCAATTCATGCTGGTAGAACAGGTGCTGTTCATGGTCTGTTTTGACAAGTTACTGTGTCAGCTGGAGAACTGTACATGTGCAGGAGTCAGCTGGCTGAGCTTTTAAAGCTTCCCAAAACCCAACTAATACCAAGCATAAGACCTTAAATCTCCAGCGAGTTGAAGGGAAGAAATTGTGAATGTAGGTCGGCAAGAAAATGTGATGAATTTGCTTGGAATTTTTCTACCCCGGCTGGTCCTGCTCCACCTTTCAAATTAACCAGAAAATTATTTAGCACATTGACAATGTGAAAATATTATGTCTTCATTTATTTCTGAGTTGACCAAAGATAAATTATGTTTACATAGTTCTTTGTTTCTAACCATCTTTGTGACTCTATAGTAAAATAAAGACCATAGACGGAGCGGTAGGTCTAAAGCAGGAAGGACTGCAGTACTAATTTAAAAGAACTGTGCAGTTCTGAACACATATTGCATTACTAACCGAGTTTCTGTTTTAACCCACTGTGCAAAGTTAATTTGGGTAATTTTGGAAGATAATACCAATAATCCTTGTGTGATAATCATCTATGTTGCTGTCAAACTCCAAAGATAAGGCCATTTCAAGCCCATCTGACCAACTGAAATATCCAACCTTCCAACAGCAGGTTAATTTTTAAACTTTCATTAATTTACATTCTCTTTTATACTTTTTACCAAAATCTCAGTTTAGAATGCATACAGTACAAATCAGTTTTTACTCAAATAATTCCTTTACCACAAAGAAAACTTAACATAAATCTTTGATTCTAACAAATTGAAGGATACTTAATGGCATCCCTAATAATTTCTTCCATCCAAACAAGTGTGTGCTATTTGCTAAAAACTACTGGAACTTTAAATGTGACAGTGTGCCTTGGTAATTTCGTACTGCTCAGTCCAGGTCTGGTGGTGTGGAATAAATGTCTAAATACACACAGAAGTGGTTCATTGGTACCAAGTCAACCTCCTTCAAATGTCCCTCTCCATCCAAGAATTAATTCTTTCATTAAAAAACAAAACACAAAACAGCCGAGTGAGTTGAACAGAACAGTGCAAGATAAGGCCAAGTATGCTAAATCATCTAGAGACATTGTGGAAAGAGGAATGGTAATAGATACATCTCAGGTTTCTCCAAACAGAGACCAAAATTATCTGTTCAAATACGTTTTTTTTTGGAATTTCTTCTCCTAATAGGTCCAAATTGAAGATCTGATGTATAAATGTGAGACTGTATTTTTGCTATATTTCTTAAGATACATAATAAAATCTCTACCAAAGGATTAAAAGTAAAGCTTGCTGTATTTGCAGAACCATACCAGGATTTCAACAGGTTTAACCACATTAACCAGCATTCATGCAGTTGTGTTTTGGCATATAGGCTAGATCCCATCAAGTACTGTAGAATGAACTGCAATGAGAGGTCAAACAGTCAGGTAAGGCATTGTGCATTTTTGTAACTGATTCACCAAATGAAAGCAAATACACATGATCCACTTTTTACAAAATAAAACTGAACACAACAAAAATAAACAGAAATGCATTTACAAGTAGCAACAGTAAGAAATGCATGAAATAGTTAAATTTGTTCACATATCTCGACCAGAATAATAGATAAAAATATGTCTGATGTTAGCGTTTTGTAGCCTTACTTTAAATGCCCTCTCATGTTATGAATTAAAAAAATCAGGTGAGAAATATACATTTAAGCTGGGTTCTTTGTGTTTAAAAACATGAGATTTTGAAAGAAAGTGGTTCACCACCTTGTACTTACAGTGTACGGTTTGTAAATAAATAAAATAAAAACCTAAATAAAAGTTCAGAAATAACTGTGTTTTTATGGCACCTTTGGTGTAATAGAAAGCTCAGTATTTAATCTCTTCACACCAGCTCACAGTATTACCTTAAATATGTGCTTGGGTAAAAAATATATCTTTACATAAATGTAGTATTTCTATGGTTGGGTTTAGCGCAGATTGAATCCTTCATGTCTTCAGTGTTACGTGTTTTCAATCCAGTGTTGCTTCTTCCAGTGTGTTCTGCTATTGTTGCCCCTCTATATTGCTTACCTGTGGAGAAATGAAAACATGTCACAAAAAGCATTTTAATGGTATTCCAGATACTTTAGATGTATGTTAATAAAAAGTATCCCCAGTCTTTTGGTGGATATGATAAATGCAGAGTAAATAAAAATAAGAACTAAAACATCTTTGCTTCTGCTCCTTTTTCCCGTGGAAGGAAAACCGGGGTCTATGTAAATGCATTAGCTTTTATCTATGCTGCTAACCTACCATTTTTAGGGTCAGAAATAAACAGGATGCCAGCACAGCAAATATGTCAAAGAAACAATTATTCATAAATTCTAGAAAAATTATATTAGCTATGATATCAAACTTGGACAGCAGCATGCATGGTCCAATGATTTTACTGTGTATACATCTACTATCATTGTTGCTCTATCTAGGTTTGATATGAACAAGTGTAAATGATATCGAACATGCCAAAATTTATTGCATAAGCTCATTTGAAATGACCAAATGGGGCTTTTCTCTACATAAAAAGATATAGGATGTTTTAAATTCAAATACAACACAGAGTTTTAGCTTTGACTTAATTTGACTAAAAGAAATGAAAAAAGATGGTCAAATTTGGTTAGTGGTGGGTACTAGGATGGATGGAGAACATATTGAAATGAAAATAATGCTAATCACACATAAAAGTGATTCAACATTCGACCAGAATATGTATTTTTTTTAAAGCTTAATTTTATTGAAAATATATCATGTTCTATATCCACAAGAATGGCAATTTTCTCATGTATTTGTGCCACTTTCTTCAATGCATTCTTTATTTTAAAGAAAAAGAATCACAGTTCTATATATTTGTAACTTGCCACATAAAAAATATTAAAAAGTTAACAAATGTATCTATTGTTCTCGATATACGACAGGAACAATAATGCAATCTTACATTTCTCTATAATCTTTACTTCTCTTTATGTAATTTTAATACCAGTAGGTTTGAAACAGAGAATAATTTATTTTTAAAGAAAAAACATTCAAGTCAGGCTAACATCTCCAAAAAGCCTTTGGTAGAAATTGTTGTGGTCTGATGAAATCAAAATTAAACTTTTTTGACACAACTCCAACATGGCAAATTTCACACAAAAACAACATAGCAAATCGCCAAAAGAAGACCTTAACTGATGTGAAATATACCAGAGAGGACATTTATTCTTCAGCATCACTCTGAATCCAAGGAAATGTCAAAATCGATAAATGAACAACTGCATTAGTAGACAATAAAAGTATGGGAATAGTCTCGACAAAGTTCAGAACTTAATGTAGCACAAAGAGGACAAAAGATGAGGGCAGGAGAGAAGAGATGTCTTAATCTAAAAGATTTGGTTGGAGAACTTCTGCTAAGTGAAGTTGGTAAATATGACAGAGCCGTGATGTGGAATGCTGAAAGAGTTCTATGGAAAAAAAATGGATTGCCTAAATTGAATTAAAAGGTGGTTCAAAAAAGTATTACTTTAAGAGTTTTCATTTTTTTTGCTGTACAGTCTGCTATTCTTACTTTCAGTTTTTATATTTCTGTCTTTGTTTGACTCTACATCCTTCAAACTGCTCATCACTTTGTGGCTGGTACACTCTCTCCACTAAGGGAAAATAAAGCTAATTTCAGTTCTTCTCGTTTTCTATTTATTGCTGCAGCTTTGTATTTTCTTTATATTTCTCTGAAGTGATATCATGGTATAATTCATTATGTCACAAAAAGCAGGCTTTTTAAACAGTGATGTGTAGATGTTTTCTATCCACAGTATATTGAAAGAGCAGAAGACAGATACTGGTTTGCTGTTTCGAGAACTCTTCAAAATGTGGGAAATGAGCAAGTCACAAGAAGTTTTGGTTGAAGTTTTATATCAGATAAAATATGCTGTAGTCTCTGACTCAGTCTGAATATATTTTTTCCTGAGATAACCCACTGGCTTTTTTATTTTAGTTAAATGTTAGTAAAATAAAACATTTTTTTCATTTTTTTCATTTTCATAGTTCTGACAAAAATGTTATTTTGGCAATTCAGTCTGATTAAGTTGTTCCACATAACTTACCAGTCACCTAGACTTCCAGAGTCACTGCTCCATCGTGACCTGGACGACCGGAAAACATACAGCAGGTTAAAGCATCCCAAACTATTCAAGCCAATCCAAAGCCACGTTTTGAAAAGCTAGAACTCACCAAGCATGTTTTGTCCGTTTCTTGTCTGTGCTTCACCAAGTCTTCTAACTTCAGCTCATCTTCTAGCTGCTGCTCCAGATTTTTTTCAAAACCGTCGTCTTCTGTAGCTCTAGCAGGTCTGACACAAGAACAAAAACTAATCAACGCAACAACAGATAAGTGTCATCTTGAACACCTTTGACACAAAAACTTTCAAAACCTCTGATGAAAAGCATAAAATAATACACATTTTTTTCAAGTTGTTCAGGTATCTGATAAGTACCTTGGTTTATAGGTGAAGTAAAAATCTGAGGAAGTTGTAGCCATTAGGTCACATCGTCCAAAGTCTGAATCCAAGAGGCTCTCTGTCTCGCTGCCACCTTCTGTGAAAAAAAGAACATTTAAAAAGCTGATGTTTGGAAATTTATGGTTTCCATCGAAATTATTTTTACCTGAATTGAGCTCCTTAACAAGCGATGACATTGTGTTGGTTATAGAGTCAGCAGCAATGAGAAGGTCGTTTCTCAAATTTCTCCTCGGACCTTTGAAAAATTTCAAAGTGTCTTAATTTGACCACACAGAGCTTTCAAGAGGCAAAATGCAAGTGGTGCCATGTTACCCTGAGCGAAGGCCTCCTGAACATCCCCTCCCACGCCCATGAGTGAGTCCTGAGGTGTGTGAGTCGGGGTGGTGCCAGCAGAGTCCGAGTGGATCGGCGTGGGGATCGGCCGGGTGATGGTGTGGCTGGGAGAAGAGCGTGGAGAGCCGGGACCCTGAGTCTGCAGAGCATACAGGCTGTTTCAAAGCTGTGGCACAGCGTTAACAGAAAACTGGTTTAATTGCAACACTGTCAGAGGAAAACCTTTATGTAAAAAAAAATCTATACAAAGTGTGACGTAAGAGTTATTTCTTTTTGTGGTTTCATTCACTTAGATCCAAAGAAAACGTCATACATGCAAAATGTGTGAAGCAGTAAAGATGCATTTACTGTTGTGTAAGCACTATGTTAGTATTCCACAAATGCTTGGCATGCAATTACAACACATCTCCTTTTCTAAAAGCTAGATTGCCTGACCAACTTAAAATTATTACTGTTACAATCTCAAGCGTCACAAATGTAAGTGTTCTGTGCAGGCCTGAGAGGTTTGTTTGAAAACATTATTAAACAAGGTGCATCGCAAAAGTTTATAGCCGGGTTAGAATATAAAACAATATCATAAGCTTTCAACATCTCTGACTAATCAGGTGTTTGAAAAAATGTCCAGAGGCGCAGCAGAGATCCACAGCTCCTATGGAGAAATCGGTTTACCGGTAATTTTTCATGCAGTCCACAAATGTAAAAAGAGGCTTAAAACGGTAGGCTCCAAAGTTTGCCAAAAGCCATGTACGGGTCACCACAAACCTGTTAGAAAAAGGTGCTCTGCTCATGAGAATAAAGCTGACGTTGTCACCAACATGCAAAATGCAAAGTTTGGTGAAAAGTAAACACCTTGAACCCCATCATAAAATGTCTTACTTTGGGAATGGTATTTTAGCAACAATAGAACAGAGTTTATCTAATGATATTCTTGTGCTAGAATGGTTCAATGAATACTCTGACCCAGATGCATTTGACAATCTGTAACAAGAGTTAAAAATTTATGTTCACAGATACTCTTCATCCAATCGGATTGAGTTTGAGTTATTTTGCTAAGCAAATTGACATACATTTCCAGCTGTAAATAATGGTAAATATAATATAACAATCCCAAAATGCTCGCAGTTCAACCTGCAGTAAAAGGAGACGCCTCAAAGTATTGACTCCAAGGGGCTTTACATTTCAGGTTCTTATTTGTAAAAGTGTTAAAGATGTTTAACTTTCTTTCTACTTTACAATTATGCACACCTTAAAGTTGATCTATCACATAAAATCCAAGTTAAATATACAGAAGTTAACATCAAAAAGCTACAAATACAAACAGGTTTAATGGGAATTAATCCTGTTGCAAGGCACCACATAATTGAATTCCAGCTCTTCGTAGATTCAGACAAAAACAGAACTACTTTGCTTTAAGCAAAACGAAACATATCAAAATGTTAGGGCAGAAACCTATTCATCACACATGTTCATCGAGGCAGACATTTTTCACTTACACTTGCTTGTTTTCGTTCTTCTTCCAGCTAAAACAACACCAATAATTTATGTTTTAAAAAGGAGTCATTAGATCTTTAAAAAACACACAAAAAACCCAGTCTGATCAGTTTTTCCACAAAGTTGTGGCCAGCATGTGGCTTCCTCATGCAAGTTTAATGAATTAACATTGATCCGTCAAGGCTAATTAGATTGATATCCTCTCTGCTTAAGCCAGAACAGGGAGTGGTTTATGTGGGCTTTGAGGAGGTTCAGCACTCTTAAACAACAGATTGTAATGCCAAAGGTTGTCCCTCATAAAAGATAGCACACATATTGTCAAGTAAACTTTAACTGTTCGTAATTTACAATTAATTATCGCCCTAAAAAAAACTTAATGTCTTTATTTAAATTTAAATTTAAGGTTTGGGATGCTGTGAGTCAACCTAATATCCAAAGCTTTGAGAACATGTAATAAAAAGTAAAATGATCTTTTTTGTTGGTTCTCACAAACTGTCTCAAAATAAAAAAAATTAAATAAATAAACCACCAAAGCTAGCATCCACTCATCCACGTCTCACAAGATCAGCGTCTAAATTAAATCTGCAAAAAAAAACAACTTAATTTATTTAATTACAGCAGATATTTCTGCAGTGGTCAGGCTTTAATGATGGAACCTAAATTAATAATTAAAAACTAATTAAAAACAATGCCACAAAAAAGTGGATGGATGGATGGATGGATCGAGAAATACATTTTGGGAACATTTCCCAAAGTCTTTTTTTTCTTCTTTTTCCAAACTTATCCAGTGGAAGACCCTTTTATCCATACTTTCTCATACTTTACCACAAACTGCATAAGAGCCCAGTACTTTACTTAAAAAAAAAAAAAGACAGAATATAGTATGTGCCCCTCCAATGAACACGAAGTCATCTAAACTGCATTCTGTTTTTGGCCACACTGCAGTGCTCTCAAATAGATGACAGGCAACATCTGTAGTACCTTGAGAAGCATCATTAGCTGCTCCAGCTGCACCATGAGCTCCCTGCGACTCTCCTGCAGAGTAGACATTCTTTGTTCGAGCTCATCTTTCCGTTGCCTAACAAAAGACACAACTTATGAGACAAAAACACGATGTTCTATTAATAGGAATGAAAGACAAAACATCTGCAGATGGCAACACATCCTCTTAATTTACATCCTGTACATCGTTCCTTAAGCAGCATCAGCAGAACTGTACTTCTCGTACTCTGGTTTGATTGAAGAGGTTACCTGAGAAGTCGCAGCTCGGTGAGCAGGGTGGGGTTCTGCTGACCCCTGTCAGGTGGTGGCTGGGAAGCTTCCTCGTGCTGAAGACGCAGCCTCTGGATTTCCTGCAGGATTTCTCTGCACTCGACACAAACACATCACATTTGATTTACTGTTCTACTGGAGTAAAATTTGCATTTTGCTTCTGTGCTGAAAACACTCTGAAAGTTCCAGATGATAAACTGACTTGAAAAATGTGTTTTACTTTTCATCACAAGGGGGCAGCAGAAACATGCCATAATAATGTAAAATTTTAGTTGTTTAGGGAAATCCAAAAGCTTCACAGACCTGTTTAACTATGTTAATTGATTACTCGCTTTGAATCTGGATGCAGAACAGGTTGATCAAGAAAGTTCTCATATTTTACAGGAAAATTTTTTTTTTATGTCAATAAACATTTTAAACATGGAACAGAAATAACAAGATTTTAGGCTTATGATCTGTATTCAACATTTGACATTGTGGAAAAGATTGGCTTGGAATAATGTGTTCCAGACAGCCTCGCTGGCCAAGTAGTGGTCTCATAACCATACAGCAGCAAATTTTTTTTTATTATTTATACCTGACCTTTTTCCCATAGTCACTTTTAAAAGCTGCACACGGCTCATAGATATTATTCATTGGGAATGGAAAATCCCTGTAGAAACCTAAATGGTATAGGTGCTAAACATAAAATTGTAAAAACAATAATAAAAACACACTTTGTCAACAAAAAGCCTAACAAAAAACACCTATCTTAAAAAAAGGAAAATAGGAAAGAATCTGTATTATGTAGATCTATTGTGTTTGATACATCACTGCTGTACATAGGACACAAACCTTTTCTGTTAACAGGACATTTATCAGAAAAACGTCAAATGGCTTTAGAAATGCAGCCATAGAATAAGGTGGAATGAGCACTTTTGCCATGAAGACAATCAATCTATCCTCTGTTTTTTTTAACAAAAATTAAATTATATTATTTATTATTATTATGTCGATTTTATTATTATTATTATAATTAACTTAAATTGGAGCTGGAGACTTTAGGATGCCTACTTTGGTCTTGGACAGACCTTATGTTATGTACTGATGACATGTTCAGTGTTAAGTATATAACATGACTTCTTGGCAGCATTCTGCTGTCCTATGCCCGCAGTTCTTCCTAGCTTTTTTACCCATGTCATTATTTTTGTCATGGAAACCATGTTGAGCTACCAATCTAACCAAACAAAAAAACAACTGTTTTTTTGATGATGTATGGTAAAGAACTTTAAATTCATATCACCGTTTCAAAGAGAGTCATTCTCACCTGTTTTTGCTCTCCAACTCTGCAATGAGCTGCCTCTGCTGTTTGTTGGCATCCAGAGAGTAGGGGAGGTCTATGGGGACCCTCTGTTGCTGAACCTGTTGGTGAAACCAAGCAAGAGACACCACATGAGGCGGCTTTTACTCAGGTGATGTCATCCTTTCGCTTATTTCATATTTTAGACAAGGCTGTAAAGCCGTTAAGTCATCAACAATAAAAGTCCAGTTTGCCAAAAATTGGTCACCACCATACCAGTAGAGAAAACTGGATAATGTAGTAGCATTATATGTACCTCTAACTTTATGTCATCAGGGGCATTTTTTGCACCAGAGAGCTATTAAATATTCTTTAATGTTTGTGTGCAATAAACATCCTATGTGCTGTATATCTCACCGCAGCATCAGCAGCCAGTCTAGCAGCATAGCGAGCAATGAGACTGTGCTCCTCGTCTTGATGGTTACTGCTTTCCAGCAAACTGCTCAAGGAGAAAATAGAGTCACAACATGACACAATTAATACTGTAGAGCTCTACGCAGAAAAAATATGCTAAGACAGAGTAATAGGGTTTGCTTTTCTTTAAAGAGTCTTTTTAGTTTGTTAGGACAGCTCCGCATAGTCAACAAAATGATGAGAAGGCATTCAAAGGTATGAAAAAGTAAGTATTTGAAGTATTATTTAAAAGTGCAGATGAGAACATCAATCTATTTGTGTTAGAAATCCCCCACAGGGCAAATAATGTGGGTTGATATTCACACGCACACAAACACTTACATACTTGCAAAATTATTTATAGCTTTTCACATTTTGCCACAGTGTAAAGACAAACTGTAAAATATATTTCACTGATAGAGTAACTCATAACTATTAAGTGGGAGGGAGAAAATAATGCATATTCTCTGAATAATTATTTTTTAAATACAAATTTGAGAAGTGTGCGTTTTTATAGTCCCTCTAAGACACGTGTCAAACTCAAGGCCCGCGGGCCAAATCCAGCCATAACCATTTATGTGGCACTTTAAACTCGAGAGCATTGGTTCTCAACCTTTTTGGGGTCATGAACCCCTCACATATTTTTTATCAACTCTTTGGATGCCCCCATCTCAGGGGGTGGGTGGTGGTAGAAACAGCAGAAACTGCCTTTTAAGATGCATTATGGCATTTATTCACTCTTTGAGGCAAATATGAGCTTCCAGTATTCATTTCCAGAACAAAAAACAAATCAGAAGTAGCTTCTTGGTAGATTTAGACACTTTCCAGAAATATTTAACAGAACAGGATATCTATGCAGCATATGTAGCATATATTTTTACTCAAAATGTTTATATTTTAATTTGTATAAAATTGAAAATCATGAATGTTTATCCTGTCATTTTAAAGTTCTGCCCTGCTTTCTGTTGATTTATCACAAGGGCTTTGTCTTTATAGTTGTTATCTGACTAAATGTGAAAAACATCGGGGTGGTATGAATTATTTTGCAAGGCACCGTACAGGCAAAACATCCTGACACAATTAAGGAATCAAAGCAGAGAGAATATTTACAGTGATACAATGAAAAACAACTTACTCTGAATTGTTTTTAATAATTACTTCAGTCAAAAAACAGAGTCAGACTAAACTCATAAAAATTGTTTATGTGCTTTCTTTGTAAGGCTGATAATTCCACTTGCCTTTCTTAGGGTACTGACATATTGTGCAATTTTCTCTTTCGCAGACTTCATTCAGCAACAACTTAATAAACTGGTGAAAATGAACATTTATATGTATAGTCATGTTGTGTTTTTTTAACTGATGACCGTTGACAGAAATGTCAAACTGGTTGATACCATGCATGGTTAGGATTGTAACACACTCAGAAGCACTTCAGGTTAAAAACAAAGGCCATGAGGCGGGGGTTCAGCAGAACAACACTTTGTCCTCCGACTAACCATGATTTGGGGCTGTTTTGGAGCAGATTCACATAGAGACCAATGAGAACATGCTCGTCAGCAAGTCTATCTGCAACGTCGAGGCTGTACTTTAACCTGGAACAGTGCAGGGTTTCACAAAACATAAAAAATTATGTTACACAGGTGACAACAAGAGGGTGAGTCAGAGAAGGGGATGGGAAGGGAGGAGGAAACTAAGTGAGGAAAGCACACAACAAAGGAAAAGAGGAGGAGAGTGGCTGAAAAACAGCTATTCATGGGTGACTAGAGAGAAACAAGGCCATATTATATTTGGGAGAGCCACAAATAAAGGAGGCTACAAGCACAATTAAAGACATGCCCAGCTAAAGCAAACTAAAACTAAAAACCTGTACTGCTTACATCTTTCAGCCATTATTAAGATTTAGACTCTACACATCTGTGAAATTTGTCAAACATGCAGTCTTTTTGAATTAGCTACCATAATTACCAGAGCTTTTTTCAATTGCTTCTTCAACCAACACAGAAACCATGCCAAAATATCTTAAATGTTCATAATCCTAATCCATAATTTCTTTCAAAATTTTAAAGAATTTTGATTTAATGTTTTTTTTTAATATTTTCTGCACTATGTAAAACAAATTTTTTTTTTTTTGGGTTGTGTAATGCAATGTGTATAAACACAGAATTAACTGGGGAGAGAAGCTTGAGCTTAACCAGTACAGATTCTTTTTTTATCCTATTGATAATTTGCTTCTGAATCAAACGCAAGGAATAACCAGGACATCCAAAAGACATGGGCCAGGGCCTCCTTCAGCTTGCCAGGGCAGACAGAATGGCTGTTGGAGCAGAAAAGCCGATTTCTCTCCAGGCAAGAGAAAGGCCGAAATGGCAGAGAAATTAAATAGCCTCGTCTGAGCCAATATTAGAACTTAGCTTTTCATATTCAGTTTAAGTACTATTTTGAATATTTCCTTCACATTCAAAAAGCTCTTCCCTCTTCCAGTCGATAAGTGGAACGATTATCAGTATTAATTGTCGCATTGTGTTTTTGATCATTAATGAAAATAGATGTCAGCATGATCATGAAAACTTTTATCTATGAGCGGACCATGATGGCTCCTGTATGAGGTAATGAGAAGGTGATAATTAACAGGAGGCATTTCCTAAACATTTTTAGACTGCTTTATAAACAAATGAAAAATCATGCAACTTGATGATTATTCAAGAATGTGGCCAGTTATCTCAGGCTTTACGGTGCATAGAGTGATACAGTAATACCCCAAATCCCAATTGTTGCTACACTACCTATAATGGATATTGAACAAGTAGCATTCTGTTGGTAATTTCTAGTGAGTGTCAGAAGAGGCACCATACGTCTCCACCTACAATACAGCACTGCTGTTAAGAGTTCAAACTGCCAAAGTATCTGAAATCACTCACTGGGAAGTCATTGCACTCACTTCCCTCGGCTTAGTGTTGAGAAGCAAAGGCTTAAATTATAAGCAGCATTGTCAAAAGGCATTCCTGGTTGCTAAACCCTTTCATGAAAACAAGCAAGTGAGCCAAACGTCCCAATTCTTAATAATTATAATCATTATTATCAGTAATTAGCAGAGCCATTTAAGTATTTAATTACGAATACATCTTCTAGCACAAAATGACAACAGTTTTAGTTTTTTTTATCTTAACTATCAAACTAAATTCTATATTTATTGTCAGCAGTCATATTTGCTGCTCTTTTATTAACCCAAAGAATGCTCAACACTTGGTCTTTGTGTTTTTCCTGTCAAGGTTAGTTGAGAAAGAAAAATAATCCCAGTCTTTCAGATGCAGGTTTAGAGGACCTAAAATACTTAATATTTCTTTTAGACTGCATTTTCTAATCTTTCAAAATGGAGATTTAAAAGCACCTGACAATACTATTTAATTACCATTTCATCTAAAGAACTGTTCTGATTTAAACACTACATGAATTAAGAAATAGCACCATAGTATTCCTTATTTATGTGTGAATGCAATGCAGAAATCAAAAATAACTTTCAAGAAACCCTCTCTTGAGAACAATAGTGTAAACCCCTCTTTATTAAATGTACCAGCAGTATTTGGGTAACAAAGACACTTTAGACTATGTTCTGTATTTATGCTTTATATTAGTTTGCACATGCATCTTCAGCAGTAAGGCCTTCATCACTTACCCTTTCCCTTTTAGCAGCTGTGGAGCAGCCCCAAACAGGGACTTTTTTTGGCCAGCATCATTATTCTGGCTGCAAGGCAAGCCATTTACATTCAGCTTTAGGACCCACAACAAATAGTTATGCACAAATGTTTACACACACACAAAACACAGTGTGGCAAATAAAGGAATGGACACAAAAGATTGTGTAGGTCACAGGGCCTTTAGGGAACAGGGCACACTGAAAAGATGTGTTGTTAAATCCAGGACAGCCATTGTTGGCAGAAATGTACTCACTTTTTGGTGGAGTAAGGGTTCCCTGATGTAGGCATGGAGTGGGACAGTGAGTAGTCGTTGGTTAAATTCACTGGTCTTGGTGGCCTGCATGAGAAATTAATTGTACTTTTATTTCAATCTCAACAAACAAACACCAAATGGTTGTTTAATTTTTTAAATAATCCTTTTTTAGTATTCAGATTTCCACATATATAGGCTACAATGTATATCAATATGACAATATATGGGATTAGTTATGCGTCATGCATGACAGCCATCAAGTGGAGCAAGTTGATGACAGTGAATATAAGTAAGTCATCCGGAAAAAGTTGAGTGTGAGAGAACAAAGTGAAAATGTAATTAACACAAACTCACCACGTGTCCCTATTTTGAGGGAAATAAAGAACAGAGAGAACAACACTTTATATATTTTTGGCAACCATACAATTTTTTTAACACAAATATATAAATATGTACATTTGTGTGAAAGAATATCAATTTTATTTCAATTTTAAAAATTCATACTTAGGTAAATAATTAAATAATAAATGAAGAAAAATCTTTAAACATTTTCAGTAAAATGCAATAAACCATTTGAAGAACAAATTAGAACACCAAGAAATGTATTCTCACTCAAAATGACAAACAATATATAATAATATAACACCAGGTTCACATGATTAGAACATCAATAATTCTTGATTAAATTTCAGGCATTTAGTTTAATTTGCTTCTTGTCTGTTAATCGACAGTGAACACTATGGTGAGATTTAAAGAGCTCTCTAAGACAAGTCTGGTAGGAGATTCAAAGATGTCTGAAATAAAATCAGCCATTCCTTTGTAAGGAAAACAGTCAAAAGGTAAAGGAAATAAAACAAAACTACCAAGATTCCCCAGTCTGGCTATCCAAGCAGGTTCACCCTTAATGCAGACTGTAAGATGCTAAAACAAAATCTCCAAAAATCTTAAAATGTCCTTATGGGCTCTAAAGGTCATGCGTGTATAATTAGAAAAAACAGTTCATAAGTTAAAGTTCCATAGAACTATCATAGAACTACTGGGCAATGGTTTCAAAGTTCACAATGCTTTGGCTGCTTTTATCTCAATATAAAAAAATCCAAGATTATTTGCCAAGAGAGGGATGTTTGTCCCACATGGCTGCGAGATGAATGAGCGACCACAGGAATCTGGTGGAATCCACTCCAATTCTCAATTGATGTGCCCTTTGAAACACTTCTACCTTAAGATTCAGAATGAAATAACTTTATGCCTCATTTGTAAAGTAATTCTCAAAGTAAGTTTAGTTATTTAGCTTTCTACACAAAGGCAACATAGGGAAAGATTGATTCTGGTGAACAGGCAATAATGATTTATTTGTTAATAACTATTTTCTTGTCTAAGTGCAAAGTGAATCCAGTCGCAACTATGTCCGTGAGTCCACCTCAAGTTCCAGATGGAAACAGTTCTTTCCTCTGACCAATCCTAGAGCTGGAGCCAGTTTATCAGGACCAGAACCAGAGCTTAGAGTGGTGGAAACAGAAAGAACTGGTGTTAAACACACACTAGCAACAGTTGGCATTGGAACCAGTTTAGTAAAGAACACCTCACAGATACCCGCCACCAGCTTTCATCAGATGAAATCTGTTTGTTGGAAGTAACTTACAGATAAATAAAAATAATTTACGAGGATTTTCCCCGAAATGTTGAAGAACAATTCATTTGAATGTGGGCAAAATGCATCAGTTCAGAGAGAGACTACCGCTTTCCAGCTTTTGCTCCTAGGGTGTTTCAAGAGTTTAGAAACTATTAAGAGAAGGATGTGTGGGGTGAGATTTGGTATGTCTAAACAAATAAATGAGCAAATGCTTTAATTGCATTTGTTTGTGAAAAACATTATATTGAGATAAACAATACGGAATACTTACTTTTTTTAAAAACTCAGTCAAACTCTGTGCTAACCCACTAAACATTAGACGTCCTATGAATGTGCAGATCATGTCTATACTACGTTGGTCGGTCAAAGACCAAATCTGGACTACCAAATGACGTCCTATTTGGATGCGATATGCAGTTTAAAATTTGAACCGCGGCCTATGTGACTTTTTTCAACGACATGGGGACGTCTTCATACAGGTGCAGGAAAATGGCGTTATGAATATAACACTTGTTATTCCTATATCGCACGATGTATTAATTCATATATCAAGATAGTATCGTAAATATTATTCAATAATAATTTCATTACTGTGACTAATTATGTGTTTGAGTAAATTATATTATGTTATTAGTTTTATTGTTGTACGCCACAAAGACTTATGGGTATGTGTTCATGTTATTTGTAGAATTTCTCCATTTTACATTATAATTTATGCTCCAAATGTAGTCATGTTCTTTGGTTATCCTTTGAGTTATGTTGTTGTCAGGGTTTGGTTGTGTTTGTCCCTACACCATCTTAGAGATGGTAGTTTACAGGAGTTATATGTCTGCGTCGAGTGGCTAGTTTTCAATCTCTGCGCAGACATGCTGAAGTTGCATAAAACTTTGCTTCCTCATGAATGTGTAGAGAGAAGTAAAACTTGAACCATCTTTCTTGACTTCTCAGCTTCGTACTGGCTTGTTAATTTGATTCTGTATTCTTCCACATTTTGAACTGACTTATATTTAAGAACTGATTGAACTTCATGTAACAATACATCACTGGCATCCTATAAATGCCGTAACCAAATAATGCCTGTTTCATATGCGAAAATCCGATCCTCAGAATGGTGGTCGAATCAGGCTCCGCCTATCTTTGACTATTAGGGGTCACCCCTGGAAAGTAGAAAAAGTAGGCCTATAAAAACGGTCTAAAATTGGCTGAAATTTTATGAAGAAAAAAAAGACGTAGACAATGAACTCATTTGGACTAGAATTAGCCCTCATCCAGAGGTCCTGAGAACGTCTATATTGGACGTCCAGAAGACATTGAAAAAAAAGTCTGCACCTTCAGTGGACCAAGATGCGACGTACAAAAATTACCCTAAAAAGACTTTGTTTCAATGTGTCCTTGCGCAGTGGGAAGAAGTCACCTAATCAGATAGAAAGGTCGAAGCAATGTTACAGACCAGAACAAATTACTTTTGAGCACGTGACCCGGGAGACTGGCTGGATTCACTTCAGACTTTAAGGCAGCTAAAGGAGCATTATCAGTTTGGGGTTTAAATCTAATATTTTGAAATTGAAGTTAAACGCTGAAAAGCTCTCTGATAAGGATTGTTCTGTTTTAGGATTTCAACCAAAAAAATAAAATACAAGAAAGACAGGACAAGTTCAACTTACACAACGTGAGCTAGGTTGAGAGGTTTCTCTGGCATATCAGGGAACAAGGGGTGTAGGGGCTCTCTGCTGGACGCACAGCTCAGTGACTTACTGAGGACATGGGATAACTTCTTAGCTGGGGATTTCTAGTAGAAAAATAGATACCTTTTTCAAAAAACATGGCATGAGTCGGGTGATACCGTCACCTGCCTCCTTGCAGAGAAGTGAAGCAGAACAAAAATAGCCTCACTGAATGGTTCAATGCAGACACACCTTCCTTTGCTAGCTCCCTGGCTACCCCCCTCCCCTTTCTCTTCTTACCCATGACGTATACTCCTTCATTTGGTGCTGGTTGCTATGGGAACCGCTGGCATGCCCCCTCCAGAAGCAGTCCTGACAGAGCTGGTAATTATGACATTGCTGGCAGCGGTAGCGGAAGCCCATCATACTCTCAGTATGGCAGTAGGAACACTCGACCGGGTGAAACACTGCAGGGAAGAGAGGAGGAACCAGACGCACACATGGACACACACACAAACACACACACAAACACACGCAACAATGTGACAATAACTTAGTAATTTTTTCACATTTTAGAAACAAAACAGCATTCATTTTTATTAATTTCAAGAGAGATAGGTGAAGAAACCAAGCAAGTTTAGCTGAATCCACTTTGTTTAAACAGTTACACACATAGCATGGTGTGTACAGTATATGTGCCTGCCCATGACAAAGTGTTTCTTCTGCTTACATGAAGGTTACTTGTGATGATGACTCCATCACAGATAAACACAAACATTCTTACTCATGCAGTGCATGTAATGCCCCCGCAGCGTGTGCTTCACGGTGTGTTTGCTTGACTCATTACGCGACTATGATGCAAAGATGAACTTTGAATCTTCCCAACCCCTACGAGCTTCCCAGCTAAATTTCCCTTAATTCTCTTACCGTTCTCAACGTTGGCGAGCCGATGCATGAGAGGTAACCATACCAAACACTGAGGGGGCGGGTCTGACATCAGCGTATCAAGGAATGTGTTGAGGGAGACCTTTTTCTGTTGACGTTCAGTGCAAAGGAGAGCAAAGGAATTAGCCACGGTGTCGATGCTGACACAGCCACTGATGTTGCAATGCCCTGCAGATGTATTCACAAGCTTTGAGCTTTTCCACATTTGCCAGATTACAACTACAATTTTCTTTTAATTGGTATTTTAATGTGAAAGACCAACACAGATTAGAGCATAATTATGAAAAACAACGAAAAGGATACATGGTTTCATTTTACTGTCTTTTCCAATTAGAATTCTGACAGAGTTGTGTGCGTTTTTAACCAGCTCTCTTTACTCTGATACTACACTCAACAAAAATATAAACGCAACACCTTTGTTTCTGCTCCCATTTTTCATGAGATGGATTTAAAGATCTAAAATTCATTCCAGATACACAATATTACAATTTCTCTCAAACATTTTTCACAAATGAGTCTAAATGTATGATAGTGAGCACTTCTGCTTTGCTGAGATAATCCATCCCACCTCACAGGTGTGCCACATCAAGATGCTGATCTGACATCATGATTAGTGCACAGGTGTACCTTATACTACCCACAATAAAAGGCCATAAAACAAGGACAGATATAAAGAAAACCTTTGTTGTCTTCCAAAAGCCTGGATAGGTACACAACTATCAATGAAAAAATGTGGTCTGAAAAGATTCACCACACTAAAAGAAACAGTGGAAGCATCATGCTGTGGGGATGCTTTCTTTTAGGAGGGATAGGGGACAGCGGGAAGAAAATGGAACTGAAAACAGGGCAATGCTGGAAGAAAACCTGTTGGATGTTGACACCTTGGGCAGAGGCTAACTTCCTACAGAACAACAATGTTAAATCTACAGCCAGAGCTATAATGCAATGATTTAGACCAAATCATAACCATGCATTGGAATGGCTCATTCAAAGTCCAGACAATACAGACAAGTTCAATCGAACATTTGTGGCAAGGCTTGAATGTTAATAATTACCAATGTCCTGTAATATAATCAGACTAAGTTCGAGGTATCTGGCAAAGAAGAATGGGCAAGAAATGTGTTCTGATGTGCTACGCTGCTAGAGACTTAAACTTGCACTCTAAAATGCAAAGAAAAGTGGTTATAGAAAGTATTGATTCAGAGGGGCTGATTACAAATGCGTGCAGCACTCTCGAGATTTACCTTTGTAAAAACAATTTGAGTCAGATATTGTCCTCCTTTTGCAAAACTATACGCTTAATTTGTTTGCATATTGCATAAAATCTCAAATACATTGACTAAATGCAACAACGTTATGTGGGTATTAATATTTTTGCAAGAACTAATACTTTAAGTGATGAATAAACCCTCACCTGCTGAGTGAAACAAGCTCGTGCAGCCTGCTCAGTGTAGCCAAAAGAAGGTCCCTCAAATACAGCCATAGGCAATTTAAGAACCTCTCGCAGAAACTGGTCAAACTGCGATTGCAACATTACACCAGCTGAATCCGATATCTGTGAAAATATATCTGGAAACAATGAGGGGGAAACAAAATATGAATTAATTCAACTAATTGTGAGTTCCCACTGCAGTTGGATAATTACAGAATGATACAATACAATTATCCCACTTGGGTCTGTAAACAAATCAAAGTAAAGCAGTTATAAAGATACACCCGCCCTACTCATTTTCTCTTACAAGCTGCAACTCCCACAGATTTTGTGCATTATGTAATAAAGCCCAAATTATGGCAAAATGAAATATGACTTCTGCTGAACATGCGAAGAAGGAAAACTAATGCCAAAACTACACGCGAAACAGATAAAGATGTAGAAAGAGCAAACAGAAAAAAATTGTATTAATAAAAACTAACTACAATCATTTTCAAATTCATTATGTCAGTGATGAATGAATAATTCTAATATATTTTTTCATAATTTCAAGAACATTAACTTTCTTACATCTTAATTTATCCAGAATTTTCCCTCCACAGATAGAGGCAAGGGCCATCTTCGCAACAAACACCGTTATCTTGCCATGACCCTCCCTAAAATATGGGATAAATGAAAAAAAAAAAGATCTTAATACTTTCTTCATATGATGTGACAAAACAGACAGAAATAAGAAGAACAGTTGACATGATCAGAATTCTTCATCCACTTAATTTGCTCCCATTAAACATCTCCAATGTGAAATCGTACTTTGACAGCCAGACTGTCATGTGATACTTTACTTACGGGTCATAGGCTGCCAGCAGGAAGTTGAGCAGCAGGCGGACGGAATGCTCTACGTTGATCTGGTGAGTGGTTGGCATCCGTTTGTTAAGCTGGTGGAAGAGGGTGGACAGTGCCACTTCCAGAGAAGCCACAGCAAGGTCAGCATTGGGATCCATAGTGTTCATACCATTTTCTCGGAAAGCCTCAATGATATTCCAAATGTCGACCAAATGCACTGGAAAGAGAACCATAAGGTAGGAACTAGGGATGCAACTGTTTTTTTGAAACCGATACGATACTGATACTTGGATTTGAGTACTTGCCGATACGAAGTACCAATACCGATACTTCTACCATACAAAAATATGTAATGAATTGGAAAACTAGGATGTTTTATTTTCTTCTCTGCTTGTTTCAGTTAATGATGATGAATTAGTGAAAACATAAAATATTAATAAAAATGACCATAAAACAAAAAATTTTAAGTGAAAAATTAAAATCTTCTCCAAATCTTTGCAGAATTTACACATTTTAAGTATCGGTGCATGGTATCGGTTAACTTTAATTGATAGCAATAAAGTACATAAGAATGGTATCAGCCCCAATACCCGATACCAGTATTGGTATTGATGCATCCTTAGCAGGAGTCATGTTTTTTGGCATTTAGCAGGGGACACAGTGAAGTTACATGTGGTCTGCATCAGACTCACGGTTGCATTTCTTCTGTACAAATCGGAGTTTGCAGGCTGTCCTGTATGTTGATAATCGGATGGAGTCCAAATCTTGTGCCCCTGAAAAGCAGTTGATCATATAGTTAAAATTAAATAGGCACAAAAAAAACATAACATGGATCTTAACGGGTTCAACACAGTTAAACAGAGTAGGAGGTACTCGGTGTGTAAATCAAAATCAGACCTGAAGCATGTTTCTTCTTGACAAACTAAATTCAATTCATTATTTTAACAATCATTTTATGAAGATCGAATTTCTCCTTTTTTGCCTTTAACAAAAGCTGTGTAAGCTACTTCATTTTTTCAAATTTTTTTTTTGGGACAATATCTGCTTAATTTCTGCACCACATTAACCATGCATTTTGCAGAAAAAATACATGCAGTTGAAACTTAGTTTGAAAAAACTGTGAATATCCCCCCAATTTTTACTTTATGGTATATTAACTAGCAATTTCAAGTTCTAGGAAATATTATTTAAAAAATGTTTTAGTAACAAAATGTTATATATATATATATATATATATATATATATATATATATATATATAAAATCCAGATGTACTGGGTTAACATTACGTGAACAAATACTTACAGTAGCTTGGTAATAAACCTTTATAGGAATAAAAACACATGCACCTAAAAGAAGTGTAACAGTGATTTGGATCATTTTCTGCAATAGCTATGATAAACCCATTCATACAGTTCCCCACATTTTTTCTATACAAATTTTAACTGACATAAGGTCTGTCTTTCAAACAATGAATGTCTGAGAAAGGAGGTTTTCAATACAGGCTTTTTCGATGCCTCTACTCAGTGAAACGACCTGATTTGGTTGTATGAGAACCTTTACTTTAAACACGCTGCCCTGAAATGATGAGCAAATATAATTAAGAGATACATGCAATAAGGTTCAATAAAACTTTAAAAAGAATTTTAGGAACACATATCCTGCAATAATGAGCTCCATTTGAAATATCATACATGTTATAATTGTCAATTGTACAATTTCAGCAGCTGAATCAGTCGGATTGACATGGGCATAAACTTTTGATCTTCATGATATTTACTCTACTCGAAAAATATAAAGAAAGAAAATGCAGCTTTTACGGTCAGTGAATAAAACAGTCCACCATCCATCACACTGAACTGTGGCCCTGAGCACTTACTCATCTCGACATACAGCTGCCTTCTGTCTGCCATGTTGTCACCCCTATGCCCGCAATCTTCAATCATTCTGTTCAAAGGAAGAGAAAGTAATGCCAGTTGTTATGCTTTCAGTTTTGTAATATTCAACTAAACTGGTCAATGCAACAATACTTAGAGGCATCAAAATTATTTTCTAAAACTTCTGAATATAACTTAGTTTACAAGTACTTCAAAGTTTGTAAAATAGATATATTGTAGAATTTGAACGCTCATTACACACTGATCGGGTGCAACATTACAACCACTGACAGATTAACTGAACACCCCTGACAACTTATTCACCAAAGCACCTATTCATGTGTGGGGGTGGAAGTGGGGGGGCAAATTGTGTTAGGCTGCAGGTGAACATTGTGTCCTCAAAGCAGTTGTCTTAAAGGGACTAACAATGGTAAAGTATAAGGATTTAAAATAATTAAATTGAGGCTAAATTGTGATAGCCTGCTGACTGAGTCATCATATCTCTGAAATTGCTGCTTTGTGAGGTATTCAGAGTCTGCATTGAATATCAACAGTTACAATTGTTCAAAGGGAGAAACTGTAGTGAAAGGACAACAGGGCCATGGTGTTCAAGGCTCATTCATGCCCTAAGGGAGTGAAAGCCTGCTCATGTGGTCTGATCAAACAGATGAGCTCATGTAAATCGAACTGTTAAAAAAGTAATTCTGCTTCATAAATACAGTTGTCAGAATACAGAGTTCTTTTCAGAGGACACGTGAAACATTATGCTATCTTGATATTAGACAGAATAAAGAAAAGCTGTGTTTTACTTCTAACAACCGGATGGTAGATTTCAATGTATATGCTGTATTTTAAGTCTAACATTGTGAACAGCCGGCACCCCAATTGCTCTGTGCCAATGGAACCCCATCTCCAAATGCTGCAATGCACAGTTTAGACTTTGGACCCAGAACACACAGGCCAGCTTTTAGTCCCCACATCCATTAGTAAACTTTAGCCATCCATGACCATCTTTTCATCAGGGTCTACTGACCGCTGGGTATACCACACAAGAGTTTTTGAGATGCTCTGACCCAGTATTGTAGTCATGACAACATGGCCGTGTTAAACTTCTTTAAGCCTAGTTTATACCGCTCCGACAGCAAATTTGCATCAAGACGAAGATGTATCGAGGGAGACGTTTTTATTTTAGAGTCCTGTTGATTTTTTTGTGTCGCAAAGCAATTCTCGACCAGAACAGCAGGGGGTGCTAACTTCTGATAGCGGGTTTGCCTGGTTAACTAGAGTTTTTTTCTTCAGCTTGTGAACGCATTCCCCCCTCAAGGAGCAATGGATGACAGAATGTAAGTTGTGATTAAGCTGTAAAGCTTTTTACTAGCCGTCCAGCTCATGGAATACTTTAAAAACGCCTGTAAACGATCACAGCAGCCTCTTTTGTTGTTTCTCTACACCTCCTTGCGCTCAAGATTGCCAAAAGAACAGATTAGATAAACTGTCCTTTCAATATAAACCATGTAGTGCCCAAATGCTGCATTGACTACTGATTACAGCGACTATAGAGGACCGTTCTGGTGAAACAATCTCTGGCTGTTGTTGAGCTGACCAATCACAGGTATACTCTCTCCATTGATGGAGAGGGATAGTTAGAAAATGGGGTTCTACCCTGTCTGTGCTTGTTTTGATGGAGAAGTATAAACTAGGCTTAAGTTTCCTCATTTGTTTCTGCTTCTAAAACATAATGTTCACTTGCTGTCTAATATCTCCCACCAACTATCAGAGCCATGATAAAGAAGTAAATGATATACAATTTATCTGTCAATACTCATAATGCTGTGGTTGACTGGTGTTGATAGCAATATAGAATTAATCAAACTTAAAGTCAGTACAATAAGCCAACCCCAGTTCAAAGTCGTCCAAACACTGATTGATGTTGGAAATTCATTTGCCCACTTATTAACTCTATGAATTTTCATTGAAAATGTTATTTTTTACAATATGTCTTGCTCAAACTACACTTTAGCAGGAATGTTGAAAGCCAGGCGTGGGTAGCTTATAAAATGACCCTTAACAGCTACCAAATTTGGAGACGAGAGGTTGTCCTTTTTAACCATTTTTTTTTTACAAAATATCTAAACTTTAAAAGAACTGAAAAATGTTATAAGCAGAATAAATACTACTAAATCTTGAAAATCTGAGTGAGACATAAGTACGACATGTTTTTGCGGCATTTAGCTACACGTGAAGCATGCTACATAGTTGCCCTGTAGTCATGAGAAACAACCCTTTACTATTTCCACTTTAAGATTCACGAGCCATGACTATCTTTCATATATAACTAATCCCATAACCAATTAGGCTAACTACAAATGCTAACAATAAAGATGTAAACTCTAGTTTTATCCATCTTCTTCATAGGAACCTGTGAATAATTTGTCATTGTAGGCTTGGTTGATTGGAAGAAAGACATGGTCCAACAAAGTCAGCTGTCAGCTAAACAAATGGTAAGGATCATAAAATAACTTTAGGGAGTGCAACAGAGGGAATGTTAAAAGACACTAATAACTGTCGTAGACAGTTGTTTCTGAACAGTCCTGTCCAAAGCAAAATATGAACCCAGTTGAGGCATTTTATGGAAAGGAAATATATCCTTCCTTTCAGAAAGGATGAGACTAGAATCTTGATTGGCAAGGTTAATCCAAAACACTGCAGTTTGGGTAAATGAGGTGAAAGGCCTCCAGCTTGACATCTGATTATCTCTTATTATGCCATATTCCCTAGATGAATTTACTCATATATAATTAATCAATAATTCATAACCTTGAAATATTCCTGCAACAGGGAGGAAAGATGTCAAAGTTTTAGCACAGAAAAATTAAATGAACAAAAAGAAAAAAAAAAGTTACAGAAAACATGGCAATAGTAAACTTAAGAGACTAACTCATATACTGTAGAGGATCAGAAGAAGATTACATGCTCATGGGTGAACTGCAAATCTGTGCTGGAAAAAGAAAAAGAGGTACAAACTTCTATTTTATTTTGATCCAACAAAACAAATACACAGACCATATTTTGAAGTCATCTTCATATCTTGACCCCTTGTATACCTCTTGTATCTTGATTAGTTGGAATGGCAACAGAAGGAGGAGCTCGCGCAGGGTCTAATTCATACAAAAACTACCAATGCTGAGATCCTCCATCTACTGCTCCCCAACCAATAAAAATGCAAACCATCTAAATTCTATGATGGGATAAAATGCAGCTCAGTCCCACACAAAGCAAGTTAATAGTCTTTCACCCCCAAAAAGTGGGATGCCAAATCCCTATTGACTTGACATGGATTAAAGCTATAGAAAATTTACTCAAAGTACAACTGACATAAGTTATATGTTTTTTCCAGATGCTACCTCACACTATCTAATGCCTCCCTGGGCAATTGTAAATATGATTAATAAAAAAAACACTGTATAGGATTGTCTTTCAGGTAAATACCTAGAAAAGGAGGCAACTTTGAAAAGTTTTTTGCAATGTTCATCAGTTAAATATAAGTTGGGAATGCTCAGGGAAAAAACTGTAAGTGATTAAATGTTTTTCTACTATGTGAAACCACATGAATGCTCTTTAAAAGATGATTTTTTTTAGTTTTGCCAGAAGTTGTGAGTGTCAGCCGGATGCTGACGCTCTCAAGGATTTTAAGGATGTCTGCTGCTGAAATAAGTTTCACAACATTGGTTATCAGAAATGATTAAAAGTTAGAGACGAACAAGACTTTGAAAAGGAGCAGAGCTGCAGAGAGAAGGCTTACACCATGGCTCATTGCACACTGTCCGAGGCAATCTAATACACCTAGTCATGTGGTTTGTTGCCATGGCAGCAAAGATCCCAGTAGCCCTGTACATAAACACATACTCACATTCACGCACACAGATAACACCTCCCACAGCACACCAAAAAAAGTTTACAGAAAAAAGTTTTTTAACGTCTTTTGCATAAAATCGCTAAGCAAGCTGAGAGCACAATTGTGCTTTCTTGGACTAGTATTGGAAGAGACACTTTTTCTGTTAGCCAATCTGTCAAGCTTGCTGTTTTAACTACTTCAACAAAAATTGATAAGCTTAAATATTGTGCTTAAGAGACCTAGTGAAATCAGAAATGAATATTCACCTCATTTTAAAGCATAAATGACTTTGAGAAAAAAAATTCAATTGTTTCAAGGAGTCATGGAATTAAAACAATACCATTATGATCCAGTTCCTTTTCTTAAAAAAACAGAAAGAAATACAATGGGAATATTATTACCCAAAATCTTCTTGCTGCAAGGCAACAGTGCTATCAACCAACCTACTGTGCAGGTGCAGGATCTTACATGAGCGGGTTATACATTAACAAGGGGAGTATGATAAAACTGCTATCTGTACGTTGGTCGAGTTCGCCATCAGCTGCTTAACTGTAATTAAGTGGCTTTTCAGCACTGAAAACAATTTAAGCTGCCTTTTGAGTAAATAAGGGAAAAATTAAAGATCCCTCATTCAACCAGCTGACCAGCAGTGCACATTATATGGGGGAGGGAGGTGTAGTGCAGTGTAGAGGCATACACTGCACTCTGCTACTCTAGGCTTTATACAGCCAGAGAAAACGGCAGGGTTTTTTTTGGCAGCTGAGCTGACCAGCCCTGAGGCGCAACAGGTGAAGGAGCAGCTCATTCTTACCTTACGCTCGATATAGCCAGAAACTCTGGATGCTTCTGTATTTGCTCTATTATTGCATTAAAATGGACTTTAAACAGCAGGAATGGTGAGATTGAAATGTTGTTTTTTCTCTAAAATTGAGATCTACTTATATCTACGCAGTTCAGATGCATTTCCAAAAATGTTGTGTGAAAATCTATGTTTGATTGTTTAAGATAGATCATTTTAACACTTTTTGCCTGCTATAATACGACATTGATCTAGTACAGTTAGACTACAAAACGAATTATTTTGTTAAATGTAAAAAAAAAAAAAATGTATAATGAACCAGCCTATAAGTTTGCCCACCCATAAACTAAAAGGCTGTTGATTAATAGTAGGTGTAAACTCAAGAAGAGTGAATGCAGAAAAGGAAGAAAGTTAGTTTAAAAGTGTACTAGGGCTGGGCGGTATACCAACAATTTACCGATACCGAAATTTATGAGCGCTACCGATGTCATTTTGCCCGTGCCGGTAAATTCGGTGTGTGAAAAAATATCAAAATATGTGTTTTAGTTTAGCGGTTTAGCGGCAGTCATGTGGCATAGGGGGGGAAGCGCTGCTAGAGAAGCTGTGGCGCAGCTAATGTAGCTACTGTGTACCTATATTTAGCAAGAGATTAGACTTCTCTACCATGTGGTTTTCAAAAAAATGCGACTAACGACAAATAATTTGATTTTTTTATGACGTTATTGGATACTCAGACTAACGTGGAGCACATGTGTTGATTACTGCAGCCGATGCAGAGGGTTTGTAGCTCAACAGCTCCACCCGCCCAGGTCCTGCCCCTGTTGTTTTTGATACAGCGCTTGAAGCTGCCGCCTGTTCTCACCTGTGCTCCGTTGTAAAATATTTTCTGTCTAAAATAAACGACTGCACACTAAAATCACTGATTTCAATCGGCCCCTGTAACTTCCTCACCTCCTCTGGTCTGTGTGATCACTTCTGAGTTTAAACTGGACTCTTAAGAAATTCAGAAAGGAGTTGGAATCAAACACTGAATTAAAAAGCTGTTTGAAGCCGTTCAATAGCAAGAAGCAAATTATATTTTAACGAAACATTAAACGAATTTAATACAGAAAATGACATGATTTAAGAAGACAAAAAGAAAAGGGGGGTGGGTCATCATTGTTATCGTCCACTTACCGTTATCGAGGTTAAATGCTCAATATACCGTGATATTAATTTTAGCTCATATCGCCCAGCTCTAAAGTGTACCCACTTATGGAACAAGCTTGACGTTTTTTCATCCTATCTCACAAATGTTTTTTATTAATTAATTTCACTTTAATTTTTGCCTTGCATTTTAGTAAAGATGAACTGATTGATCAAAGAAACTTTTTTTATAACCCCTCTGATTTGTACAAGAGTTTTAAAACTTGAGAACCAGTTTACAAACCAGAGTTTTTATACATCTTTTTTTTTTTGAGTATAATTGATAAAGGAATGCTGCATCTAATAACTGTGACTATCTCAGATCATAAATGGGTATCTCTTATCACACCAGGAAAAGTGGTAAATAAGAGCTCTAAAAGTATAGTAATGTCAGGTCACTGTGGGCAGCCAACTGTCCAATATCCCATTAAGGAGAAACAGATATTCAAGCCCATTTATCACCAACAGAAAGAGGAAATTTGAAAGAGTACAAATTTACACAATCTTACAGATGAACATTAATATCCTTTTTCCCATCACATACTGAGCACCAGCTATGTGACCTTCTGTCATTTGTTTTCAGCCTTGGAAATACCTGAGATTGATACAATCTATTGGAAGAGAAGATATAAAAACCAGCACAGAAAATACAATTCGTTTGTCAGTGAGAGAGAAGATAACCAGCATAGCTTTAATAAGGTACCGTGGACGTTTGCTTTTATCTCTCTTAAGCTTAGTTATTACAAAGGCAAGTCTTCCTCCTTCCAACAGTTGTCCATAATATGAGCAAGTGGCACAACAAAACCTTGACCGCGTGGATAGGCCTAGCTGAAGATATCTGAAATTAGAAGCTGTGGGCAAGCATACAGCGTGTGCCGACTCTATCTTTAAATACAAATGAGAGGACCTCGCATTCTTGAACAGCTTTTCTGGCTCTCTAGTTGCACAGCCCAATCCTCATTCCTGGCATCTGCCCAGCAAACATTACTCTTTCTATGTGGCACTGTCAGACTGTCACTAGTTGAAAATAAGTGCCCTTAAAAAACGAGTTGTCTCGTGCCATTATGAACGCAGGGATAGGCATTAGGGTTGAGCAGTCTGAGAGGAAGGACCTGTACTGTTTTTATTAATGGTACACAATGTTTGTTAGAGCTAAATGTCAGGGCAACAACAACAAAAATTAGCGTTGTTAGTCAGGTATTTATGTCTGTTTCTGATGCCATTTAAGAAAACATTGTAGACAGAACCGAGTTGTACCAACAATTAAGCATTTTTAAAGGGTGTCTATCACAATATTTTAGAGGTAAAAACCTAAGCATAATAACAACATCTTGAAAGTGTTACAACCTAAATAAATCCCAACAGGTCTTTCCATTGGTTTTCAAAGCTGATAACAATTTAAAAACTCACTTTTCTGAAACGAAAAGAGTCGTTTTAATCATGCCCTCTGAATCAGAAAGCACCACCACATATGGATGATGACATTGAGTCCATAAAAGCACCATCTTGATGTCTGTAACTCTTTATGGCTGAAGACATATCACAGACTGGCAACATATGTCAAAGGGATTTTTGGCTGCTTACTGGTGAGACTGATAAAGAATGTAGTGAGCACTTTTGGAGGAAGATATTCCTTGCAGGAAACATTAGTGAAACGCATGGAAGTAAGCATAGGTAGGGATCAAAAATGGTCTCAATGTTGAAATGACCTTATTTCCTCTGGACTATTAAGCAACTGGAATCTCAGTCTAAAGCGGAGGGATATGTAGCGAACCCTGTTCATACCATGGAAGTACAGAAGCAGAAGCAGGGAAGCAAGGAGTAACCAGACCGCAAGATCCCTGGAAGAGCACTGAGGCCGTTAAGTTGTTGGTTTAAAAGCATAAAGTTTATTGGTAAGATAATACTTTCACAGATATTTACATGTAACTATATATTTTTTTACTCTTTGTTTGAACCAAGCGAATGAGAAAATGTTTGAGTGTAGATGCTGTCTGATTATTTCACTTTGTCTTTAAAAACAACCACATGTCTAGCATTAGCTTAAAGTGATATTTTAGTGCCTAACAACCTATTATTTTGTGACTACTAACTGCAGTTGGGGGGGGGGGGTAACAAAGTTTTATATAAGAAAATTGCACTTAAACACTTATGAGTAAAGCACAGACTGATTGTGTGGGGAAAAAGGTGAGAATTGCAAAACCATTGCATGGCTTCCTAATATAAAGTAATTTGAAAACACAAAAATAGATCAATTGCGATGTCTACCTTAATTCCCCAGTTTTAGCATCTGTATTACACTTTTTGTCACTAGAGATCATTCCTTACTCTTGATAATTATAGGCATAACATTTCTAGAGTCTTCCTGATCCTAACTGGATAAACTGGTACATAGATCTTGAGCTCATGAACTCAATTTCGAGTTGGAGGCTTTGCATCATGATTGGCGCTACCAACAATGTCATCATTCCTATACCACTTTTAGGAGCAGTCTCAGCTGTGTTTAGCGCTCTTCTTTCTTTTATGCTTTAAAAAAAAACTTATTTCTTGTTTTTTTTTTTTTACATGGAATTCAATAAAAACATTGTGAACTGTAATTCTGAACATACAAAGGAGAAATTGTAAAAAAAAATAAAAATTTATATAAAGCATTGGAACTCAAACGCTTATAATCCAATCTGTCTGGCTCCAAACATTACATGGCAGCTGTTACCACTGAGTGAGCAGAGTTATTTTTACATCACAAGACTGTAAACTACTCCAGCATCCAAATCCTGCACCCCTGACAGGAAAAAAAAGCTGCAAGAGGGACTTAAGGTTAATTAGCTCTTGTGCTTTTGCAAAAAGCTGTTTGGCTGAAGATACAAGCGTTCTCTGCAGGCTGGGTACCAGGCAGGGATGGAGCCGTGATGGAAGTGTCGTCCCCCAACGATCACCAGGGTTTCAGAGGCAAAAGGGCAAAAACTTAAGGACTAAGAGAAAAGCTACACATTTATGGCTACTGAGGCTGTAATTCAGTTTGCTGGAGTTCTTTGCTTGAATAAAAAGCAGAATGATTAAACATGTGTATTCTTGCCCAACTATGTGATATGATACATGTTAATTTGCATTTCAATCACAAGGTTCAAAGGAAAGTCATTCCTGTGAATAGACCGAAGAATGTTGCGTTTCGTTTTGTAAAATTATGACTAAAACCCATGACATCAATGCATGCAACATGTACCTGGACAAGCGGAATGGCAACAGGCACCTTACAGAACATGTTCTAGTCAAGCATCACCTGTTCCTACTAGCAATCCTTGTGGTCTAGAAAATGTGAAAAAAAACAAAAAACATCTTACCTTTTTAAATCAAGCAAATTCCTGTTTTATTGCTCAAACTTGACAAACTAATTTCACACAGAGTAACAAAGTAGGTTAAGGTCGCCTCTACTGCTGCTCGTCTTCCTCCAGCAGCAGAGGCAGCTGCAGCAGCGCACTTTGCACGAGACTTACCAGAATTTATTTCCAGGCATGTCCTGCACGGTGACTGCTGTCCACCCGGGGAATCGGTCGCGTCCTACGGTGCGATCACTGCTTCTTCTTTGGCGAGGGGTGCTGCATCACGGCGCGAAGCGGCCGTTGTTGTCTCGCCGCTCTCCCGCAAAGCTTGTGTTGTTGTGGAAATTTTCGTGCAGCAGCAGCGCTCTGGCTGAGCTGAGCAGAACAAGGCAGCCTCCGGTATGACGTAATGCGGAATCTCTTCACATGCGCCAGTGTGTGGCTGCACTGCACAGGGGTTAAAGACTGATACAAAGAAATACAAAAGATAAAACTGGCGACAAAAGAGGAGAATTATAAATCGGGCTACATATTTACAGCCAGTATAACTCTAAATTAAAGGCCATAAGTCGTAAGATCAAGCTTTTTGTCCCGAGCAGATGACGTCATTCAGATAGGCTGAGTAACTGACACATTGATTGAAGTCAATTAAAGGAGGTGTGAATAAACGGAGTCGCAAAAGGATTTTCCGTTAAAATTATAGTTCGTAGCCTACTGATCGCAGTTGAATGAATTTATTACACATTTCGTTTTCTGCTTTTGTTTACGCTGTTTTATTTCGTTTGTGAAAAGGCACTGTGTTTTCAGCACATATGAGGGGACACGTGGAATTCAAAAAAACATTTCTATCCTATGAATTTTTCACATTTTTTAAAGCAGCAGCCTTGATATATTTCATTTGAAATATGTGTGACACATCAACTCAAAGTAGTTTAATGACTGACAAAAATAAGAACAGGGTTTAATTTAAAAAAAGTTAAAGACCAGCTCTCTGTTTTGCTCCATTCTGCACTCAAAAAAATGGATGTTGACTTTAATTAAAGTTATATATTTAAATAAGAAATATGATTTTATTTCCAGTGTGAAGTCATATTCCTTTTTTAAATACAAGAGTTTTAGAGCAGGTGCTAGGAGTACAGAGACCCCGTTCTTGTCATGGATTTGAGGCCTGTCCCCTGCTGCATGTTTTTTGAGCTTCAATGTACACTCCACCATCATGTATTGTGGCCATGGCCATGTTAGACTGACTTAACAATGTTACTTTAAATAAGTTTTGTGGAACCTGTTGACAAAATAAATTTAATTAAAGTAAACAATCTTTTTTTTTTGAATGTGGCGAAAAACATCCCCTCAGCATGGTGCTGCCACCTTCTTATTTGAATTGTGGTCAGAGTGATGTGAAATTGAGTGCAGATATTGCATGACACCGGGCAGATAAACTTCTATTTTGTTTCAGGATATATAAAACAAAACAAAAACAAAAAAACATGCAGGGGTGTCCCTGGTTTAAAAAAAAAATGGCACAGATGGGACCGGTAAGCTTGGTGTGGTGCAGCGAAAAGGACAGACTACAACTGAATTTCTTCAGTTTTATGACGTCGCTGTAGGCTAAAGAGGTTTGTGGTTGGAGGGATGAGGGGCTGGGGATCTGGCAGATCCAAGAGTTGATGAAAGATACAGTAATAGTTGCAAACTATGAAGGAAACAAACAAAACAAACTGTAGGAAAAGGTAAATTCAATAAATAAAAGTTGATACTTATTAAAACGTATAAAATCCCATCTTAAATTGATTCATAGGCTATTCTTAAGTTATAGTGTACATTTAGAATCGTGTCTGGGCATACTGTTGAGCCAGGCAAATGTATAGACTAGGGGTGCCCCTTACACCCCCCTTACCTGCCTTTGGTAGCGCAACTGGTCATTTGTATATCATTTACAATTCACTGTGAATGACCCAAAGAGCCACACGGGGGCTCTGGAGCTACAGGTTGTAGAGTCATGAAATAGATAGTCCAAACTAGACTCTGTCTTGCAGCAAGAGCGTCCCAGGTCTTTCTGCAAGGACTTTGCATATTCTCCCTGTGCATGCTTGGGTAGCCTCTGGGTATTCCAGCTTCCTCCCACTTTCCCAAAACATGACTGATAATGTTGATTGGTGTTTCTAAATTGCACTTAAGTATGACTTTATGCAATGTGCATGCACTGTTGTTTTTACTGTGTCTCTCCGTCTTGCCTTTCAATGGACTGGTCTGTAGATACGCACCAGCTATTGGGGGGATGGATGGGTGGTTATAAAATCACTAAATGCCAGAATTCATCTTGGGAAATACACCTGTGATAGTTCACAACAGCTCTTGAACGCAGCTCGCCCTCTCCAAGCGCAGCCCCTTGTTACTAACAGCAACCCGCACAGAGACCCCCGACGTCTGTCCTTGGGACCAGACCTTGTTGCAGGGAAACACGGGTTATTTTAAAACTTTTAAACAGAAAGGTTAGGGACTGTATAACACAACAAGCAGTTTGAGTAAGGTGATAGCTAGCCTCTTTTTTTTCGCTTTCACTTTCTCCCATGACAACGACCCCCCTCAGCTCATTAATTTCTCATTAGCTTAGTTAATTAAACGTTAACTTAACATCAAGCTGACAGAGCGACATCCGAAGATGAGTGAAGGTATGTTTACCTCCTTTTTACTAACTTTATTAAAACATTTTTTTACCCATGTAACCAGCAGGTTTAGAACCCTATGATTAATTGTGAAAGAAGCGATCATTCGATGTAGGCCAATTTGAAGTTGTTTTTCTCCATCTATGGGGGATTTGACGATGGAAATGCTTTTGCTTTCCTTCAGGATGTTTAAGGTCATTAGTTTGGCTAATTAAACGTGAATTTAACGTTAACTGCCTGATCAATATCCGGAGATGAGTAAAAGTATGTTTACCTCCTTCTTACCAACTGTTATTCTACTCATTTCACAGTAAATATCCCACCTGGAAGAGTTTGCGACATGCTAGAGGTTGAACGCCTCATATTTCCATCCAGGGAAGGACTAAGTAGTCAACAAGGTGAGCAGTACAGGCCAGCAGTTAAAAGAATACAATATATTAGAAATATACTTTATTGTACCACAATAGGATAATTCAGGTGTCACAGCAGCAAGTTAAGGTAAGTGGGAGCGTGCATGTTCACACAAAGGAAAAAATATATAAAAACGAGAATAAGACTAAGCTACAGTAAGGGCAAAATTACAATGTAAGAAAATAATACTATAGAGATATTTAAGATAGCATACTCTTTAAAAAAAGTTGTGGTGATGAGTATGGTAATTTAGATGAAGAAATTGCACAAGACCTGCATGTATATGAGCATTAAAAACTGAGCAAACAACATTATACATTGTAAAATAAGCTGTGCTATATAAAGTTTTAAAGGTAGGCTATTTTTTGTTCACTAAAGAGTATCAAACATCCTGTGCCTTTTTACCCTCATATTTGATGTTATTTGCTGTAAATGCAGAATTTAAGATTCCCTTTATGGGTAATACTCCTTATAAGTGAAACTGAAATTAATTAACTCTCTGTGTCTCCTTTATGTAGGACAATATTTTTCCATTTAAGAGGTTTACTTATTTTAAGTTGAACATTTCAGTCCTAAAATATTGAGTGGAATTAACAGTAATGGCTGTTTAATATACAGAGCAATTATTCCTGCATTTGCTAAGTTATAGGGCTATGTTGCTTTTGTTTATTTAAAGAATTTGGACCATCTTTTATCAGGTCTAGTACAAAATCTACAATACCAATCCAACATTTTGAGCAGATTTGTCAAACCCATATAAAATTATTCTTCAGTTAATATGTTTACTTTAAAATCCAGTTTGAGATTATTGAAACCCTTTTTTTTTATTCGTAATTAGCATCTAAATAGCATTTTTGATATTCCTCAGCACCAAGTCTACATCAGGATGAGGGACTGCTGAGAGGATTGCAGTGGTTGGAGTCCACATGTACGGGGCCCAACCTCATCTCAATGACTTGATGCAATCTGTTGGGATTCCTTAAACAGAAAATGTTTTTAACTGATTGGAATGTTTGTAATATTGTATTGGAATGACTTTTCTTGTAAAGTGCCTTGAGATTACATCTGTTGTGAGCTGGCGCCATATAAATAAACAGAACTGAATTGAATTGAAAGTCAACTGAGACAACTGAGAATATCACAGAGTAGTGGCCAAACCTGAACTTATTTTTATTTTTTACACTGATTGCAGTTTCTTTAAAACATGTATCGGATTTGTGGAAGACATCTATGAAAACAAAAAATGGATATTATTGTAGCTGTTAAAGATATAGTTAAATTCTAGTCTCTTTTTGTTTTTGTAAATCCAACCCTGTGTATTATACGTTAGACATTTGAAAGAGGGCTGGTTAAGCAACCACCAAGGAGAAAGAGGCATTAAGTTATTCATTGGGTTAGTTAGTTAATCTTTGGTTAAAAATAATTAATTGTAGTAGCATAGTCTGAAACTTAATCTTTTTATTTACCATCATAACAAACATTAATTTATTATTATTTTAATCAACACAGTTTATCTTTTAATAAAACAATTCTCTCGTCAATCTTTCTTCTAGTAGTGCTACTGGTGATTTTGTGAAAACCAGTGACTTTTCTTAATATGTTTTTTGCCTCACTGAATAAATCAAAATATTTAAAAAGTAAAGGTTAGATTTGTTTTCAGTGTGGAATAGTTTTACTGCATAAAAGTTGAAAAAAATTCAATGCCTTTAGCACATCTTTGTTGTGGGTGCCGATAAGTGCCATTGACTTTGTTTTTATTTACACAGCCCACGATAATTGTGGACATAATCTGACACTAAAATGAATTAGATTTGAGTACATTTATTCAGTGGGGGAAAATTACCAAACAGAAAAATAACAGTTTTAGCTTAAATCCCTGGTGACACGTACTAGCGCCTTAACATAACAGAAATCCTTTTTGGAAAGTATACTTCCATGTCTTCCTTTATCTCTCTTTTTACACTCTACAGCTCTTTTCAAAACAGGAAAGACTAGAAAACACATTAGAAAGCTGTGTGGTCATCATTACAAGTTCATCACTGCAGGAAAATTGCTACATGTGACAACCAAATCTGGCCAGGGACCCCAAGGTTCTTCTATGAAAATTGAGCTGGAATTTCATAATAGAGACCTTCTCCAATGCATCAAAGATTATGGGTCAGCTTTTCTCCATAAGAACTATTCATTTTAAGGTAATTCATGCATCTTTACCAGGGGTGCTAATAACTGTGCAGGTGGCTGCATTTAAATATCTCTTTTAATTGTACTTACCTGTCATAACACTAAATAGAGGATAAAAAATATTAATATTATTTTAGTTTTTTATTTATTGGTTACTTTTAAATTTTTGTCAACTTGTAATTTGTTCTGAATTAAAATTGTGAATTAAGGTGTCTAAATAAACCACCCTGTCAGTTGGTTGGTTCTCTGTGAGGTGCTCCCAATGCTGGCTGTGGACTTAGAGATATTAAACGTATAACTAAATTCAGCATTACTTACCAATGTTATTTCCCCTGCCTCATAGCAGTTTATTGGCTCTCAGGCTTACAAAGAACTGCTTTGTCCACATTATAACCCTGCCAGTATGATGTAGAACAATCTTTAACACTGTATTGCCTTACCACCTGCTTGCACCAGTTGGTTATTTTAGTGTGTATTATTCATCTAAGTATCCAATAGCATATGGTCCTTATTCTTGCTTTCCCTTAAGTGTCTGTTACTCTGTGATTTGTCTGTGGCTACTCATACAGGACACTCAGTCAATTAAATTATATTTGACGTATACAGTATGAAACGTTGCTGATCTTACTCTTTTCTGCATTTTTATTGGTGAAAGACACCAAACACTGTGAACAGACTCTGCTTTGGGAGGTGTACATTTAGTATTAAGTTGTACCTTTAGCTGTAAATATGCACATGCAGCTGGGTCTTTTGCCCATGATCTGTTTTCTCTAACACAGCAGATCTTACCTAATAATATAAGTACTGGAAACACGATATAGCCTTTGACCAAAAAGATCGGCTCAGTGTACACACAGCTGTTCTGGGAAATGAAATAAATGAGTAGCGAACGAATACAATGAAGATCAAAAATACTTCAGGTCAGAGAAAAGGTTCTGATGAAGTTTAGAACAGTGTTAGGTATTACAGTGTCTCCCAATCCTGGATTCAAAAATATGCGAATCAACTGAAATCAGGTGTACTTTAGCAGGAGAACACTATATGCAGGGCAGTGTGGCTTGAGGAGTAGGGTTGAGACTAGAGGCGTTTCTAGGATCAGAGGTTTAGCGGTGCTAGCATGCAGAGAAGTGCCCAGCCAGGCATGATACATTTTACTGTTGTTCATTTTTACGCATGCGCACAATAGGGAGGAAATATAATGTTAATGGGAATCCAGTCACTTAGCTAGTCAGTAACACCTTGGCTTTAATATTAGCACATGCATCTAACATAAGGTTTGGTTAGTCACTGCTCATACTAAATGTAATAAACTGCCTGAATCAATTGGAAATAATCTTTAAAATAACTGAAACAACTTAAATAACTAAGACAGCTTTGACTTCTGCCTACTACCTCAGTACAGTTTAGATTCCTTCATAATAACTGATCACCCCCAAATATTAATCTCTAATTTCTTGGCCCATTTCTGACATTTTCTGGATATTTTTTTCCAAATTTGTCAACAAATTTGATTTATTTTGACAACAGTTTTAATTTTACAGTATGTTGCTCTATAAATTACTTTCCATGTTTTCACTTGCTCTTTATTCTTATTCATTCTATATATGTGTGCGCGGCCTTAATATGTGAATTTCCACAGCGGGATCAATAATCTGTCAATTTATTTGTTCAGTCATTCAGAAACAAACAGATAAATGCCGGCAAAAACATAACCTCTTTTGCAGATTAATTTGGGATTGTGATACTACCAGTGGTGATCATAAGAAA
This sequence comes from Apricaphanius iberus, assembly GCA_028564705.1. Classification (NCBI taxonomy): domain Eukaryota; kingdom Metazoa; phylum Chordata; class Actinopteri; order Cyprinodontiformes; family Aphaniidae; genus Apricaphanius; species Apricaphanius iberus. The sequence continues at coordinate 93,791 of JAPXFQ010002614.1, forward strand.
TAACTAAAACATATGAACATATGAAGATTAGAAAACTTTAAAAAAATTAAGAAATGAGTTTATCACGTCTTCTGCATTTGAGTGGATGTCTGAATCTTAAAACAACTAAAAGGCCTAAAAGAATGTACACGTACGTGTATAATGCGTTTAAAGATGGGTTGAAAAAACACAATACCGCATTATAATGAAATAAAAAACGTATTTGCCTAATTTGTTTTTTAATATTACATTTTAAGGAAGTACTGTATGGTTTGTTTTTACACTTTTCTAAATTGTTAAAAAAATGCATACAGTAAATAAAATAAATAGCAAAATAAAATAAAATAAAATAAGTGGAAGCACCCCCAAAAATGGGCCAGAAACACCTGTGATTGAGAAACTTAAAACAATATTTCAAGCTTGTTTGAGTGCAAAATAGAGCCTTTGGGCCTACATTCAAAGCACAATGTTGGATGGAAAACTAAGAATAGAATATGTCCTGAATCCAATTCAATTGAATTGACTGTGGTTATATAGCGCCAATTCACTACACATGTAATTTAAAAAAACAAACAAACAAAAAAATAGTTCAATTGTACAGTCCTTTAGTTCATTATTCCAATTTGATTCAAAGTTTTCTATCTAACGAATCCCAGCAGATTGCATCGAATCTTTGCCTTGCAGCATACACTCCTCCTGAACGAATATGTCGCAACAGTAGACAGTTGCCTGCATTGTGGCTTTGACTGCACAGCAATTCCTCAAACTGGGCAACCATAAAGCAACACTGGAGAGGAATAACTCCCCTTTAACAAGAAATAAACTCTAAGAAAACGGAGCAGAGACAGAAAGAACAAAGGGAACTTATATAATAGTGATTTCTATGTTGAAGAACGTAAAAAGTTGATTAAAGGACGCGACGAATGTTCAGTTACTGGAAGCATCATGCCAGCCTCCAACAAAGCATCACAGCTAAGTTTATACTAGCTTATACTTCTCTGTCAGCAAGTTTGCACATGTATTGACAGAGGCATTTCACTTTTATACTTACCTAGTGGTGTTTCAGTGTTGCAAAGCAATTCCCTACCAGGGTCTCTGGTGACATCTCTGGTTGATGACAGTATACACACATTCACTCAAGGAGCAATGGCAGACAGAGAGCGATGATGATTTCATTGAGCTGTAAAGTTTATTTACTGCAAGAGCAGCTCGTTGAATTCTCTAAAAATGGACATAAACAAATACAACGGTCTGTTTTGTTGTTTTCTACCCATTTTGGTGTTCAAAATCTCCAAAAGACCATATTACTTAAACTAACCTTGCAATATAAAGTATCTAGTGCCCAAAAGCTGCACTGACTACCAATTTCATTGACTATACAGTACCGTTCTGGTTAAACAATGCCAGGCTAATGTTGGGCTGACCAATCACAGATGTGCGCTCTCCATTGCATTTGAAAGTTAGTTAAAAATGTATCCCAACAGGCAGCACCTTTGCAGTCATCTGGAAGTTTGTTCCAGATTAGAGGAGCATGGAAAATGGAAGCTGCTTCACCATGCCTAGTTCTAATTCTAGGAATGCTAAATAGAGTGTAATTAGAGGACCTGAGTGGTCTAGGGGATTGGTATAGTGACAGTAGATCTTCAACATAATTTGGTCCTTGTTGTGACATCAGTCCTTTTTTTTTTAAATGTGTCCTGTCTGGCAATGTGGTACTCACAATTGGTGTGTGAGTACCAAGTACAAGCCCAACAGATTTACTTTCCCAAGCAGAGCATTAAAACTTCTGCTATAGTTCTCCAGTTGATATGTATGTGTGAAAAATCTTTATTAGAGATTGCTGTGGGAATACTTTGTTGAAGTTATGGACACGGAAACAGAAAAGCAAGAGAGAAGAAAGAACAAAGATGAAGAAGAGCGAAGGTCGGATTGTGAATTGACGATACAAGAGAGGAAGGGGATCAAAGAGAACACAAGAACACATCCCAGTCTCCACATCCGCAGGACGGCAGAGAGGTGGAAAAAAGGAACAACAACAAATAAAATGGAGCAACAAACCAAATAATATGAACTAAGAACTACACATTCACAACACAAAAAATGGGTATACGTTGAGTTAGCCCTTGGTAGCCGGGGGATGGCTTACTATTTACCAGAAGTTTGTTCCGATTTCTCCATGACCGGTCTGTGCCATTATGGCAACTGTAAACAGGAAGACACGGAGCGGCCTGTGTGCGCAGCCCCATCTCCACGGGTTTGCACTGTGCACATGTACGATGATTGAAAACTGACAATGCAGAAACACTGGGGTCAATGGGAGGAAAGAGGGACTTAAGAAAATTAACAAATGTTTTGGAGCTCCACCCATATATCATAGTATTGAACTGAAATATCATTTGAAAGATTTAAAAAACGTTAATACATGAATAAATCCTCCGAACTGCAACTTTATTATTTAATAAAATCTTTCACACACATAGTATTGTACACCGCCTTATATATAAACATATACCTTTGTTGTTAGAATACGTAATCTTTAAAGAAATGCACTTTTGCATAGTTTGCATATCCAATCGGTTTTCCAGCAACAAACTGGAACATAGTTAAAATGGGTTTCATTTATTTCCCAACTCAACATGTTACTTTAGAGTTTCTAAAGTTTTCACCCCTATATTTCTCTTTTAGGTGGGTTCTGCCTGAAGGAAAGGTAATTTTTGGTCTAAAAAACGAATCTATTCTTGGCACTCTTAAGTAGCAGCTTTTTGTGAATTATCTTTGCATTAAAGGTTTTACCTAAATTTATTCACTAAAGGCAGCCCAAGTACCATCAAAGGTTTTTTTACCTGGTATAGCCTGGCAACATACCACATTTTGAGACCCACAGGATAGAGTAATTTCTTGTTCTGGTAATTCAGGATAGCTGAGTTGAACTGCAAACAAATAATTACCGAGAGACTGATGGAAATCTTAACATCCAAAGTATAGAGGTTATGTTATGCTGAAATATAACCATATTATGTTGTTTGTCATATCATAAAACTAACAAAGTACTTGAAACTCAGAAAAAAATTGGCTGTTTTTGTCATTTGAAATATTTATTTTATAATGTTAACTTAAAATTGTATAGAAAAAACGTATTGTAATTTATAAGTATTAAATATATTCTGTAAGTATTGCTATGTTATACGTATAAATATTTGGTTTGGAAATAAATAGATTACTCACAAAGTAAGATAAAGTACAATGTAGTGCGAGTTTAGGATTGTTTAAATGATCAATTGATGGTTCATAATACCAACATGCTTGTTGTCTTTTGTTGGTTTACATAAAAAAATAAAAAAATAAAAGAACCTCTTTAAACTGTTGTTTTTCTAAGACATTCACGTTCAGGATCGTGAACTGCACTCACTCTGTGTCTTTCACCATTTGTTCCGCCAGATGGCGCCGTTTTAGCATGCAGAAATGTGCCCTTGGGTTTGTCTTGAGACAAATTGCTTTTTTGTTTTTTGTTCAGTTTAAAGCTGTGCCACTAGAATCAGCAGGCAAATACAGAAACAAAGAATATTTTTCACAGCCAAATAAATTTCAGTAATTACTTTGCAAAATATCATTATTAAAGTTTGTGCATGTGTGCTCCAACTAAGGCCTGTCATCTCTATTTTTGTCAGGATGACTGCTTATTAAGAATGTGAGTTCTGCTGTTATGTAAACATCATTGCTTGGTATTTTTGTAGTGACAATGTAGTATACATGAGAAACAGAAGTGACTAATCTTAGTTGGAATTAAATATCCTAACATTTTGTCTTTCATTAGATGAGGTAGACCTTCAAGCTGTCTGCTCTGGTAGACGTCGGATTTGTGCTTTGCTGAACAGTCCCTCACCATGCGCAAGCAGTGCTATGTGCCATATCCAAGACATGAGGAGTCTAATAGAAAAATTGTTTCTGAAGGTAAAAATTTATATATTAATTAATTAGGATAAAATCAGTTAAATCACCTTTTTTTAAAAAAATGCTTAAATCTTTTGCCAGCCCCAAAAAAATTATCCAGAGACTGATCCAGATCCGGACTTGTATGTTGAAGGCATAGCGATAAGTACAAGCGGTAAACTTGACAAGAATAATTTTTCTGACATGCTTTCTATTTTCGTTGTGTAATGCTATAAAACATCTAAATCTTAACAATACACACTTTTGTTAAGTTGATTAGAAAACTTTACAAAAATGTTCCTTAGTTTGAACTGTAGGAATGTGTCGCGACTTGTCATCATAACTTTTCCTGCTCTGAAAGGTTATCAAAGATCACCTCTCCAGAAGAAATTGAATGACGTCCTCTCTGAAGTTGTTTATTTGGTTGAGCGTTTGGAGGCTGATCGGCAGTGTGCAGAGGAAGTGCTGCAGAAAGAGAAGAGAACACGAAAAACATTAGAGAGCAAAGTTGACAGTATTTCACTGTGGAAGCTAATCAAGTACCCCTCCATTGTTCAGAAAGGTCAGTGACTATGAGCTATCACATAATCCAAGATCTGTTTATTGCCTGTGAAGAAGTACTGATCTTTTTTTCACAAACCGAGTTAATACGCTTGCTATGTATCGTTGGTTGTTCGTATCACTAGAGCACGAAGCTTGCAGCAGAGACATCACAGAGTTGAAGTGGCATCTTAAACTGGAAAACCAGAAAGTTACCCAGGTCCAGAAGAAATTGTTACAGGCTGACTTGATGAACCGGAATTTACAGGAAGATGTTGAGTTTGCCAGAAACCAAATCCCCGTTGTGAGAGACAATCTGGACCGACAGAAAGACATTTTAAACCAGATTGATACTGCCCAAGCTGAGGTATGGCTTAGTTTGACGTTTTTTACAATCTGTAAGCCATTTTCTATACCCAGTTATGCTTGCAGGCCGTTGAGGACATGGGGTTCATTTTAGGGTTAACATAGGGTTAGGACATGCATCTCTTTACTGTCAAGTAAAATGAAAGAAAAAGCTATAGTAAATCTTTTTGTTTTATGCTGACTTTATGCAGAGGTGGTGATTGCTTTTTTGGGTTATGTTTAGTATATTTATTTTCAATTGTATACTTTTTTTTAGAGACCCACAATCAAACCAAATGAGTTTTCTTGACATTTCTTACTTAAACCTTGACTCTTTCCAAGTCAATCATCCACTCTAGTGTAATTCTGCTCTCCTTTTCACACTGGAGATGAAACTCAGGAGTTTTAGATGTGTCTGTCTTCTTTGAACTTTTGAAACTTAGCTAACCACAAACCTTCGGGTGGACATACACTGTTTCTCAAAGTGTTCAGACACCTTGAAACATTCCCCATTTTGTCACATTACAACTACAAATTACAGAAGAAATGCTTTTAAATATAAAGGCGACAATGGCTCCTGTAATTTGAGGGTTGCTAGTTCAACCCCTGCTCTATGTGTTTTGGTTGTTGTGTCCTTGGGCAAGACACTTCTCACGCCTTTCCAGGTGGATGGTCGACGAGCCCGGTGGCAGCTGTGTTCGGCTGTCACACTTTCAGTGTTCCCCAGGGAAGATGTGGTTACAGTGGAACTTTTGTGAATGTGTGTGAAAAGGTGAATGTAGTGTGAAGCGCTTTAGGGTCCTCAGGACTAGATAGGGCTATACAAGTACATGCCATATCCCATTAAATTGGGTTTTAGTCATTACTGTTGTTTTATGGTTAATTGTTATTTCATCCAATTATTAGGCTACAAACTAGCCTACATGTTCTTGCTTTATTTTTATTTTTTTTAATGTTTTATTCAGGAAAATAGTTTTGTTGTCTTCCCATAAAACTTCCTAAAATCTAAAATTTAATATACATTCTTAGTTTTTTAATCAAACGATAAAAAAAGAACAATTTATTAGGGTTACATAGTATATCAGCATTAACATCAGTATTGGCCCTAACTGATGTTTATTTCACTCTTGTTGCAATTTGTGATTGAGTTCCTGTGTTCCTTGGCAGGATTTGAACATGTGTTATATTTGTTTGGGCTTGTGGCAGTGATAGTAATGCAGCCCAGGGTTATAATTTTAATTGAAGATGAGAAGCACTCTGTGATGGACTGGCGACCTGTCCTGGGTGTACCCCGCCTCTCGCCCGTTGACAGCTGGAGATAGGCACCAGCTGATCAGAGAAAGCTACTCCTAAGCAAATCTGTAATATTTAATAATAAGTACAGTGTTACACTTTTTCAAACAGTATCCATTTCTTAGGAATAACTTACCCGAGGATCTTTTGAGAATATGCTTTAGGATCTGGACTTTACCAGAATAATGTCTTTTAGATTTTGTTTTTATCATTACCTTTATAAAACTGTTTTTGATATAAAATATTAAAACATCACACCCCATTTTTTTTTTGTCTAGGCTGATGATGTTTACACAAAAACAAAAAGCCATCTCCTCCAGGCTCAAAAAGAGTTAAGAGAGATAGAAGGTGAAGCCAAGAAAGAAAAGACATCACTGGACCACAAACGTGTGAAAATAAAAGGTCAGCTTTCTGAAAAATTGTAAGTATTTAAAAATATTTTTTAAATAACGCAATTGGATATCGTACACTAAGATGGTCCGATTTTTCTATCAGTTCCTACTGAACATACAGCACTAGATAGAAACAACTCAATATTGTTTCGCTAATATTGCTCTTTTAGAAGCTTCTTTTTCTAAACCACCAATGTAAGATTATTACATCATTACTTTATAAAAACATGTTTTATGAGAATGGTCAGTGTTTGTTTTTAAATACGGTTTCAACTGAAAAAAGGGATATCATTAAAAAGTACTTTTAATTAAGTAATTCAGTTCAAAAACTGAGGCCTATATGCATGTAGTTATAACACACTAATATATTTAAAGCTTTTATCTGTTTATTTTGGTGATTGGGCCCAAGATAATGAAAACCAAAAATGTTGTATCTAGAAATTTAGAATATTGCATAAGACCAATAAAAATGACTTTTATTACAGATGTATTATTATACTATGCCCAATGAAAATGCAACCATAAGGGGTCACAAACCAGTGATTTCTTTTGCCTGTCCCAAGTCTGGAAAAATGCAGAGGGTTGTGTCAAGAAGGACATCCAACGTAAAACTTAAGCCAAATCAGACATGTGAATCACAAAAATGAATCCCATACCAGATCGGTCAAGTCCTGGGTTAACAACGACCGCCACCGGTGCTGTTGACCCACAGGGTGCCGGTGGAAATTGGACTATTCTTGGTTGAAGGAGAAGAGGAGGAAGGCTTGTTGGTAGGCGGAGAGAGAGGAGGAAATTCAAGAGTGTGGAATTAAGATTTGGGACTTTGAATGTTGGGACTATGACAGTTAAAGCTAGAGAGCTGGTGGACATGATGTAGAGAAGGAAAGTTAATATTCTATGTGTTATGGAGACCTGGTAGAAAGGTAGTAAGGTTATAAGCTTAGGAGAAGGGTTTGAGTTGTGCCAGAGTCTGGAGAGTCTGAAGTAAGAGTGAAAATGCACATAATCTAGGTTCTTCTGAAGTTTTTACCCTCAATAATGATTTGGGAAGCCATGCCATCTGCTGGTGTCACTCCCTTACTAGTAAGATGTACCTAATGAAGTGTCCAGTGAGCGTACAAGAAGTGTTTGTAATCAAGCAATGTTTAAAATAACAAGGGATTTAAGATTTTTGTGTTCTGTAGGCGAGACTTAAACGAGTTGAAGATACTTGAAAAAAGCCTGCTTGCTGACATCAAGGATACAGAAGAAACTATTACCCTTGCAGAAAATAAGTGCACAGACATTATTCAGCGAATCCCAGAAATTGTTGAGTCTGAGAAAATTGAAGAAGACAGGGTAAATCCTAATTTCTCTCTTTCAATTGATATTTTTCAAAAGTGTAAAAAAAAGTAGTTCCACAGTACGTATTATGTTGTTTTTTTATCACAGATTTTGCAACTCAGTCTTGAAATTGAGAATGAAATGCAAAAAAATCGAAAACTAAGAGAGAAACAAACTTCAAAACAAGACGAGATAGATAGAAAGGTAAGTAGTGTTACAACAGTCCCCTTATGGAAAAAGAAACCACATGAAAATACTATACAAAATCACAGTGGAGAACATGAGATAATATGTGAAATTTTAAATAAAGGTCTCATTTACTGGTGTATTTATTAATTTTTCCATGTTCCCTGATATGAAACAATGCCCTCTGAGTTGGTTTCTGTAAATAAAATCTTTCCTGTCTTTATTATCAGTTTTAACAGTTTTTATTTAACAGTTATTATCAGTATTATCAGTTTTTTTTTTTCTAAATGTCTCCTATCTGGCAGTGTATTACTCAGAATTGGTGTCTGAGTACCAAGTACAAGCCCAACAGACTTACCTTCTCAAGCAGAGCATTGCAGCTTTTGCTATAGTGCTCCATTTGATATATATCTGTGAAAAATCGTTATTAGAGATTGCTATGGGTTTAATTTCTTGAAGTTATGGACACGGAAAGTGTCTGGTATGTAATATCCCACCTTCTCCCTCAGTGCAAAGCAGATTAATAAATAAACAGTTAAAAGCTAAACTAAAAATGTAATCAGGTAAAACATGCTGAGCGGTTAAAAATATATTAATAAATAATGATTAGTTAATGGCTAAGCTAAAAAGGTGAGTCTTGAGCCTGCTCTTAAAAACATGAACGTTCTCTGCGGCCCTGAGATTCTCTGGCAGCCTGTTCCTGTTCGATAATGAAAAAACGCCTCACCATGAGTCCGTGTCCTGACTTTGGGGATGACAAGGGGAAGACGGCTGCCAGAGGAGTGCAGAGACCGCAAGGCTTCATACAGTAAAAGCATTTCTGACAGATAAGAAAGCCCAAGACCATTAAGACGCTTAAAAACCATTAAAAGAACCTTAAAATCGATCCTAAAACATACGGGGCGCCTATGCAGTGATTTTAAGACTGGTGTAATGTGCTCCCCCCTCCTGGTCTTCATTAAAACACGAGCTGCTGAATTCTCTAAAAGCTGTAAACTTGATGTAGTCTTTTGTAGCTCTATGCAGCCTTGGCCGGTATGGGGGGCCTCTGCTGCTGATGCCGGCCAGTGGGGGTAGTGGTCGGCTGAGGCTGGCCTGTGCTGCCGCCTTTTTGGGTTAACCCTTGTATAGTCGCAAGTTTGTGGTACAACCTACCCCCCCAGCCAACCACCACACATTGCTTTCAGATCGGTGGGAAACACTGAAGTGACTGGGGGACAGAATACTTCCCCAGGGTGCCAGCCTCCCCACTGTCTCTGATAGGCACCCCTGTTCAACACGATCCATCAAGGGAGGCCTTGGATACGTCCAATTCATGAATACTGCTATCAAAGCACAAGACACTAGACACCCAAGTTGAGTTCAGCCCCCGCTCATACCGCACACCCTCCCCCCGTCCAAGCGCACCCCATGGTGGAGAGCACCTGTACTGGATAGGAACCTCCTCTACACCAGTAAGAGAGGCCCCGCGCAGTGGCAGGAGCCCTGTGCACCCACCGTCTCAACTACCCTGGCGACACACCCACCAAGACCAGGAATGAACCGAAGCACAAGGTGGCCGACCCAAAGAGACTGTCAAACACCCCCCCCCCCCCAAATGACTACTGCCGTCTGATGGCTCAACAAGCAACTGAACACAGTTCCCCAATCTACCCATCCCGCACATCCACTACCCGGCCAGTCAACCGTGGAGCCCGACTGATACGGGCCAATTAATTGTCAGTTTCTGCCAGTTCAGTATGGGAGTGGGCAGGTATACACAACAATATTTGGGGGCTTGGTCATTAAGTTTAATGACATGTAAGTTTCTCTCCTCTGGCTAACTGCAATACAACTCTTACGCTGGCTCTGTTTACTAAAATCAGTAATGTGAGACAAAAATCATGCCAGTATTTAGGCTTAGGTGGAGTTTACCACCCAGTTTAGGCTGCATTCCCAAACAGAACTGGACCGTGATGCAATGGGGGCCGTTACCGAGCTCACACTAAGCCTGTATCAAGAGGTTTCAGCTCCAGAGCGACACCGAGCATGCGGTCTTCTGTACTCCACATACCCGCCTACCTGGATTCAGCACTGCGGTCTTTGGCACTGCACTCTTCCCTCTTGGCTACTGAGGTAATACTTGATATTGTATTTTTCTCCGCGTAGTAATATGCTTAAGTTCAGCGTGTCGTCTTGTCTGATCTGAGCTCGTAGTCGGTACCAGCTCCCCCCTTGAAGAGCGCGGAGGCTCACAGTGAACTCTGTAGATTTAGATGCCGAGAAATGTAGCTGCAGATATTTAAACTTATGGTTTTAAGCTCAGGTTAGGTTTGTTCTTATATTCCTAATGTGTCGTTGTTGTTCAGTCACACTTCCTTGTCTCATCACCTCCTAAGAGGGTGTGCAAGTACATGCGGGGGTGGTGGTTGGTTGAAGAGAAGTGCAATTCCCAATTGCATTATCTGGGTAGAATAGTCCAACTTGAGAAACTCCAGTATGGTTCAATTGAAGTCGAGCTACGGTGTATACAACCATTTCAAAAGTCTTATTTTAGTTGGACTGAGGTAATGATTCAACTTTCTCTTGCTGCATCTAAACACGCTGAGTGTCATGGCGCGTTTAATACAATACTTTAAAAGTGTAACATTAGGTTAACAATTTATTTTTTACCTACATGCTGGGAGCTGATGTTCCACTGTTGTTATGATACAGATCCTGGTTTTAAATACAGCTTCTAGCCAAAGCCAGTACTGTAAAGTCAGTAGCTGCTGACTGTACAGTGTTGTCTTTTGCCGTTGGTGTTCCAAAAACATAATTCCAACAATTTCTTCTTCAGCTCCTCTTCCGTGGGTAAAATGTTTTTGCCTTGATGTGTTTTCTCCAAAAATATTGTTCTGCCATGTTTTAAAGGTGCTAATTGTTAGCTTCTAGTAACTGCAGCCTAGTTCAGCTCTTCTCTTGGCCAAAACAATTCAGCATTCTTGTGGTCCAAAGCAAGGCAGGCAAGGCCAATAAATCTAAACTGTTCACTATGACGTTCAAAGGACAGGCGTTTTTCAAACTCAATGGTTTTCTGGTCTATTTTCTTTCTGTAACTGATGCAGGGTATGAAGTCTGGAGAAAATTTTCACATGTAGCATGCTTATACAACTCACAGTGACCAGTTGTATTTAAAAAAAATCAGTTTTCATCATTTTCAGTAAAGGAGACCTTTAAAATCACATATAAAAAGGATTTTTGTACATGGGAAATTTGTTTTTTTAGATAATTTTAATGTTATACTCAAACTCCTTTAAATTCTCATGTAAAACCCATAAGGTAATAATAATAACAATGGATTGCATTTATATAGTGCTTTTATAGCTCTTTAAAGCACTTTACAATTCCATTATTCATTCACTCTCACATTCACAAACTGGTGGAAGCAAACTAAATTTGTAGCCACAGTGGTACCTGGACAGACTAACAGAAGCAAGGCATCCATATAGCACCATCAGCCCCTCTGGCCAACACCAGTAGGCAAGACAGGTGAAGTGTCTTGCCCAAAGAGACAACGGAATGTAGCATGTGGAAGCATAAATCGAACCCACAATTTCTGGGTCACATGTGAAATCCCCTCTTTAACCCTCAGCATTACATGTGATGCCCACGTGAAACAAAAATAAATCACATGTGGAAATTATATAGTTGCATCATGTAAAAAGTTTTATATAATTTTATTGTATGGTAACAATATGAGCTAAATCTTTTCACATTTCATACTAGGTTGTTACACTCTGTAACATGTAAAAGATGTCCCTATGTGAAATGCTTTCTGCATATTTTATATTTGGAAATTATTTTGCATGATAAGATTTGAAAAAAAAATACATATACAAAAACTTCCATATTTTTTACGTGTGGATGTTTTTCCACCGTGTAAAATACTAGTTTTTCAAATGTGTCATATTTTTTGCTATTTTCACCTACTGTATGATTTCTATAGCAATCTTAAGTGGAACCAATGGGGTCCAGATGTATGGAATGCCAAAGTGTTCAAAATTAAATAAATAAATGAAACATTATGAAATAAATATCAGCATGAATTAATATTAAGTAAATATATAATGTGACAATGAAATAGTCAAAAAAGGAGTTCTGTTAAAATGCAATGCCCAATATTTATATAATATATTTTTATTTTAGAATATATATTAGTATTATTTTATATATATTTAATTAAATATTTATTCTACTGTCATTATTTCATACTACAATTTATTTTGAGTTTTTTTATTTAATATAATCAGTTTTATTCAAGATCTCTTTTTTTTTACAAAGTTAGCTTTGTAGTTTTTTTCATAATGGTGTATTTATTTCAAAATGCCATTTAACGTAATGTCTTAGCCAGCCAATCAGAATTAGCTGTTGGGACCTGGATGCTGATTGGTTGGTGCTTAAACATGATGTTCCTGCAGGAGGAAAATGGCGAGGACCGGCTAAAGTCGTTTAATACTGTTATTGAATTTAATGCCTTTAGGATTTTATGTATGGCTTTATAATTCTTATAATACTGGCAGAATATTTGATAAATTTTGTAATGGGGATGTCTAATCCAAACAGCCGGTGCTGCTCCAGTGTTCTAGGTTTAAAGCTGCTCAGGGCGCCATGCCCGTGATTAGACTGGGGAAAGAGACTCAGGTCAGCTGTTTAGTACGATCATTAAAACATTTCAGAAATAACACAGAACACGTTTAAATAATCTCCCTTTAACTGGCTGTAGCTAACAACCAACCAGGGCTTCCTCTCCCATCTCCTCCTAGTTGTGCTGGACAAAACAGAAAAGATAATAGCACAAATCCGGTGCTACTGTCAGACAGTTTAGAGCTGAACCTGGGATCATTTCAGATTATATCATCCAGATGAATCAAGATGGGTCTCTGAAACGGTTCATGATAATTTATTCTTCTCAATATGACCTGTTAGAGCAACCAGAGCTGAACAAAGTTCCTGCAGCTCCGACCCTTTACTTAGCATGCTGCTAGCTGCTCACAGAGCCACAACAATGGCTATCCAGGAAGACTAATCTTAGTTCCAGCCAATCAGCATCCAGGTCTCAACCAGTGTTGCCAACTCCTCAGTAAGGAAAGTAGCTATTGGCTGTCCCAAAAGTCGCTAGAAGTCGCTAAATGACGTCATCGCCTAATTTGCATAATTGGCAATTTGCAAATAACTGTAACGGACGCTGTAGGAGAGAGGAATAACGTCGTGGGAGAGACAAAAGTGAGTAAAAAACACCCTAAATATGTTTAGAACTACAAATGTACAAAAATAATTTCAACATTAACAACATTTAATGATTTTAATGCTTTGTCTAGATCCACATTACACACATCAGTTTTGTCCTGTATTGTTAAATGTTATAACAGCAAATTTAATCAAAAGATTGTTCTGTAGGGTGAAATTGCTAGCTCTACAACCAACCCTCCTCCTTTATCCGGGCTTGGGACCGGCAAAGTGACCCAAAAGACACACTCTGGCAGAGTTACTTAGGTTTTTTTTTTTTTAAGTTGTTTTTTTTTTTAAGTTGTGCTGAGCTAGCTAGCAAGATCTTATGTCACAGAGAGGTAGGCTACACACACAGTGGACGAGGTGAATAAGTGACTGAGCTGCTGAGGTTGTGTGAGTCAAATGCAGTGATTTATTTGTGTGACAGCGTCACAGCAAAGAAACGTTTACATTTAAATCCCGCTCTGCAAGCCAGCGGCGGCTTTCTTTTGCGCAAGCGCATTTCATTTGCAGTCCGGACGCCGAGTGGTGAGGGTCTCCTCTCTCTCTCTCTGCTCCGCCCATAGACTGTAGATGGGACTGCTGCGCAAGGCTACTGTGAGACTGGCCGCCTGTAAGTGCTTTGGGACGGGGGAGGGGCTCACGTTGAGGACAGTAACTGCAGAACAATACGTGCTTCACGCCAGAGTCTCCAAAACACCAGATAAGTCTCCAATAACACCAGAAAAAGTCGCTAGATTTGTCGCTAGTCGCTTTTTTGAAAAAAAGTCGCTATAGGGGTCTGAAAAGTCGCTAAATCTAGCGACAAAGTCGCTAAGTTGGCAACACTGGTCTCAACCGCTGATTCTGATTGGCTGACGGACGACTTCAGTTCTTAAATAGCTTTTTGAAATAAATACCATTATGAAAAACCTCATTATGAAATGAAACCTGACTTTGGGAAAAAGAGAGATTGGAATAAAAACTGATGGAATTAAATAAAAATGTCTTGAAATAATTGATATTATTATGAAGTAAATTGCAGAAAATGTATAATCTAAAATAAAAAAAAAATATGAAAAATATTTCAAAAAATGGGCGTTGCATTTGAAATGATTTCAGTTTTTAATAAGTTCATTGTCACATTATATTTTTATTCAATAAATTCAAATGATATTTATTTCATAATGTTTTATTTATTTATTTATTTAATTTTGAACACTTTGGCGTTCCATACAGATGGGGTCCAATTTCTTTTTTTTTTTTTTAAGTAAGGGTACTTTATTACCCATAAAATAGGAGGTAACTATAAAACTTCTAATGTCCTGAACCTGTTTATGACCCATTTCTCTATATTATGTTGAATATAAACCACAGAAATCCACATGGGAAGCAGAAGTTTCCTTCACAGAGGAACTGCTTCACTCAAAACATGAAGCTCTTGCAGCTCTACATAAAGAAAATCAAGATTATGAACAGGAGGTTGAAGACTACAAAATGAAAATTTGTGACAGGTACGGCACCAAAACAAATTTTAGTGTTGAAAAATGTATTGTTTCCTATTAAGTTCTACTGCTTTATGCACTATATGGTGTGTCACTTATTTGTGTTCATACCATATGCATGCTTTACTCTGTGCTTTGTTAGCGAAAAAGCAGCGAAGCAGATGCGTGAGGAGAGGAAGCAGATGCTCCAGAAAATCACTGACAATGACGAGCAGTGGGAAAAGGCCAAGGAGGAAGTGACCCAGGTTGTAGCCCAGCATAGTGTCATCCAGGCTGAGTTGGAAGAGCAGGAGCAACTCACCTTCATGGAAGAACAGACGGCCCGGGTCAGAGACAGCATATGTCTATTTTTCATTCTATAATTCCTAGGTTACGACATGTACATGTTTTGATTGCGTCTTCCAGTGACATACAGTGTTCCTACTGTGCTCTGCAGACACATATTGAAAATTTAAGAAAAGACCTGACTGCCAACATGACTGCTCTAGAAGGGATAAAGGTACATTTGTGAGATCTCTTCCAATTTTCACAATGATTGAATATACTTACTTCTTGAGGCTTTTTGTATATGTTTTGTTGATCTATTATGGGTTTTAAAATTATTAGCCTAAATAGAGCCTGTTTTGTAATTTCCTCTTCGAACAGGGTCAGTGTTCAAGTGTCAATGATGAACTTAAGAAACAGCGGGCAAGTTCAGAGCTAATCAACCGACAACTGCAGAAAGAATTTGATGAATCATCCTCTGCAGCACAAGCTCTGGACATTAAAGTTAAGGTACCGAGGATGAATAAATTCTACAACTAAATATATATATTCCTCAAAAAAGTGTTATGCGTTTTATCATATCTTTGTTAAAAAAAAGGCTTAGAATACATATCTTTTATCGAAGGAAAATTATCTCACTCATAAGTTCTGACAAATCCAACCTTTAGTCAGAGTACAGTTAAACAGTATTGAAAAAAATAGTTTTAAAGAAAATGTCAGGGTTGCTGGCACCCTGGAAATTCACTTCTTTTTTTGGTTGATCACAGTCTTTAAAACTTTAAGTGGTCTTCAAACCCTTTCTAGCTTTTCTGAGACAAACAAGGGTGGAAGATGACTCAAGTTTACCTTTTGTCATGTCAGGAACAAGCTTGTTCATATAGTCATCATTATCCAGCTGTCATTAATCTCAGGGCACAATGGTGCTTTCTTTCTTATTTAATACCACGTGTACTCTTAAAGGGCCCTCTGGTTTTATTGACACCTCTGGCAAAGATGTATGGAAAGACTGTTTGAAAACCTCAACCAAAGGGTGCCCCCCCCCCCAGTTTATTATATCTCTATAGCCATTTAGTTGTAAAATATTTAAAACAACTTTTTAACAAGTGTTGGATATAATGTATGGCATTGTAAGAATGATCACAA
Organism: Apricaphanius iberus; assembly: GCA_028564705.1. Taxonomy (NCBI): domain Eukaryota; kingdom Metazoa; phylum Chordata; class Actinopteri; order Cyprinodontiformes; family Aphaniidae; genus Apricaphanius; species Apricaphanius iberus. Next base: position 109,920 of record JAPXFQ010002614.1, read on the forward strand.
GTTTAACAAATTTTATTATTTGTATAGCAAATGAAGGAACTGATAGAAAACTTGAAAAAGATGCAGTTTGAACACAAGAAGACATTAGTCAACCTAAAAAAGGAAAACAAGCTGAAATCAGAAGAGCTTAAAGCTGCTCAGGTAAGAACATGAAAGTGGTTTACATTTTTTTGAAATGCAACAGTAGTCACAAATATTTAACAATGTAATTTCTTCAACAAAATTATAAAAAAAGTCATACACTCATTTTGAAATGACTCTGTTCTCTGTATTTATAGGATTTACACGCTGCCACCTTACAGAGAATTGATAGTACTACTGCAAGGTATACTCTTCTTATAAATGAAAGTGAAGAATACCAGAAGTCTTCTGATGGAGTTGAGAAAAATGTTGAAACCTTAACAGAAGTCATCGCTGAGCTTGAGTAAGTTCCAAGACATTGTAGGTATAACAAGATGACTGTAACAAAAGCACTGTCATTATTTTTAAAGCTTTTTATTTTTTAATGATGGTAAAATATTGCCCACCTCAAAGAGATATAAAACTTATTCACTGTTAGTTTGATCTCCTAACATACTTTTAAGAGTAGAAGTTACAGCATTTCAATTGGTTTCTTGCAGAAAAGATTTCCATGTGGTGGACGTTAAAAACAAATCAGCTGCCTCCTTTATGAGCACCTTGCAGTCTGATATTAATAACTGCCAGCAACGAACACAGCGATTCATGACGATACGCACGGCTCATCTCAAGGCAAGAAAAGAAGAACTGGCAGAAAAGATGGTAAGTGAAAACAGAACAGTGTCACAATAACTGTCTGTAAATACATTAATTTTGGTGTCAAATGCTGTGAAGTCAGAGATGAGCTTTAAAAAACAAGAAACAAAAAAACAACAAAAAAAAACAACGGATTGTTTATTTGTTTCTGGATTAGTGTCAGCACATTGCTTGTTACAATACGTCCCTTAAGATACAGAGAAAACGGAGCAGTTTGCAATTAAAATTACATGCCATGGTCAATCTCATTTAAGTGCTTTTGCCACAAATGACAAGTTGCTGCTGTTGTATTCTTTTTGTCTGGACGAATTTGATGATGCATGTCGTGGTGTGATGCTGTTTTTGCTTTTGTTACCTGTAGGCCAATATTTTTAATAGAAATTTTAATACAAGACACTATATGTTGTGTAAAAGGATCACATCATCTTGACTTGTGTTTATTTGTAACACGAAACAACCTTTGAAAACATGAATCTGCTCTGCAAGATATAACATTCATTTGAACAGTCTTTTTGTAAGAGAAGCTCCTATTTATTGTAAGGTTTTCATCTGCAGGATTATCAGCCCCAGCCAGAGCCTCTTTGCTGATGGGGGTTTCACATGGCTTATCTAATGTGAAATCGCCATGTGGTATATAGTTTCATTAAACGGTGATCAAGAATGCATTAGTTCAAAACAAGAAAAGGCAATGGAGCTTAAGCCGCCATGCATCCAAGTGCAGCAACTTTAAAGAAGTTGTTGGCGTGAGACAATTTAAGAATTAAAAGTCTACCTCATAGACACAACTCCCATTAGGCGGATAAAAGTTAGCCATGCAAAAACGAGTTTAGTCTTTTTCACTTGAAGAAATAAGATGATACAACAACAACACCCCACTAAATAAAAAGATCAGGGAGAGTCTGAGGTTCTAAGGAAGTGGGTCACTTTAATCACTGAGACCAATATAAACCAGACATAATGTCTGTATTAGCATAACATAATAAGCCGAGTGTGCATCCAAAGATCGTGGTGCATGAAGCAGAATGATTGGACACCTTCGAATGTGAAAATCCTAATAAATATGCTGACCATAGCTTGACTGTTCTTCTCTAACTGTTACACGAAGTTTATGTGGGTTCATCTTTGGTAATATTGACATTTTAAATTCACATACCAGGTAGACTGTGTTTATTTTAAGAGAGGCCACTCTTCCTATCCATTAAACCCATAAATGGGTGAAAGAATTTCTATTTTCAAGCACACACCTATGTTATGATTTGATCAGGCGTTGACGTTTGGCGAGGACAAAGTAAACAATGCAAACTGCCGACGCTATCAGTTTCTTATGGGCAATGAAGTGTAATTTGTTCCATTTACACTTCACAACAGCATCAGATGGGCTTTGTCAGTGCTGCATGGAGTAATTAAACCTGAAATCAATAGCAGGCATTTGTCATGTTTACAGCCCCTCTTTCTGCTGGGTTAAACTCATCACTTTAGTGCTGTTCTGTTTTACTGCAGAGACACACTTCATTATGTCTGCAGGTACAGTTGAGATATTCTCACGTTCCCTTATCCAGGACTATGGAAACATTGTTCTGATGAAAAGGAGACATACACCGAGAGGCATACTTACTCTGATTTATTTACTTTATTTCACGGAAAAAATGTCCATTCTTGGATTTCCATTATTTATTCTGGCTTATTTAGAAAGACCAAATGTATAACGCATGTATCATAAAAGATATCATGGAGGTCAGTATCGTAAGTCATCTGGTGATGTTAGTTCCATTTTTCATAGTATGCTGAATGTGTATTTTCATCTATCTTATCTAATTGTTGTAACTTTGGAAGCACTGATAATTATCATGCAGATCTCGATCACTGATCCGTTAATGGCCGCACGCTTTTCCACAACGGCCTCTTGTGCTCATTCTCAATGCAGTTTTTTTCTTCCTGATTTTTGATGAAGATTAGAATAACTTGAAATTATGTGTAAAAGATAACTCTTCACTTGTGGAGAAAAAACTCAGTATTAAACAGTTTAGGAGATAATGTAGCTGATGGAGCTGACAGTGGAAGGATTGAGTCTGTGGTGTGCTCTGAGACATCGGCAGGTATTGTTGGTTAAAGTCAAGGTTTTGCACTGATCTGCAAGAAACAACTAAACCACTGCTCTTCATGCTAGAGATCATCTACGCACCATGTTAACTTTCAAGTAAGCGATTGCTGTGTTTTTGTTTTTGACTGTCTATAGCAACATCCTTGAATCCAATTGGATGTACTGATGGAGCTTTATTAGACCATTCTAACACATTAATATGCTTTGATCTAAACCATTTCAGTGTAGCTCTGGCTGTATGTGTTGAGTCATTATCCATTGAGAAGATGAACCTCAAACCCTCCACTTCAGATCTTTCACAGCCTCCAACAGGTTTTATTGCTGGACTTTATACAGGGTTTCATCTTTCTTTCAATCAACTTTGACTAGTTTCCTTTTTCATACTAAAGAAATTAAACCCCATAACATGATGCTGCCATGATCATATTTCAGTGTGGAAATTGTGCTCTCAGGGTGATGATTATTATTAATTTGGGGATTTTTTTCTTTTCAATCAAAAATGTATCATTTTCATTTCAGTTCTCAATCTATCGCTACTTTGTTCACATAAAGACATCCAGAAATTCGTAAAAGTTTTTGTTGTAATGTGAAAAAAGGATGAACTTTTCTGTAAGGTACTATGTGGTGGTAGTCAATGTAAACATGTTGTGTAGTTAACATAATGCTATTTGCTTCACCTGTGTAGGAAGCCTTGGATGCTGCATTGGCTGAAAACAAACACCTTGCAAACAAATATGAAGATCTTCAGAAGGCCCTCTTGGAAGCAAAGGAGAACTCAGTATCTGCACTGAGTGAGAAAAATCGTGCACATGAAAGGTTTAACTATTACAAAGAGGTACAGTGAAACTCCTTACAATAATGTTTACTTTTTTAATATTCTGGTTTCTTTTTCTCTTTTTGCTGTATGCTCTATGCAAGAACAGAAATTTTTAAGGTGACGTAGTCTTGCATCTACTGCCGCAATTTAATAATGATTACATAATTTAAGTGGAGGAGGATGATGGATTTGGCATATTGTAATAATAGCTGTGTATTTTTGCTACTAAGGGGAGTAAAATAAGAGGTTTATGTTACATGCAAAGACTTCAAGATTTTTATAATTATAGCTCTGTAAGAATCTCACAGGTAAAACATTTCATTTATGTTGGGTTACAAATTTCCTCACTGCATCAGTTGGTAGGAGATCAACAGAAACCGCAGGTTACGATCAGACAATGAATGTGCTTTCAGCAGTAAAATAGCTCAAGTCAACACTTGACTAGTTAAGGGAGACAACTGCAGCATTTTACTTTTTAATCTTTATAGTTTTTGACACTTTTTAACTGGAATGGAATTACATATGACAGCCATAACACCAGGAAGAAGACACACTGCTCTTGCAATGAAAAAACACAAATTATTTGTTCCAAAAATGACTAATACCTTTACTTGAGTAATTCCTCATCTAACTGCATGAATGTTATCAAGTGAAAAATGCATGCAAAAATAAAATCCTGTGGACAGGATTTTCCACGCTCATGATCAAAGCCTGATTTTCTTTTACTCTGGATTCAGCCTTCACCGTTTTTGTTTGTTTCAGCCCTACACTTCTTCTTCTACAGCCTCTCGGCTTTTTGCCTAATTTTAGTTTTATAACAAGCTTATGATCAACGGCATATCAGACATGTGGATGGCACATAATTTTTAATCTGATTTAAACAGAAACATTTAAAAACACTTCTTTCCTGTTTTATGTATCCTCTTATCCTCATAATGTTTGTATCATGCATAGCAGTTAATACAAATCTTAGTAAATTAGATCATGGTTTATTGATTTTTTTTATATAATAAAGCCACTAGGTTCATGCATTGCACAACATCAGGATCATTTGAAACATGAAACATAAGTACAGATGTATAGGATTTTTTATTGTGTGTTTGAACAACTTTTTACTCCTGTTTTATTCAATAAAATAATGCTTGAAATGAGTTTGGAATATATCTCAATGTGCCTTTTAGACAGCTACTGTACTACAAAATTTGACCATATTCTCACTTAATTTAAGCTGGCTTTTACAGCCCTAACATGTTATTTTACATCCCCATCACACTATCATAAATCTAACTTGTAAAGATATGAAATCATGTGGCCAAATGTAACAGATTCCCCTTTATATCTAATACTGATGCATATATGATGTGATCTCCATCTAAGTCAGTCTGCCACAGAATTTCTTAGACATATGGTTCCACTCAGAGATGTCACAAACAGTACCCTCCTCCACATTTATTGAAAACCCTGCCTGGTTAACATGTACAATGAGCATTAAAATAGATTTGGCTATCATTGCATTTGCAAAATATTATTCTAAGAAGTCCGGCATTTTTTGTTGTTGTGAGTTTGGAGATTATATTATTAATCTCCTTTACTTTCCTCTATTGTGGTTGTTCGCAAAATAAACTTATGTGCTTGTTGGTCACATTACTATTTAAAAAAAGATTATTGTTCTGAATGTTAAAATGTGTAAAGTTCTTGTTCACTGAGAAGGCATGTAGGCCTAATAGTTATTCTTTTTGAAGTATGATAAGTCATTGTGAGTTGCATATACATATATAAGCCAGTCCCTTCTATGTCACAGAGAAAATTAGTATTCATAATCTTGCCTACCTTGGCTTATGACAGCCCAAGGCAAGGCTATATTGATTTTGTATATATATTGAGAGCACGTCTCTAGTAACTTGAGCCTCCTGAAACAGGAGCGCAAAAGCCTTTTTCCGACATACAGTGACTCACAGGGCATTCATTCGTTCTACCACAGAAATTTATTGGAAAAAAAAAACAGTAAATGAGACCTTTAGACTAGCACCTGCTTTCTAGTAGCTTTCTTTTGACTCAAAGAGATCACAACACAAAATATCTGAATTGCATGTTCTCTTCTCTTTCTCAGCTTGGAGAGTTGCAAATCGAAATGAGCTTTTCTGCCACATCTTAAACTGGGAAGTGCTATTTTTTGCAACCAGAACCTCATTTTTAGCATGCATTACACTCATTTGCTCACCCAGACAAGCCTAGAGCCGCTTGGAGTCCTTCGGGAGAAGTTTCTATCTGATTGCTATCTTGCAAACAGTGTGTATATCCATATAATGGGAATCAATGGGGTAACTAAAGTGCAGCCTCTGAATAAAGCATTATATGACCCAAAACTCCTTAATTTAACTAATGTTTTGTTATGAATCGCTAGTGCTATTCCCCTGTGAGTTCAGAGCGTCCTGGAGGTGCTTTGTTGTTGTCATCCGTGGTTTATACAGGCTTTTAATTCAACCGAATCCAACTTACACTAACCAGCGATTACAATGATTTCCCTTGCAGCTCTAGTCTGCGCAGGTTGTGGAAAGGGAGCCTATGAAAACTGAACTTAGTTCAGGTCTTCATTGGGTTAGTGCAATTTGGAAACATGGAAACACGAAACATCTTGATGTTGATGATCTATCAACTATCAGGACCATAACAGTTATAAAGATAGAGAGCACAGCTTTTCATTGTATGTTAGATGCAAATTATTTTTCTCAATATTTATTTACGGTCACAGAAACGGATAAAAATAAAGACTTTGTTTTTAATAAATGTCAAAATGGAAAAGGCAGTTTTTCATATATTAAAGTCAGGCTTTTTTCTTTACACATAAATGACTTGAATGTTATTGCATCTACATATGTCTGAAATCCTGTAGAATTGAGTGTAGATGTTAGCACTGCTCTGTTTATGTGAAGGCTTTCAGCTCTTAGGTTTTAACAGGGTACACCATAAAGACCATTCTTGTTATTGTCTTTTCTTCAGGAGCTGATGACTGAGCTAATTCGCTTTAGTTTTCAATGCACTGGGGAACACATTGCCAAGCAATGATAAGCTTTGTAGGGAGAGTGCAGAGATGGAGGGGGGAAGAAAAGCAACGGCATCTATCAGAATTTAAACCTCTTTGCTTGAAACTGTGTTCAAATAATAAAGCAAGCAGCATGTCTTTCCAAGAGACTGGGAATAATTTCTGGTTTCTGTGGGGGGTTCATGACTTTGTGTGTATGTGTAAAATATGTCTTGAGGGGATTGGTATAAAGTTAAACTGGGTGAAGTAGAAATATTTTACTCATCAGCTTTGCAGTCACAGAGTTTGCCTCGGCTAGAACAAAACTGCTGAAGCATTTAGAGAAAATTAACCCCCCATCCTGGCAGCCAGATGTGACTGGATTCTGATGAGTGCACACGAGTGGGCAGAGAAACCAAGAGACTGTGAAATTCCTGTCAGGCCTGTGTACTGCAGAATGGGCTATTGACTGCTTTCTCTATTCCCCTCCATCATTCTTCTTGAACACTGCCATTAATTTCCTCTCCTGCCTTACCAATTCCTTTTTTCTGCCTTCTCTCCCCCTAGCTCTCTTTGTTGCAGAAGAGGATGCACAAGGTTTTGGTAAAATACTTAGAACAACGCAGCCTCCAAAGCCACGCTGAACTGGACCGCTGCCAGGCTGTATCCCAACAAACCGCAGAGGAAATAAAGTCTGCCCAGGTATTTGTACATATATTCAGAGAGCAGACTGGAAAAGTGCACCAACTGCACTATGCATTTACATAGCAAATCCCTTTCATTCAAGATCCATCCCTGTGTAGATATGCTAACAGATGGTATCATATTCTTTTGCATACTACAGTAACTCCATGTTATGCTTAGCATTGTTTGAGCCTGATCCAGCTAGTCAGTTGCCTTGTGTCTTCTTTGCCAAGCAAGAGCAGTCAGGCTAATATCTACTAAAGACAGTACTCTTACATTACAGTCTATACATTCACTCATCAAATCACAGTTTGATGTGAGGAATAAAGCATATGATTGGAGAGATAAATTGAATTATTTTCTGTCTATATGCCTCTCTGAATAGGTTTATAGAGTGCTTTGCAAAAGTATTCACACGCCTTTATCTTTTCCAGATTTTATCACTTTATGTCATTTACCCCAATGGATTTTTAGAAGGATTTTATTCAACAGACCAGCACAAAGTAGGACATTATTGTGAAGTGTAATGCAAAACTTTTAGATTAAGAAAGCATACTCTCCTACTCATAAATAAAATCCATATATCACCACTATAACAACCATATATGTTCAGATGTTTCCCGATTTGCACATTTGTGATTTCATTTCATTGCACGTCTGATCTGTGAAGTTTGTTGGAGAACATTAGTGAACATATAGCATAACAAAGACTAAAAATGTGAAAGAAGATCATGTATCAGAGCACCAGCCAAACACCTGAAAACTCTGGAGGAACCACAGGAATTATTTACTAAGGCCAGATAATATTTTGACAAGTCTGGTGTTAATTTGTGAATAGAAGAAGAAAAAACTACTGGTCAGATTAAACAAAATTTTAACTTTTTGGTCTACATTCTAAACATTATGTCTACGCACCACCCCCATGGTGAAACATGGTGGTGGCAGCATCATGCTCTCACTGTACTATTCTTCAGCAGAGAAAGGGAAGCTATCTTTAGACTTGCAGCCAGAGCTACAGTGGAATTGTTTAGGTTAAAGGCTGTTTGTTTGCTAGTATACCCCAGTCAAGCCTGATTATTTCTCTATTTGTCTTTTCTTCCAGCTAACAATTTTGCACTGCTTTGTGTTAAAAACATGTTGAAAAACAGGTTGTTGTAACACAAGATGACCACAAGGCACCTTTAAATACTGGTGGCCGTAACAGTCTATGACATTAAATCATATTAAAGTTTGTTTTTTGTAATGTGGGAAAATGTGAAAAAGTTCAAGGGATATGAATACTTTTGCAAGGGACTGTACGTGAACCATGTGAACACTAACAGCACTTAAATTGTTGGAGCCTGTTTTCTAATTTTTTATTTTTTATTTTTTTATTTAGAGTTAATATAGACTTCATCATAACACATAGAGAATATGCATGTCTTACAACTTTCTCCTCTTTGCGAATATGATAACCTTTTGTCTGCCTTGCACAAGAATAGGAGCATATTCTGCAAGGTTGAAAAGTAGGGATCCTCAATTAGAGGATAATCGGTGTCTAATCTGTGCTGTGATGTGAGATGAGGTCGTAGCGGACAGAGGGACAGTGATGAATCTTTATAAAAACGTCCTGTCCAGCATTACCACAGAGCCAGGTGGTATGCAACCATGTTATAATATATATCCTTGTTTTACTACATCTTTATCTTAACAGTGGCACCCTCCAAATCCAAAAGTAGCCATGTTTAGGGAACGCAGTAAGTTATTTTAAAGTGGCATGCCTAATTCAATGTGTTCAGAGAAAAAAAAAAACTACTAAGAGGTCTCCTTCTCTGTTTTCTCTCCTCTGGCCGCTGGCATGTTTTTTGATGGGTCTGGTCTAGACATTACAGGAGGCAGCTATTTCTCAGCAGCCCAGCCTCAAAAGGCCCCAACAGATCACTGCTCAAGGCAGGGAGTAGTGGGGCACAGGGGGAGGAGCTATCCAGGAGCTGCAGAGTGTGAAGGACAAAAGAGCTGGTGTATTCAAGCGCACCACACCGTCACCCGTCACAGCTCAGCACAGGTTCCATCAGAGCGGGCAGCACTCACTTTAAACTGGCTCCTAAAGAAGAGTGCAGGAGAAGGACTATCCTCCACATACACAAGGATAAATAACCCTTAGGAACCAAAAAAAGAATTGCTTTCAGCTTTTATGAGCACACTTAAATTAAAACTCTGAAATACTATCTAAATATTAAGACCTTGATTATAAGGTCTTGAGATATTACACTTGTGTTTTAGTTATTGATATAAATACACTGCCAGAACTATAGATTTTATTTGGTTAAGAGTGAAAGAAATGCAGAAATCAACCGATACTGGTTGTAGCTTGAGTTAAACCAGGCTGAGTCCTGATGAGGCCTACACTAATCCATCATGTCCACTTAACCCCACAAGCAGCACATAAAAAAAGGTCAGGTTTGCTCTTTCAGACGCCAAATGGCAGTTTTCTCATAACTAGCTTGAGGGAAGGAAGGCTGAGGAACCCTGGGGTGGGTGGGGGTGGGATTGGAGGGGTGGTGGGCTGTCATCCTGTTACACTCCTGCCAGAACTGGCAGTTCAGCTTTGTGTTCTGCGAGTTTACACTAGGGATGGCATAATTGACAATGGCTAACAGCAGAGAGCAGTGCAGAGCTTTGTTGAATGGCCAGTAATGATTGGAGCAGACGCCCACTGCCCAAGTCCCAGGGGACAGTAATCCAAGATCCTGTTTCTGATATAATTGTTAGTCAGAGAATTTCTGCATGGGCAGGCTGGTTCACATTCCCAAGCTAGTTGACACTGCCAGGCAGTTTAATAGAAAAACTGGATGCTGAGGTTTTTAAAGCAGAGGAGCACTGAACCTTGACACGGTTCACCAGGAGCGTTATTCTGCCTCCCTACAGAAATAAGAACAAGCCGGTAACTTTACTCTACTTGTAGCCAATGTCAGCCACCTTCATTGATTTTAAAGTCCATAACTAAAGCAGTCTCATAAAGATCAGATCATTTTAATGACTCATAAATAAAAGTCATTTAATCTTAAGTATTAATAAAACTTTTTCATTAAATTCTCAACAGCAGTATTAATAAAAAAAAGTTACATTTGTTTTGTGGTTAAAATCAAAGTTTACTAAAGGTAATAGCAAAAGAATATCATTTATAATACTAATCAGACTCTACTACAACTCTACAAAGCAAACAGATTTACTACTAAGCTGCTAAGCTTTACACTATTTCTTATGAATAGTTATATTTTTTTATTTAGTTCCTGTATTAATTAAACTGTTTAAAACCCATCAAGAGCATGTTAAAATCGTAGATGACATAATTTTAGGATGTTGAAAGAACAAAAACCCATTCCAATGCTAAAAACTCTGCCAGCATTTCAGAAATTGCAAAACATCAGTGTCAAAAAAGGAACATGCCTTTTGATTCTGACACATTCAGAACTATTTGTTGCAAATAAAGCTGGCTCTATCTCCACATATGAGGCTCCCTTACAATGGTCTATTTGGCTATCAGACACATCTGGAATCAAGAGGACGGTGCTGCTTCTGTCAGCTTTTAAAAAAGACAGCCCCATTGGTCTCTCTTGCTCCAAGTTTTGATCCGTGTTGGTTCTTTGCTTTTGATTTGATGCAATTTGAAAACAAGTCACTTAGTAAGGTTGAGACAAAACTCTTTGCAAAGACTTCACAAAAATCTCCTGAACTTAGAGTTGCGTGTGATTCAAAACAAAGTTTTAGCACAGGTGCAGCTCCTAAGTCCTTCCAGTTCTTGGTGACTAAGTTGAATTTAGTTTCTTTGATGGATCAAAGTTTTCCTTTCAGAATACAGACTTGCTAATTGAAGCAAAACCACATGGGGAGGCAGCCAATTAGGAATACCGTTTTGAGGCAGTAGGAGAGTTACATGACAATAAACATCAGGTCCAGTAAAACGGCTAAACTTTTTGCTTCAGTTCTGAATTTCAAGGTACTCACAGGGCAAAAAGAAAAAAAAGTTTTTTGTTAGTATAAATGTGGTAATACTTCTGATATTTATTTTTACCTGCTCAACAACAAACTAAAAAGACCATATTCTGACAATACAGCACAAAGCATGAAAATTGTTTTTTTTCCTTTAAAATAAGATATACAATTTCTTACATTTTTGTCTCAATTTTATTTATATTTTCTTAATATTGGACAAAACATTTTTGTTTCTTCTCAGCAACAAGGGTAGGACATGAATAGGCATGCTCAAGTCCGCAAAGGATGCTGGATGTTTGTGGTCTTACTTACTATAAAGATAAAATAAAAGAGGAAATGACGGTAGCACATAGTTCATTTTAAGAGGTTAGTTTATTGTTTTGAGAAGTATACTTTATTTTCTGTAAATTAGGAAATTGTGACCAAATAATAAAATCCAGGTGGTCAGCTGAGGTGACCAGGAGATGATTTGGTATTTGGAGTTGAAAGGTCAAAGTCTAATGGTTGGTTTATGATACACTCCAAACTATGAACTTCGCCTATTAGTGCTTTTATAGGTGTTGTTTTGTTTGTTGTTTATTCTCATTTCTCTTGTTAAAACAGAAAACATTGTCAGAAGAAATTGAGCACATCGCAGCATTCCTACAGTCCTTCGGAGACGGTTCTACCACAACCAAAAGTGCTGAGAAGAACGAGCAACCCAGTCCAGATGCTGATGGAGTGAATGAGTAGATGCCTCCAGTTCAAGTAGCAGTGTAATTGGACATTCACCTGTACCAGACAACTTACTTACCCTAGCATGCTTCACTATCTCTCCCCTCTTCACTTGCAGCAAATCCATAACAATGAAACAGGTGACTTTCATGCTGCTGTCAGGACTGATCTAATTTTAGCTGGGTGAATGATTGCAATTGGCTTTGCCTCATCAGATAATTAATCTATGTCACCATTAATTGGAAAAGAGAATAATTACAGGCAGTGTTGACAGAAATTCTACGCTTCTCCAGATTTCAAGATCTAATTACAACTAGTGAAACCGGGTGACCTTAAGTAGCACTTACTACACCTTGGCCACTTTGACCACGTCCATGTGGAGACCACCGTCTGGAGGCAAGGACCCTGTTTTTGGTTCGGCACCCCGTTCTCCTCCAACATCTTCACTCAGTGAAAGCTGTCTCCCTCAATCACTTTTCAATATTCAATCTTAATTTTGTGGAAGTTTAGCATTTTCAATGAGCTGGAGATGAATGATTAATGAATAAATTTAAATGCTTCATTTTGTCCATGGATCATTAGTTAAGTCCTTTGTGGGAAGGACCTGAGAAAGGAGTGAAAATTATTGAGACATTAGCCTGGAGCAATCCAGGGGTAAATAGTGTGCACAAAAGGATGTGTGCGCACTATCCACTAGCTTTCTAAAGAACCCTGGGGAAACACTGTTTTCAATTTGGAATCTTGACTGAATTACATTTAGTTCTTGTAGGAAATTAATTTTTGTTTCATAGTGTTTTAACAGTCATATCAGTGCTACACAAAAATATTCAGGCTTCACATAGACTTCAAAAGTTAAGTATAAACCTTGGTTTTTAAAAATGCACAGATAGTAACACATGTACGACAAGTATAACAATGCAGATCAAATGTTTGTGACTACATACTTGACAAATGTCATGTTAATCATAGATGTTCTATTTGGACTATCATTGTAACACCACCTTAACTTAGAAATACTGTTTATCATTCTGACTGTATGTACTTAGAGGGATACATTTTGAGGGGTTGTTGTTTTATCAGTAACCTCTCCTACTAGTCAGCAGTCAGGACAGAAGGGGGCAGTGTGAACACAACAACTCTGGAAAGATAACTAACTGAAGCATGATCTATTCCAGGGGCTCACAAACCTAATGTTTAGGAGTCCAAATCTGATTTCTAAGTAAGGTCAAAGGTTTTAAACAAGCATTAATGAGCAGATCCCTTTTTATTACACTTACTTAAAACTTGAAAGCAAAATAAATGGCTCTTCATGTCTAAAATTGTTAGTTTGTGACCCTAATCTTTTTTTTTATTTAACAGTATAGCACAAAAGGACTTAAATAACTGATAAAATAACTGCTTATAACAATAACTCAAACCTGATAAGCTTAACTTTCCATGCCTTGGGAAATAAAGTGCTTTTTCCACACACAATTTAAAAAAATAAACTGAACTTAAAAGGAAAGAAGACACACAGCAAAACAACTGATGTAAAACTTATACATCCTCAGAGATAGTTACAATTCACAGCGATCTAGTTTGAAAAACAGCACAATTTGTCTTCAGTGAGCTGCCTAAATTGCACTATTAAACTTTTATGGGTTTTTTTCAAAATAATTGTTATTTTTTCCTAAATTACATTTTTATTCTTTTTCAGAATTCCAAATTTTTCAAGTAAACTGATTCTTCTACCCTAAAAAGTAATTATATGATTAATATATAAAATATCTAGACAATATAGAGAAACAACCAATATTTATTTGACCTAATAAAATATTTTTGTAATAATCTTAAAAATGTAATCAACAGTTATGTAAGATTATTTTGTAATATAGGATAACACATACACTTTTTGTAGAAAAACAACAACAACAAAACACTTTAGGTATAAATATCAAACCGCTACAAAACTCATCTTTTTGTGCTTAGACTTTACTAGGGATGAGTTTTTTTGAAAACACCAGACTGACTCTTCTGGCCTCAGATGGCTGTCAGTCTGAGAGACACCTAAGCAGGTCACGTCACACAGGTAGGCTGATAAAGAGAAGCAGCAGAAAGGAAAGACTTTTATTACGTTTTTTCCCCTGTAAACAGAACTGGAAATGGTACACAGAAACTTAAACTTGGTGGAAACTTCAATTTGTTAGATCCAGTCCACAAATGATAAAACTCTAACAGATCCAACATTCCATTTGTATTTTCTGAGATGGAGGTGAAACTGGAAAGGTTAGAATATCATGCAAAAGTCCCTTTATTTCAGTAATTCACCTTAACAAGTTAAATAAACTATATAAACTAATTGCATGCAAAGTGAAATATTTCAAGCCTGTATTTGTTATAATTTAGACAATTATAGATTACATATTATGAAAACCCCAAATTCAAAATATCAGAAAATTAGAATATTACATAGAATCAATGAAGCAAGGATGTTAAATGGTTAGGTATAACTGTATTTAAAACAGGGACATGCACAAAAAAAAAAAACATTGAGCAAAAAACAAAGTTAGGAAAGATGCATGGTGCAAGCTTATAGCATGAATGCTAATTTTAACTTGCAGGGGCTGGTTAGTGATAGCCTATGCGATAAAGTAATATTTTAAAAAGTACATACACATGTAGAGAAATGTTAGACCTCTAAAAAGTATAGTCATGCATATGTACTCATTAGTTGGTGTGGGCCCGTTTTGCTTAAATTACTGTCTTAATGTGGCATGGCATGGTTACTATCAGCCTGTGGCCCTGCTTAGGTGTTATGGAACACCAGGATGCTTCAACAGTGGCCTCAGGGGCGCTGCTAAGGATTTTGGGCCCCATAACAAGAATCTTGGCAGGGCCCCCAACACAGCTGAGATTCTTTTCATATTAATGTACATAAAATCTTACACTTCATGTTATTTTGATCATTCTCATATATTCAAGTCAATCAGACTTTATGTGAATTATATATAACTGCTCTTCCACTGGCTAGACCGCCTTAATTTCATTGTTTTGTGCTTACACTGGCAATGTTAGTGGTTTAGAAATTATTTACTCTTTTTTTTTTGCAAATTGTTTGAATAGTGGTATTGGACAGATAGTAAAACACAATCAGGATTTAAAAATAGGTAGGATAAGATAGGATAGGTCTATACATAATATCAGATTAGTCCTTGATTTAGTAGATTACAATTCTTTGGTTGAAGGTAACGGTTTCATTTTGATTTTTTGATTTTTACAAAAAATTTGATTCTGTTGAACAAACATTTATTATAAAAACTTCAGAGCATTTTAGATTCTATACAGTTTATTAAAACGTTGCACATAATATATTAGGACATTAATAGCTTGGTTTCTCTCCCCAGAGGAACATCTAAAGGATTCACTATCAAACGTGGAATCTGGCAGGGCTGTCCCTGTTCTCCCTAATTATTTATTTTAGCTGCTAAATGATTAGCTTTATATCTTAAAAAAAGACCAGACTTTGAGTTGTTGAACATATTTGGTAACAATTTGACTATCACACAGTTGATACCACAATCTTCTTCAAAAGAAACACACAGATCCCTTTGGTAAACAAAATAATTGGAATATTTTCTAAAGCATTGGGATTATATTTAAATCTGAAAAATTTGATCTTAAATATTTTATCTGTCATAAAAAAGTAAATCTATACTCAATACCTGGTTGCAGGCAGGCATTCCGATAATAATCCTCTGCCAGCTAACGTACTAACCACATTGAGTTGTTTGGGAGGTTTCAGTGCATCTCCTAAACATGATGTGGAATTGTATTACTACATGATCCCCTAATTTGTTAAATAGAGTATGATCCATCTCTGCCAAACACCCTTCACAAAATACTTTCACATTATCTGATCCAGAATGTTTGCAAACTAAATTGAAACAGCACAAAATTCTTTCTAAAAATGATCATATTTCTTTTATATTTAAATGATAAATATTCAGACTAGTTTTAATTAAAATTCACATAGTTTTAGGAAAAGTCAGGGACCAGCAAGGCTTCATTACTTAATTTGACAAAGTTGATGAAGATGCATATTGCAAAATGGTCAAAATGACTGCCTTGGACGTTATAGTGTTTCAGTGCATTTGACTGTTCAAAAAGATCAAGACATTTGCTGTCGGTTGCCTTGTCATGGCTTGCGTCATAATGTCATTGTTGTAAAATCAACATGGATGCATATTAACAAGTGTACTGATGGTTTTAAAAGCTGACCTAACCTTGCTCTGCAAGATGTATTCTCGTGAGATTTGGAGTTTTCCAAACTCAGGAGAATACATCTTGTAGCGCTCCAATCAAAACCATCTGACCTCCAACCCATTTTTGACCAGGCTAATTGTTTGTCAGCATTGTGCGTTGAGGCGGTAGTTCAGTTGTGACGATGGTATCAACTGCCCAGCTGAGAGAAACAAACATAGCCGCGCCGGTTGACGCTCATGTAGAAGCAGCTATTGAATCGGTGGTAGAGGAACTGGATACTATTTCTTTGTTAAAAAGTGAGTAAAGGGAAGCACTTTGTGAAAAGTGACACAAATATGGCGGCGCCAGTTGACACTGGAGTAGAAGCCAGTGCCTGGCAGACGCTACCTTGCGCGTCCATCAAACAGAAAAAAAAAGCAGAGAAAAGCAGACACGGCTTTACGATGCTTACACACCGAACGTGATAGATGCAACCAAAAAGCATGACACGCACCTAGCTGGTCGCTTGAAAATGTGCATCTTGAAGTGTGTCCAAAGTGAATTTGTTGCGCTTAAAAATATGCCATTTTCGTGCGCGTAAACTAAATAGTTTAACCTCTTTATAATGTTTTTTTTTTATTCCAGTCTCTGTACAGAAAACAGCTGGTTACCCACGGTGTTTATCAGTCTACATGTCCTGTTGATGCTGTGAGTCCATTCACTCAGTCACAGCATCACTGAAAACCGTCAGCTGATTGGTTGTGGCGGCGCGACTTGAAGCTGTAGTTGAGATTTCTCCAACTTCTGCGGCAGATGTAAAATGCAGCGCGTATTTACGGTTGCGCCTGAAACGCACCAGCTGCACTACTTGGTCGTGCAAATCAGGCAGAAAAGTATCTCTAATGTCTCAGTCACAGCAGCTGACCAAATAACACTGAAAAGTTGTAAAACTGGGTTTTAGAAGCTAATCCTACTTTTACCTAAACTGAGCAACAGTTTGACAGAAAAGATCTTTCACAGCAATGAAGGGAAGGAATTGTTTTCTGTCCTGTCTTTTTCCGTCTTGCTGCTCCGCCGACATAACACTGGAACTTTCCTTCCTCCGAATTCACACTGGGTGCATAACGGATGCCACCCCGGTGTGAATCATCATAACGAGCTTTCTGCAGGGGTGAAGCTCTGGCAGCTGCTCTTGCAGCCCAGTTTCTTTTCCTCTCTTCTTCTGATAGCATCTTCTTTGTGGGTGAAAAGCTGGCTAAGCTCTACGGCTAACACTGGCCACATCCGTTTGCCTGGTATCAATCAGAGGTTATTAAGTTCTGATTACATCTTCTTTGGTGACTTTGGTGGATATGCCATGGCTCAAGTCTCAAAACCGCAGATTTGTTTATATTATTAGGTAGCGTGTAGCATACTGCCTTAAAGCTAAACTCAGTCAGTACAACTGGAGAAGCGTTTTTGTGGAATGTTTGAAGAAATGTTTTTGTTGTGTAAAAGTTACCAAGTGGGCCTTTGACGACCACCCTAGCCTAATATTCCATCCAGGTTTGCTACCTGCGAGGTCCAACAACAATTTAGGCCTACTTACAAACCCACTACTTTTTTAGCAAAATGTTGGGTAACATACTGTCGACCCTTTGCGTCTTTGCTTCTCATTTATAAGGGACATTTTATAAGGGACTTCCCTGGGCCCCTCTCTCAGTCATGGGGTCCGGGAATCGTCATTGTTTACCACTCCTTTACATTGCCCCAGCGTAGCCTTCAGCTCTTCTGCATTGTTTCGTCTCATGTCTCTGAACATGAACCCATAGAGAATCTATGTCCGGTCAGGCGAGTTTGCTGTCCAATCAAGCACAGTAATCCCATGGTCATTGAACAAGGTTTAGGTAGTTTTGGCAGTGTGTGCAGGTGCCAAGTCCTATTAGAAAAGGAAGGGTATCTCCATAAAGCTTGTAAGGTTGATGGCTGCATTGACTCTGGACTTAATAAAGCACAGTGGACCAAAACGAGCAGATGACATGGCTGCACAAACCACCACAGACTGTGGAAATTCCACACTCAACCTTGGTTTCCAAATGAGATGCAAAATTTGCTCTCATTAGAAAATAGGACTTTGGACCACTGAGCAACATCCCAGCAGCAGGTGTCAAGAGGAATACGACATTTGAAGCCCATGTCTAGGATCTGCCTGTGTGTGTTGGGTCTTGATGCAGTAAGTCAGGCCTCAGTCTACGTCTTGTGAAGGTCCACAACTTTTGAATTGCTTTTTTTTTCTGGCAGTCCTCTCCAGGCTGTGTTCATCACTGCTGCTTGTGCACCTTTTTCACCTACACTGTTCTCTTACACTTATCTTTCTATTAATGGGGTTTGATAAAGCACTTTTCGAACATCCATACAACAAACTTCTTTGGCAATTGTCTTTTAATCCTTTCTTCCTTATGGAGGGTGTCAACTATGATTTTCTGTACAGCTGTCAGGTCTTCCCTATGATTGTGATTCCTAATGAACCACACGAGGATACCATTTAAAGGCTCAGGAACTCTTTGCAGGTGTTATGGATTAATTAGCTAATTAGAGTGTGAGACTTTCAAGGCGAAATATTATGACTATTTTTCCACTATTTAAAATAGGTCTATGAGTTCCAGAAAACATGGTTCTGAAGTTGTTTGCTGGAAATAGCTTGTAGGAAACAATTTTTACCAACCTCTATTACCCTCTGTTTTAGCCCCTTGCAGATTGTGCTGTTTTCTGCTGCTCATTACATATTACATGAGCTGCTGTTAACTTGGCCACACCCAAAGCTTCTAGAATCCTTGCTCACGCCCCACTCATTGACTGTTACCACTATGTTTGAAAGTTACAGACATGGCAGTAGTTCAACCATAAAAAAATAAAAAAATAAAAAGTAGTTCAACCATACATATAAAAAAAAAGTTCAACCATACATTTTTGAAACAGAATCTGCTCCTGTAGGTGGGGAGTCTCCTGAAGAACGCAAGACTCAGAGAATTCAGCAAGATACCGCTAAATGGTTATTGAACAAATTACTTTAAGTTAAAAGAATATATTTAACAGCTCCAATATCTTCCGATCTCTTACTGATCAAGCCTTCCAGCTTGATCTAGCTGACTCCAGCTCTCTAGCACCACGGAGACCCTGCTCTTTGAGCTCCATGCGGATGCACGTCCTCTTTCTTCCCCAGGTTGGAGTAGCTCCGTTCGGCTGCTCGTCTACCATCTTCCGCTTGGAGATTGAGTAGCCATGTGTGGCGACACCCTCAGTCTTCTCTGCCCTTACCGCCAGCATATTACCATCAAAAATAAATTAAACCCATGCCCCTCTTCTGTCCTCTTCGACTGGGGCCCGATGAAGTATTTTGAGCTGTTTTGACCAGGCAAAAACTGTGCATTTTGCATGGAGCTTCAACATGGTGTTTCCTAATCTGAACCAGTGCTTTCCAATAGGTAACTGCTGTTTACTGCTGTACCTGGTGGGTCGAGATAGTACTCTGAAGGTGTGTGGATATTCCAATATTCTGGCTTGTGTCGTAGAAAGCCGGGCAGATTTTGAACAGCTCACTCAAAGACTGAAGGCAGGATGAAATCAGAAACCCCTATCTCACTCAAAAACAGCATGGATGTTTGGTTTTTTTTCAACTTTGTATGCGTGAATATGCACCAGAGACACTCAATAACACCCAAAATCCCAGGAAAAGTGATTTTTTTAATAGCATGTCCCTTTTAAGCCTAAAATATTGATTTAGAATTTGGGGTTTTCATAAGCCGTAGTCGCAATCATCAAAATTACAACAAATAAAAACTTGAAATATCTTGCTTTGTATTTAATAAGTCTTTATCAAATATATTTGTTTCACCTTTTAAATTGAATTACTGAAATGAATTAACTTTTGCACAGTATTCTAATTTTACTATAGTTTCACTTTTATATACTCAATCCCCATTGACTTGTAATTTAGTCTGGATCTGGACCACAATCCAGACTATGAGAAAGATGGATATGTTCTTTAGTTTCATTTGGAATTACCATCTCCTCTAAAATCTGCTGATTTAGAATGACTACATTTGTATTAAAAAAAAAGAGAAAATAACATTCATTAGGGTTCATATTCAGAACGTTTCGATTTTTTTCTCAAGGTTGCAGAGCTTGAACACCTAAACAATTGTGCATTTATGCATCCACAAAACCTACAGGAAATAATATGGTGGATAGCTTGCAGAGTCAAGGTACCACCACCTCATCAAAAACAGCTAAAAAAGAAAAATGCTCAGTCCATTTCATATTCTTCATATCCTTCACTGACTATACAGCAATATCTTACATGAAAGTGCCTCTCCAACACATTTATCTGCTCACTATGCATCTAATCAATCCCCTAAATAAATGAAAGTGAGCCAAGACTGGATGTCATCACATTTATCTACAGGCGTACCTTGAGGTGCACATGCCTAAAAGCTGCTACTCTAAACAGGGTAGACTGTGAAAGTACTAATGAGGAGTGCCTGACAGCTGAGATGTATTTTCTTCCATATTTGATGCTTGTTTCACTATGTTGAGGATAAAATGCATAGTATATTCCTTGCCATGCTGTTGCACTCTGTGATGGATCAAAGCAGGGATAGCAGATTTTTGTGGTTTAGTATAAAGGTAGATTCTGCAAGAAACATGTTTGGTGAGAGAGGGGGGGGATCTGATTTACTGGCAGCGTGATTCTCAATTTCAGCCCGGCGCCACCATGCAGACGATGGGTCCGTTTCGTTTGGATTCACTTCAGTAATCAGTTTTGATCGCCGAGGTGAAGCCGAGCGAATCAGAGCAACGTTCTGTCTTCTCCGGCTAAACAAAATTCTGCTCTGGGGTCTTTTTAAAACTGGGGGAAATGGAGGTGTCCTCTGAAACCGTCTTGTCTTTGTTCTCGAGAAAGTAGAGACTTGAGCCTTGGAGCTGAAGAAGTCAGGAAAAGAATTTGAGTTGAGAGGGGTTGCCACTGTGTCTAAAATATCAATGAGGGGAGATGCTGCCAAGTTTGGGGGGCACACAAGAGGGGAAAATGACCCAGGCAATACACAGCTGCATATGGAGACTGATAAGCCTCTCTTTGTTGTTTTAATTTGACCAGATTTTTAAAAATGTTTTTAATCCTACTGCTCTGTTTTAAAGTATGCTTTAAATAGTGAAAATCAACAAACTTTACCTAACAAAGGAATCAATCAGTCAGTCATCCTACACTTTTTAACCATTCTCTAGAACTATGTGTTTGCCCAGGTGAGTCCTTTATGTTTAGCTCAGCACAAAACATGACAAACAAATTCATCAGTATAACAATACGTGCTTCTTGTGCTTCCACACTCATTTGATTTCAAAGATATTTATCTTAAGAGGATAATAATTTGTGAAAGTCTCTGACATTTGTGGCTAGCTAGCATGATAATAAATCCGTGGCTTGGAACATTTTTTAGTTAATTAGAGTCAATCAATCCAAACTTTGCTCACTTACCGGTGTGAAACCGGAGTATAATGAGCAGAAATCAGCATGGTGATTGGAAAACACAAATTACAGCTGTTAAAGAGAAACTCATCCACTTTTCTTCTGTTGGTGCCAAAATGCCTGCTGTGAGGGTTTAAAATTAGCAAGGCATTTCTTTAATGGATGTTGTAGGAATGTGTGCCTCTATAATAAAAAAAAAAAAAAACTGTTAATATCCTCATAGGCGAAAATAAAAAGGATTAGTATAAACTGGATGGCAGCTCTTAGAAAACCACACTGGTCAACTATAGCTGTTTTAATACAACTTTCAGTGCCTTTCAAATTATTCATTCCCTTTAAACCTTTTAACAGTAAAAGTAGTAAATTATTGTGAAGTAGAATCCAAATGTTGGTCTGAAAACTGTGTGGGCATTTCTGTTCATGACACCCGAAATAAAATATTATCCATCAAACTGCCTTCACTAGTAACCTATTAAGTATATTTGGTTAACCTATGTGTAATTCAATTTAACTGAAAATCCTTTTTTTTGGAGGCATCAGGAATTTGTGATAAAACACTGATGAACAAGCAGAAGAGCACACCAGACAGAGCACTTGCATGGTTGTGTTGAAGTTTAAAGTGCATGGGGTTTTCAGCGTTGGGTTTTTGGGAATAGTAGATGTCAAATGCTATGTGGGGAAACCAACAATGCACACACATCACTGTGAACCCACATGTGAAGCATGGTGGTAGCAGCATTATACTGTGGGGGGGGAGGTGGATTTTTTGGTGATGGTTTTAGCAGGTATTGGGAAGCTGGTCAAAGTTGATGGAAAGACAAACCTAGCTAAAAAAAGGTGGCAATCCTGAAATTAAATCTGTTAGAGGATAAGAAAGACTTGAGACTCGTATAAAGTTCCACTTTCCAGAAGAGTTATGAACCTACAGATACAACCAGAGCAACATAAAAAAAAAGTTTAGTCCAAAGCATTATTTGTGTGTTTGAATGGACCAATCAAGGTCCATACTTCAATTCATCTGAGAATCTGTGACAAGGAATTTTAGCCTATAGGTAAACTGGAAGAGATGCATCGTAAAACGTCTGTAGCTTTGTCTTAAAGACTTGCATTTGTATATAAATATGAAAACTGTTAATTATTTCCTCCTAAGTAATGCACTGTTATGCACTAAAAAACAACCGTTTTTACAGTTGTTACCCACACAATTAAATCAACACATGTCTTTAGCCGTACCAGTGAGGTGGTCAGCACAAGTGCATGTGTAAAATCAGGTGGCATGTTAATGAACTTCACTGATATACGAGGTAGCCTTTGCTGTTAAAAGCAGTGTATTTCCCAACGGTGAGTGCTACATTCATATATTCATGACATATACCTTGCACCTTACATCCATGGAGTAATGATGTGAATAATGACCTTGCGACGTTAACAGCACCATGCAGCGGGATCTTCATATGAGCTTGATCTGAGCTCCCTGACAGCAGCAAAATGACACGACCAGGCTGCCAGGGTGACCACAACATCTACGACCTCGCTGCCGGATGTAATTTGCTCTCAAGAGCTCTTGGAAAAGGGAGAGCTTATGTTGTCGAGCTCATGTCGTCAGGGCTGGTAACAGCAGCTTGCTATTGTATTAATTATTGTCAGGGAATCCAAGGGGTGTAGATAATACAGAATGCACTGGTTGGTCCCATTTGTTTCACTTGTCACTGGAGTGAATAATTGGGAGTGCTGACCATATTAGACACAGAGAATTTTTAAAAGATATGACTTTAATAGTTGCAATACAAAAGTATGGCTCAGAAATTAAAAAGCCTAAAATGTGTTAATTTAAAATCACTATGCAATGATTTTCTGGCTTTTTATTGCCAAAAGCATTTATGGAAGTTTAACTCTGACTGTACCAATAATTATGATTCTCAGTAAAACACACACTGTGCTAGAAACTGTCTGTTTCATTTTATTTATTATTAATTTCTCAGAGATCAGGAAAAAACCTAAAACAGTGATATTCTTGATTATTTAAAGGCTTGAGAACATTGATAGTACTTCAGTAGAAAGAGGTTTGCTAATACAATGGGGCTCATCTTGCAATCCTCTCAAGGAATAACTATCAGTCCTGCTACAGCAGCTTCAGCGTCCCTTGGTGACCGCGCCACTGAGCCCATGCTCGCTCCATCGCACCCCACTCCACGCCTGCTGCCACCCTGAAGGTAGATGCATCACGCTGGGGAGACTGTGCAACAGCAGCCCCCTCTTCTCCCTCAAGTCTTCTCCCCGGCCTTCTCTGCAACTCCGGGTGGCCTCTGCAGCCCCCGGTCCCAAAAGTTGAGGTTCTCCCTCAGGTGACTCCTCCACACCACCTCCATGTGTCCTCCCACCTGAACTGCAAAACTGGTATTCTTTTGTCATCTGAGAATGATACACACACACACACACACTCCTGTGCTCACTCTGGAGGGGACACCGCCTGTTCCTTTCTACTCACCTCCCGGCTGCTGGCTGACTCTGTGAGCCGTATCTGTGGTGGTGACGCCATGTGTGGGGGATCTTGGGGTTTAAAACAGCAGGCCCTTTATTTTCCCCAAATGATAAATATAAGTGCCTCTAGTTTACTACACGATAGATATTTTATAAATCCTGTCTGACCAAGTTTGATCTGAAATGACAAGCAAAAGCTAATTGGTCTCCATGTCGAAATTGCTCGTGGGTTAAACTCAAAACTGGTACCTATGGCTGGATTCCATTTTTAAGAGTTATCTCTATCCCCCCACTCCCACTCACCCGCCACATTTTACTTAAGCAGTGGTTAGAGATATTCTATTAAGAAAATGGGGCATTGTTAAAAAAAGAACCGAACACCCAACCATCACCAGCTCCCAGTTATTCATGTGTAGAAAAAAGAATCATCTCTCATGCAAACAATAATCAAATCTGCAGCAGGTATCAGCATAATATTTTTACAGATGTTTAAGGAGGAACAATACAACTTTAAGTACCCTATTTCAACTCTTTAAACATTTTTTTTATCATAATAACCACTTTGACTTCTTCACCTTAAGATTTTATATATAAGAAGGGAGACATTTTGAAAACGCCAAGGCTGGATCTAGGGGTGCACCGATACTGATACTGGTATTGGGTATTAGGGCAGATACCATTCTAATATACCCATATCAGTACCGGTTAGTTAACTGATACCATGAACCGATACCTAAAATGTGAAAAAAAACTCTCCAAGAATTTCACAAAATCTATATCTAGCATCATTTATTGTAACATGCAGAAAAAATAAAACAAAATCTGTCTTCCAGTTCATTGCGTTTTTTGTGTGGTATGCATTGGTACTCGCTATCGCCAATTACTCAGATCCAAGTATCGGTATCGTATCGGTTTGAAAAAAAGTGGAATCGTTGCATTCCTAGCTGAATCCCATTTCTTAGGGTTATCAATATCATCAAATAAAAATGAATTTTAGTAAGTATACTAATCTTGAAAAAATAGTTGGTTTAGAATGATGACCATTCGTCTGATTGCAAATATAATCAAGCATATGTCCAAACCTCAATACCATATGTATTTTGCACCAAATGTTTCATTAGATTAATTATACATCAGGACACATCCAGTAATAAATTACGATGTACCTAAAGAAAAACATTGGTTTGGATTTACCTACATAATCTGTTAGTAATATGGTAAAATGTTTGAAATGAGGAATTATTTAGTCTTTGCTACATTTTATGATAAAGTATATTTAATACTCATTGCACAGTATATATTTTGCCACTAAAAATGTGTACACTGGGAATATGATTACGTTTTTGGAGGATTTGCAAAATCAGCTCCTACCCTGTCGTTTTTCAAGTGTGATCTAATACAGTATGTCTCTCTTTTTATGTGAAATTTACATTAGCCCTTTCCCTGCGTCACAAAAAGTGGAATAATCAACCCCCAGATACATAAGGTAAGAGTAAGTCACAAGGGCATTCAGCCTTATTATAGGCACTTAAAATAACAAATGGTAAATGGACTACATTTGTAAAGTGCTTTATCAAGTCTAAGGACTCCAATCACACTCCAATCAGTCATTCACTCATTCAAGGTAATGTATATTGCTGCCACAGCTGCACTGGGAACTGACAGGATGTAGCGTGGGTTCAAGCCAGCAACTCACCAGTTACAAGATGAATCCCTACAGCCTAAGCCACTGTCACCCCGTACAAAGACATAGAGGCAGAACCTCCAGTTACACCACCTTTACAGTGAATTTACTACATTGGTTTGCAATACAGAGGACTGTGTCGACAATAAGGTAAATGTCCTCTTAAGAGATGGATGCATAGATAGATGATATACAGATACGTTGTAATGTTACTGTTACATGTAGTTTCCATGACTTTTACCTCATCCAGCTCTTTCCTAGGAAGCTGCAGCATTTTCTGCTTCCTCCCTTTAATTTTTTCCTACTTCTTCAAAAAAAAAAATCCCTTTAAACAGTTCACACCTTCACCAAAAAAACACAAATTACAACTTTCACTTTATAGGTTGCCATACCACACCACACTTAGTTAACAAAATATTTTACAAACAAGATGATATCACCACCCCCACCCCCACCCTCCATGATATTAATATGATATGTTCTCTGATCTGTAAACAGCTGGTTATCTTGCTTTTCCACGATAAGAGAAAGTGCTGAGGATTTACGCTCGGTGAGCACATTTGGGCTGAATCTTTCACACGTCACAAATTGCAGATGGGAAGCAGTGATCTTGAACAGCCGATCACATTTCCGTGACCATCTGACACCTTCCATTTAGGAAAATAATACTTTCTATCTTAGCATACCCCTCTGCAGGAGCCAGCCAAAAGGAATTATGCCTGGTAGACTTTGCTATTCACAACTTTGCTTTTCTTTGTTTCATTGCATTGATTGGATTAAATGCGTGCTCTTTATTCAGTTACCAAAGGATATGATGACGCTGACATGATTATGCTTTTTATAAGAGCATAATGGTATACCATCTTAGACAATGAAAAAGCTTAGTATAGGGTAAGCATTATGCAAAAAGTTGTGATCTTATTACTATTTCATTGGTCACACTAGATGGCCTTTAAAGGTCTCATTATGAGTGAGAAACTGTTTTTAAAACTCATTTTCTGTTTATTCTATTATCTCCCCCTCTTGTTTCCATAATCTTCAAGACAAAAAAAGACGTTTAAGCAATAGAGGTAGATATGGTTTCTGAGTAATATGACAGATAAAAATGAGTCGGGTTAACTGGTACAGAGAGTTGTAAATCACTGTAGTGTGATTCTCAAAGGGTTTAATTAGTCTAGAAATTCCTCTCTTATCTGATGACCCCCCTCCTCCCCCTGCATACTGCAACAACCTACAACCATAAACGCCCTGCAATCTGAAGACCAGTGGCCTCAGGAGACTGAGTAGCTACAAAGAGCTGAAAGAGTTGGAAATGGTCATTTTATTGCATTAGAATAGCTCGCCTGAGACTCGGGTAATGTTCTGCTAACTGAGAGCTAGTAAAGATAACAGTATGT
Organism: Apricaphanius iberus; assembly: GCA_028564705.1. Lineage (NCBI taxonomy): Eukaryota > Metazoa > Chordata > Actinopteri > Cyprinodontiformes > Aphaniidae > Apricaphanius > Apricaphanius iberus. Next base: position 137,296 of record JAPXFQ010002614.1, read on the forward strand.
GGCTGCAAAGTGAAGTACGGTGAATTACTGTAATGCCAGAGAGGAGACCTCTTAAAATGAGCCAACATGATATCAGTTGTGTAAACAACAATACAAACTGACTCCATGCCTGTCTTAAACTTCCAATTAAAATTACAGTGCTACAGTTTTCCTTTAGTGATAATGATTTTTTGTATTAATTTTTGAAATGCAGCACACTGTCTAATCAGTCATCTTATAGAGTTCAACCAGACTGAATTGCGAGGGGTGGGGGATATGCTGGCTGCGTGCTTGTCAAGCACTCAAACATCAAACAATGGTATGGCTCCATTGCTTATAAATGCTACCTATATATATGGCCTGTTATTTCTTGACGGTAACATTGTGCTTCTCTATTTCATAGTACATGAACAAACCCATTTATCCCTATCTGTCATTTTCAGAACTTGTGAGGCAACTGTCTCTACGGGTCCCATGGGAGTCCCGCATGTAAGTTTATTTACTCTTAATTGAGCTCTGGGTGTAATTGACAGTTTGCGGTTCTAATAAGTTATACCTGATTTTTCACATGTGTGAGTTTAATGATGGAATCCCAATTTATATATGAAGATTATACGTCTTTGTACTAGACACAGGGACCTCAAGCTGAAAGAAGCTCGCGTAGCTGTCTGAAGTCACGTTTAGGTTATTTTTCACGGCACTGGAACTTCATTCAGAATAGACGTGCATGCAAGCGATGATGAATCATTGTTATTCATCTTCTTAAGTTTGATCTTTAAGACTGAAAGTAGACAAAGGTATTTATAGCATATTTTTGTCTTTTTTTGTGTGATATTAAAACCACAACCTTCAAAGTGGTTTGTTGTAATAGTATGTCATTCAATGCAATGTAATAAGAATTAAACAACTGATTGACAAACGTACATTTTTTACAAGTATCATAAAAGTTTGCTATGCATATTCATTAAGCTTAATTTAGTCCTATACCCCTACATAAAATTATCTGCAACCAATTGTTTTTAGAAATCACCTAAACTGTGATTTAATCTAGCCTTTGGGAAAAGGTTGTGCAGTATTTGGTGCAGGACCATAAGGTTTTTAAACATTTTTTTTCCATACACCATTAGATTGCTAAACTCTATTTGACTTGATCACCTCTTGTAGAAAGTTGTGCTGTAAGTTTTTTAATATCTTGAATATTCCAAGCAGTTACTCTGCTAACTTGTAGATTTTATTCTTTTTTATCACTACTATTTATGCTCCTATGGAGTAATTTTTTTCAGATTAGTCTGTGCTGCACTGACCTGCTGCAACATAATTTTGTTCTTGTACCCTTGTTGAACAGTGAATGACAATAATGAAATCTGAATCTGAGGCTAAAAATAAATCAAGCTGTTTGTGAAGGCCCCAAAGGTTTGTTGGGGAACCTTTGGCAGCAAACAGAAGGGCTAAACTTGAAAACAAGTTTAAAGTAGGAATCATTTTTAAAACCAAAGCTTTGAAAATGTCCATGTTCAATTCATCATCCAAGACTGAAAAAGTTTGGAGCAGCAGTAAAGCTACAAAAAGATGCCAGTCCCAAAATCTAAAAGGCTGAGGAAAGAGAGTATTAATCATAAAGTGGCCAAGAAGCCCAAACTAACTCTGGAGGAGCTGAAGAGATCATTGGCTTTATGGGGATACACAGCTGACAGGTGACATTAGTGCATTTAAAAAATAATTGACAAATTATGGAAAGTGAACTCCAGGAAATCCTTTTCAGATTATCAAAAGGCATGTAATGTACACAGCAAACATGGAAAAATGTGCTCTGGTGAGATGAAAAAAAAAATGTAACTAGGCTTCATGCAAAATGCAGTGTGGTGGAAAAATAATACCATACCTCACATTGTCCTCCCGTTTAAACATGGTAGTGGCAGTATCATATTGTGATAATTCAGTAAATCGTCACATTCTGTTTTACAACAAAATATGAAAGTGAATCCAGCAGAAACAGCTTCCATGATTACCCTATTTTAAGCTACATGAATGTTCCAATCAACTTGACCAGCTTCTTTATCCCTGTTGATGAAAAAAATTCCCACATTATGCTGCTACCACCATTGTTCACACTGGAGCTACATTCATAAAAGGCTTTTTAGTGAGTTCCTGCGTTTTATCTTAGGATCCATAGATCTATGTAAAATGAATGAATATATTAATATAAACTACTGTTCCATGATGGATTTTGAATTCATTTTCATTTGAGTTTATTAAATAACAAGTTTATCAAACATGATAGCAATGATAACTTACTTTATGTACATGTTTCTACAAACTTTGCATCACTTTGAGACTGCCTGTTATGACAATCATGACATGCCTTTGCCACATAATAAAAGGAGGAATTTAAATGCCTTCACCTCACAATATAAACACTGTATGGACACCATGGTGCATGCTATTTATTATACAGATGCAGAACTTGTGTTAGTGCAAAGCATCTTCTTTTGAAGGACTAGCAGGAGCAGAATGAGATGAGGGGGTTATTTTGGCGATGGAGATTAAGGCAGGGGCTTTTTGTCATTTGTGCGAGACAAGCCATTCATCCATCCAGTTCACAGCCAAAAAAAGGCTGGTCCCAGAAATTAGCAGTTTCAGCTCAGCAGCAAAGTCGTCGGGCTGTGAAGGCAGAGAGAAATTGACTAATTAGCAATGCGCACTAAAACTTGACGGTTCTCTCTATAACAGCGAGGGAAAGAGTCGGGTTTTTTCTCCCCCCTTTTCTCTTTTCTTTCTTCCAAAGATGTTTGAAATCGCAGTCATTTACGCTCGACAGTTTTTACAATAGCCTTGAGCCATAATTTTGCGAGTCTCTCCAGCATCCATACCCCTGCATGGTCTCTCTCCACCGGCCATGCACGACCGTTTCTCTCCCCAACCGTGGATTTCCTATTACTCTCGTTACGACTCACTGAGCCCCAGGCCCAAGGATAATGATGTGTTGTTTCTTGGTAGCATAATTTGTCACACGTATATTTCTTCTTCTTCTTCTCTTGCAGAAAGCACAGCTCCCTCTCACACACTCACACACTTCTTGTTAATTCAGAAGAACAAATGATCAACGTCAACAAATAACCTGAAATAGTGACTTTGTGAGTTAGAATCAATGGTTATTTGGAGACGCCGCGGAACAAAGACTTTAAAGGAAAGGAATATTCTTTAACAAACAGTGGAACAAAGAAATATTGGGGAGATTTTTGGATCCTGAAGCGTACTTTCTCTTTTTTTTTGGTGTGAAGAGCTGAAGTCAGGTAAGTTTGCTCTCCCTTCTCAGGAAAGCTGCTCACATCATTTAGTTGTGACAGGCGCTTTTAGGGACAACGCTATGGCATGTTTGGGTTCAAGTTTACGCACATCGAAACGGCTTCTGTTCAAGCATTAGAAAAACAAAAAGAGCGACGCGTAATGTGTTCTAACTTTACAGAGAGATACATTTCTGCGAATATTACCCGAATACTCACGTCGGTGTTTTACGCCCGTACTGCTGCTGCAGCTGCTGATGGCTCAGAGACAAACTAATTGCTTTTGTATTTGACTCCGTAAATCAGAGTAATGTCTTCAGTGAGAGGGGTGTGTGCACTAAAAGGATGGTGAAAGGATAGCTGGATACTGCATGTTGCTCGGGTCCAACGCGGCGGTCGCGGGTCTTTCTTCTCCCAGTTCCCCCCGATAACTTCAGCCGCGCTAAGGAGAGGAAAGGCGCCGCATCGTCTCCTGCTCATCGGCTGCACACCAAGCTCTCCGGTTTTAAAAGCATCTTGCACTTCGGTTGAGCATGCATACGAGCGGCGCTTTGTGGGAAGTACTTCTGCGTTTCTGTTTGCTGCTTTACGACCAGATCTCAAAGTTGGAAGCGCCTGAGACCGCTCTGACGGCTGGTTTTCCTCCCGCTGTTTGGATGGAAAAAAAAAACTTACTGAGCGATCTCTTGTAGTGTCTAGGATGTTTGATGTGTAAATAAATGGCTTGCGTGGTTTATTTGTTGCATAGGTGGCGTGCACAGTCAGGAAGTCATGTCCAGATCGGGTGATAGAACATCCACCTTTGACCCAACGCACAGTGACACCTTGCTGCATGGGCTCAACCTCCTGTGGAGAAAGCAGCTTTTCTGTGATGTGACTCTAACTGCCCAGGGACAGCAGTTTCACTGCCACAAAGCTGTGTTGGCATCCTGCTCGCAGTATTTCAGATCCCTCTTCTCCTCCCATAATGTGATTAGCAATGAGGGAAGCAAGGGGGATCAGGGCAGCAGTGGGACCCCCTCATCCTCCCCAGATGACAAGCTGGTGACCACCAGTGCCAGGCCCATCAATAACCTGGTCCTACAAGGGTGCTCCTCCATCGGACTTCGGTTAGTGCTGGAGTACCTCTATACTGCCAATGTTACTCTTTCCCTGGACACAGTGGAAGAGGTTCTCTCAGTCAGCAAGATCCTCAACATCCCCCAGATAACCAAGCTAAGTGTGCAGTTCCTCAATGATCAGATCTCTGTGCAGAACTACAAGCAAATCTGCAAGATTGCTGCACTGCACGGGCTCGACGAGACCAAGAAGCTGGCCAACAAGTACCTGGTGGAGGACGTGCTGCTGCTGAACTTTGAAGAGATGTGTGCCATGCTGGATGCTCTGCCTCCACCGGTAGAGTCAGAGCTGGCTCTCTTCCAGATGTCTGTCCTCTGGCTGGAGCATGACAGGGAGACTCGCATGCACTACGCTCCAGACCTCATGAAGAGGCTACGCTTTGCCCTTATACCTGCCCCAGAGCTTGTGGAGAGGGTGCAATCTGTGGACTTCATGAGGAGTGACCCCGTGTGCCAGAAACTACTGCTGGATGCCATGAACTACCACCTGATGCCATTCAGACAGCACTGCAGGCAGACTATGGCGAGCAGGTAAGAAAACCAGAGGCAAAAAGATAAGCTCACAAAGATTAATTTCAAACTAGGAATTAAGGTGTTGAAATATAAAGACTAACTAAACCACAGCACAGGAGATGAGCGAGACCTGGGAGGGTTGATGGGTCAGAATATGAAGATGGTGGGGCGTTTCCTCTGACACAAGACAGCTGTGAAGAGCCTTAATGTACTCTGTACCGCACTTCATTCATAATAACAAAGCTGACACGTGTCTAACTAACATAGACACACACACAAACATGCACACGCAAACATATATATATATATATATATATATATATATATATATATATATATATATATATATATATATATATATATATATATGTTCCTTAAATAATTATTATTTAATTTCAAATACATTTTCTGAAAATACTGGAATTGCATGGAATTTCTGAACCGATTCAAAGAGTTTTCCTGGTACTAAAACTGGCAACAACTACATTACTGTTCAATTAAAAAAGATATCCACGTTATGTTCATGTTTTTCTGGATTTACCCTTTTTTTCGGTAGACATTAGTAGTAAGTTGAGTGATTGTATAATTCCTCTCTTTCCCTTACCGCTATTGTAATTCTTGTTTGTTAGGAAAGCAGTGTCAGTAAGGCTTTTATGCAACATATATCTATGCCCTCCTTATTCATTAATAAATTTGTTCCCACATATTCACCCAAATGTGCAACAAATCAAGAATCCTCATAATTACTTTAATATGGCAGTGTTTCTCTCCTCTCAATTAATCACAATTATTTATGTCCAAGACCTCATTTGCATATGAATTACCCCAAACGTTTCTGTAGGGCCTCAATATTGGTAGATGTATACCGGGACTACAGTGATTTACCCAAGCGTAAGCAAAGTCAAACCAAAGAAAGGAAAAAAGTGATTTTATCTGGATATAAAGACTAGATACATTTATTGTTTTCATTGCTTATTGCGAGACATTTATAGAATTGCATCAACATTAATGTAGAGTCCAATAGTAGTTATTCATCTGCAGTATAGTGTGCAGATTTCAGGTTATATTTAATATACGAAAAGCAGGAAATGTCCCGCAATTGGGTTAGAGAAATCACATGAATGGGTGTAGCCAATGAAACGGAGACAGTGTATAGGAAGGATTATGTTCTGTGCTGTGCTTTTAGCCTCCAGCATGGCACCCTGCATGATCATCCTCGCTTCACAGCTAATTGAAAACACATCTTTAGTGTACAATAACCATTCAGTAACACATCATAAGGATATATAGGCGATTGAGCAAATTTAGTTAATTGTAATGAATTTGCTCACATATTATCAAGTAAGTTAGGTTAAATTACCACAATCCATTTAAGCTTTATTATAATCTCCTGTTAGAGTGAGATGGAAATCAAAAGCCCAACAAAAAGCTTATTTGTAGATTAATTGATTTAAAGATGTTCTGCTTGCTTTATACCTTTTTTTTCTTTTATCAAAAACCTGCACCCTTGGTATTACAGAATTCGTTCCAATAAGCGAATGCTGCTTCTGGTGGGTGGTTTGCCTCCTGGACCCGATCGTCTTCCAAGCAATTTGGTCCAGTACTACGACGACGAGAAAAAGACATGGAAGATCCTCACAAGTGAGTTTGCAAAAGGCTCTCGCCTCTTCTGTACCCCAGGCGTCTTGTTTCAGTGGCTATTACGATGAGAAATAATTGTTACTGTGGATGACTTTAACACAGGTGAATTTCCGCAGAAAATGAGAGTAAGGAGTTCCCTAAATCCTTCAGGTAATAATGTATCACCATCACTTTTAATATAAGTTTTTAATCAGAGCGTGACTTCACAGCATTGTAGAGCTTCATGCCCGGGTTCCCTTGTTTTTTCTGAAATACGCTGGCGGGATGCATGATGAGATTTGCTTGGATCTAATGATCTATTGCAGGCAGAGATGGAACAACAAGAAATGACATCTGCCCTCGATAGATTCTAAATGTAACAAGATTTTTCACTCATACTGATCAATGCTTAGATAGAATTACACTATATATGCTATTAGATTGAGTGGCAGTCAACTTGTTGACCTTGTGTGACTTGTAAGCAGCTACTACCGAGTTAATGCACACATTTTTTATGGATACCACTACAAAGTGAGATATAAGCTTTATTTTAATATTTAAAAACAAAGTTGTCATAATTTACATCCCTTTGAAGGAATGTTGGGTCTGAAGGGAACATATTTGAGACCTTTGGGAATGCGCAAACACATCCATACTGCTCCCACCTCTATAGCGTGTACTTATCTTTGCTACCTCTCTGTCTTCTCTGACCTTTTGAGACTCACCAGTATATTGTTGCTTTACTGCAAAGGTCAGAGGAGAGCTACAGGGAAACTGCATTTCTCCTTGGCATCATCATTGCTGGACATATTGAGTTCTTGTCCCTTATTTTTGTTGAAGTCATATCTCAGTTGCTTCTCTACATTCATGGAAATCAATCAACACTCTATGTTTTGTCTCTTTGAGATGATGGTAGAGGGGGATGTGGATCATAGTTAAATGAATTTGCTTGGATTTGATTTGTTCTTTTATTTTTGTCTTCACCTTGTTTGAATATGTAACTTTTCTTTGCAAGAAACAAAACTAAAAAACTGCTGCTTAAGCTCACTTTTGGGTTCATTTTTACCAGACGAGGCAAGCATATGAACTTCACTGGTGTTCATATTGTCATTTTCTCATTAAACTTACACTCATGAGCGCAAACTGCAACAAGCAAAAGGTCAACAGGGATTTCTGTCGCTCACGACTAAAAAGTTAACTCTCAAATGGTCCGTGGCCAAATGGAAGGACAAAACTGCAAAATCATCCCCTTAACACATCAGTGACCACCTGATGTAGCTTCCTCACAATGGATGTGGAATAGAAGATTATTAACATTCAATCATAACTTTTCAATGAGGCGAAACCTGAGAGGGACAGCCTTTGATTAAGACATTCATCAACACAATTTAGGCAGAATCTGATTCCCCTCGCTGTGTCAGAGATGCCAGCCGCTCACCGATTCTAGTGGAAAGTTTGCCATCTAGTGTACCCAAGGCAGCGTGGCCAAACAAGAGACAAAGGCAGGGAGGGATTCAGACTATATTACAGGGCAGTATTTGACTTTTTTTTTTCAAACAAAGTGCTATAAAAATCTAAAATAAGGATTTTGACTGTTGTATCCTGCCTTGAAGAACAAAGGAATCCTGCTTTGCAGGATATGATTGTGTTTGTGTTCAAGGCACATAAGAGCTTGAGCAGCAGTGGTGCATTAGCTATGAAATCATTCAACCAGCCAACATCGTGCCTTCTATGCAGAGGCTTCTGACTCCCTCTAGTGAGCCCTAGAGCTTATTGTAGACTGCAGTGATACCCATCTTGTAGAGCACTTGGTTATTCTGCTTCTTGAATTGCTGTTGACCCTCAGGGGTCAGTAAAAGGAAGGGAGCAAATTGCCAGATACATATAGCTAGATAGCACTTTGCAAAAGTATTCATACTCTATGAACCGTTTTAACATTTTAACACATTACAACTGCAATCAGCAATGTATTTTATTCGAAATTGCATGTAGTCAACTAACACAAAGTAGCACAAAACTGTACAATGAAAGTAAAATTATAGCTCTTTTTCTTTTTTAATTCCAGCCTCTTTGAGTTTGGAGAAGCGCCTTTTGCTGTCTTTTGAGAAATGTCTCGATTGCTTAGAATGAAACTACTTCCCTTTTGTCCCAAAACAAGCTTCGTCAGATAAGAAGGAAAACATCCATGAAAATCAGTTTTCAAGTCTTGCTAAAGAATCTCAATTGGATTCAGGTCTGGTCTTTGACTGGGCCATTCTAACAATATGCTTTGAATATTCTTAATCTAAACCAGTTTATTGCAGCTCTGCAACGTCTAACAGATTTTCCTTTACAATGACGCTGTATTTAGCTCCAAGTATTTTACCTTCAACCAACTTTCCCCTGATGAAGAAAACCCTTCCCACAGCATAATGCTGCCACTACCTTGTTTCATGCTAGGGATCGTGCATTCAGTCTCATGCTCAATTTTGGTCTGATTTGACAAGTGATCTGTCTTCCACATGTTTGCAACTTAAAAAGGGGGCTTCTTATATGGTTTTCTTATAACAGTGACTTTCTTCTCGCTGATATTCCAAAAAAAGGCAAAATTTGTGGAGTGCACAATTACTTTTCCTGTCAACAGTTTCCCAGCTACCTGAGTTGTGAACTACTTGTCAGGAATTCCGCTTTAGGGGGATTAACTTGTATTGATAGGTTAGCAGTTGTACTATATTCTTTTTATTTTCAGATGATGGATTGAACTGTGCTTTTTAGGACCTTCAAATCTTTGGATGTTATTTTATAACGTAACTTGATGTGATTTTTCTCGCATTTAAAAATCTTGCTGTAAAAACATCTGAGGCCTTCACAGAACAGAAGTATTTGTGGTGGGAATTAATTACACTCAGATTGACCCAGTAATTGGTTGGCTGAACTCTCTTTTTATTTATTGGGGCTTAATATGTATGCACACCACACCTTCCGTTTTGTGCCTGATACAAAAAGAAGACAGTGTATTATTTTCCTTCCACTTTACAGATATTTTAATACTTTTAGGTGATGTAATAGATAAATTCCCTATACAATTCTTTGAACTCTATAGTTGTGATGTAAAAAAAAAAATGGAAATGAGGTCACATTTTTATAGTATAATTAACATGCTCTTTCTCCTTAATCCATAGGTAGTTTTTTTTATATTTTTGCCTCATATTCCCTGCAATCTGCCAGATCTTCATAAAGTACCTTAAACTTTGACTCGTAGAGATTGTAGACCAATAATCTTCTACATCAGTACAAGATGGATTTTTTTTTCTTTTTGCAGGTACAAGTCTCTAGATACTAAACAAAAAGCCACCCATCCGTGTCCTATATACTGCTGACTGAATAATAATGTAAATAGCATGTTAGGGAATTTGGCAGTTGTATGAAACCTCTCTTTGAGGTGCACTGAAGGCAGGCAACCTAATCCCCCTCATCTGAGATAACGCTGTGTTTAGCGTATGTAGCATTAGTTCCTATCTGAGACTTCCCCTCCCGTAGAGGACCAACACATGTCATCCAGGCTGAGTGAGATTGCAGCGAGAGGCCAATTGGAAAGAAATGAGATTCAAGGCTGTCTAATTTTACAGCAACTGTGATCCATCAGTCGGTGGGGAGGTGACAGTGGAAATGACTGATGGAGACAGACAGGTGGGCTTTAACATTTCACTGATTTGTGCTCAAAAAGCACCGGGCCCAAGATTTATTGAGTGAACACGATCATGTTCATTATGACTGTCACCTAAGACCATTTCTCTACATCTCAATGGGGTCACTTCAGCAGAAGGAGATGGAAGAGAGACGTGTAGCACAAAAACATACATGGAAGAAAAATTCTCCTGCAGCTGCAGTTGATATTGAACATATGCAAACATGATATGCTGCAGTTAAACAGAAGTTACAGGAAGAAACACTGCTATGGTATATTTTTACAGAAAAAAAAAATCAGCAGCGGGTTAGATCAAATCCTAATCCTCTTTTTAATATCAACACGTTCAAATTCTCAATTATTAACAACTGCTTGCCCCTATTGCTAGTGCAATACTTGTGCAATACTTGGACTTTATATTTACTAGGACAATTCATTTCAATTCAATTCAGTTTATTTATATAGCGCCATTTCACAACAGATGTCATCTCAAGGCACTTTACAAAAAGAGTTATTACAATACAATGTTTAGTGTAGAAATTACAGAACCACAGAAGATTGCGTCGTGGAATTCTCAGCAATCCCTCATACTGAGCAAGCATGCAGCGACAGTGGGAAGGAAAAACTCCCTTTTAACAGGAAGAAACCTCCGGCAGAACCAGGCTCAGCACAAGCGGTTATCTGCCGCGACCGTCTGTGGCTTGGAGAATACATAACAGAGACACAGAAAGAGCAATAGAACTGATGCAGAAGTTTGTTGCAGGACGTGGAGAATTTTCCGTCACTGCAATGCCATCTTAGTCAGGGTCGTCAAGCAGGGCTAATCCGGAGCACCTACTATAATAGAAAACAGGTTAGTGCTTGAATTGACAGCACATCATGCAGTTGGGGAGAAGTAGGAGAGAAAGTAGGAACAGACCCTAATAATGTCCTCCAACAGCCTAGCCTAAAGCAGCATAGCTACTAACATTAACCTGTCTCCTAGCTACTAGGAGACCTGGCTACCAACACTCTGTCTGAGTCCTCCTGACCCGTGGACGGTGTAGGGCCGGTAACGGCCCCCGTCATGCCGGGGTCTTCTCGGAGTCGGGTTGTTTGAGAATGCAGCCCAAAGTGGGTGGTATACTCCATCTAAGGCTAAATACCGGCACGAGACCGATAGTCGACAACTATCTTAAGGAAAAATAGACAGAACTGAGAGGACAGAGTTGAAGAGGCCGAGATGCATTCACATCTTATATCCCAGTAGCTATATATATATATATATATATATATATATATCAACAAAAACATGACATAAAGGCATGTTAACATTTATGCAGTTATCCATTGGACACTTTGGGGGAACAAGCATCTCACATCTTGGCCAAAATGCTGTACTTCCAGAATTAAGGAAGAAAATAATCTAGCTGAGCACAAGCCTTAAATTACACAACTGTGTCACTTGTTAGGTCCTGTGATGGGAATATTTCTAATTTATGTAAATTAAATGATTAGTTGTGTGTTAGTAAATGTAAATCTACAGATTATGTCATGTAGAGATCATCTGAGCAGGACATCCTCTGACAAATGTTCCCTCTACACTATAGTGTGAATTGATTTTACCTTGTGGTACCAGGCATGCGACTGCCCTTGGTCTATATGCAATATTTAATTAGGAGTATTGGGCTGCGGGGGAGAGTTAGAGCATGGCACAGTTCTTGGTGCACATTTTGTCTTGTAATCTGGCCAATCTACTTATAAAATATCTAAAATGCCTAAGAGACTGCAGCCTGCCTCCTCCTTACTAAGAGAAAAAAATATTTTTCCCACAACGTTCCCAAGACAGTAAACGCAGCAGGTGCCAAGAGTGTGTCAGTTTTTTTTGTTGTTTGTTTTATCTTTTAACTTGTGGTTAAATTAAAGAATTATTGTTGTTACAAAAATGTTAAACAATTGTTTATGGAAAAGTGCTCCTAAGGAATGACCTAGTTATTAATGTATATACCAAGGTTGTAAATTATAGATTTAAAAAAGCCAACTCACAGACAACACACTGTTCATGCTTTCAGTCCTTTGAAATCATAATTTCAGCTGTGTCATGCATGGCTTCAGCAGTTAATACATGGTTCTGACATTACCTCAAGAAGACTCAATTTTAGGTCTTAAAAAGTCATGAGTACATTCAGAATATCTGTACAAAGTCTTTTTTGCATTTATTTATATATTAGTTTATTTGTTTTTATTTCTTCTTCTGGTATTTGTTTAACAGTAAGACGTTTCAGCAGAAACTGGTTTACTGTATGTGTGGTTCACTGTATGTTACATTATCCATTGGCACTTCAGAAAATATCTTTATTTATTTATTCATTGAGTTTATTTGATAGGGACAGATACACAGTTACATAGACAACAGCCCATGTGTGCATTCTGGTGCTTATAGTGTGAGCTAATTCGCAGCACTTGTCCCTAGATGGGATTTTATAACAGAATCTAAAGTACTACAATACACAAAATAAAAAATGGGATACAGTTATTGTAGCAACATATTAAAATGCACCCTACAGTACAGAATACATTACAGTAAAATGAATAAATTAATACAGTTAATGCAGTTGAACATGTTAATGCAGTTAAGCATGATTACAGTACTGTTTTTGACATAGCCAGATTTGGATTTGTTTTTTAAATTAGTTAAATCTGATCACTTATTTAAGGTGTACAGGCAGTGAGTTCCAAAGTCCAGTGCCTCTTACAGATAAAGCACTTTGAGCAAAAGAGGTTTTACAGGAAGGAACCTTACTGCTCTAATGAGTCTGTGACAGCCCTGTAGTTTGTTTATACAGTCACTTAATGGTTTAGATGTAAGACCACTGAGACATTTAAAAATCAGTTTTAAAATGTCGAAATTGATAAAATTTTGCAAAATCTAAAATACTGAACTTAGCTAAAATACCACAGTGAACAAATCTACATGGCTTTTGGTGTAAAACTTTCAAAGCCCGATTGTAAAAAGTTTCTAATAGTTTGCGAGTGGTTTGGTGAGTTTGTTACCAGACCGTAGCTCCGTAGTACAGATATGAATCATCGAATTTAAGAACATTTCTGCACTCAAAGGTCAAGCATTTTCTTATTATTCTTAAACAATTGATGTTTGATCTGACAGTTTTGCCGATTTTTTAGCATGACTTTTAAAAATTAAATGGCATTTTAAAACTTTTCCTAATTATTTTTCCTCTGATACTTGTTCAATATATAATCCCATTTAATTTGAACTTGCAAAGGCTCTAAAGAGTAGCCTGACGTAGCCATACTCAATTCTAATCAGAATGTGAGTCTGATACTGCACCATTGGGCTGCGATTATGGGGCGTGTTTTAACCAAACCAGGAAAAAAATGCCTCTGCACTCAATTGGATAGACCTACTGTATAACCAATCAGAGCAACGGAAGTGTGTGACGTTGCTCTGCAGAGCAACGGATGTTATCTGTTCCTCTCTTATAATTACTATTTTAATATTAATGCGCTGTCGTCGATATCTTCTAGAAGAGACTTGATGGCAGAATCTACACATCTCAGTTCTCCAGTGGCAGCCATCATTGTTCAACCTAGGTGCTCTTTGGTGACGTGGTTGATTACGTTACTGTTGTTCACCTGTCAATCATCCTAAGCCCGATTTGATTGGTCCGAACAGATCTTGTTCGGGCATAGATGCTCAACGAAGGAATGTCAGACCGAACATCCAGACCATGTTGTGGGCGGGACTAAGTTCGGCTGGCACCCAGGCTATCCAAAGAGATTTTTCTGACGGAAAGCAAATACACTTTGTTTTCTTAGTATTCAGGGTCAAACAAGAGTCATTGAGCCAAGCTGAAATGTTTTGCAAGCTACTGTTCAGTTTTTCATTGACTGTGGCACAGCTTCTACCGGATACTTGAACAACGGTGTCGTCAGCGTACATTTGCAATCTGAGTTCATGACAGATGTCAGGGAGGTAATTAATAAATAAAGCTGAAAAGAAATGGGCATAAGATAGTTCCTTAGGGAATTCCTGTTTCAATTTTGTGAAAAGAGGATTTAGCATGGTCGATGACACATTTCCCTTGTTCACAGTCTTTTAAATATGATTGAAACCAAGACACTGATCGTTCTGAGAAATTGAAAGTTGAAAGGTTTGAAATGATTAAGTTATGATTCACAGTATCAAAGTCAAACACAAAGCGAGGAACACTGCACCAACGTTTCCCCTGTCAAGAGAGTGTTTAACCTTTTCCAACAGCAAACATGTAGCTGTTTCTGTGGAGTGGTTGTGTCTGGATCCAAATTGTTGAGGATGTAAATGGTGTTTGGTTTCTAGGTATTTTAGTACTTGTTCTGAGACTGTCTTCTTACCTTTGACATGACTGGGAGGAAACTTATTGGCCTGTAGTTGTATATATATCTAATGAGGTATGGTTTGACAGCATTAAAGTGTAACTGAACCCCATGAAAAAGCATCATCCCGCCACCAGGCAGCATTTGAAAAACTCTACCAAAGTGGGCAGGGCCAGGAGACACGGAGGGGTGTGGCCAAGTAAGGAGGATGAGCGCGAGGGGGGGACCAGGGGGTGTGGTCTGAAAGATAGTCATGTCTGAACTATGGCATCCGGCCGTTGAGCTCCGTAATGCCTCTGTTTACCTACGGAAAAAGGAGAAATGAAGTCTCTTCTCTGCCATCCACCATAGGTAAAGAGAGGCTCTATGGAGCCTTTGGCTCAGAGCGCTGAGTCAGCGTTGCCTGAAGCCGACAGCAAGTATAGCATACAAGCACAGAGAGCTTAACGCTAGCATCGATGCTGAGTAGCTTTGGAGGGAACTACCTCAGCTTTTGTTTCCTTATTTCTCGGTGTGTTTAAAACATTTAGGTTATAACTTATGGCTTTAAACCACTTTAACGTTGTGGTCCTCCAAAGTGCAATATACGGATTTCAGGTTCTCTGTTTCTCTCAGCCTATGTGTGCACATGTAGCACACAAGATGAGGGGTGTTTCTCAATGTCAAGGCGCCTCGCCTACCCAGCGAGGCGCCTAGCTTACGAGGACACTGTCCTTCTTTGGTCAAAAAAACGGTTTGGAACAGACTTGCCGTCCGTGACCGCGGCTGCCTGCTTACGTGCTCTGTTTACGTCCCGCCCATCGTAGTAGCATTGTAGCGTAGTAACATTACTTCAACCATTGAACTGGAAATGTATAACGAGAGTTTTACTTTACTTTACTTTTTATATGTCAGTTAAATAAAATGTGCAAACGAATTAGTACCTGGTAGCCACCGATGCTGCAACTACTAAGCAACTAACCAACCATATATAACTGCTTTGGATCTAATAGATGATAATAAAAAATCTAAAACAAACATTTTAGATATAAGCCCGATGGTTAAAATAAGTTGACTTACATTTAAAATAGAAATTTACCACCAAAGTAGCTGCTGCCGGCTCCTACCGCGCTGTATTCTGGGAAATTTTTGACCGAGAGAAGGCATCAAGGCACGTCTGATGTATCCTTGGTTAGTTAGCTAAATGGCTAACAAACGGAGGACAGATTCCTCAGTAGAACATGAACATTGGGACACGCCTTGTCGGTCCCTGATGACGTATCTCCTAGGCAACCGGGGAGGGACCAAGGCATCAAGGCATCAAGGCGAGGTTGGGAGGGAAACACCCGAGCATTTTCATGAGGGGGCGGGGTGAGCGTGTCTCAGAGAGGGACGGTGTCTCTGTGAGACCATGCCTGTGATGTAGGGATGGTCTCTCATGTACCAATCTCAGCCAATCAGAAAATTCAAATGCAGTACCACACAATGACCATGAACAGCAGCACTAAGGCGTTTTTAGACCAAAAAATTTAAAATTTAACAAGTTTATGTAAGCTAAACACGTTTTAACGCTACTTTGTTGACTGACTCAATCTCAATATTTTGTAACTCATGTAGATTTTGAATCTAAATATATGGGGTTTCTACTCAAGTATGAATTTTTAATATTTGTAGAAATATGTATAAACCCTTTAACATCATTGTGTTTCACTCGGGGGACAAATGGAAGACCAGCAAAAATGGTGTAATATTCTGAGTAGGAGATATATTTATGTAGAAAATACTACAAGGTTTAATAGGTATCTGAGCTGTTTTACATAGGACTCTATTAAAAAAATAACAAATCTATATGTTTATCACTGTATTTTACTTTATTGTACATGTAATGATCAATATGTACAGCTGGTATTGTTGATGTATTAATGTAAACCAGCATTGAATTTGTATTTTTCTCTTCTTGGTTGAAAAATAGTTCAGTATTTTTATTCAAACACCAAGGCCAACTTTGGCCCTGATGCCTGTATTTTTCTACATCTGACCCATATCATCCACATCCCACAGTAACTGACCTGTTTCTTTCTGTTTGCTTCTAGTAATGCCTTACAACAGCGCTCATCACTGCGTGGTAGAGGTGGAGAACTTCCTGCTGCTGCTGGGTGGAGAGGACCAGTGGAACCCAAACGGTACAGCGCCACCAAAAACTATCGTCACACTCTTCCACAAAATGTCCCCAGTTTACATTGGTTCAAATCCATCAGAGGTGTTGTACTTTCAGATAGTTGTAAACACTCATTCTAAGGTTAGATCAGGTCTGAGTGGACAAACAACACTCCAGTAAACACTTGTCAAAATTTGGGAGAGAAAACCAGCTGCAGCAAACACTGAAATATTTATGATGTCAAAGTGTTAACAGTACTCTCTGTAAATTGGTGGTAACACTGTCAAAAACCTAGAGATTAAACGTGATCTATCCAAAAATTTGACACTGCTTTTTTGCTCCCTTTAGAATCAGCTTTGTTCGCCAAGTTTGTGCACACAAACAAGAAATTTGATTTCAGTTCCAAATTATTCTCATTAAAGACACATAAAGCATAAGTATATTTAAAAAGTTAAATTAAAAAATGTCTTTCTTTTAAATATGTATCTATATACTGTGCTTTTACAAAAGAGAAAGAAAGTTTAATAAGTGCAAATATGCATGGTGTTAATCTGGTGCTTTGACAGTTTTTTTAATCTAATAATCAAAATAATTCAATATTAGGCTACTATATACACTCAACAGCCACATTATTTAGTACACCTTGCAAGTATTGAACTGGATTCCTTTTGACTACAGAACTGGCTAAACTTTAGATTCATCAAGGCATCATTCATATTTTAAGGATTTTTTCATTGGTTTGAGACCTGGTGACTGTGGAGGCCATTAATGTGATATTCAATACTCGGGGAGGTTGTGCTGTTTGAACAATGTTCAACTGCTAAGGGACCCAAAAGAAAATATTGCTCATTTCTTAGACCAGGATAGAATCTAGCTTTCATGTCGCTTACATCAACTTCCGACCCTATCATATGAAGTCCCAACATTTTCTCGATCTGCTTTTGGTGAAATTGCGGAATCATACCATTGGTTCATGTTGTTGTCTGTTGGAGTAGCCCACCTGCTTTGGTCATAACAAGTGGTTAACTGAACAGCCGCTCAATGGATACTTTCTCTTTGGACCGTTCTATGTAAATCCAAGAGATTGTCCAGCCTGTTTATTGCAGTAATTAAGTAGATTCTGAAACGCTCAGACTAGCCCCAGTGGCACCAAAACCCATGACACTTTCAAAAATCACTTATATTCACTTTTTTCTATATGCAGTTGCCGAGCTTTAAGTTAAGTTAGTTTTTTTCCCAAAACATTTAGATGCCTAGCTACATTGAATTGCTGCCATATGATTGGTTGATTGGCTCTTTGTTTTACCATTTAGACATGCATGCCTAATCAAGTTGCCCGTAAGTGTAAATGCATTGCAAGTAATGGAATGCTTAGGAGAGCTTGCAATAAAGTGAAATCTGTCATTTCAGATGTTGAATTATTTGTTAGAAGCAACTGTTTAGAACAAGTTTTGATAAGGATAATTAAGGAGACAAACTCATAATTAAGCAATAAGCTCTTACTGTTAAGATGTTAAAGTAATTCTAAATAAAATACAACAGAGCAAAAAGAGTAATAAAACTAAAGAAAATGAGATAATCAGACAACAAAAATTGTACTGCAGATATTTATCTATATACTTTTCTTTTGTTCTAATTGGATGTTTAAGGCTTTAACAGATCAGAGTTACAAGAAGGAAAAAAGATACATTGTGATAGATTAAAATGTCTTAGACTTAATTTACTCAAAATAAACATTTACCCAATCAGAGTACATTAGCCCCCATCTTATACAGCCAATAGAGAACTGGATGTAACGTGATTAGAAATATTCTGCGGTATCAGCGAGTTTCAGATTAAACTTTTTTTCTGCACCTATCCCTTGTAAAAAACAAAGCGCTCACAAACTGCAACAACTGAATTTGATATTAGTGGCTTAAACATTACAGGAGCACTAGCATGATAATGAAACTATCTGAACTGCATCATTTATTTATTTTGTTTGTTTTTTTGTTTTGTTTTTCAGGAAAGCACAGCACTAATTTTGTTAGCCGCTATGATCCAAGATTCAACAGCTGGATTCAGCTGCCTCCCATGCAGGAAAGGTTTGTATCTTTTTCCTTGAAAGAAACAGGTCTAGAAAAACTGCAAAAAGTCAACGTCACATAAGACATCCAAAGAAGTTCTTTTATTTGCCTTTTAGCAGTTTCTTATCATGCAGCTTCCTTTACTCTAGCAATGGTTTCCCAAATGCTCTCTGCTCTCAGTTTAAAGAGCATAACATATTTCTTGAATATTTTTTCACAATAATAGGGTTTGAAGGATGCATTAGCTCACAAGTTAAATTGTACCTATATTTTCAAGCTGCACTTGAAGCTATCATTGTTGCATTGATTGTATAGCAGTGGCACTCAAGTGCAGTGTACAAGTCATGTCTGGATTTCAGGTATACCATATTGAGAAACCAGTAGACTCATAGATTCATAGATTTTATTTAACTAAAACTCTATCTAGCATCAAAGTACACCAGCCACATGGATGGAAAAGGTATAAAAGATGTGTGATAGCTTTGGTGCTCTTGTGGCTGATTCTTTTTTGCATCTCCAAAAAATCTGTAACACCAGGACTTAGCTAGTGACCAAATTTTGCATGCTACAGTTTAAATGTATAAGGGCGTGTGAGGGTGGTAATTTCCTATGGCATCATGTTTGACTCCTCTTCCTCTTCTTCAGGAGAGCCAGTTTCTTTGCCTGTCGCCTGGATAAGCACCTATACGTAATTGGGGGTCGGAATGAGACGGGGTACCTCTCCAGCGTGGAGTCCTACAACCTGGAGACGAATGAGTGGAACTACGTGTCATCTCTGCCGCAGCCTTTGGCTGCACATGCAGGAGCAGTGCACAATGGCAAGATCTACATATCAGGTTAGGACAAATTGTAAACAGTGGTTACCAAACAGATGCTTTACACTTTATTTAGAGCCGCTACAAGATCTCAGGCATTTAATTGCAATCAACTACACTAAATTGCAAACTAAACTTAATAAACATACTCCTATAAACATACTTCTGTTTCAAAAGTTGCTTAAAAATGATGCACATAAAATAAAACGTGAAGGAAATAAAATAAAAATGCTTTTAAGAATACAGCATTCATACCCCTTAAACTTTTGTCACATTACAACCGAAAACTGTTGAATTATACTAGGATTTGGTGTTACAGCCTTCCTTTTGAACGCAGTAATAATATTAATAGATTGCATTTATATGGCGATTTTCAAGACACTCGAGGCACTTTACAATTCCACTATTCATTCACACTCACAGACTGGTGAGATAAAGCTACAATTGTAGCCACAGCTGCGCTGGGACAGAATGACAGGGGCCAGGCTGCCATATCACGGCATTGGCCCCACTGGCCAACACCAGTAGGCGGTAGGTAAAGTGTCTTGCCAAAGGACACAACGACCAAGATAGATGGATTTGGGGCTCAAACCGGCAACCCTCTGGTTACAAAGTGAACTCCGAACCACAGAGCCACAGTCGCCTCATCTGAAAAGTGTGGAGAATATATTTGTTCAGTTCACTAAAATCTGTCGTTTTTTTGAACCGCTTTTCTTTGCAAGTAAGGCTTCAAGTCTTTTAGGGTTCATGTCTCCAGCAGATGTCTACTTCTAGAGTACACATTTTTTTCTTATTCGTTTTCGTAAAATAGGTCACTCGATTTGGATGGATAGCTTCTCCAAGCAGCAATTTTCAAGACTTGACAACGGTTTTCAGGTGCATTTAGGTGTGGACTTAGTTAGGGGCATTTTAACTCACAATTATTAATTTATCTAAACTACTCAGTTATAGCTTGGATTATGTGACTTGTTTTGTCCTGCTGAATGGAAAACTATACTGTATTTACCTCCATCCATTTTCTCATCAACTGTAGGACACCTCTCCATCCCTGCAAAAGAATGGCCCTACCACCACCACCACTACCACATTTCTAAGTGGGGATGATGTGGTCATGGTGCAGTTTTAACGTATCCAGGATCAGCAAGAATGAACTCTCTCTTTGAATTTCTGGCGCATTTATTATCACTAAAGGTGGCTGACTAAAATCTGCTCAGCTGTGTCAATATAAAATCTTCACAACCATCCTGGTTCCCGTTTTTGTTTCTTTTGAAACCACTTTTGCTTCAGGAACCTTTCATTTTAATTAGATCCATCACCCAAAATGACTATGTCACTAGCTGAAACCCAGTGTGTTTTTTTCTCTCAGATCCTAGTTGCAGTGAATCATCTGTACTCCAGTCATAGTAGCAACATTAAAACATTCAAACAAAGACACGAACCTGTTTTAACAAAACAGATGGGAGAAGCAGCCATTAAATGTGACACATCATGACCTGGAGTAAAAAAAAAACCCATTAAAAAACGTGTCTACTTAGCAAAATATTTAAATGTGTTTTTGTGGAGGCAAATGTCACTGGAAATGAAACTTTATAATCTTGCTTCATAATATAAAATTGTAAGATGTTGTCAATATTGGGTAGAACTAGCATGGATATTTCTTTGCAATTCATAGAGATTTTTTACCTAGTTGTATAGAGCAGTGGTTCTCAACCTGGGTCGCAGGGAGTACACACTATTTTGTCTGTGCTGAAGTTACCAAATTATATTTGTAAATATTTTACATTTATACAATCTAAAAGACAAAAAAACACAGGCAAGGGATTCTTAAAAAAACCCCACTTGGAACGATTGGTTTCGACCATAAGGCACAAGCATTGTGTTTTTACAAACAAGCTGTATTTTTACACCCTGTATTAACAACACAGGGTTGTGTTGATATCTTCCAGGTGGTGTGCACAATGGCGAGTATGTTTCCTGGCTCTACTGCTATGACCCCGTAATGGACGTTTGGGCTAGAAAACAAGACATGAACACAAAGCGAGCCATTCATGTCCTGGCTGGAATGAACGATCGTCTGTACGCCATCGGTGGAAACCACTTGAAAGGTGAGCGCTTAGGCCTTTCAGGGTAACAAAGGGTTGCAGTTTGTGCTTTGCAAAAAAAAATTGTTGTTTAAAAAAATCATGTGGCTACTATCAGCAGGCGATGGCCTTAATCACCCTGTGTGCTCTTCAGCATTCATGGTGCAAAACCTGAAACAAAGCTGATGGTACATAGACATCTTCTATGAAACACACAGTTTGCTCACTTGGATTCATTAAACTTCTACAAATGGCTACAGTTTAGGGGTCAAGCAGCAAACCCTTTTTACAATAATCAAGCTAATTACAGTACCACGACTTTATTGAGTGCCTAAATATAAGACACGGCAGCTGAATTTTCAAAGAAAATAAATTTTGTACATGATGACGCTGTGTGCACGAAAACTCCTGGTATTGTCTTCTTCTGTGCACAATCTGTCTCTTCATTTCTGTCTAAATTTTGTGTTTACTGCTATAGTTCCCCCGAAGGCCATTAGCCAGTTAAAAAGCTATAAATTAGCTGCATAGTTGTATAGAACGCAGGGGATGAAGAGTATGGAAACACTGCCAGATAACAAGTGCATACATTAGTTTTTGTAACAACCTTTACAGGCTCTGAGAGACAATTAATAAATTAAGAAAATGAAGGTGTCTGTTTCTTTTTCCAAGAAATACACATTTTACAGTGAATCTTTGGTAACTGTAATTACAAATTGGTAATTTGTTCTAATCATTTAGATAAGTTGTTCTGAACTTAAAAGTTATTTGATTTTAAAGACTACTAATCAGTTTTTGTAAAAAAAAAATGGTGCCAGTTAACTTAATTTGTATTTATTTAAATAATGATTGGCTCTTTCCGACATGCAAACACAAAAAACAGCAGAAAGAAAAAAGGAAAACATTAGACACAGAAAAAAATGTATTACACCACTGAGAGATTTTTTTTAAATTTCAGAATGTTCGGTTCATTGTTAAATAGATAATTCCTGGGTTTCTGATACATTTTTACTACCGTTCTTTACTTGGACAGGTTTCTCCCATCTAGATGTTATGTTGGTTGAGTGTTACGACCCAAAAGCTGACCAGTGGAACATCCTCCAGACACCTATACTGGAGGGCCGCAGCGGTCCAGGCTGTGCCGTTTTGGAGGACAGTATCTTCCTCGTGGGTGGCTACAGCTGGAGCATGGTAATAAATGTTCTTTACATTTAATATAAAATATCTGCATTTTAATATATTCAGTTACTGATAATGGCAGAAAACACACATTTCTCTGACCTGGTAAACTATTTGAGTAATTGATATTAATAGAAAGTCAGAAAGGACAGTTTGCCATTGTGAAGATGCCACAGATATTTTAATGTGGACACATTTGTTCTCCAGTTGTACAGTTTGTTCATATGTAAAAATTGCTCCAAGATACGTGCTATGATAAATTCTTTTAACTATGTAACTTGACCAAAACTGAACACAGTGGCCAAAAGTCTGAAGAAAATGTTAAAGTACCTTCATAAAGCTAGCAAAATATTCCCCTCAGAAGGAAAATATAAATAACTTGAGGGTTGAAGAAACTTTCACAGAATACTGTTTGTCATACATCGAAGTATTAACAGTTCTTTGTAAGAGTACTTCTTGAATATTTACTCATTTCATCATGTTCAATTCAATTCAATTCAGTTTATTTATATAGCGCCATTTCACAACAGATGTCATCTCAAGGCACTTTACAAAAAGAGTTATTACAATACAATGTTAAGTGTAGAAATTACAGAACCACAGAAGATTGCGTCGTGGAATTCTCAGCAATCCCTCATACTGAGCAAGCATGCAGCGACAGTGGGAAGGAAAAACTCCCTTTTAACAGGAAGAAACCTCCGGCAGAACCAGGCTCAGCACAAGCGGTTATCTGCCGCGACCGTCTGTGGCTTGGAGAATACATAACAGAGACACAGAAAGAGCAATAGAACTGATGCAGAAGTTTGTTGCAGGACGTGGAGAATTTTCCGTCACTGCAATGCCATCTTAGTCAGGGTCGTCAAGCAGGGCTAATCCGGAGCACCTACTATAATAGAAAACAGGTTAGTGCTTGAATTGACAGCACATCATGCAGTTGGGGAGAAGTAGGAGAGAAAGTAGGAACAGACCCTAATAATGTCCTCCAACAGCCTAGCCTAAAGCAGCATAGCTACTAACATTAACCTGTCTCCTAGCTACTAGGAGACCTGGCTACCAACACTCTGTCTGAGTCCTCCTGACCCGTGGACGGTGTAGGGCCGGTAACGGCCCCCGTCATGCCGGGGTCTTCTCGGAGTCGGGTTGTTTGAGAATGCAGCCCAAAGTGGGTGGTAAACTCCATCTAAGGCTAAATACCGGCACGAGACCGATAGTCGACAACTATCTTAAGGAAAAATAGACAGAACTGAGAGGACAGAGTTGAAGAGGGCGAGAAACGTTTAAGAGATAAACGGGTGGGGTCCGCACAGTCTGCCCGGGGGATTCAACCCGGCAGGTAATGGGCGGCCGCACTGTGCGGGAGGATCCCATTGAGGGACCCCTCTCCGGCGCTGGCTGGCCCCTGTGGGGCACATTTCTTCCGCGGCGGTAAGCCGCGACCGGCTCCGGATCTTTACCTGGCTTACATTAATCTATCTCTACCTAGCTACTCTACCTCTTCCTATCTCTTCCTAACTTTTGACACTCTGCCTGACTACTAACATTAACCTGTCTCTTCCTATCTACCTGTCTGACCTGACTCTAACTACCTATAAACATATCTCTAACTGTAAGCTTTGTCAAAGAGGAAAGTTTTTAGCCTAGTTTTAAAGATAGACAAATTGTCTGCTTCACGAACCAACCCTGGGAGCCGGTTCCATAGGAGGGGAGCCTGATAGCTGAAAGATCTGCCACCCATGTTGCATCCACAAACAGCAAAGTGTTTACTGGAAATGTTATGTGATACCTTGATACAAAGCGTTACATAATTGTGAGGTGAAAGAAATATTACATGTTTAAAAAAAGAATGCAGTTCTGAAAATAAGGCCCTCTCTACTGTAATGCCTCCATCCAGTGCAAATAATTATCTTTAAGAGTCACAGACGTTTTAAAATTAATTTTAATTAAAATAAAAATACTTTATTTATCCCAAAGGGGAATTAAAAAGGGTTGTGCCCACCTTTATGTGCCCATCAGAGTATCTTCAAACAGTTGCTGTAGATGGTGATGCTGTGGGCAGGGAGAATCTCTGTTAACTGTCAATCTTGCAACGAAGTTAGAGAAATTTCTGACTGAAGAAACAATTGTTTCATAAATGTCATAACATAATAACGACTTAGTATACAGGCAGCAAAAATTATATTTCACAGTAACATTAATTTCTGTTCAGTTCAGTTTATTTATATAGCGGCAATTCACAACTGATTTAATCTCAAGGCACTTTACAAGAAAAATAATTTTAATACAATTATACAAACATTCCAATCAGTTAAAAGTTTTAAGGAATCACTGTAGATTGCATTGAGCCGCTGAGGTGAGGTTTTGCCCTGAACATTCAGACCCCTAGCACACCAATTCATCAGCTATCCTTCATACCTAGCAAGCATATTACGACAGAGGGAAGGAAAAACTCCCCTTTAACAGGAAGAAACCTCCAGCAAAACCTGGCTCAGTACGAGGTTCCATCTGCCACGACCCATCTTGGGATTTGAGAAGACAGAGCATAGACAAGGAAAGACATGTTGTAAATTGATAGAAACAATCATTACTTACATTTCCGAAAGTATTTTGTGTATACAGTAGTAACTTATAGTAAGTATACACTACTTTGTGTTGGTCCATTACATAAAATCTTAAGAAAACACGGCAAAGATTAAGATAAAATTCAAAAATCTTGAGGTATAAACAGAAATATCTGATTTTCCTTTTTCTTAGGGGGCCTATAAGTCTTCGACCATCTGCTACAGCCCAGAGAAGGGAACATGGACGGAGCTGGAGGGAGAGGTGGCGGAGCCTTTGGCGGGCCCAGCTTGCTCCACAGTCATCCTGCCTGCCTGCCTTCCTTTCAACAAATGACAACTAATCCAGCCGATGGGTGGTGAGGGGGATGAGCAGCAGCATGGCGACTGGGGGGAGGACCACCAATAAACAAAAAAATTGTCAATAATTTTTCTGAAGAAAACCCTCCAGCTTTAGCCCAGTTGTTGTGTAAAAATTATTTTTTTACAGGTCTGACCAGAGCACTTTCATTATTCTCTACTAAAAGGTTGAGAAGGGAAAAATTATGGTATTACTCGTTGATTTAAATTAATCATCCGTTCTGAGAAAAGGTCCGTTCCTTCATTGATTTTATTTATTTAAACAATTTGCAAGTGTTTTTGGCTTCTCTTACATCGCACGCATAGTGTTGAGCTGAATTATAGCATTTCAGATCCATTGTACTTTGTACACAGTAGAGGCATCATCACCAGATTAAGTTTTAAGCAGGCTGGGTGAATTAAAAGTGTATAAATATTCAAATGTTATGTTTGTACTCATTGCTCTCTGTCAGAATTGTTCACTTACGTAAAAGATATTTGGAAAATGTATATATTTGAGCATCTGAACTGGGACACTTCTGGAAAACTGTTAGTAAACATAGAAACTGAACTAAAGCGTCGCTCTCAGTTGCTATTTTAACTTGTCTTAATAATGTACACTCAAACTGAATTTGTGTTTTCTATAAATTAAATCTTCCCAGATTTTTGTGTTAACTTGTCTTGATGCAACGAACAAAGCTATTCCAGAATCATGATTGATTACTAATGTTATTGTAAAGCACTAATATAATTCAGTGATAGTACAATCGAATTGGAATTGCTAGCCAGTATAATTTTCTGGGTAGATATATGCGGAGGACATTTTTGGTGTTTGTTCTCTAAATTCACAGGAACAGGTCTGTTTATGAGACCACATGACTTAATTGTTTAATATAGTTAAAAACAAGAGAGCATACAGGGAGCGATCTTTGATGCACTTTTAACTCAGCAAAGTTCCCTATCTTGTAAATGAAATATATGTGCCGTGTTTAAGAGATATCTTCAGTGCAAATGAATTCAGTCTTGTCAGCGTTATTAGATTGAATAAAATTGACTCTAAATATTGATGATGTTGAATTCTGTAAAAAAAAGTTGTTGATTTCATTCTTGTATATAAACCGCCTGCAGTGAAACCTTTTTGTGCACTCAACTTTGGATTTATTCTCAAATCCTGTTATGTATTTGGCATTTTAGAAAAAATAAAATAAAATGATTGATGATCAAAAGGACTCTTTCAATCCGTGATAGTGTAAAAAAAGGCAACTTGGAATACATAATATTCATATGTTTTCAGATAAATCAAGCTTTTGATACAGCGGCAAGATCATCCATTATCTATACCCATCTATTCTAAGCAGGGTGTCGTGGAGAGGGTGTCTATTTCTAGCATTCATTGGGTGAAAGGCAGGCTACACCTTGGACAGGTTGCCAGTTCATCGCAGGGCAGCAGAGAGATACAAAGGACAATCACCCATGCAAGCACACACTCATACCTAAGGGGAAATTTAGAGAGACCAATCCACCTTACAGTCATATTTTTGGACTGTGGGAGGAAGCCGGACTACCAGGAGGGAAACCACAAAATGCAAAGGGTGAACATCCAAACTCCATGTAGAAAGACCCCATGCCTGGGATTCAAACCCAGGACCTTCTTGCTGCAAAACAACAGTGATGCAACCTGTCCCACTGTGCAGATTTATTTCATTGAAAAATCCAAACCTGCTGTTTGCACGACTGCTGATAATACTTTAGACAACCCCTTTTGTCAAATAGACCACACTTGGTCTTATTGCATTTGACAAAGCTTGGAGCACACACATATTTGAGAACTTTCTTTTGAACAAGCTGTCGAGATTATCTGCAGCCTACCTTCAATTCAAACCTTGTGCTTTCATTAAGTTAAGTTTTGGGGACAAACAAAGAAAGTTTGTCTTAAAAACTATTTCTATGTGGACCTTTCACCAGGGTTAGTTTAGGTAAAGTTTTAGATTATGACAAATGTGACCAGAAAGTAGAAAATAATATCAGCAAATATAAACTACTTTGGTTTGAACTTATCCTGCTGAAAGACTGAAAATGACCAGTAGCAATGCTGTGCACTCGAAACGATGTAGGGAACATTTTACTGACAATGAGGTTTGTTCTTTAGAGTTATTTTAAATCAACTTAGTATATTAATATAGTATCCATTCACAGCAACTATCATCTACAGGTACTTTACATAATAACCATAACGAGTTTATATAAACCCATACATTTTTCTTCTGGTATCCATTCAAGGATTTCTCACCCTAAAGCCTAGAGAGTCTGAGTCAGCCAATTGTACCAAGTCACTGATTTTGCTGTAAATTTTTCCTCCAGAACAACCATGTGGTGACGGTAGACAGTTCAATACACTAATTGATTCATCAGAATCAGAAACAGAATCAGAATCAGCTTTAATGGCCAAGTATGACACATACAAGGAATTTGACTCCGGCAACTTTTCTCTCCAGTACAGAACTTAAATAAGTGAAATTAAAACGGAAATAAAAATAAATACAAATAAATAATAAAGGATAATATATACACCAAACCAGGGTTATTGTACAGTAAGTATATACAGCAGTGCAGAGTTTTAGTTTATTGTTCATGTGAATGGACTCAGACTCTGTGACTATTCAGAGTTCATCAGAGCGACAGCCTGGGGGAAGAAACTGTTCTTGTGTCGGGTGGTTTTGGCGTACAGCGCTCTGTAACGCCGGCCTGAGGGGAGGAGCCTAAACAGATTGTGGCCAGGGTGTGAGGGGTCAGTGGTGATTTTTCTGGCCCGCTTCCTGACCCTGGCCCGGAATAGGTCCTCAATGGAGGGAAGATCAGTACCTATGATCCTCTCTGAGGACCTGACTGTTCTCTGCAGTCTGTCCTTGTCTTGCCTGGTGGCGGATCCGAACCAGACAGAGATGGATGAGGTCAGGACAGACTGGACTATTGCTGTGTAGAATATGGTCAGCAGTTCCTGAGGCAGGTTGAACTTTCTGAGCTGACGCAGAAAGTACAGCCTTTGCTGGGCCTTCTTCCTTATAGAGTCAATGTGGGAGGTCCACTTCAGGTCCCGTGTGATGGTGGATCCTAGGAACCTGAAAGACTCCACTGTGGGGACTGGCCTGTTGGTGATTATGAGAGGAGATGTTGATGGGGGTCTCTTCCTGAAATCCACTGTCATCTCCACAGTTTTGAGCGGGTTTAGCTCCAGGTGGTTCTGACTGCACCAGAGGACCAGCTGTTCCACCTCCCTTCTGTATGCAGACTCGTCGCCGTCACGGATGAGTCCAATGACGGTGGTGTCATCTGCAAACTTCAGGAGTTTCACAGAAGGGTCTCTTGACGTGCAATCAGTGGTGTAAAGGGAGAAAAGCAGTGGGGAGAGAACACATCCCTGGGGGGCGCCGATGCTGAGGGACCGGGTGCTGGATATGAAGTTACCCAGTTTCACCTGCTGCCTCCTGTCAGTCAGGAAACTGGTAATCCACTGACAGGTGGAGGGAGGCACGGTGAGCTGGGACAGTTTTTGGTGGAGGAGCTCTGGGACGATGGTGTTGAATGCAGAGCTGAAGTCCACAAACAGGACCCGAGCGTAGGTACCTGCAGAGTCTAGGTGGTGCAGGATGTAGTGGAGAGCCATGTTGACTGCTTCATCCACTGACCTGTTTGCTCTATAGGCGAACTGCAGGGGATCTAGCAGGGGATCCGTGATTTACTTCAGGTGGGACAGCACCAGTCGCTCAAAGGATTTCATGACCACAGATGTCAGGGCGACTGGTCTGTAGTCATTTAATCCTGTGACAGGGGACTTCTTGGGAACCGGGATGATGGTGGAGCGTTTGAGGCAGGAGGGGACCTCACACAGCTCCAGGGAGTTGTTGAAGATCTGAGTGAAGATGGGAGCCAGCTGGTCAGCACAGACTTTCAGACAGGACGGAGACACTCCATCAGGACCTGATGCCTTCTTAATCCTCTGTCTCTGAAATAGTTGGCGCACATCCTGTTCACAGATCGTCAGCGCAGGCAGGGGGTCAGGTCTTTTGTGATGGAGATGGTGGGGGAGGTAGAAGGTGTGAAGGTTGTTTCAAACCTGGAGAAAAAGTCATTGAGGTCCTCAGCCAGGCGGGGGCTCCCCACAGGGTGGGGGGATGGTTCATTCATTCAAATCTATGTTATACAGTGTATATATTTCCAAAATGCTAGTGATCGATCTCTTCCAACACATAACAGTGAAAACAATTATAAAAGAATGAAAGCATCTGAAGACCCAAAACCATGTTTTGCAGTGTCCAGCAGGAGTCAGTAGTGGGTCCCACCAGGCTTACTGTGTAGAATGACAGTAAGTATGAAATACACTGAAATCTGTTGCCCTGAAAACTATAGTAGAGATTATTCAAACCCGAAATATGAATTTAACACTATTTATTATATAAAATTACAAATACATCAACATGCAGTAATTAAATAGATTGTAATAGCCAGTGTTGGGAGTAATGCATTACAAAAGTAATGAGTTACAGGAATATATTACTTTTTTCAGTAACTGAGTAGTGTAATGCATTACTTAAAAAATATACAGCAATATATTACTAGTTACAATTTCAGTAACTCAAGTTACAAATGCATTTTAAATAGTTTTTCTGGCCATCTAATGCAACAGACCAAATCAAGTTGGAACAGGATCCACTTCCTGTTGCTCAAAACTAAAACATCAGAGAATCAGGACGGCTGAGGAAAAGATGGACTGTACATTTAAACATTAATCACACTGTTTTCCTAACCATCTGTTGTAAGACTTCAGACATCAGACTCTCATCTTTGTCAGCCATCTTTGTGATGAACACTTTCAGCACATTCTTTTGATTAGATTTAACAAACATTACCATGAAATAGAAGGCATAAAAAGGAACTTGAGACTTAATTTTAATAAAATATTCCTAAAAATACAGTATTTGTTGTGTGACGCTTGTGTAAAATGTAAATTGATAAGTTACAGTTGTTAGAAGTCGTGTTAGATATTTAAGATATTTAGCCAAAAGTAACTTAAAGTAGTGTAACTCAGTTATATTTTTAAGGCAGTAATATGTAATGCAAACATATTACATTTTTGACATTGTAACTAGTAATGTGAAATATATTACAATTTCTTTGTAACTTGTCCAACACTGATAATAGCCCATTACTGAAAAGTTCATTTATTTCAGTAACTCAATTCACATTGATAACATGTCTAAAGCCTTTATGTTAGGATTTCACCACTTATGGCTTTAAAAAAACAGCACTCAGAATTTAAAAAAATAATCAGAGCTTTTTTTTAATACAGAAATGTGGTCTTAAAGAAAAGCACATTTAATGCCTGCTGAAAGGTTGTTATTTTCAAAATGTATTTTTAACAAACCAGCATCATGGGAATGTTTAGTCATAAAAAAAAGACTATATATATGTGTGTGAGCAAAAAGTCTCCGGAACTCAAAATCAAAATCGTGTTTGAAAGTTTTGAATTCATGACAAACGGCATCATAAAATTTTTGAGGCAAAAAGTTTTCTGATTAAGTACAGCTTTTCAAACCCAATTTTCCTGTTGTTTTTCCAAATTTTGTATAAAACCACAAAAAAAAAAACAACAAACAAACACATTTGAAATACAATTAAAGATGATGTGGTCTTGGCATCAATTCATTTTCTAACACTTCTCAGATATTTAAATTATTACATTAACAGTATAATATGCTTGATTTCATTTATACATTTAACATTTTAAATAAATAAATAACTTTCTTATGAAGTGATGCAAAAAGATATGCAAAGAAACAAAGAAAGCCCACCTGTCTACACTTATTTCTCATAATTTTTTAACCATTTATTACTGTCTGTTGAATGAATTTGTTACTGTAGACACACACAATGCTTCTTTTCTTTTCTTGCTTGGCCTCTCCATTACATGCATCCACATGGCAAGATGCTCTGAGGACAGGACAGCAGTTACTTCCTCACAGAGATGATTCTGCCAGATTACATAAATCCATATCTTTCTCAAAAGGGCTATAAAAAACAGATATTCAACCGCATTACGCTTACAGTCTAGATATTGCTAAATGCTTAAGGGATGATTGAGGGTCATAGCTACAGTAGTTTTCAGCAGAATGAGGAAACAGAAGACCTTTGCTTATTTGATGAAGACAAAGACATGTAAAGCTGTCCACTGAGGAAAATCAAGAAATTTAGGCAGGTAACAACAGCTTTAATGTGAACGTCTAGCATGTGTGGATTTGAAGTCTTAATTTCTCCTTCAGTGTTGGTGGCAGCAGATGGTTTCTGCACTGCTCAAAGTCCCACTCATGCTCAGCCTTGGGAATAAAAGGATCATGAGTGACCTTTTAATTATCACATAGACCATCCTTGCTCTGTTTTAATCAAAGACAAACTATTCACTGTAATTAGCTCTGCTGGAATAGTTCTACTTGATAAAGATTCATTTCCCCCCCAAAAAACATGGTTACATCCTTCTCATTCAGAGACTAAAGCTTTTAAACACATATTCCAAAGCCTTATAGTTCAAGGAAGAATTTGTGATGACATAGAATTAACCCGAAAGAATACAATAAAGTTACAATTTTGAACCGTAGTGTATCTACTATGTATGACTGTAATCCAATATTGAAGTAGTTAAAGTAAAAAAAAATAAAAAAATCCCCAGATTAATTTCTCAAGTATAAGTAAACTCAACTAAGCCAAGTAGGGCTATAAAAGTTCACGTAAGATTGCCTGTGAGGTTTTTTTCTTTTTCTATTTTTTGTGGAAATTCGACAATGACTGCCTCAAAAGTAAACAAAAAGGTCAGAACTATGTACAAAGATTCTGTACTGTCATGGGTTTGTGGAGATCGAGGACCCCAATGCAGGCAGGAGGGTGAGTTTAAAGAGATACACTCTTGGAATCTGAAATCCAAAGTTAACACATCTAGTGAAATAGAACAGGTAAACAACAGGCATCATAAAGGGTAATAGGGGGAGTTGACAAAGACTGAGTAAAACTGGAGGGTCAAACACTGGAGAGAGAGAGTGAATGGATAGGAAACAGCTAAAATTAGTTGCTAATGAAAATGAAAGAAAATGACAGAAACAGCCCCAAAGTGAAAGCATGATCACGGAAACTGACCAAAAACAAACAAAACATAAGTCAGCAGTCTACCATGACTGCGGGACCCACGCACCGCCGCCTCGACACTATCTAAACACTTCCCCTGAGCCTAATAATAAAATTTGCATAGCAAAGTGTCGAAAAGACAAAAATAACGGCTGTTGACCAACATGGCCGACCTCCTATGGGAAATGGAACCTGGATCCACCAAAGTTTTTATAGGTCTTCAAAAATATACGTGAAAAGAATTTCACAATCCTAGTTGAAAGCATTGATTGAGGAGGATTGTTTTAATGCTTCTAGGGGCGCTTTGCCGGTATTAGGCCTTGCCCACCAAATATTTGCATACTCTTGGGGCTGGACTGATATCCATGTTGGCTATCCGGCGCAGATCAGAGGATGCTTATAGAAATGAGAGCCAAACAAATTTCTGTTGCGTGAAATGAGGATTCGCCACGCCGCAATAGCCACACCCTGTTTCTAAATATCTCTGCTGTGGAAACCAGGTTACACCAATTTATTTTTAGTCACTGTCCACAGCCAGATGTTGATTAGGTAAAAAGGGACAAATACAGACCAAATACATAAGCTCCAAGCGGAGTTTGTTCATATGTAACATGTATGAATAGCACAAAATGCTGGCTTTGATCTAAAATGGCAGAATTCCTGTGAGGTTTGGATTTTTTTGAAAGAGTTTTTGATGGAGGTCATCACCAACAACATATATTTACTGAAATTGACATTTCTTGTCGAAAACACTGCTTATTGCTGATTATTTTAATGATCCTAGGAGGCGCGGTGCAGGAATTTGGTCCCACCCATCAAATATTTGCATACATAACTGTGAGGTGTTGCACATGCTGTTGTATTTTGTGAATATAACACCAACTTGTTTTCAGTCTCTCTGTCCGCAGCCAGATGTTGATCAGGTAAAAAGAGCCAAACACGAAACTTTCTAGGTAAAACATTGCACTCCCTGTTCTAAGGAGGCAGGCCTTAAGAATGTATTGAATCTTGGTATGTGATGAGACCCAGGAAGTTTGGTTCGGCTGTGACCTTGTGTGTTGAAGTTAATACACCTTGTACATTTATGGTGAAAAGCTTTATTTTGAGGCTGAGCCAACCCCACCTGCTTTGACACATAAAATTATTTTTGATAACTTTTGCCTGAAGACCGTCATCACTTGTTTACAAATCTGTAAGGGAAAAGCTCTAGGAGGTGTTCATTCAAATATGACGTGTATAAATGGCAAATAAATGTCTTGTTGGTTTCAAAATAACCGACTTCCTGTTGGGTTTGGACCATGGGTCCAAGATACTATTTTGTATGTCTTTAGAGACTATATTAATGTACCAATTTTCATAATCTTCGAATAAAGTACGGCTATTCATCATTTTGCATCTGATCCAAATCAGATTAGTTTTGAAGGAATTAATAGCCAAATGTGTTGCCATGGCATGACTGAGTGGGAAGGTCTTCAGTAAGGTCACGCGTAGACGTACAATACGCTGGTAAAAAAAACAAAAACAAAAGGTTTTAGTTTATAATTTGATACATAATTTGTACATAACAAGGAAGGCTTGTAGATATAAATATTTGTTGGCAACGGAAATCTGCTACATCTTCTTGTACGGCCGTTTCCATTATTTTAGATAGTTTTGTGCGGTTCTGCGCATGTCAAAAATCATTTATTGAGATCAAACGTGTAACGAATGTAAATGCTTGTCATAATCAGATCGATTTTTTCAGAGACGATATACACTGTCAAATTTTAATCCGAACTATGATCCAATTAAAGACATTTTGCACATGTAAACGTAGCTAATGCTGCCTCATTCTCTCCCTTATCTCTCTGCTTATCAATAAACATTTTAAAACCTGATTGAGGCTGTCATCTGAGTTGGAGTTCTTTGAAACCATCTTTAGTCAAACACCATAAGAAAACTGAGGATTTTTTTAAATTACATACTTTACTTCAATACAGATTCCTTTAGCATTTTGTCATCTTAACATCCGATCAAGCTAATATTGATGTAAGATAATAGCCTGTGTAAATAAAAAAGCAGTTTTTAAATGACTTCATTTCTTGAGATAAAAAATATTATCCTTTATAAAAATGAGTCTAAACCAAACAAATGGCTGAGCCCATTGAACAGCAACACCTACAATCAAGTGTTTATGAAACCTGCAATGAGTGTTTTGCTTACCGTGGAAGGATTTTGCCTGTTTTTTCTTAATTCAGACACACTGGAGGTTTTTTAGGGCCAGATTAGTATGAATAGCTTGTTTCCCTCGGAAAAATCAATTTAAAAACTGCATTTTGAATTTCCTCAGGTTATCTACATTTGATTATGTAACTATTTTTTAATCTGAAATATTTAGGTGTGACAAAAAAGAAGCAACAACAAAAGACATTTGCAATAAGCCTCTTAATTTTTCATTTTGTAATAGATTTTTTCAGTGCTTTTAAGTGAACAACAAGAAGTGCCGGTACTCTTTTTCATCGAGGTTGGAACATAAAATACAGAGATTCCTGAATGTAAGTATAGCACAGTATAATGAGGTCCCTCATTCTGTATGCATCATAATGCGAATAGAAAGGGAGAAAGCTAAGGTCAAATCTCCTGTATAATCATATTGAGTCATATGTTGACTGTGTACATAAAATCATTTCAAATGAGAGTGTACAATTACAAAATTCCCTTTGCTTTATTGATAGAAAAACAGGCAAGTAACAACAGCATAACAGAACATGTTACCTTTCCTTGAAGTATAACAACAGTGCTACTGAATTTATTGATTGAAAAAGTACAATTTCTTGATATATAAAAGACAAAACTGAATGTTGTTGCTTTTTTTTTAAAGGAAATACAGGAGAGATCCATTAAACTTTTGTTTTAAATCCCACTATTATATTTACATATGCCCTGTTAACATATTCATCTTTTAGCCTGTTGCTAAGGTTAAATAACTACTTAACCTTCTGAATATTAAGATGACTGTTTGGACAACCCTGAGCGTCCTCTTCATGAGACTATCCTACAACAACAGTGTCTTCAGTCAGTGGCTTCTTCGGTTTTGCTGCAACACAGACTGCTACAGAAGATCCATCCTGCCCACAGCCATCAGATCTAAATTTAGATCCTCCATCCATCCATCATCTTCCGCTTATCCGGAGTCGGGTCGCAGGGGACAGCAGTTTAAGCAGAGAGACCCAGACTTCCCTCTCCGCAGCCACTTGAGCCAGCTCCTCAGGAAGAATCCCAAGGCGTTCCCAGACCAGCCGAGAGAGATAGTCCCTCCAGGGTCCTGGGTCTTCCTTACCCGGGAGGCATCCGGAGGCATCCTGACCAGATACCCAAGCCACCTCAACTTACTCCTCTCAATTTGGAGAAGCAGTGGCTCTACTCTGAGCCCCTCCTATATGACCGAACTTCTCACCCTACCTCTAAGGGAGAGCACTTTAAGCGTAGAGGATGGATGGGTGGATGGATACAATTTATTACTTAATCACTTTCTTAATCCCTGTGCTCACTACAATACAGGATAGAAAAAATAAATAAATATTTAATTTTATTCAATCAAATTTAACCTGGACTCTGGAAGGTTACTTTTTCAAATATAACAAAAGTCACTTCTTATACTTCAAGATTTGGTTTCTCCAAAAGTGTGTAGGATTATTTAAATAAAGAGCAAAATAAGCATAATTTATTGGCGTTTTTTGCTGTGTGGCTTTAGTCCACCATCTAGTGGTACATATCTGAGAATTTGCACCCCTATCACTGTTTCACATTGCTACCTGTTGCAACGTTTTTTAATCATTATTAGCGTTATTACCCCTGCCTAAACTGGTGATCATCTGAGAATATCAACTAAACTCTCATGATTAAGTTTTGAAGCCACAACCCTGCGCGTTGTAATCCACAAACCAAGTGACTCATATCGCCGGCAGCCGATTTGCATAAAGATGGTTGGGATTATTTCCTCGCTCACGTCTTGTCTCCATGCGTGTTTACGCTCATGTGTGCCACACGGGGCTGGCTCCGAGCCACCCAACGGTATTTATAGCCCTACAGTAGCGACCAGCATCACTCAACGAGAAATCTTGCTCTGAGCATCAAACTTGGACTGACTGAGTGGCAGACAGACTGAAGGAGGGAGGGGGCATGGATTTAGGATCCAGCACAGGATGAAGGAGCCCACCGCACCTCGAGGTAAGCCGATCAGATCCACTGATCAACGCATGGGTTATTTAATTATTTATTTTTATTGCCTCATTCTCGTGGGTAGCTTCTGTCCTCCAGTGTGCATTTTAACAATCTATTTCCATACTTCTGAGTGTTGCTTTGTTCCTCCCTCCTCCACTCTCCAGCGCGTCAAACACTTAACTCCACAGGAATAAAGAAGCGACAGCTTAATTAACAATACCCGTTAAATGGTTAGTTAATTCATTTCCAAGGCGATTGTCGACGTGCGGCTGACGTGAACAAATTGGACGAAGGGGGCGCCTGTTGTTTTACTGGGCACTAATTAAAGGAGATCACAGCCTGGGAGCTGAAATTGGAATGAAAAACAAATAAGAAAAAAAGGGGGAAAAAATAAAATAAAAAGCATTAACTCCTTTGCTTTAACAAATAATTATCATATTATAATTTGAAAATGTATGTGCTTTTTTACTGCTTTTTGAATACGTCTGCCACATGTAAAGGATCCACCCTGTTTCTAGTTTATAGCCTGTTGATATAATCAGCCTTGACCTTTGATTACCCTCGTCTGTGGCTCCACAGCAGACTAATAAAATAGTCTACTGTACCATCTTTTGTGCTTCCATCAGAGGCAGCCCATAAATGTGCCATCAGACTACCTTCTAAATGTGTGTGCTGACCTTGCAGCCTCTTCCAGCTTTCACAGAGGAGCTTCTCTGGTGTTGGAGGGCAGAGCTCAGCTCAAGCTGTGTCCAGTTCATGTCTGAGGAGCCCCTGTTGCTGATGATGAGTGAGTCACTTAGCGCTTTTTTGCTTCAGCTCCTCCACACTCAGTCATCTTCCTTTCAGCTTCCAGCTCAATGGAACGGTCTTGTTTTGTCTTGCTCCTGACTGACTGGCTCTTTGCAAACTTGCTGTTTTTCAGCCGTTTGACACTCCATCTGACCCCTTGCTTTTTTTTGTCCCAGTAATACACCCTGTGATGGCTGCAAAAAGAGAGAGGTTAAACTGTTCAAATTGTATATTTATTGCTGGATTAAAGCTAAAAAAGACCAAACTCGAATCTTACTGTCAGTAGCGGACCCTAAATAAATGCCCCCCTGGGCGAGCCTCTCTTGTGCCTGATAACCTCTAAAACAATTAAGATTCTTGAACCCCTTTCTGACCAAAGCAATATCAAACTTGTTCAGGTTGCAACTGATGATATTCTTTGAGCACTTGAGCAAAATTAGCTCACTTAGCATAGAGTGCCTTCTATTTCACTTACACAGAATGATGTATTTCAAGCATTTATTTATGTTAGTGTTGATTATTATCACTTAAACCCAACGAGATGTTTTGATTGGGCTCTACTTCACTATCTTCTACAGGCTGCAGTTGGCCCAGTTGTTTTTGTGGCTTTTTCTCCTACAGTTTCTCCTTCCAGCAAACTTTTCAATAATATGCTTTGTTACACCATTTTATATACAGGTAACTTCCTCAGCAATGGCATTTAGGGGTTTGAAAAGCTCATGAAGAGTGGAAAGAAATGTCAACTGAACAACTGTCGAATAGGCAATCTTTTCTGTGTAGGTTATGATTTAAGATTTGTATTGTTTTTGTTTAATGTCTGTTGAAAAACTGGATTTTATGACTTTATTCTTGGCATGCCACAATCATCTAAATCTGAATAAAACATTTAAATAGATTATTTTATGTGCATAAATCTATGGAATTTATGAGTTTCACTTTTTCAAATTTAATCACATAAAAATAAACTTTTCGTAGATCTAATTTACTGTGATACAACATCATGAAGACTATTATATGACTTACTCATACAGTGCTGCAGTCATGTCTGGTTTACACTTTTACATTACAAACCTAGTAAAGTTGGGAATTTATGAAATTAAACTTAAAACTTCAGTTTAATTGCACATGCATAATTTTGGCATCTATGGTATTGTTTATTTGGATTTAGTATTGTTCACGGAATGTGGTTCTCAACCTCTCACAAGGTTTAGAATAAGGTTTAACAAGTGAAATTAAAATGCACACTCTAAGAAATGAAACAAGGATTCTTTTGTTTAATCCAGAGTTTTATTTTAAATATACTTAAAATTGTTCATTTTAGGGGTGTAAATAATAATTTGAGATACCCATATTACCCATATTAACCCATATTGTTTTATGCTTAATTGACAGAGTTTTGTGGAAAACATTGCCTTACTTTATTTTTATGTACATTTCCAGTTCTTTTTGACACTTAAAATACTGAATATTTCAGAGTTTTTAACATAATAGTTTGAACTCTTCAATTTATACACATTTGTGCTGAATTTGAAATCCGGATCATTCTTGATAAACAAAATGAAAATTGTAACTTTTTAAGGTCTGCAACAAATAAAGCGCTCCTTAGGGCTCCCTGTTGGCTGGTCTGAAGCAGCAGCTCAGAGCAGATCTTCTCCAAATCATTTTATTTACAGCTGAACATCACAGGCACTGTTTAAAACATGTAGTTTATAAATTACATAATTTCTGTATTTAAAAATGATACACTTTTTGTGATAGGGGATACCTAAAGTCAATCAGAAAGCTTCAGCTGATCCAAGACGCTGCTGCTCACATCCTTACTTGAATGTAGATCAAATCAACCCAGTTCTAAAGTCCTTACGCGAGTCCCTTTAGTTCAGTGAATAGACTTAAAAATACTTTTACTAATTTTTAAGTCATTGAATGGCTAAGCACCAAAATATGCTGAAGATTTATTGTCACTATACCAACCCACAATACCACCTTGAGCTTCTATGCTCCCCTTATCTGGAACAAACTTCCAGACCACTGAAGCTCAGTGTTTAGTGTTGTTTTGAATCACATTTTCAGACATTTTTGTCTCAAGGGACCTCTGTTTTTATTGCTCTATAAAATGTAACAACAAAACCACCATATATTTGTTTTAACATGTCTTCAGTGTTTTACACAGAAACATTCCACTTGTTGACCAGTCTTGTTACCTAAAATAGTCCTTATCCCTTCGTCCCATCTTTAACTAACCATCTTTTCAATCACAACTAAGTGGACCTAGCTAAAACAGAGGTGATTCAGTATTGCTTAGAAGCTAGAAAGAAATGTTAATTTTAAAACAGTAGAACTAAAGATGCACTAAACATCAGGTGATTTTAATTGTCAAACAAATTACCAAGTCCAGTTGCGTTTGATTGAAATTTCCTTGAGATGGTCAAACACAGAAAATTCATTAAATGTATGAAAATCTACAACCATTTCTGGTCTATAAATGCACCAACCAACTATGTAGTTCGATAAACTTTTTAAGCTTGACATACATCATTGGCCAGTGCCCCTAGCTTGAATGCATAAGTCGGAATAATCATGTTTTTTTTAAATTTACATTACCGCAATTCCTTTAATGTCAGCTGAATCCAATTGAAGCAATCAAAACTGGAATATTCAGACTAGACCTCAAAGATAACAGTATTATCCTGCAAAAAGCATAATCTCTAAAACCTATATATATATATATATATGAAGCATTACATTAAAAAATACTGTGAATGAGTCACTCAGCCAGAGCTGATATTTATACTCTTCTTATCTTTTTGAATGGAAAAATACTGTATCAACGTTACAGCTACAGCTATATGAGCAGGAAAATAAGTCTTGCACTAAATTAAGAAGTTGGCATGTTGACAACAACAGTACATAGTTATAGTGTCTAACACATCCTAGTGACATTAGGTAATTAGAGCTAAAGACAGTGCTGGGGAAGCAATTCATTTATCAATCATTAGCTGTTATGTAATTTACAGCATTTCCACTAAATTATATAGATATAGGGATCTCTAAACTCAAAGGGAAACTTTTTCCGCAAAGAATGTTCATAAATCTGTTTGATAATTCTATTAAAAACACAGGTAACTGGTTGACCGGTGGTGCTGATCAAAAGACTAATTGGTACTGCCATCGCTCACTCCTCTTCTTCTGCCTCTTTGTCTTCCCATTTGTAGAATTATGGTGAATCTGCCAAAGTCCTGATCCCTGCAGACATGCACACCAGTTCAGACCAGTCCCTTTCCCTTTCCCTCACACCAACTCGCCCCTCTCCATCACGCTGTGGACGCACTCATGGCCAGTCCTCTCTGTCCCTGCCAGAGCCTGAGGAATGGAGGAAGCCCATCCCGTCTACCCGTCCTGGCCTGGCTCAAGGAGCTCGCTCCTGCTCCCTGCAGGTCCCTCATGGCGGCCCTGAGAATCTTGGCCTGCCTCCTCGTGCAGCCAGTTTTGACATACCCTACAGTCGGGATGAGGGTTCATCCGATCAGGGCTCGGGGTCACTCAGTCCTCATGCTGCACTGCGGCGGCGCGGAGGTCTTGTGGAGCAGAAGGACATCATTATGGCCCACCAGGCTCACAAAATACAGAGCACGCCGCAAGCCCGCAGGAAGGAGTGGGAGTGAGTATAAAAGAGCTTCCAATTCAAAGGATTTCTTTTTAAATGGTGCATGTAAAGATGATAAATCTGCAAGGATTAGGATGAAAGCCCCAATGAAAAAAATATATAGAAAAATCACACAAGCATAGTACATGGTTTTACTTATCAACCTGGAAATGTTATTTGTAAGGAAACACATTTTGTCAAAAATATGATCTGATACTTGTCAAAGAAAAGCTTTTTTTATGGTAACCTAGTTTTATATTTCTAAAAAGTCCTTAATATGAGCAGACATGAATAATAACAGGGCGGCTGAGCTGGAAATACAATGTAAGACAGTACTGACAATGATAATTACATCTGCAACTCCTGCTGTGACATATCTGTCTGTCATCAAAATAGTTGGAAGATGTGACACTCAGCTTCAGCAGATACTTAATTCACCAAGAAATTTCCATCATCAGTTATTTTATGACTAAATTATCCCTACAGTAAATTTAAATGTGTTTTTATCTAATAGTATTGGGTGTGAGTAGCTTTGTTGCTGTTACAGCACCAAATAGGAGGAAAGTAGAGATGTTCAAGTGCTGGTACAAAGAAAACTAATTTAAATTAAAATAAATTTCCTATAAAGAAGTATTTTTTATTATAATTAGCCACCCTCACCTGCCTCTCGTATGAATAACGTTCAGAAAAAAATAAGATTACGGATTTACAATAGTATTATTCATTTTATTGAAAATACACAGAAAAACGAATGAACCAGGCTGCTTTCATATCACTGGTTGATTCAGTTGATTTCACTTTGTGTGGAGCACTGTATGTGAACTTTAGGTAAATAATTGTTACATAAGAGGCATACATTTACTCAGATATTTCTGATGTAATCTGTTGATTGCTGATGCAGCTTGAATATCGTGTAGCCAATGCTACAAGACTGTAACTTTTGCTGTTTTAATGAGATGAAATGGAAATATTGTTGGTGGGCAGAATTAAAATTTTACTTATAAATACATTCTATTTATACATTTTTTATATAAATTTTATCCAAAGGTGTTTAGATAATTAACTATGAATCTATAAATTGCAGTTAGAAGGTTTTTGGTGCAGGCTCAAGGTACTTTTTGAATGAATTTGCTTTTCCTATCCTAAACTTGATGTTTATGGTCATTATTTTTGTTGAGACCACATTAATGGGCTAATTTGCCGACATTTCCATTAAGATATAACTTTTAATGCAAAGATCTTACATTACCCCATGAAATGTCTCACTCACACCACACTTTTAAGCTCTTTTATGGATATGCACAAACTAACTGTTGGGTTTTCACAAAACATAGCACTTTTTTGTGAAACATCTGCAAAATATTTTACCTTGAGCTTTAAAATGGGTCATATTATTCAAGAAACTACAAACAGTCAACCATTTTATTTTAGCGAGCCAATATTTTTTTAGTTGCGGCTTTCAGTTTGAACCCTTTTTAGTGCTTTCTTAATATGGGAGTGATGAGTATTTATGCTGACTTTCAATAATATTCTGGCCCCTGACATATTTTCCCATTGCAACCACGAACTTCAACATCTA
Organism: Apricaphanius iberus; assembly: GCA_028564705.1. NCBI lineage: Eukaryota > Metazoa > Chordata > Actinopteri > Cyprinodontiformes > Aphaniidae > Apricaphanius > Apricaphanius iberus. The sequence goes on from JAPXFQ010002614.1 coordinate 180,383, forward strand.
TTATTGGATTTTTATGTGATAGACCAACACAAAGTATTGAACAACAATGAACTGCAAGAAAAAAGGCATGGTTTTCAGAGATTTTTGCTGGTAAAATTCTGAAAGGTCTGGTGTACATTGATATTTAGCTCCCCTGAGTCAGTACCTTGAAGAACCTTTAGCTGCTGTTACAACTGTAAGTCTTTCCTCTACTGGCTTTACATGTCTACAAACTGAAATTTTTTCCATTCTTTGTAAAGTAGCACAAGCTCAGTCAAATTAGATTGAGAACATCTTTATACAATGTTTTTTATAATCGTGCGACAACTTTTCTGTTGGATTAAGGTCAGGACTTTGACAGGGTCATTTTAACACATGGATTTACTTTGATCTAAACCAGACTTGCAGCTCTAGCTGTCTGTTATGTCCAATTGTGTCATGTTTGTATGAAGTCTCATAACCCACACACAGAACACCAGTAGGGATGCGGCCCAGTAGGTCGTAAAATTGGGCGCGGGACAGACGGAAGTAGCGCTGAAAGCGAACCTCATCCATAAACAGCTCCTGGAGCAAATGGTTAAACTCCCAAAACTCAGAATGTATTTGAAGAATGGCCGCTGATGCACGCAATGTTGACGTTGTCTTGCCTTATCTAGCAAATAAAGCCAAGCCACTCTCTCGATACGACCCGCCATAGTTCAGAATGTCCGTCAACGGAGGAAGGCGCGCCGACGCGCTGTATTTTGCTAAGAAGCAAGCGTGGCAAACCTCAACATACATGTGCCAAACTACATGCGTTGGATACGTTGCTTGATGCAGACAAACTGCGGTGTGAACGCAGCATAACAAATAGATTCTGGAGAATCCATACACTAGGAGCTAGAAATCGCACAGAGGACCAGAGGTTTTACCAAGATTGTTTGTCGCACAGCTGTCGAGGGTCTAACAGGCAGCTCCTTAAATCCTCAGCCTGTGATAAGTCTCAATGAGCTGCACACGGGCAGCTACAATAAGATGCCTCTGCCCCAGGCTTGTTGGACAGGTCTCTGAGCTTAGCCAGGACCTCTGGTGGAATTTTGCAGATCAGTGGAGAAAATATGCAGGAATAAGAAAAAAATTGAGAAAAAACCCAGACTCCTAACTTATTGTCTGCCTGGAATCTGATCCTTAAACTTTGTTCTTTGACTTTGATCTGATTGGAGCACTGTTTTCCTCATTTTGTTAGTTTCCCTTAACAAAATTTAAAATCTGAAAATGAGAAATGTTTTAACTTGTTTTTGAACCATGCATTCATTTTCAACTTTGTGTTAGTCTATCACATAAAATACAAACACAAGACTTTAAGGGGAGTGAATGCTTTTGGAAAGCACAAATGGATTAGATCTGATCATCTGCAATAAATCCCCCAATTGTCAGACTTTCCTCCTTTTAATCACAGTCCATTCCACATTTTATAGTAGATTCAGGAATATTTTTCAGTCTGATGTTTCAAGCATTTCATTTCTCAGGTCCTTATTTGTCATCTTTGCTGGCACCATGCTAAAATTCAAAAGACTTTGTCTCTCATTCTTTAAATAAAACCAGACACCCACTCACACCCAATTGGCATATCACAAGGAACTGACTCTAATTTCATTTGAAAATTAACCAGCAATACATGACGGTAGCATCCAGATAATTAATGGGGGACCGTTTTCAATTTGAAAATAAATGATCAGAAATTATATGTTTTCCCTTACTAGTTTAAAAGTTGTTTATTTTACATTTATACATGAAAATACTAGTTTCAACTACATTAAATTAAAATAAATAAAAATGTAAGTTTTCTCCACATCATATTTTGGAAAGTAGTATAAGCAAATGTCTTTGCTTCAATTAGTGATGTAGGTTTTTTTTTTTTTAATCAGGTCTCGTCACTTTTTTGTAGTTTATCTAACCAGATTCCTTAGAGTCTAAATAATGATGGAGCTCTTTACGCTTACCTGTGAACCTCTGAACTCTGGAGCTGAAATGGTGTGATTGTCTACCTCTCACAATGTGAATGTGAAGAGGCACTGTATTAGTGTAACCTCCATTCAACCAGCATAACAACCCCCCTCCCCTCTTTTTCTCCACTTTTGGTTTTTATTTCATCTGCTGCACCTCCTGACCATTTTCATTTTATTGCTTTACATTCATGTTAATCCTGCATGCTCCACAAGTGACAACACATAGAAAATGTAAAAATGTATCAAAATATACGAATAAATACATTGTTAATATAATTTTCTGGGTGGTGTATACATGTATTGTGGTTATCTGTCCATTAGGGGATGCTAGGGAATCAAACTAGAGCTCATGAGTGATGAAGTAAGCAGTAGAGTTTTTGAATGCCGCTGAGCTTTTTCTCAGAATGTTAAAAGGCTATTAACACTCTTTAATGGGTAACATGACATGTTTGTTGAACTGACTATTGAATGTGTTAGGTTTTCTTCTCCTCCCACAGGCCTCTTAGTTAAAATTTCTGCACATTAATCCAACGTTCTGACCCAAATTTGGGTGTTACTAAACAAATTTGGACTCCGGTTCAGAAATGTGTAATTGGTTATATAAATATGGAACATAAACCAACACGGCGTTGCGCCAGTCTGCGACGATCTAAGAAGCCATTATTAGACGAATCAAACTGACATAACTCAGAAGAGAGAGTGTCTGTTGCTAGGGAACAGAGAGGAAAATAAAATGCTAAAACCACTCCAGTCAATGTTGGGTGAAAGCCTGTCTGCAATTATATAAATGCCCTTCAGAGCTCTGGCACCAAGTGCCATTAACATTTCAGCTCTCGCTGCATGTCACCTGCGGCCAAACTTTCTCAGTCTTCCTCTCTGCATGTATGTTTAAGATGTGACTCTTTACTTCTTGTTTGATCAAAATGTGAAACTACAAAGTCCAATTCAGCTGTAGCAGCTGGTCTAATCTTTTCAAAGTTAGGTAAGGAACTGGTAAATTTATTAAAGCTTTTGTGCTCTTGTAACGGCGCTATTTTTGTACTTCTCTAAGTAGGCTGCAAACAAAAGCCAAACAGTCTTAAAGCAGGCTGCACCTGGTCATCTGCATACTGTTGTTTGGAGCATCAGTGTGGTGACGGTGGTGTGCTCAAGTCTGTCAGCTTCCTCCCTGCAAGATGTCCAGTGACCCTGATTGGGAGGTGTGCTCTTGTTTGTGTGTTGGAAGAAACAGATTTCTGTAGGATGAGGTTGGTCTATTGTGCAACATAGCTTTTGTTGGCAGAAATGAAAAGAAAGAAGCAGGAATTCAAGAGAGCTATGTAGCTATGGAAACAACAGCAAAAGAGAGAGCTGGAGACATGAGCACAGGGAGAGATATGTGCTGCTGGCAGAGTTGGACAAATATTTTTGTAAAGCAACACATGAGGATATGGTTTTTTTTAAAATGAGAGCTTATGAAAAGTATTCACACCCCATAAGCTTCTATATTTTGTCATGTTACTACCACGGCCTCAGCGTGTTTTATTGGGATTTTTTTTTAAAGATCTGCTCAAATTATGGCATGAATTTAAAGCGGAAAAGAAAAAATAAAAGGTTTACATTTTTTAGAAATATTTTGCATGCCTATATTGTGTCTCCCTGAGCCAATGAATCATAACTTCCTGAGAAAAAATTATTAAGATTTTTTTAGGTATGTCTTTTCCTGTTTTGAATATGTTGAAACTGGATATTTCCTCATTCTTTATAGAACAGATTAAGCAAGTTCAGATTGTACAGTGGAAGGCTGTGCATTGGGTTCTATTTTCAGCCTCTAAGAGGTTTTCTTCCAGGACTGTCCGTCCCCGTTATCCTAATAACTTTGACAAGTGTCATTGTTCCTACAGATGAAATATGTCTCCTTAACATGATGCTGCCACCACCATGTTTCACTGTTGAGATGGTGTAGTCAAAACAATGTGCTGTGCCGATTTTCTACTTCATAGGTCTAAACAGAAAGTTGAATTTTGATCTCATCTGACCAAAGCCCCTTGTTTAAGCCTTAAACAGTATTTCTTATGTCTTTCTAAAGTTTCTTTTTTCTTATTGCTGTTTCATAATAGCTAGATTTGCGAAGTCTTTCAACAGATTATTCTTCCTGAGCTGTGTATTTCAGCAGATCAGACAGTTACCATGAGGCACTTGGATTATTTATGCTCTCCTTGCTCTGCTTGTCAGATTTGGTCTTTGGTGATAACTTGGTAGGTTTCACAAAATACTCCAATCTTAGGATATTGTTTTGTAACCTGATGCCAAGTTCTGCACAACAATATGTCTAACCTTTCAGTTGTTTTCATTTTGTCGTTTCTTCACTAATGTGCTTTCAATAATCATATGAAGCTTTAAAAGAAGTGCAGCATTTTAAATTACACCCAGTCGACTCTACTTATAGGTGACTCCTGTATGCATCTGGTTGCAGTGAGATTTCTTTGAGGGGTATCAGAGTGTCACACTTTTTCAGATTTGTACATATAAAAAAATTAAAACATTTCCTTCCATGTGACAGTGCATTACTTTTTGATGGTCTGTCAACAATCAATCAATTTTGCATTTGTCCATGTAAAATAAAAGGAAAATATTTTAACAGTGTGAATACTTTTGCAAGGTAATATGAGGCAGAAACGGATGTACATCGGCATTTTGCATTGTGAAGCACTTGTGTGTTCAGGTCTTGCTTTCCCGCTTTGCATGAAGTGACACTCTGGCCTGGTTTCTGCGTAGTATGGAGCAGGCAAACATGAGTCTTTTCTGAAACGTATTCATATATCTCGTTGAATCTTTTCTCCTTGCAGATCTCAACTTGTTTGCCAAGCGAGATTTTTTCACTTTCTCTTTTCCCTTGTCACAAATCCTCACTCCCTGTAAGCACAGTAGGCGCCATCAGTCATCTATTAACCTGAAACACTGAGCTGGGATTTCAAGGTGACTAATGCTGTCATTGATTGTAATCGTGAAAGAAAAAAAAAAAAGAATAAAAGGCAGCATCATCTGAATAATCTTTCTGTGGGGGCTGAAGTGGTCATCTTCAGTAAAACATTGGGGAGGTGGGAGGAGAGCAGCAGATGCAGTGAGAGCGCCCAGTTGCCTAATGAGGTCTCACTTGTGGCAGGGACTATAAAAAAGACCCTGCTTTCTTCTGCTTTCCCTCAAAAAAGGGAGCGGCCCTAAGATCTATTTCATGTCCTATTTTTACCCCTGACTTTTCATCCAATATTAGCAAAATGGCCCAGTTTCCTCATGTCGTAACAGTCTGCCTCTGTTAATGAAAAAAATGACAACACTGTACGTATGTCAGGTGGCCAAAAATATTCCTACTTTTGAAAAACCCTCATATCTATCCAGATGCTTCATGTCGTTTTATGCATTATTTTGCATATAGTTTTATTTTGCTTTCACACATAATTTCTTTTCCACAGCACCCACCAGCATCTTTACATAATTGTGCTTTGAACCCACACATCATGCTGTATATAGTCACTTTTGTTGTTTTGGAGGATGTGTTTTTGTTCATGCTCAACAAACTAATTGCTATGGAAACTAAATGCATGCCCCTCCTCTCCAGCAGCTTCCATTCAGATGAATTTTGAAATGTCCACGAAGTATAGCGCTGTGGGAGGGGACAGTCGGTGCTTAGTGTGCTCCTGGTTAATGTTTCTTTTTCTCTCTCTATCTTTCCAGTAGGTGATCAGTTCAAACGCGAAAGACATTTCGTGAGATGAGGCATACCGGCTTATTTTACACAAGTTAACCACAGCGGGAAGATGCATAAAGTTTTAGAAACGAGTTTCGGATCTCTCCTCTCGATGCGCGCATCGTAGTTTTTGATTCCCGCGCTTTGCCAATTCCCTACCGGCTTGGATGTTGTTAGAAAATTACAACTTCAGGGGATTTTAATCCCTTTTTCTTCCTGTAAACTGCCATACTCTAGAGATGCGCAAACATTAAACTGTTTTCTTTGCAACCAGCGTTCTTAATTGATTCATGGGATTTTTAAAAGAAAATTGAAGAAGTTGAATGGTATACTAGTTTTTTTTTTTCCCGTGTGGAGATGGAGTGACAGGACTCTGCAACTTGTAAAGGAATTTTGCAGCGCGAAAAGCTGTCGGCGGATTGAAGGTGGAGCATTTTTGCACCCCTCCTTGTAAGTAAAACAATCTAAATTAATTGACTCCTTGTTCATTTTTATTTTTATGTAGAATGGCTCGGTTCGGAGACGAGTCCCCTCCCGCCACAGTGGACTCCGGGGATGGGGACCTGGAGCGCAGTGGCGACGGGCAGGACGCGGCGTCCGGTGGGTTGACGGCTTCCATGAAGCAAGCCAAGGCGCAGCGGGCCCGGACCATGGCTCTGTATAACCCCGTGCCTCACCGGCAGAACTGTCTCACCGTCAACAGGTCGCTCTTTATATTTGCAGAGGACAACATCTTTCGGAAATATGCAAGGCGGATAATAGAGTGGCCATATCCTTACATTAAAAGCATGATTTGTGTTTTAAAAGAGGTTGTTGCTGCGGGTTGTCAGTTTCAGCACCATGGACAGTACCCCGCCCCCAAAGTCATTTTGTCCTGTTTGGTGAGCCTCTGAGTTCTCCATGAGAACCACTGTGATTAAGTGAAACATTTCATGTCCATGTGTTGCTGTGAAACCTACTAAGCGCTGGTTCTGGCAGGAAACAGAAAGTAAGCATGTGATGATCATTAGGAGCAGCTCTGCTCAATGTGGGGGTGTCATGTAGGCACATCTCTGCTGCCTTAGTGCTCATTGGAATATGAACCTGGCCATGAGTAGGAGTCAGTTCAAATTCAGCAGGCAGCACTTCTCTGGTTCCCTGCTGTAGTGCTGGCAAAGAGTTTCTCTTTCTTCGGAAGGCTTTCCAAGGAATTTGTTTTGTCATTGAACATCATGTGCACAATTCTGCAACAACATGATGACAGAAGAAGCTTGCTTGCTCTCTTTTTATTCTCATGCGTCTCCTAAAGCTCAGTTCCTTGCATCATCAGCTCAGCAGCACCGCTCTGCTGCCATATCTGCCCACCTCTCCTCCTGCCTCACACCCCCTCCAGTACACCGTGCCAGTCTCTTACAGTTACCTAACCACATGCTCTCTGTGGGCGTGTGGGAGTCAGGAGAGTGGTCAACACTAGCTGGTCCCTGATGTGTATATCAGCAGAGGCAGAGGTACAGTTTATGTGTGGGAGAGAAAATGGCCAGTGTAGTAATTTGGTGGCTGTGAAAACAGCACGTGTCAGAGTGTTGACTGGCTGAGACCTGAAACGTCCAAAAATCTGAGAGTGTGGGTGCAAAACAAATCCCTGTGAATATTTACAAGTCAAATAACACTGGTTGTTGCACTTCTACCAGAGCTTCAAGAGATTTTGTGCAAGTTGCTTATCTGAAATTTATTGGCCAAGGAAAGCCACGCTCACAGGAAAAAATAAACACAAATAAAAGTTTCCAGACCACTGTAAAACCAAAACCATAATATGGATTTTATAAAGTAGATAGTCACATAGCACCATATTACTGTAAAGTGGAAGAAAAGGCTAAATGGTTTTCAACATTTTTTTCTAACTGAAAATCTGAAAAGTTTATTGTGAGTTTGTATTTAACCTATTGAGTCATTAAACTACATTTGACTGCAAGTCTTTTAAGCTATGTTCCCACTAGCTTTTCCTTTCTTAGCAGCTTTTCTGTGCCTGCTAAATAAACGCAATACCACAGCGTAATGCTGCTGCCATGTTTCCCAGCAAGGAACACTGTGTTCGGAGTGATACGCAATGCTAATTTCCAACCACACTTTGGGCTTTATGTGTTGAAAAAAAAAGAATGTTTTGGTCTCATCTAGGGAGAGCAGTCGTTTTCATGTAATACTGTTTCTCCTACATAGCTTGTCACAAACTTCAGGTTGCTTTCTTTTTGCAGGTGCTTTTAGTCTTTTCCATTCTTCTGTAAAGACCAGATTTGTGGTGTACACAACTCATTCCTTAACTTACTGACATTCCATGAGTTATGGATCTCTGCAGCTCCTCGCAAGTTACTGTAGACCTCTTGGTTGCTTCTCTGATAACTGCTCTCCTTGCCCAGCCTATCAATTTAGGCAGTAATGTTTTGGTAGATTTCGAGTTATTCCATACTCTTTCCAGAGATAAAGATATTGTTTTTTTTTTTTACCTAAATGCACTATAAACATCTCCCAAACTCAGTGGCAGGACCCCCAGGCCTTCATTGGTATCCTGCATAGCCCAACCTAAATTAATACACCTCATAATGCCATCAAAATGACACCATGGCTTGAGAATCCATACCGAATCACACATACATCACAGGCTGGTCAAGCGACACTCAATTTCTTGAGCGTTTAAAATCAATAGCTTGCATTAGATACTGTCAAATCTCAAATTTAACAGACAGTTTAAACATATTATTAATCTTAGTTTTAATGACTATGAGAGCTTGAACAAGTTTTTCCAACAAAATGGGCATTGTCACCATTTCATATAAGACACTAACAAGGCAACAACCAAACCAAATATTCATTCCAGTGATCATCAGGCACTAGGCGGGGTTGACCCTGTACAGGTCACCAGCCCTACTTTGCTTGGATTTCACAATTTTGCTTTTTGTTGGACTATCAAATAAAATACGAATAAAACATGAAAATATTTGGAAAAAGGGTTAAAAAGCATGAATAGTTTTACAAGACTGAATGTGATTATTTAGAAAAATGGGAATGTGGTTTGTGATAAAGGGGTTGAAACTTTCCAAATGCATAAAAAAGGCGACAGTTATCTAGAGAATAATGAATGATGGATTGAGTGAATGAAGTGTTTCCATCATTATCTATTTTCAACTACCTTCTGATCCTAACATTGTCAATGTGAGTCGTTATGCATCTCGAAGGACCCCATCTGAGCTCTCCTCCTTGAGTCACTGACCCCATTTCGCTCATAACAGGAAAATTAATAATGAGGAGCACATCTCTCTTGGGAGCTCTGGTGAACTGAATGTCACAAATATTGGGGCTTAAATAGTTTATGCCACTTAACACATGTACATGTGTTACACTGTTGTTTTTTTTTACACATTGTTTTAGTAATTCTGCCTTATCTAACAATTTTAAATACTTTTCTCTGAATGTGTCTTCTAAATTTGGAACATTTGGGAGCAACATAGGAAACAGTGTCATGTAGTGATATGTTGCTTAGGAGTGGTATTATAGCTTATGTGTTAGTATATTCTCTGTTGCAAAAAAATCATTACAGCTTACCAGGGGCCTGTACCATGAAGGTAGCTGAACAAACTCGGGGTTACCGGATTGGTTTTGAGACAACAAAACCAAACCGATGCAATCAGGCTTTATTGGTACCATGACGCAGCTCATCAACTTTCTCTGTCAACTCAGGCTTTGATCCTTAAGCTATGATTAATCCACACGCGCGTGCACATAAAAGAGTGACGTCGACACTGAACAACCAATCGCGTTCGATTTGGATAGAGCGAGAGCTATATACTTTTCAGTGGAGGAGCAAGAGAATTCTTCAGAAATATAAAGAATATAGAAGTATTTTTCAAGTACGCAGTAACACTGTATCTGCTGCCAAAGCAAGAGAGCAATCTTGGAGGAAGATTGCTGATTGCGTTAATGCGTAGGTTAAACAATTAATGTACATTTATGTAGGCTAATCATATTAAAAATATATATTTAAAATAATTCTTAACAGGTAGCTACTGCAGACTACTGTATAATAGATTTCTAAGTGTGAAAAATGCTTTTTTGAAAAAGAAAAAAAAAAGAGTGTTAAATGTTAAATTTGTTCATGTGATGTCACCTTATCAAGATATCTTACCGGCAATTTTATAAAAGCCCTCTTTTATGGACACGGTCGATAAATGTCCAGAGGCCACAATGAAGCTATTTATGTACCCCTGCAGAGTATACGCAATACATACCATTTGCGGTATAGTAAGGGCATGGCTTTGACAAGTCACATTTGTTGTGTGCGGCTCAAGAAGTTCACAAAATAAGACATTCCTTCTGTGGAAGATCTGTTTCTTTCATACAAGTAAGCATCAGGAAAGTCAAATGGATTTTGTCTGTCCCTAAAAACTCTTTCTCTACAAAGTGCTCGTCTAACAATTTGCGCGGAGATGTCCACAGGATTTGGGAGAAAAGGTGAAGCCATTACAATAGAGAACAGACGCTGGGAATTAGTTACGTCACCTTTATGTTTCTTTGCTCACAGCTGATTGGCCAGACTTCTGTCTGAGATCTCGAATCCAGAACATAACCTGCACTGAAGTAGGTTAGCCGTGCAGTGTAAGATACTATGGCAACGAACACCGATTAAAGCCGAGCTACTTTCATAGTACCTAAAATCCAGGGTTGGCGGAAACTAACCTGCAACATAGCTGGCTAGCCACCTAATCCGGCTTCATGGTACAGGCCCCAGATGGGCTTGTAAACTACTCGAACGTTTGTCAACACCTTGAGCTGCAACTACAGTTTTTTTTGTTTGTTTTTTTAAACAACGGTGGGTCAAAATGGACAACGCACCAATCACAGCAATGCAGATTTACGGCAACATGAAACAAGAAAACATAACGGTAAACATTCTGAGTATTACCTCAAAGGCACATTGGTGGATCAATTTGTGTTATAATTTTGGATTTAAACTGGAAAGGAGCGCAGGTCCCCCTCTGTTCAGATTGTGACCCTGTATGCTTCTAACTTAGGAGTTTTAATTAAACTCTTAATCTCTTTGCTAGAAAACGCACAATCTTTAAAGACTTGTGTTGCAGAGACAGTGGACTGCACATATACAGTAAAGGCTTTAGTCTGCAGTTCTGTCAGCTATTGGCAGAGAAAGGAATCCGAGTTGTTTGCTGTACTTTGTGCAGTTACACCATGGGGCCAAGGTGACTTCACAGCTCACTTGTTCCCTCTCTAACCTGCTCCTCTTTATCTTCATGGAAAGCACTTTTAAAAGCATGTTGCTATGGATACTTGCAGTCTCTCTAACAGAGAGGAAGAATGTACTATGGTTGTACATCATCGAACACATATTTTTTTTAAATTTTCCACTAAATAACATGCTTTGAATATATTTTCTGAGCATTTTTATCTAGACTGCTTTCCTCTGTTTTCTATGATCAGTGGTTCTGGTTTTTCTGTCCTTGGGATAAAATTTTCCTTAACCTCTCGACCTTTACGCCATTCGAGTACATGATCCTGGCTACCATCACGGCTAACTGTGTTGTCCTGGCCCTGGAGCAGCACCTCCCTGGAGAAGATAAGACCCCCATGGCAAAGAGACTGGTGAGGATAAAATCTGTTTTAACAATGGTTTCTGGGATGTAAAAATATAAGGGAAATAAAAACAACTGTCTGGCTGTCGAGGGTTGCTTTGTCCTATAATCTCCACATATGAATGAATGTTGTAAAGAATGCCCAGCGGCCATTCAAAGGCTATGTTTTAGTTAAAAAAGAATTGAATATTTACTTTGGATTGCAGAAGATTTTTGTAGTTATATTTTAAAAAAAGTCACCAGTTAAAATTGTTAAACTATAATTTGCTTCTTATTTGATTAGTTAAAAAATAACAAAATTGCAGAAACAAAGCTTGAACTATGTTACCACTTATACTTCTGTTGTTGAAATTCTGCATAAATTTTTTTGGAGCTCAATTAATGGTTAACTCTGGAAGTTTCTAACATGCATAGATTTTAACTGTGCTATGCCCTTCTTCCAGACTATTAATGAAAGATTTGGAGATGGCTAAAAGAAAATGTCATTTTTCAGAAGTAGTTGTCATGTTGGTAAATATACCTTATAGGTTGGATTATTACTTTGAAACGCTGATGACTATATTTATTTTATCATGTATAGGCATATGAAAAAAATAGGACACCCAGCAGCTCATAACAATTGTGAAGCATAGAACTGGAAGTTTCATGGTTTGGGAATGCTTTTCTGCAGCAGATCCTTTCTAGCTCATAATGATAAAATCCCCTGAAAATGTTAGTTTTTTTTGAAGGGGTCTTGAGAAATATGTGAGGCTCAGTATACAAAAAATAAAGCTGAGACAGAATTGGACTCCACAACATGCCAATACCCTGAAGCTTACCTGTAAAACCACCAAGGCATGTCTTATAACTAAGAAATGATAAATGTTGGAGTCAGAACCTTGGTCCAGATTATAGAGATGGTGTGATGTGTCTTGAAACAAGTTGTGCATTCCTGATGCATATCACAGCTAAAACTGAGGATGATATTTTATTATTAAAAATATTTCAATGCTAGAAAAAGATGATACAGGGATTTTTTTTAATTTGGAAAACGATGTCTAAACTGGCAAAAAATGTCTATTTCCTATGAGTTAAGGGATAGTTCAGACTTTTTGAGGCTGAGTGGTATTGAGAGATGATAACCTACAGTACTAATATCTGTTGTGGATAAGTCATTCGGTGTAAAACATCCAAGACAAAAGCAGACTTGTTTTCAAGTTAAAAGTATACCAAACTGGAAATATCACAGAGATTCCTGCAAAGACTATTTGATAATTCTGTAAACTGTTGTTCCTGCAGCATTAGATGGCTGCTTATCTATGATCATTCACATAGAAGACAGGTTTAACTCATAACAATAACCATTTGAAGCACATTCCACACTGAAGCATTTCAGACTAGAATAAAAATTTATTGCGATAATAATGTGGTGCAAAAATCAAAAGTATTTAAATATTCCAAAAACTCTTTTAGATATTTTCATCCTTCATGTTTATAAAACATGCCTTAAATCTCTGTCACCTGTTACATGGATGCTGTTTTTGACACACTCATCTGGTTTATAAATGACATACTTTGGATTTTCCTTCTCTTAACCAAAGTAAACTAAGGGTGAAAGTGAAAAAAAACTGCTACTCACAGGCCAAGTGGTCCTATTGTCCAGAATCAACTGTCAGATCTTTCAGCATTTAGATGTAGCAGGTAAAAAATGCTAATTTTTGTCATTTGCTGCAGCAGGTCTGTTAAAACACACGTTGAAAGCCTTGATATTGCAGAACAAGACATGACTGGTGGCAGTAACTGTAGGTACAGTTGACTCATGTGTTGATGAGTTAACTGTTTACATATGTCAGCTGACACTCCTAATGCACTTCTCTGTAATTAAAGGACATCCCATAATTATTTCTGCTAATATGTGAGGTGAAGCTTGATTTCATAGAGATAATTCTTGTCTGAGTCAAAATAAAGACAGTTTCTAAGACTACATAGTACATGACATCATCAAATTTGCCGTTTTTTATTTTCTTGTACTGAAAGAATGATGTGTTTAGTTTTGTCTAAAGACTGTTTTGACCTCTATACTGACTTTACCCCCACAGGAGAAGACCGAACCGTACTTTATTGGGATATTCTGCTTCGAGGCGGGGATCAAGCTGCTCGCACTTGGTTTTGTTTTCCATAAAGGCTCCTACCTGAGGAATGGCTGGAATGTCATGGACTTTATAGTCGTTCTCAGTGGGTGAGTTATGTCAGCCATTTCAATTTAAATCACAATGAAAAATATTTATTTTGGGTTTTGCATAAATGCCAAAAGTGATGATAAAGGACATTTCAAGAGCAGGGTTTGCAACATACTCAGAGGAGGCAAAATAATAGGTGGCAAAGGAAGGAAGTTCTTGAGCAGGGCCTATGATTTACTGAAAATTAGGCACTGTGTTAATATTGGTAAAAATTTGAATTATTAATTAAATCTTTGTCATCTGACCTTCCAACTCTCCTAGTGAAATTTTACTATGTTGTCGCTACTTTATGAATTCTATGAAGTGTGAGCACCTATTTCAAAGTGACTCCATACAGCAGTCACCAGACTTGCTTCATCACTGAGTTGCAGATGACAACATTGTTACGCCTAGAAAAGGGTTTTAGTAAAGTAATGAAATGACAGCAGTGATAAGCATTGTGGAAATAGCTTGCGATTTTGGATGAGACTTTCATTTTAGCTTTGTTTCTAGTTTTATTTAGTTTACTGCATTTTTTATAGTTAAATCTAATTCTGTTTCCACCTGTCTGCATTTTTTTCCCTCATGTGTTCCATTGTTGTGTTTACTTGGTTTCTGTGTTTATCTCCTGTCAGCCTCTTCCAGTTGCTTCGGTTCAGCTTCTCCCTCAGCTGCATCACGTTCATTTTTTTCTTTTTACTCCGTTTCATTGTTCGACTCGTCACTTCTACTATATGTTGTCTCTTTCCCATATTCTTCCGTTGTCATTTCATTTTGCATTTTAGCTGTCGCAACTCTTTGAACCGAATAATCAACAAACACAATATTTATTTAGTCCAACAGACAGAGATTTTGGAGTTATCCAAATTAAAAAATGTTGTGTGATGTGATTGTAAATGTACAGTACAGGCCAGAAGTTTCGACACACCTTTTCATTCAGTGCGTTTTCTTTATTTTCATGACTATTTACATTGTAGATTCACACTGAAGGCATCAAAACTATAAGTGTACACATATGGAATTATGTAGTACTTTTACAAGAAAGTGTGAAATAACCTGGCTTCCAAAGTCAGTGGACCTGAACACCAATCGAGATTATTTGGGGTGAGCTGAACCGCAGAGTGAAGGCAAAAGGGCCAACAAGTACTAAGCATCTCTGGGAACTCCTTCAAGGCTGTTGGAAAACCAGTTCGAGTGACTACCTCTTGAAGCTCAAGAGAATCCAAAGCAGTAATCAGAGCAAAGGGTGGCTACTTTGAGGAATCTAAAATATAAAACATGTATTTGGTTATTTCACCCTTTTTGTTTAAGTACATACAGTAATTCCATACATCATGTGTTCATTCATAGTTTTGATGCCCTTAATTAAGAATCTACAATGTAGTCATGAAAATAAAGAAAACGCATTGAATGAGAAGGTGTTTCCAAACCTGTAGTCTGTATTGTATATGTAACAACACAATGTAGTAAACTAAACAAACAGAACCTGTAGCAGTTTGAGAGCATGATTCATTTTGTAACTATGGTAAACAATAAGGATGTATTTTGGCAGGGTAGCCTTTTAATTAAGAAACAGAATTGATGTTAATATTCTTACTTGTTACAAGGAGCAAACCTTAGACCAGTGGTTCTTAACTATAGTTCTTCATGTTTTAGACATGTCTCCAGCATGGCTGATTCAAATTGTTGCATGGTTGTCTCCTCAGCCTGCTATCCCATGCATTGAAACCACGTATATGGCAGTGGGGAAACTCCCAAAGCATTCTGGACAGTGGGCTTGGACAGGATTGAGAACAGTTGCTTTAAAGTAACCAGTCTCTGTTTTAGGTACATTTGTAGTAGTTCTGCTACAGATGTGTGTTAAATGTATGTTACTAACGGAATTTACAAACGACACACCGTAGTGCCATAGTAGCGTATTATTGCCGACATGGTGTGTCTTTCGATTCTCCCCTGGCAACATGGTGAGACGGGAATGTTGTAGCATTTGTGTCAGCATGATCAATAGTAATATTACCGCAATATTCTTACAACTGTGGACTTGATGAAGATGAATGAAGAATGCAAGTAAACATTTTGATTATGAATGACCCAAAGGTCCACTACCTTTTTTACATGTGCAAAATGTCTTCAATCCGATCATAGTTGGGATTGGAATTTGACTGTGTAAATAAGCCCTGTGGCTCTGAAGAAATCTATCCGATAATGACAAGCGTCTGCTACAGGTTTGATCGGAGTAAATAATTTTGACATTCACAAAACTGTGCAGAACTATCTAAAATACTGGAAATGGCTATAGAAGAAGACTCCAGAATTCCGATGTAATCAAATATGGCTCCAAGCATGGAGCAGTACGAAACTCTTTAGAGCATGCTTTTATTTTTTTATGCAATGGCTATAAATTTACAAGCCTTCATGTTTCTGTACACAAGTGGAGTACAGTGAGTATAAGTAAAGAAGGTAGAGGACTTAAGTACTTGGGGTCAACGGTCCAGAGCAACAGAGTGTGGAAAAGAGGTGAAGAAGTATGTTCAAGCTGGTTGGAGAAAAATGTCAGGTGTGGTGTGGGATAAAAGAGTTTCAGCAATAATGTAAGGAAATGTGTCTAAGATAGTACTGAGACTAGTGATGTTGTATGGCTCAGAGACAGTACCAATGAGAAAAAGACCGGAAGCAGAACTGGATGTTGCAGAACTCAAAATTTTGAGATTCTCTTTGGAAGTGACGAGGATGGATAGGATCAGGAATGAGTACATCAGAGGGCCAGCTCATGTTAGATGTTTTAGGGATAAAATCAGAGAGGCCACACTGAGATGGTTTGGACATGTTCAGTGGAGAGATGAGAATTATATCAGTAAAAGGATGCTGAGGATGGAGCCACCAGGCAGGAAGCAGAGAAGAAGACCAAAAAGTGAGTGTGTGTGTGTGCATGGGGTTGGGCTTGGGGGAAGTTGTATATACATATAAATATGA
This sequence comes from Apricaphanius iberus, assembly GCA_028564705.1. NCBI lineage: Eukaryota > Metazoa > Chordata > Actinopteri > Cyprinodontiformes > Aphaniidae > Apricaphanius > Apricaphanius iberus. Next base: position 196,863 of record JAPXFQ010002614.1, read on the forward strand.
TCATGCTTTCAAATCTGATGGGGAGGAATGGTATTGTGGTTTATGTGGGGTCAGTTTTAATTTGTAAAAACTTTGAGGTGCAATCATATGAAAATCACATTATAAATAAAGTTTGATTATTTGATTGACTGACTGAGCGAAAAAGGATATTTATGGATGTGGTGACAGAGGACATGACGTTAGTTGGTGTGAGGGCAGAGGATGCAGAGGATAGGACTAAATGGATACAGATGATATGCTGTGGGAAACCCTGAAGGGAAAAGCTGAAAGAGAAGAACATGAGCAGACGTGTAACCTTTCATCTGGCTAATAAATGAGTTAACAAGTGGGAATAAATAGTAAGTGTTTTCCTTTTTTTTCCGAGTGGCACCAGCCACTTAGCTAAATTCAACCTTTGCCACATATTACCAATACCTAACGACAGCTATCTGTAATCTCTAGGAGTAAACAATTACTGTTGTTTTCTTTGATTTTTAAACACTCATGAAAAGGCTAGAATCATGTCTCGATCCTGCCTTGTTTCCATCTATTTGACATGCCTTTCATGTTCTCATATCAGGAGATTGTAAATACTTGAAAATGAATTACAATCTTTCTCTAGTTGTTGGACTACTTCTTTTTAAGAAGGATTTAGCTTTTAAAAAATCTGTTGAAAATGTAACTCTAGCACACACAGAGAGTACCAATGACTTGGAGCAAAGAGCATTCAAAGTATTCATAGCCCTTGAACTAGATTGAATTTTGTCTACAAATTTGAACATGTTTTGAAACTCTCACACAGGATTGTTCAGTCCATCGTCCAAAGATGGAAAGATTTCAGCACCACTTTATACCTAAAAAGACAGCAGTCCCCCTCAACTGACAGGTCAGGCGATGAGAGCCTTTCCCACATAAGCATTGTTCAGTAAAGGCCAGAAACTGTTCATGTCAAAGTTCAGTCTGTGAAATTATTTAAAATACCGATATTAAAAGATGCTCACCTCATAATCTGACTACGCTTAATTTATTTTGCAAAGACGCATCAATAATTTCAGTTTTCTAGATGTACAATATTGGCACAGAAATTCCCTGAAAGACTTATAAGAATTTCGGTGTAAGGTGTGCTATCTGTACAACCTGTAATGCGAACATGCCATGTTACTGGTTTGAGATATGTGTGATATGAGATAATTGTTGACCTACTCTTATACATTCTTGTAGATATATTTTGTTCGTCAAATACGCTAAATACATCTACAAGAAAACCTGACACTGGTTCAGAAAGAAGTGTATTTGCTCAGTGCAGTCAGGCTCTGGAGTCGGAGGTAGGTGGGTGGATAAGCGGATTGGCGGTTGTGTCTAAAACTCGCTCTGATTTGCCCGCAGGACCTCTGTGAACTGAATGTGAAAAAGGCGGCAGAGACGGCTTGCAAAAACATAGAATGACTAGATGGATGGGGAAGAAGGGGCATGGAATTGAAGAGGTAGAAAACGGGAAGACAAATATGATGAGTGTTCATTTGTTCCATGTAGGACTGGCTGTAGTTAAATAATTGGGCTGTGCTGCTTGTTGTGCAGTATTCAAACATGCAGGGAAGATTGCTGTTGGCATCTTGACATCTCATTTCAATCTGACACCCACATCTTTCTTTTTCTCTGTGTTTCTTATTCCTCTCTCCTTCGTTTTCCCTTTCACTCTCTGTCTCTTACATAAAAAGGACACCAGCACCTCGTTTGTTGACCAGTGAATGCTGAACAGCTGGGTGGGTGACAGATTTGCACAGAATTTACATGACGTATTTCTTCAGGAGCTTTAAAAAATATTGAGCTTTGATACGTTGGAAATTTCTTATTGGACATCTGTCAAAGTTTGGAATAACTAACTTCTAGTGAAGGAATTCAGTCTGGTTTATTGTAAACCTGCAAACTAAGGTTAGGGATCAAAGTGGCTGGTGAGGTGTAGTTGTGATCCAGCCTTTGCTTTTTGCACAGTTTCCTCCACTCAGTCATGCTCCTATCATTGGTTCAGCAGGAGTATTAGGTTTTTCAGCTTTTAATGTTTCAACACTTTCAATCTCCTGAGAACCATATAATTCATAGTAAGGCAAAACAAGGCAATTTTATATGTATAGCACACTTTCAACACAAGGCGATTCAAGGTGTTTAGTAACTAGCAGGATGATAAAAGCCATAGGTTTTCAAAGGAGGAAACTTTTTTTTTTCAGGCCCTTGTGTAACAGTTTGATGGAGTTTATTGGAGTCATTTTGCTGTCAGAGGCTGGTACTGTACTCTTATTTATTATAACAAAGTTAAAAAATATATTCTGGTAAAGATGTGCAGAATACATTAAAATAAATGTCCTATAATGTAGTAGCATAATACCACACTTAAAAGGTTAGAAAAATCTCATTGTTAGGGTTAGATTTTTTTATTGATTTTTGAAAGCAGTGTTTTGGGTTTTTCAAGAACTTTCACAAGGTTGGAGCATACCAAAATAGAGATTTTTTTACACATAATTCAGACCAGGTGCGGAACGGATGTGGTACGGACTCAATGCAGTGTCCAGAAATACAAAAAAACCTTGAGTCCAATCAGAGCATTCACAATAACTGTGGTACAGCTGCCACACGGATGTGAAGCTCTGTTAACTTTCCACATCAAGTCCTTTTTTTTGGACGCTGCATGCAGATTCACATGACATTATTAAGAAATGAATGAAAATGATGAAATTACATGACAGGAAGTGAGACCTGAGTCAGTGAGGTGCATCTGGTATATTTCAAAATGAACCCGTGTTGAATTTTTTTCCCAGCTTTTGCTTTAATCATCAATCAATTCACTGTCTATGATATTTCACATTATTTTTACAAGTGTGTTTTTTAAATGTATTATGTCAATTTTTGTCAGTGTTTTTCAAGCTATTGCAAAAAAATGTTTTGCTTTCTCTCTGTAATTTCCGGAGATGTTCCGCACACGCACTGCAGTCGGTGTGATTTTCAGTCCTTGTGGCAACCGTACGGAAACTGGGCTTCATCCGTACAACACCCAGTGTGAAGTAGGCTTTAATCAGTCCCCTTTGGACAATTTAGAGAGATTTCCTAGAGTCCTAAATCCTCTCTTAGTCCTGAGTCTACTCATCTCTTTACACCAACTGGTTTTCGATATGATTAGGTATTGGGAATGCTATGGTCCTGTGGGATACACGTTTCCTTAAACATTACATTCTATTTCAAAGAGTTTAGGATGACAGGAAGTTTCACTATGCTCCCTGGGCAATTAAAGAAAACACCTAGCCCACAGTGTCAGATATCGTCCACTATGCTATTGCAGTGGTTATTAGCTTTTTTTTTTTTTTTTTTTTTACATATTCATTCTTTGTTTGTCTTCACACCAGATACACGCAAAGCATTTCTTTCTAATGCTGAATCTTAGTTACTCATCATCAATGTAAAAGCTTCTAGTTTAATCTCAGTAGAATTTTACAGTTTCTCTGGAAGGAAAGTTTGCACTTGGTGGTTATTGTAATTACTCAGTCACTACATTTACATGCACATCAAAATTAAGATTTTGGCAGTAATCAGACTAATAGCTTAGCCAGAATCACGTCCCAGTTTACATGTCAGAGAGAAAATCAAATCGTTAAAAGAAGTGTGTTCGACTCCGCGGCGCTAGGTGGCGACATGGGTTCCTTTTTTTTTAGCCTTCTTTCTGTTAGCCTTGAGTAAATAGATGCTGGCAGGAGGGAAGCAGATGGAGAATATGCAGGATATGCCCAATCACAATGCACAGTCTCTTACATTTGTCTTAGCCACCATATTTTTCCTCTGCTACCACTATGTTGTTGTTGATTCGCTCCTTCGTGTCTCGTCTCTTTGAGAAGGGGGTGTCACAATAGGACAGCTTTCTCTGTCCTTGTCAGTCCTTGCGTGCTTGATTGTTCTAAGATGTCCCAAGTTTCCTTGATTGTCTCCCTTACCTTCCTTATGAATTTAAACCCCTGTGCGTTCCCTGTCCTTCATTGGATCTTTATCATTACTTTGTCATTTCCTTGTCAATAGTCACTAAAACCGTCATTGCCGCCAGTGTTTTCTGATTGTGGACTGGTCTTCATTAAAATATGTTTTCTCAACTCTAAACGCCTCTCAGCGCCTGGGTCTGTTTTACAAATCATGACAATACGATTTGACCAAGAGGTTCTTGCAGGCCGTGAGCAGAGGACTTGAGGAATGGTATGTCTCCCGGTGGAATGGGTCCCTGGAGGCATGAGGTTAGCCAGCACTCCTTCCCGCAGTCCTCCCTCCATCAACTGTATGGTTATTATCGTTGGGCCACTCCAACTCTTCTTCGGGGAGGGGCAGACTGATGTCCTCGCCGCTCAGGTCAAATAATCTGTTGACAAGTAAACTCTTAGGCATGGATTTCATGAATCTAGCCTTTTGAAAAAAAGCTGAAGGAAGAAAGTTGGTTGGATGTTGTTGTTTTATTCAAATAACATTTCAAAGTGTGATCTGTGCTAAAATAGTACAGTTAACCTCACTGTGTAGTATCGTCATACTGTGGAGATGGTTGTCTCTAGCAGAGACAGGAAAGATGGTCAGAGTTGATGAAAGGGGTGGAGCCAAATACAGTACGTGGAAATATGTGTCCAAAAAGAAAATCTGTTCAAGGGAATACTTTGAGATTGTGAAGGTTGTGGAGGTTTATCTTTTTAGCAATACAACGGGCCAAAACATTGCGTCAGATTTACAATGTAACAGTTTAGAGCACATACGTTTGATAGAATGGCTAAGTCATAGTCTAGACCTAACCAAAAGAAAAGCACCATAACTGTAGCTTCTTGGTGGAGATCTAATACATTCAACATTAATACAATTCCTTAAACTTTTGTTTGAGTAAAAGTTTCTGCAGAGCTTCATCTTTATCTATAGACAACCTGGAGAAGAAGGGTTTTGCTTTTATCAATATCTGTCTCAGCCCATATTTGGTGTTGCCATGCCATTTAATCATTCAACCCGAATACCACTGCAGTGAGATCAAGAAAAAAATTCAACAGATCTAATTTACATTTTTTGTTGTCACTCTGAGTTAATCTTATGGACTGTTATGAAGTTAGAATCCTCATTTGAAAATTAAATTACGTCACTTAGAGTATAAAATGCACAAACTTGTCAGTAAACTTTATGCAGCTCAAAATAATCTTCTTCCTTTTTATCGCTCCAGTTGAAGCTGGAATTGGCAACAGACGACCTGATTTCCCACCACCTTTCTAAAACAATTTATTGGGGGGATAGCACATATGCTGCTTCCCTCTACTCACTCACGGTCTCAGGCAAATACAGACATGCACACACATACAGACTCTTACTCCAGTAGCCCAGTAAAAGTAAGTCAGATTTAAAAGAAAAAACATGTGTTGTAGAGGCCAGCTGGGAGTAAAATCGAGGCCACTGGGCCAGTGCTGGCGGCATTCATTCCGTTTCATATTAATAAATTGCTAGAAGCAAATCTACTGGGACAAAAAGCTCAATTAAAACCCTTAATCTGAGTGAACAGTGTGTAGCAAAAAAATGACCTCAGCTGTGACAACTTACCCACAATCCAATTTATAACAGTAGGATTGTTAAAATAGTCGATTATACCCTGTGGCTAACAGACTGGCACAGGTGGATATGATGCTTTGATTAGCAGTGAAATGGCCCCCTAATGACTTGTGTGTGTTTGTGTGTGTAGCTATGTTGCTCTGATTTGGAGGTTGTCGGCAGTGATTGTTCCCAGTGAACTCACTGGCCTCCTGTTGGTAAATTAATTCTGGTTATTCCCTCATCACCATACCTAATAATATCGATCCCAGCTTTACATACACAAATTCCTCAGTGAGTCTGTGTGTGTTAGCCATCCATTATTCTCTGCGAAGGAAATCAGGTTGTAGCGTGTGATACTCTGTTAAAATTGTTGCACTTTAGACAGGATGAATAATAAAACTGGGTGGGAGTTGGGAGTGATTCATTGGCCATCTGGTACAAAGAGCGACACACAGGACTGAGACAGCTACATGCATGGGAGAATTAACTAATTGGAAAATTTAAATTCACACTTTCCATGTTCAGTGCATTTACACACATGTAGTCATGTCAATTTAAATAGCAGACGTCACGCCAGTGCAGTTTTGTATTTGGATTTGCTCCAAACAATCTTTTTCTTACTTTTTTAGCACCCATTTGCTTCCTCTTGTGGATGTATTTTGTAAATCTGGCAATAGGTTCTATCATAAGATGAATATGTCTCAATAAAGATTTTTTTTGTCCCCAATATAGGTTTAATTTTACATTAGATGATACTGAGTACACTACACTTCATTTCCTAAACTTCATGCCATATACAGTCATATTCAACCATTTTAAATAGTCTTGAAAAGTTCAACTTATTTCAAATCACTGTGAAGATAAATTTATTATTCATAGAATGATGTTTTGAAGCCTTTCTTTTGATTATGTTGATTTTTCACTTAAAGCTAAAACATGACGTATATCAACATATTACATCAGACCAACAAAATATTTTTTTAAATACAGAAATCTGGGTTTAATGAAAAGTATGTCTAATACCTACTTAATGTTTGTTATTTTCAAAAAGTGCTTTTAATCTGACAAAAAAGCCTCAATGGAGCATGTGCTCTAATTTATTGAACATGACTGTATATGCTTGCAAATGAGCAAAACTGATTATATTTTTCTTGACAGTGCTCTTTAGTAACAAGCAAAGTTTCTGTAGGGCATTCTTAAAATGATGCTAAAACACAGCGTTAAATATGTTTAACTGACAACATAACCTAAACCTAAATTAGCCATAGCTTTACTCCTATTTCTAAACACATATCTAATTCACTAAATGCACTCATGTCCGTTTTCTGAAGTGCTAGATTAATACTAGCATGTTTATTGTCTTTTTTGATTTGGCTTGTTGATTATTGAGCTTGTACCGTATTTAAATGTGGTCCCATTTAATCGTGTGGAGACTAAACATCCATAACAAAAGTTTTTTTTCCCCTGCTTACTATGTATAGTGTTTACTTTATTATCATTACATGTAGCATAAACATAATGGCAACTGAGATGAACATGCAGTTTTTAACACTATTGCCTTGAAAGAAATAGGTTCTGGGTTCAAATATTGGCTGCAAGATTGCTTTTTTGGCTGAGTTCACATGTTCTCTTCACCCATAGGATTGCTTTGGATACTCCAGCTGCCTTTCTCTCTCTCTCTCTCTCTGTCGTTGTTTTTCCTGTTTGTCTCTGTTGCCCTGTCATGGCTTTGTGAACTGTTCATGCTGTGTCCTGCTTCTCACTCATTGACTACTTAGGGCAGGCTCCACCCCTCTGAGTACCCTATAGCTGGTATAAATAATGGACTGTTGACAGGCTAAGGAAAACTTTTAAGGAAAACTCTGCAGGTTAGAAAAACTAAATAACGTGCATAGCCTATGTCATAGTTTTGCAAGCTGTACAAAATAATAATAATAATAACAGGCAGAGACTTTTTACCAAGTGGCTGTGAAAAACTTTGATGTACTACAAGCTTGTTATGATAGTGGAGTTGCCATAAAATCACAGACAGGACAGTAAGTTCAACTCAATGCCAGTCAGTTAAAATTGTCTTAATTGGGGCACTGGTCCAATGCTGGGGATAAGATACCTTCTTAATTTACACAATTTACCTCCAAGTTCACATCAATTACCAGAATGATCATAATAACATAAGTGTTCCAAGTTCAATGGTAAAAAAGTTGGAGTCTTTGAGAAACAGAACTATGTTCAATTGGTCTGAAGGACAATTTTGCAACAGATTTGTTTAATGCTGAGGGGATTCACATCAGTTTATTTGGTGGTCCCAAAGAACTTCTTGAGATACAGTACTTTCAGACTGCAAAATGAATGTAGTTTAAAATGCCCATAAAAATGTCAAAGGTAGTCATAGCAAAATTCTCTTCAAACTTTGCTGTGTTAGTGTGTTCACTTTTTTGCTCTGCATCTTCCGTGCATGATTTGATCCCTGGTTATATTTCAAATCCTAGAAGAACTCTTAGAACTATGTCAACAATATTTAAAGGAAAATAATACAATAAATATAAAAATAAAAAATAAATTATAGTCACAGAAGGCAGGGCATAATGCTTGAATATGCTCTGGAAATTCTGTTGTTTGGTTTGCAGCAGTTTGATGATGATAGATGAGCCTTCTGTTTTATGTAGAACGATGACTGTTCTTGTATTGACAGCATGTATTTTGACATATTTGCATTATTTATGAGTGAAATACAATCTGCAGACCAGCAGGAAAGCAACAAACAATATCCCTTGCTTAAACAGAATTATTTATTTGTATGCCGTTCTCACACTGATTCAATTGAATACTAGCTTATATTGTAAATGGTCTAACATAATAAGTGTTTAAATGAATAGATAACATATTTAATCTACAGTATATCAATGGGTTCCAATCAATAGTTCATGAATCAAGAGGCAAATTAGTATACTGGGATCCTGTGACACTTTCAATACAGATACTGAGCAATTATTTCTATGACTAACCATGCATAAGTGTCTATTTTTACATGATCACAATTCAACAAGAGCATATTACTGGTACTGTTAATGCGTTACTTTAGTTTTTCCCCGAATAATTTCAAAACCATTACTTTGGAGGTGCATTATGCTAATGTTATTTCATCTGTGCATTAGTGTCTGCAATACTGTGGTGAAACAGTGAGCAACAACATGATGCTGCCGCTGATTACTGTAGTTTTTGGTGGCGTTCTTCGTGTAGGTGGAGGTGTGTGGGAGAGGGCTCGTTCTTTGCATGTAATGAATTCAGTCTCTCCAGAGTCCGCTTCGTACAATTCCTGCAAAAGTGATTCTTGTTAAGAGGCTTTGAGGAAGAAATTAGACTCTGTGTGATGATGGGTCCTGGGGTTGTTACTTAAATTTCCAGCTTGACTTTGGTGTAATCTTTACAGTATATCACCATTTTCAAAACCTTACAGATGGCTTTCTTGGAATGGAAATGTTTGTTCATACAGTACCTTCAGACTAAACAATTTGTTTCTTTTAAAGCAATCCATCCTCAAAAAACAGTTCAACGGTTAAACTGCGAAGATGATTCAAACAGCAGTGCTTCACAAAAGATAAATCTTACATTTGGCATGCAACAAAATTTTCCGGAGGATTTAATGGTATTGTTTGATTTTATTTGACAATGAAAACTTAATAGAAGTCACCAAGTAATAAATGGAGTCCATTTAGATGACTAGACCTACATTAGATAACGTCAAATGTAATTTTGCATTTTTGGGAATATGAAATGCCAAACTGCTCAAAATAAATACAATTTAAATATAAATGAATACCTAAGTTAATAAACAATAGACAAATACATTAAGTGCCAATGAAATTTTAAAAAAACGCAAAGCAAAATGCCAAGCTCATTATTATGACATATTTTTCATTAAAATAAAGTTATTTATTGATATAAAACATTATTTTACTGTAATTTGTTTCTTATAATATAAATTATTTTTTTGAAGTTTTTGGTAAATTTAATCAGTTTCTATTCCAAAACATAATTTTCCAAAACTCAGCTTTTATTTGATAATGGTGTTTTTCCCAGTGGCTTATTTATTTCAAAATGGCAATTTTCAAGAGTTAATCTTCCAATCAGGGTGGGACCTGCAGGCTCACTGGCTGGTGCTTAAACATTGATCTTCCTAGACGGTCATTCCTCTCACTCCCAGAATGAAGTATATAACTTTAGAGCTTTATCATAATCATAACATTGACAGAATATTTTCACACTTTTAATGTGTGTGTCTAAATTGAACCATCTGGTGTTGCATCAGTTTTCCAGGTGTAAAGCTGCCCGGAGCACCATGTCTGTAATCAGACAAAGCTTAGATACAAACAATTAATTAGGGTTTTTTTTAAATAACACAGACCATCTTCATGTACTTTACCCTTTTATTGTTTGTATCTGACTGTGGCTTCCACCATTTTCCTAGGAGTTGTACTGGATGACATATAAAACAGTGCACTGATAACTACGAGGGTTATGTTGGTCAGCAATAAAGTCTAGATTAGGATCATTAAAAAAATATCCAAACCACTCAAAATGGCATTCTCTGATAAATTATTCCTCTTAATTTACTCTGCTAGTTTAACAGGGGGCTAACAAAAAATATAAAACTCATAATTAGCGTTTTGAAGGGCCGGGCGATATTGCGTCAAATCAACACAATATAATGAATCACGATATATTGATCGGTTCACCTCGATAATGACAAATGGATGATAACACCAACCTTTTTTTTCTCTGAATGGGGCTGTGGCTATTTTTCCCTTCCTCATCCAGCTCTTCCCCCACACTCCTTCTTCAATATTCAATGTTCATGAAATCGTGAGGGATGCTGTAGCAGGGACGACTTTAAAAAAAAAAACAGTTTTCGCAGAATTGGTTTTTTTTAAACAATATTAACTGTATGTTTGGGGTGGAATTGTTATGATATTTTGTGTGTTTTTGAACTGTTGTGTTTTTTTATATAATTAAGTTTGCTTAAAAATCAGCCTTTCAGTACAGGCAGGAGGCCTGTGTAACATATCCAATAAACAGCCTCAACCAGCCTTTTAATTCAGGGTACGATTCCCACTTCTTTCTTTATTTCTAAGATTCCACTTTAGATTGAGAATTAATGACTGTTTAACCTCTGTCACAGAGAGGCGCACACACAGTGGATGAGGTGAGTAAACGACTGGGGCTGTCAGTGAAATCATTAACCTTCTAGTGTGCAGTCATACATTTAAAATAGAAAGCTGTTTCCTGATTAGGGATGTCACGGTTACCGGTATAGCGGTAAATCTCGGTAAAAATGTTGACAAAAATGATTACGTCTTGTTTAGAAAAAATATATATCTCAGTGGATTACCGCGTCCATGGTGTAGGCACAGTGAGCTGTACCAGCCACTGTCTCATCTGCTGAAGTTTCCGCAAATGATGCCTGAAGGAAGCGACGGCAGCGCTCAAGACATTTAACAGCCCTTAAAAGAAGACAAAGTTGGAAGTGTGAGCATATTTTGGGGATTTGAAGAACACTGAGGGACAGTTGATAGTATACATGTATCCTGTTGGCAGAAGGGTAGGGGCCTTGCAAGAAAAAATTGGCTGCGAAAGGCAGCAACACTTTGAACTTCGTGACACAGCTGCATGAATATCAGCCACAACTCTACAGTCAACGCAAGGTACGTTAACGTCAGCGTTTTAACTGAAATGCATGATGTGAGGACTTTGAGCGAAAATGCAACGAGTCGCCCTATAGTGTAGTAACAGCGTCCTCTGCCACCATATGAGGCATGTTGCGGATAACTCCTATTGAAATGACGCCATGCATTACGCACCTCTCAGGGGGCAGAAAAGAGTTGTTTGCCAATGCATTAGATTGACTCTTGCTGTATTACTATGAATTTAACAATGATTACTGACTGACATGTTCCCAAATCAGCAAAACTCATGAGAAGGACCCAAACTGAGGACTATATTTTCCTGATATAGAAGGTTTATTTAGTTGGCCCAAAATATTTTATAACACATTTGTGGCGCTATAATTAGTACATGTAATACCCTCGAAATGACCAACGACACATAGCTATCATGAAATATTGAAATCAATAGCAATATACCTTTAACTTCTTATAATATGCCCTATAAGATAATGAATTTCTAGCCAATCATTTTCTTTTGATTTAGCAACAAAAAATGTATAGGCAAAGTAATATATGTATTGATATAAATAGGTGATTAATGATTAGAATGATTAGCATGATCAACCCTTGTTCCTTTACTTTGATGTGAAAAGTTGCCCGTTTGATAAGGCTTTTTCTGTATTACTTTAAATATAATAAACACTGTTACACTTTTTCAAAACTATTTCAGTTTGTGTAAGACTATCAATGCTTTCTAAACACGTTCAACACACTTTAAAAAATACCAGGATAATACCGAAAAACCGTGATAATTTTGGTCACAATAAGCGTGAGGTTACATTTTTACACTGTGACAACCCTATTCATTATTCCTAAATCATTTAATTTTGTATATTGCTGCTTAGAATGTAGGGTTTAGTATGAGGAATTGCTTAGGTATTGCTGTGGTCGGAGTCTTTATCAATGGGGCACAATCTCACTTAAATGACTTGACGCGATCTGCTGTGATTCCTTAAATATAAAAACTTATAACTAATTCAATTATTTGTATAACTGAATTGAAATTACCTTTCTTGTAAAATGCCTTGAGTTGACTTATCTGTTGTGAATCTGCACTATAGAAATAAAATAGATAAAAAACAATTGAATAGAAAGCTCATGGAAACATACCTCAAAGGACTTACAGCTTATAGCCATGAAATATATTTTTTAAAGAAGTATTGTCTCACATGGCTAAATATAAATGCATTTTACTGTTTTCAGATTTTTATAAGTAAAAAGAGTCCTATCAGGTCAGTAATGACTTTATGTTGGGCTATCACACTAAACCTTATTAAATATTAGTAGTGTAACATAAAAAGTTAAACAGGTTTAACTTATTTTGTAAAGCCTTGCCTTTGGAAATGTTGTTTCCCAGAATGATTCTATCCCCAAGAATAAAATGCATTGATTTGCTTTGCTAAAAGTAGTTAAAAACAAATAGCACAGGAGTAATTTGAACACTCACGCTGACTCACTACATAATCAATTTCAATCCTAATCTCACTCATCATCTCATCATCATGTTTCTTTTAATTATTTTGTGTCATTGTTTTTTAGTACATACTTTAATCTGAGAACTGGAGCTATAACCATTTTGTAAAAATAACTGTATAAAGTTTGCAGAAAGCTGGTCAGTTAATAAGAGAACAGCTAGACTGCTATAACATCAGTAAGGAATTCCCATCCGATTCGTTAAAAGGAAAAGATAAATTAATACTTGAAATGTTGATAAAAATAATACTCTTGATATTGTTTTATTGTCTTTCAAAAGATGCCTGTCGTAGATAGTGAAGGATTTTATTCTTTATTCAATTTAAACCTTAACTCTATAAATTCCATGCGTGTTCATTTTTATCAGAGAGAAGACGAGAGTAATTTAATTTTCTTTAGATTTTACTACAAGAAATCAAATACTGGTTCACAGGGTTGCTTAAAACAAATCAAATATTTAGCTTACAGAGTGGTATAAATTATTCACACTCTGGGTCACCCTACCTATGAGGAATGACAACTATATAACAGAAACATTAAGTTTTATATTTTAACACAAAGTTAGAGAACCTCCCCCTAACGTTAAATATGGGACACAAAACATGATTGGTTCATTCAAACTTTTGCCAAGACCAGCCTCCTTACAACCATGCATGCATAATTAATTACCTTCCTGTTATTCTGACTTTGCAAACCAGCTCTAACTAGAGTTTCTGCTGATAAAGAGTGTGGTGTCTTATCTGCATCCTTCCATTGTCAAGCCATAAATCTGCCTGTGCTTTCCTGCTCAATGTCCTGTTTTTCTGTGACCCAAACAAGAGCTGACTCTGCAAAATACCTCTAAAACAATCTTAAAAGTATAATTAAAAAGTATGGTAACTAAAACACCTTAATCAAACATTAATAAATGTTTAATATACTTCAATAGATAGATAGATAGATAGATAGATAGATAGATAGATAGATAGATAGATAGATAGATAGATAGATAGATAGATAGATAGATAGATAGATAGATAGATAGATAGATAGATAGATAGATAGATAGATAGATAGATAGATAGATATGCTTCACTCTTTACGGTGGTATTATTATTATATGGTTTGTTTGTTTTTTAAGGTTAATTACCTCTGGGGTTGCATGTTGTTTTAGTAAAAACTGTTTTTGTTGAATCCGTATTTAAATGGAATAAAATGACCTCTGTGTGTGTAAGGATGATTCATCAACTACCACAAACGGCATATTTGTTTTAATTTTGAGCAAGCCACCCCTGAATTGTTTGCACTGGAAGTGCAGCCTTAAAGGAGCTGCTGCAGCTGCCTGCCTTTGTTTTGTGTATGAGGTTTGAAAGCCATTTCCACAGACTCCCACTGTCGTGCTCCCTCTCAGTCACAGTGTCTCTCATTGTGTCATCTCTTTGTCTGACACACTCTCACTTGTTACATTCCTATTCACCAAATCCTAATAAAAAGCACAAAGAAATAGTAATTATTTGCGTATGCAGCTCTGCCACCAAATATTTTAGTTTTTCAAAATTGGACATACAATTTCCGTGCTCCCTTCTGTGCTGTTATTTCTTTGGTGTGTACTTACATGAGCAAAGCAATGACTTACTAACATTTGCAGCAATGCTCCTGACGCATGCACTAAAGAAATCTATAGAAACCATGTAAGACCACATCCTTCACAGCAGTCTGTGTAACGTATAATTAAGTGTGTTCAAAGATGACAGAAAATCAGATCTATAAATGCTACTTCAATCCATTTTATGTGACAAATTCTTACTTGGTACAACACATCTGTATGGGAAATCTTTCAGAGATAACACAAAATAGAAAATATGAATCCTCCATTTTTTTCCCTTGCTATTAGAAGTTCATAATATCAACTGTTTTTGAAATTATATAAAGTCGTTTTTTTTAAGTAGGCATTCTCTTTTTTTCTCTGTACCAATTTTCTTTACATTGAGGTGATACTGTTGGTAAAACGTAATAAATGCTGAGTTAGCTAATTTATAGCTGCTAAACCATGTTGATCTAAAGCTTCAATTTAATTCATCTTTATTTTACTGGTTTCAGTGATGCTGGATCTTCGTAAAGTTCTGGGTTGTCTATGTTGTTCTGGGAATTTTTCTTAACGTCCCTTTAAATTTGCAGTGGTCAGCCACATCAACCTTCCTCTTTTTATGAGTGTTAACAGCAACAAGTGGTGAAGGGGAAAAGCTGTTTTTACACTATGCCACTTATGGCTAGTAAAAACTGGTCGTGTTTTTTGGATGTCTAAAAAAGTTCTGAAACCAGCTAAATACTTCTTTTTTTTTACTTTGATGTCTCAAACTACCCTGTTTTCTACACATAAAAATCCACAGAAAACAAGTTCCACCTTTTGTCTCTTCAAATCCAACTTTTGTTTGTTTTTTTTGAATATGGTAGGACAATTTTAAGGCAGTTTCATCACACTTTTTTGTGCTTAAAGAGCCTTTTGTCTGCAGTGGGAAATTTTTTTTTTCTTTTAATAATGTTGCCTAGCTTTGGCCGCTCTGACTCTGAAAAATCTTTGAGGATTGATCGTAACAAGGGCAATCAGCCCGCGCAGCATTCTGCACCTGCAGTGAACTTTTTGAAAAGGTTCCAAACATGGTGAGAGCGTTTTCAGATTTCTCTGCATTAGTGTGAGCACGGCCTCACTCATTCACTCACTCGCTTGGCCTCTCTCCCTCCCACTGCTTTTAGGAGAGATTCTGCGTGGGTTTACACTTGAGTTTCTGCCATGTGCTTTCTACTCCCTGTTCACACACATATATATATATATACCCTCCCCCACACTTCCCAGCACTGTCCAAAGATTTTATAAGTTTGGTATATTTGCTTTTTTGTAATATATCTGTGTATACATGAGCAAAATAGTCAAATCTGATAAAGAAATCTGATTTCAGACGTAAATTTTAGGTGGTGTAAGATTAATTAATACCGCTACCTGACCTTTATCTAATTAAAGCATTAAGGTTTGAACCTGTCGTTCTCTTGGGTTACTTCTAGTAAAATTTTTGCATTTGAGATATTTTGGTTGGGCCATCTTATGGGAAACATCCACATGTGGTTTCTTGTATAAGCTACAGCGAGTCAGTTGCTCCTGATGCTGTTTTTCGGTGTTTGTGTGTAGGTGGAGGCACATCAATGTGTGCGTGGGTAGATGTGAGTAGAAATGCTTGCCAGGTGTATGTGGCTGTGCATTCTTAGTCTCTCATTGTGCAAGTCTGATACATTTAATCAAAATACTGTATTTACAGTACTTCACTGTACTTACCTTCTGCACAGTTGTCCCTATTTTTTTTCACAATAAATTTACAACTGGATTTTGTCCCCTTTGAAATTAAATATTTTTCTAAATACCTTCAGTGTTGTATATTATATTCAAAGTGACTAATTTGTCAGCACAACTACAATCATCTAAGTCTCACATATCTAACATTACAATTTGTTTCAGTACATGTCTTAACGTTAACCTTTGTATCCTCTAGGATCCTGGCCACTGCTGGAGCCCACATGAACATCCCTGTCGATCTTCGGACCCTAAGGGCTGTGCGTGTCCTAAGACCCCTCAAACTTGTCTCTGGGATCCCCAGTGAGTTACCTTTACTTACCTTTAACCTCAGGATATTGGATCTGAATGTTTTCTTAAGTAAAGTAAAAATAATAGTTGAATGAAAAACAACCAACCTTAAAGTACTGAAATATATAAAGAAAAGTACATTTCTGCTCATATAAATACAAAGATTTTACCTTTTTGATAAATTCATATGCACCCTTAAATAGAAGCATGTTTCAGATGGAGAATAAAGTAGTTACAATGTTTTTTAAATTACATATGTCTTGATGATGATAAACCAATTAAAAAATAATTTATTCTTAAGCTTACTTCCCAGATAATCTGAAAAAATACATGACCCAACAATCTTTTATCCATTTGTATTTTTATTGTAGAAAAGAAATCTGAAGTAGTTCAACATCTTTTAGTGGACGATTCGGTAACACTCCGTTATTTCTCTGTTAAAGACAGATTTGTAAAAAGTAGACTTGCCTTTTGGTGTGTTCAGCTGGGAATTACTTGATTATATAAAAATAACAAGACCTGATGTTTAAATCAGTGTTTCCCTGGATTTTACTACCCGAAAGCACCTGTTCTTTTCACCAGGGTCACCTTCATTAAGTTCATATCCACACCGTGCAATTATCAGTATTATCACAGTTTTTTTCAAATGTGTTAAAATATGCAAGACACATTATTAAAACCTTAAGTTATTACAGTGGTGCCTGTTTTTGTGCTTCACAAATGTTTTTACGTTATATCGACAAACACATAGTGTGACCCAAATCATGGAAATTTTTCAGTGTCCTAAATCTATTAATTAAGAGATGGTGTTGTTTGAACTTGAGACTTTAGGATAAAATATAACAGCGTGACAATGCTGAATGTGGGAAGTCATGAGAGAAACACTCCTTTTTGACAATTAACTTATAAAGGAAAGAACTTAACTGATAATTAGTTTTAAAAGACTTGAAATTGAGTTTAAGATAATTAATTATTAAATGTGTACTAAACAATGATCTATTAAAATTTCACCTTCACCTTTTCAAACATTAATTTAAGGCAAACACAGTTTATGTTTCAGTAACAGCTAAGTAGTCATTTGCTTAGAAAATAAATTAAATACAATAGTATGGCTACTAACCTAAAAGATAATCCATATCTTATGTAATATGTGCAGCAACTACTTTTTGCTATGATCAATTAACAAGTATAAATAATATTCAAGATCTTCTTCTTTTGTGTAAAGCTCACATTACAGGGAACTATTCAAATCTACTTTAGGAGTTATACTTGATACATCTATGAAAATGCAACACTCCATTGATATTTATTGAGATGTTTTACCTCTAACAATGTCTTTCCAGGTCAATAACCTGTGACCCACCTAAAACGGGTTTGAGACCCACTTTTGTGTCCCGAGATGCCTGTTGAGAATACATTATTTTGTGAATAAAACTTTGTTTAACTAATATATGATCAGATACAATTAAACATTATAAATATAAAAAAAAGAATACAATAGAACCGCTTCATATCAAACAAGTATGTACAGTGGGGAGAACAAATATTTGATACACTGCCGATTTTTGAAGTTTTCCCACTTAAAAAGCATGTAAAAGTCTGTAATTTCTTTCAAAGGTACTCTTCAACTGTAAGGGACAGAATCTAAAACAAAAATGCAGAAAATCACAGTGGATGATTTTTAAATAATTAATTTCCATTTTACTGCATGACATAAATATTTGAGGCTGTCGCTTGGTAACACGCACTTTCAGCTCTTTAAAAATATTTTCTATTGAATTCAGGTCTGAAAACTGGCTAGGCCACTCCAGGACCTTGAGATGCTTCCTACGGAGCCACTCCTTTGTTGGCCTGGTGGTGTGTTTTGGTTTGTTGTAATGCTGGAAGACCAAGCCACAACCTATCTTAAATGCTCTCGCTGAGGGAAGGAGATCTCATGATACATGGTCCCATCTATCCTCCCCTCAGTACGGTGCAATCGCCGCCTTTGCATGTGTTCTTGGGGTTGCACTCTTCTTTCCCCAAACACTGCAAGTGTAGTTTAGACCAAAAAGCTCCACTTTTGTCTCATCAGACCACATGACTTTCTCCCATTCCTCCTCTGGATCATCCAGATGGTCATTGGTAAACTTCAGACGGGCCTTGATATATGCTGGTCGGAGCAGGGGGACCTTCCATGCACTGCAGGAGTTTAATTCAGGACGGCAGAGTGTGTTACTGATGGGGTTTTTTTGTAGACCGTGGTCCCAGGTCATTGACCATTCCTCACTTTCCTCATGATCATTGAGGCCCTATGAGGAACTCTTGCATGGAGCTCCAGACCGTCGGAGATTGATCGTCGTCTTGAACTTCTTCCATTCTCTAATTATTGCACCAAACTGCTTGCTTATTGTCCTTCAACCCATCCCAAACTTGTGCGGTCTACAATTTTTTCCCTGATGTCCTTGCACAGCTCTCTGGTCTTGGCCATTAATTTTGGAGTGTGTTTGAGTGTGTGGACAGGTGTTTTTTATACAGGTAGCGAGTTCAAACAGCTGCAGTTAATATAGGTAATGAGTGGAGAACAAAAGAGCTTCTTAAAAAAACTAACAGGTCTGCGGGAGCCTAAATTCTTAAGGGTTGATAGGTGATCAAATACTTATGCCATGCAAAAAATGGAAATTAGTTATTTAAAAAATCACCCACTATGATTTTCTGCATTATTGTTTTAGATTCTGTCCTTCACAGTTGAAGAGTACCGTTGATACCAATTACAGACCTCTACATGCTTTGTAAGTGGGAAAACTTCAAAAATCAGCATATCAGAATATCAAATAAATTTTCTCCCCACTGTATATGCCTCATTGCTTGTTTTATATGCATCACTTATGGACAGTGTTGGGGAGAATACTTTGTCAATGTATTTACTTACAGAATACTTACTTTAAAATGTATTTTGTAACGTATTCCGTTACTTTGCTGAATCCTGGGACTGTATTCTAAATACTTGGAATACTTCCCCTTAAAAACAGCATTTAAATCTATTAAATGTCATAAAATGCACTGGTAGCTACTCCCACAGGAAAACCGGGGGCATATTAATGCTAAACATTAGATACTGACTGGGAAAAAATAAAGTATTTAATTATTTTTGGCACAACACTGCTACCTCTCAGTGACCAAAAAACAACTAAATAAACAAACAGACTGTTTTTTAGCTTTCTGTTATAAATATGCAAAGCATTGTAGACTGACATTCATTACATTCTTTATAGAAAGCTTTTATCCAAGTATCCCTAATTTTCGGTCAACCCATCACAACAACATATAATCAAGGTAACGTCATGTCAGATACAACCAACACTGTAACTGTAAGAAATGACCAAACTAACACGATACAGGCCCTGTCAAATAATGGGCAAAAAAACAGTGGTAGAGGATTTTGTTTTGTTTTTGTACATTGTTGCAGTGTCTTTTCATTTTTTTGTGACTATCACATACCTTGAAAGGCTGTATAGCCGGATGCTTAATGTTTCTAGTTTGCTGTTGACATTGCTGATGTGCGGCGGTGTAGCTTCTTGAGAGCCGCCAGCAAAAGTTTATATAAAAATGTAAGGATTTTCCCACCTGGATCATCACTAATGTTAGGGAAAAAATAGTGGTTAACCTAAAAGAATCACACACAGGGGTCGGAGAGAAATTGAAGTTAAATGAGCTCTGCAGAGGGAGATAGAATAAGTTTTGCATAGGGAGATCCAGGAGGATACTCTGGTTAACCGTGTGTCTGTTCTCGTCTCAGCTTCTCAGTCAGTCTCACAGCTCTGTCTCCTGGTCTCACAGCTCTGTCTCCTGGTCTCAAAGGCTCATCCCCCTGCAGTCTCCTTTTATTCAGTCAAACTTCAATAGCATCTTATAAGAACAGGGTGTCATACAAAGGAACATATGTTTGAAACCAAATGACATTTAAAAAGTACATTTTGAACTATGTGATAAAGGAAAGACATCCTAAGAAAACAATAATACAACATTATTATTTTTCCCTAACAACTAACCTTTGCAAAAATATTTTAGGTGGAAAAACGAATATGCCGCTTCATTAATTGATACCGAATTACAGCTGCTCCAGCGGTCATTGGAGTTTGCCTGCATTCTTCGCAGTTTTTAGACTGGCTTTTGTCAGGAATGCTTGAATGAAATCTAGCATCACTTGAAAAAAATTACCTGCGAGAGAGCGCCATTGAATGCATCATTTCCTTCACTGCTAGTAGGTTTATTACGCTGCAGTTGTGGCTCCAACCCCCCCAGCTCCGGGTCTGAATCCATACCTCGCAACTCACATTAATGTTGGTGCTTGCAGGTCGGGAGTGTTTCAGCCATAGGATCTCTATGGTTTTGATGGCATGTTGTTTAGGGGTATTATGGGATAGTCTACACAATGCGGAGACACACATTTTCCAAACCTTATGTCTTCATCTTTCAGGTGGAAAGTGGAAAACACACAACTATTCCAATGGTATTACGAAAGTAACTGTATTCTGAATACCATGTTTAAAAATAGTAACTTTAACAGAATACAGTTACTCATAATTAGTATTCTACATACATAACAGTACATGTATTCCTTTGCTCCCCAACACTGCTAATGGAACACTTAGCACATCTACAGCTTTCAGTGTTTTAGGTGTCAAAGAAAGTTTCCTCCCTACTGCTTTCATTCTCTATCATACGGAGCCCGGCAGGGGACATGGGCAATAATAATTTTTGAAACGCAAGAATCCGTACCCTCGGTTTACTAACCTGTGCGCACGGATTCATGAATCATGTGTGACGGTATCGGGGATCCTTTCCAATTGATAATGGGCCCTGACACTTTATGGTTTGAGTTGCTCCTTTGGTAGAGTGGTTATCACGCATGCTTAGCACGTGTGGAATTGTTGGATCAAATCCTGTCTTCGGAGCCTTCTATAATCTGAAAAACTCTATTGATCCCTCAGGGAACGCATGTATATTGTTTTGGGTCCCTGCAAGAAAGAAGGCTATAAATGTGTCATATTTATAGTTAACAGTTTTGTAGCCACCTATGCATCCTGGCAGGGTCCATGCACATGTGTTTCATCGCTGAAAAACGGCCTAGAAATGGGCCACAAATCATAAAGTGTATGCCCACCTTGCCCACTGGAATACAGGCACAGTCCTGCGCTATCTGCATAGATGCATGGAGCAGGTGGTGCAGCATAAACACCTTGCATTAAAGATATGAGTTAACCAATTACTTGTTGATACAGTGCCCACTTAGAATGCAAGTCGTTTCTAATTGTTGTTAGAAAGAAAAGTGCTACCTTGGCAGAGCGGTTAACATACAGGACTGGCTCCTGCACATTTTGGTTCGAGTCCCGGTTAAGTCATCTGTTTGGGTTTTATCATACAAGTAATTATTGGGGTGCCTGCAGGAAAGTAGGCTATGAACATAACTGTTGTTGAAACCGGGACATTTCCGCAGGATTATTTATGAATTATAGTTTTGTCCCCACCACATAAAAACCAGATGTGGATTTTTTTTTAACAGTGCAGGTCTAACCTCCACTTATGCTCCCATTGCCAGTTTCATATAATCAGTATCATACTGATATTCCACTATCTTAAACAGTTTATGTGCGAATGCTGTGGCATTCTTAGCAGAGATTCATGTTACGTCTAATAAAGACTTGCATTCCATAACCACTCTACCAAAGGAGCAACTCAAACCATAAAGAGTCAGGGCCCATTATCAATTGGAAAGGATCCACGATACCGTCACACATGATTCATGAATCTGTGTGCACGGTTTAATAAACCGATGGTACGGATTCATAATCCGTGTGCACAGTTTGGTAAACCGAGGGAACGGATTCTTGCGTCTCAAAAATTATTTTTGCCCATGTCCCCTGCCGGGCTCCGTAGAATATTATAAAGCGGACAGGACGCCCCAGACGGCCACAGTTTGATAAACCGAGGGTACGGATTCTTTCATCTCAAAAAATATTTCTGCACCTGTCCCCTGCCAGGCTCCATACTATCACACACAAAGGCTCATGTTTTCTTACACTTCTACATGTTTGTAATCCTCATAATGTTTCCATAATGCCTAACAAGTATTAGTCAAATTTGAGGACATAGTAGCAGTTGGAAATCTTTCTTTTTATACCAACAATAAGCTCAATTCTCCTGCATTCATGGTGTAACTGTTTACTGCTGTGGTTTCTAAGCCGTTTGATGCTTTAGGACATTTCGTAGTGAAAAATATACTAATACGCTATACTGATATACTAATATATAAATATAATATACTAAAGAATATGGTCAAATGGCTGATGTCAGGGGTGAATGGTCACTCAGAATTAGAAAGCGTAGAAAAGTAACATTAACTATAGTAACTGCTTGTACATTCAAATAACGCAGACTTTTAACTATGAATGAAAAAACAAATAGAAACAGATACAACAGGAGACCACATGAGGTGTGAAAGCTACCAGCTTAGAACAGGAAAATGAGGCTACACTTTTCAAAGGTTTAGCAACCAGGATGTTAACAGTTTGGAAAAAAAACATAGCCTGGTCTAATGAGTCTTTATTTAAAGTCTAACTTACCCCAAAATCAACGTTTTTTTGCTGATAAACTATATAAATGAGTGTCTAATACTGCTGTGTACATGTCTGGTCATTATCTTAGGTATTTTAGAAAATTTTAGTAAAAAAACATTCAAAAATGTTTAACAAAAAACAGTTAGTGGAATGTCCTCTTCTTGTTAAGACTGTAGGCAGCAGATGAACGTGAATGAAGGTTTACTACCGGATCAGAATACATTTCTGACGACAGCATCCTGCCATCTTCCCCCTTCGTTTTTCCCGAGGCAATGCCTCATTTAGACGCATTTTTCTAACAGAAAATGTAGGCGGATTTTAACTCTGGTAGGGCGTGAGTTACTCTTTAAGTTGCTGGAATTTGGTGAAGACATAATCAAATCATAGGATCTGTCCAACATTTTAAGAACTGCTCAGACTGGTCATGGTAGTGCAATGGTGAGGGAATAATTGTGCCTTGGCACAATTTGGACCCTTAGGTACCTACTGAGCAGGGCTTAAATGACACCTGGATGTTATAGGTGCCTATGTCCATCCCTCTATGACTCTAATGTACTAGGGATGAAACGGTAGACAAAAACCATGGTTTTGTACACAGTTGGGATTTTAAAGTCACAATTCAGGATGTTTTCGATACACATTATTCAAGAAAAAAATAAACATAAACGTGCATGTGTGCAGGTAGAAAACAGCTTGTCCTTATCCAAATACATGTATAGATACACCCCTACAATTTACCCATCTCCTACTTCCAAGAGAACTGTTTTGTTGCACATGACAGACTCCTCTGTACTCCAGCTGCCTTTGCAGTTACCATATCTTAATTCATGGGAGTATCTTTAAGATGTGATGGAACGAAAGATTATTATTATCATAAATTTGCAGGGGAATATTTCCAATGGTTTGTTAAATCTATGCCAAAAACAAGGATGGCAGTTTTGATAAAAAGTGGATCCTAATAAAGTGGTTAGTAAGTGTATTTACATATTCAGAATGCTACATATGCATGATTGTCTTATTATAACGAGTAAATATGTATATAGAGCCTGGTGTTTTGATCAAAACTGCCTCTGTTGATAAATTGTAGTAATATCTTTTTTTTTCAACTTTACAAATAGTAGTAATAATTATAATAGTGAGGCATATAAATACAGCAAGTTAACTCTGATATAAAGAGTTATACATTACATAGTAAGTTATCCTTTTTATATATGAAAAGAGACACTGATTCTTTTTTTGGCTTTACACACTCACATCCACCCAGAGCTCTTTAGGGTTCCACACACATATC
The DNA here is from genome assembly GCA_028564705.1 of Apricaphanius iberus. Classification (NCBI taxonomy): domain Eukaryota; kingdom Metazoa; phylum Chordata; class Actinopteri; order Cyprinodontiformes; family Aphaniidae; genus Apricaphanius; species Apricaphanius iberus. Next base: position 221,124 of record JAPXFQ010002614.1, read on the forward strand.
TGCTCTCTGGAACAATCCTTTCACACATCATTGCTTTAATACAGAGAGACTATCTTCTCTAAGAATGTATAACTATGAGTTCTAAAAAAAGTTTGCGGTTCCATTGATAGATGCACAAAAATAAGGATTGATTTTTCCAAGAGTTAAGAGATGTTCTGCAAATCTGAAAGTACCTACAGTCTTTGCTTGAAAACAAAATTCTTTATTTTTACACTTCTTAAGAAACCTTTCAGGATATATTCTATAATTACTGTAAAGTACATGTCTTAAAATACAAGGCTGCAATTTTTATTTTTTTTTGTTTCTGGATTTTGTTATCATCACTTGTGAAGTTTTTTTTTCACTTTTTAATTACTTCTTTCAGGCTTACAGATTGTGCTGAAGTCCATTATGAAGGCCATGATCCCACTGCTGCAGATCGGACTTCTCTTGTTCTTCGCCATTCTCATGTTTGCAATCATCGGCCTGGAGTTCTACAGTGGGAAACTTCATCACACCTGCCTGCCATCGGACGACATTCTTGGTAAAAATATTACATAACTCTTACTAATTCTTCTTTAAATTAAGTGAAAATAAGTCTTCAGACCAAAAAATATTATTTCAAATCAGTTGTTCCGTCAAAGTTAATAAAAACATTTTAAACTCTCTAGGAGATTCACCAATTTGGGAGTGAAATGCTGAATCGTGGTTTGAATTTATTTTCTGACATGCTGTTTTAAAGTGCACCTATTTCTCCAAACCACTAGCTACAAAATTATATTCCCAGGGTTTTGTTTTTTTATTATTTATGACCAACTGTGAATAATTTACCAGCAAGTACTAAACATGTGGTTTAGTCAATTTTCTTAAAGAGAAGGTGTGAATATCTTTGTTTGAGGGTTTTATGGATTACAGTAGCAACAAGCTCAGAGGTATTATTAGAGTTTCTGCTGGCTGATTTAGCTACCGCTTAATTAGTCAACAACTGCACTGTAATCACATGCCACACCATACCATTTAGTGTCTCTGCTCTTCTTGGAGATGGATTTAGAGGCAAAGCCTGAAAGAAATTCAGAAGAATACGAAGGCCTCCTGACTGCTCAATTTTCATTCAATTTTATTTTTCAATTTAAGAAAAAGTTTACAATTTCTTGAAAGAAAAAGTCAGCGTGCACTTTTTCCCCATGTCCTGAGTTTTACCTTAAAAAAAAATTATACAAATTTTGCTGAATTGTATTCACACCACTTTAACGTTTTACCCTGTTACTGTCTGAACTTCAATGTATTTTATGAGGTGATAGACCAATACAAATTAGAGTATAACTCAAATGGAGGAAAAATTACACGTGGTCATAGACATTTTTTTTTATGTGTGATATCTATTTGTATTCATCCAACAATTGGTTAACTATTCATTTACTCTGATTTCTCTAAATGAAATACATAAGAATCAATTACTTTGATAGATCACCTGATTAGTAAAGATTGTCCAACTGTGTGCTGTTTAATTTTAGTGTAAATCCGGCTATGTGAAGGCTCCAGAGGTTTCTCAGAGAACATTAACGAACAAAGCATCATGAAGACCAAGACACAAAGCAGCCAGATAATGGGCAATATATTGCTGCACAACACACTTTTCTGATATTTATTTACTAAAAATACAGAACACTACATATAATTCATGTTCTGTTTACAGTAATATGCAGCTTTGTGTTAATCTGTCACATAAAATCCTAAAAATATACATTTTAGTTTGTGTTTCTCGTTTTAAAAAGTTGTTTCAGGTGATATAAATACATTTCCAAGACTGTGAAGAATTTATGCACCTGATAGTTTAAAGAAAGCTGTATATCGCACACTGTTTGGTTATTAACTCGATTTTGCTTTGACTTACAGGATGTATATGTAACGAAACAGGAATATAGGATTCATAGTACAAGGTCGAAATTCAACTTGGTTAACCTGAGTTCTAAACATGCTTTTTTTTTACCTTAAAAAATTTACTCAAGGGACGCTTTTGGATAGGAAGGTGTCTCAAAAATTTACACCAAAAATGATTTTCTATAGATTGGCCCAATTGTACTTGGTTTCATAGGTTTGAGACAACAGATTTTGAAAATTGACCCATTTGGATCCCAAATTTGGTTTCTAGGAGCTTATTTTCCCAAGACCCATTTGAGACCCAGTTAAGACCTACACAGAGTGCCTTACTGCCCCAGTTCAGTTAATTAGTCAACCCAATTCCAAACAAGATGCCCATTGGCTCACTATGTAACAATCCAGACTGAGCTAAATCCATATGGGGCGTACTTGTACACATTAGCTGAGACCTACACTCTGCACTCTGAATTTAAAAAACAAAACATGATTAAAGTGGAGGAGGACAACCAATAATCATAAGTGACTGTGTATAGTTAGAAAACATCCCAAGCTTAAAAATAATTTACAGTAAAAAATGGATGTACAATAAATAACACCACACTTTCTCATCTTATTTGTTACAAATTTTCACATTCAACATGTGAAAAAGACAATGGATTTAGAAAAGTGAGCTGTATTTTTATATTTTTATCTTTTTTTTGAACAACCACCCTCTAATATTACTACCTGCTTCACTCTCGGTGAACTGACTTGACATTGTTTTCGAAATTCTCATTAAACTCTTTCATAAAATCTAATTTATACTACGACAGTGTGTCTGGTTTGGAGTTTCTCAGTTCAGCCGTTCTATTTCAATTTTATAGCCAATTTTTGTGTGTACCATCTTTAGCTACAGTTTTAGAACATTTAACATATTGGTGCTGCTGTTACTGAATGTACTATAAATGCATTTCAATGACTCATACGCAATAGCGCTGCATTATTTTTTTCTAGATAATGAGACTGTTGACTCATCAGAGTTGGCATTTGCATGTGGGGTCAGGAAGTGTCCAGAAAAGTATGATTGCAATGACACCTGGATCGGGCCCAATGACGGTATCACGCAGTTCGACAACATCCTGTTTGCTGTTCTCACCGTTTTCCAGTGCATTACCATGGAGGGCTGGACAGCTGTGCTTTACAATGTGAGTCCAAGCTATTTGTCATATAATCTACCGTCATATAAAGTACCACACCATATCAGGGTGAATACAATGAAATCTTTAATGATTTTAACATTACTGGCATTGCAGACAAATGATGCCCTGGGCACTACTTGGAACTGGATGTACTTCATTCCTCTCATCATTATTGGCTCATTCTTTGTCTTGAATCTAGTGCTGGGAGTTCTGTCAGGGTGAGTGGGCTTCTTCCTGTGTTTGCAAGAAAAGATGGTCTTAGTGTCGGTATTGTGGTGTAAGACAGATGTTTCCTCTCTCCTCAGAGAATTTGCCAAAGAAAGGGAGAGGGTGGAGAACAGGAGAGCCTTCATGAAGTTACGTCGTCAGCAGCAGGTGGAAAGAGAACTTAACGGCTACCGAGCATGGATAGACAGGGCAGGTACTGGGAAACAGAAAAACCTATCTAAAAGAAAAAGCTAGGAAATATATATATATATAATATATATATACCCCCACACTTAGAATTCAGTTTGGTCAAAAATTAATTCAGATCAATCCAGGTTATTCAAATATATTCTAACCACATAAAGTGGGGTGAAAAAGTAGTTGGTTGCCATCGATTGTGAAAGTTGTCCCACTTAAAAAGATGTAGAAAAATATAATTTTCATCATAGGGACACTTTCCCTGTGAGAGAGAGAATTTCGCAAAAATCCAGGAAATCACTTTGTATGATTTTTTAAATAATGTATTTGTATAATGCTGCAGAAAATAAGTATTTGGTTGATAACAAAAGTTCACCTCTATACTTTGTAATGTAACCTTGGTTGGCAATGACAGAGGTCAGATGTTTCATGTAGGTCTCCACCAGGTTTTGCACACAGTGTAGCTGGTACTTTGGCCCATTCTTCCATACAGATCTTCTCTGGAGCTGTGATGCTTAGGTGCTGCTGCAGGGCAGCGCAGTCTTTCAACTCCCCATCACAGATTTTCTATTCATTCACTAGAACCTATAAATGTTTTTTACGTAGCCACTCCCTTGTTTCTTGGACAAACTGTTTGGCATCATTGTTATGCTGGTAGGTCAAAACGTATTTCTTTACTGCCCTCACAGATCGAAGGTCCAAAATTTCAGCATACATGGCCTCATTCATCCTTTTCTTTAATACCGATCAGTCTTCTTGTCCCCTATGTCAGGGTGACCAGCCATCTACTTTTTTTCAGACATATCCACTTTTCACATGCTGTCTGGGGTGTCCAGTTTTTTTTAAATTAAATTAATAAAATGTCCAGGTTTTTTTTTTTGGTTTTTTTTTCAGGGGACCAAAAATACAGCCTTTCTCTCATCTGATATCCTCCCCATGCCGATGATTCTGATCTGTCCATAGGTGGAACAGACAAGATATCAGAATGCAAGTACTGTATAGCTTTACAGACGAACAGAGCTGGCATAGCTGAGATGTGTTTCTCTTTGTGACAAAAATGGCAAAAATACTATAGGTCCATATGGACACAAAAACTATAATAATGTTATGCAAAGTGAGAATTCGTCTCTAAATTGACTAAGGAGGATAAAGATGAAAAATAAAGACTGGATGAGTCCCTTTTTTATTGTCCTTTTGAGACTGCTGCTTTTTACTTTTATTATTACATTAAAAATAAGATTATACTTGTTTTCTCAGAATATTATTCTAGATTTTTCTTTTTTTTTGTCCAATATGACTTAAAAAGTGGACTATTATTGTTACTGGAAAGTTCTCTAATTTGGAAGAGTAATTATTTTCCAATATTAATTAATTTCCAAAGATATTAAAAGTCATTTTTGTACTTGTGTGAAAGCCTATCTGAAGTTTATTTAACAGTTCATTCCAACTGTATGCACAATGCCTGTTTTAAATATATTAAAAGTGTACCTATAATGGAAATTACAGACTTCTCTCATAGTTTTTAAGAGGGAGAACGCGCACAATTGATTGCTGCCAAATGCCTACTACAGTCAGATTCAGATCAAGTTACAGTCCAGCAAAATCCAAACTATAATACAGTCAAATTCAGTGAATCGTACAAGCCAGTAGATAAAAAGTTACATATTTAGGGTATCCCAGCAGACTGCATCAAATTGTTGAATTTGCAGCAATCCCTCCTAAGCAAGTGAATGGTTAAACAGCTAAAGACCTCCAGCAGAACCAGGCTGGTGTGAGCCATCTCCAACTTATGAAGATAGAACAGACAAACAGAACAACCTAGAATTGAAATAGAATTACGTTTTAAGGAAAACAGCACGAAAAAGTAAATCTTAGCTTTTGGCTTTTTTCAGAAAAGAAACACAGCTAAGAACAGAAGTTCTTGACTAGGAGTACTTTCTATGGAAATAAAAAAAGAGAGAACACTCTCACATTGGCAGTGATAATTCTCACAATCACTTATTTAAGAGAAAAAGACAACCAAACACCAAAGCTTTGGGTTGGATGTACCTCTAATAAGAAAGAAAAAAATCAAAATTACACATTTCTAATGGATGCACCAGCTCAATAACTTCATCCAGGAAAGGACACCGAGCTAAACATAGAATCGTCGGGCTAGGTGTACCTTTTATACAAAAGATCTGGACAGAAAAACAAAAACAGTATACAGGGAAATAGCAGAAATAGTTCTGTTGATTACCTCAAGGAAAGAGGAACAGTCATCGGGTCAGGTGTACCCTGTATAGGAAAGACAAAGTGGAGTGTGCAGATTGTTTAGTTTTATCCAGGAGAGAGTAACGGTTCTAAAATAACCATGAATAGCCTGTAAGGAGTACTTTTGAAATAAAGAAAAAGAAAGACTAGTAAAATTCAACTATATTAATACTGTTGTCCAGATGTCCATGAAGAATAAAACTAGGCCACATACAGACATAAAAGGGCAGGCACATTTCCTATGGAAAGACAACTAAGAAAGTACACAAGGTTAATGTCACCTAAAGCTCCATCAATAACTCCTTCCTGTAAAGAAACACAACCAAACTCAGGCTAGGTGTTCCTCTACGGAAAGGGTACTACTTTAACCAATAAGATCATGGTTATTTAATGTTTTCAATACATTTTACTGAATAATTATATTTAGGCATAATAGTTTTAGGTGGTTTAATTCTGGTAAATCAGTAATTCAAGTCTTGTTATTAAGAAGGCAAGTTTGCATTTTGTTGTAATGTTATTATTTAATAACATTAAATCTACCTTTGGCTTTAACCCTTTCTAAAAGCTCCATGAAGTACCCAAGCCTTGGCCTGTTTTGGAAAGTGACTGCTCTGCCCAGGCTTGGGATCTTCATCAGAGTAGCAGAGTTGAGAAGCACAAACATGGAGTGCTGTAATGGCATTCTAGATTGCTTATCTCCCACGCAAGCAGAGGGTGAGAAAAAGGTGATATTGACTCACTGACTTAAATTTGTGTGCATGTACGTTTGTGCACGCGCATCTCACTGTTTACATGCCGAGTGTGTGCGCAAAGTAGACGCTGTGCATAGTTATGTGTGCAAAAATGTGGGAGAGTGTGGGAAGGAGGAGAAAAGAGAAAAAGAATATAAGAGAGATTGAGAAATCAATCTTCAGAGAAGGTCACATCGGCCTCTTAAGGTAGAGCTTACATCAGTTCCTGCAAATGTTTGCAGACATCCCGAACTATTCATCCCTGAGAACTGTAAAGCTCTTCTTCTGATGGTTTATTTGTTGCTTTGTGTGTAACATCCAGCTTTATTGTATTTCAGAGGAAGTCATGCTTGCAGAGGAGAATAAAAATTCAGGCAGATCGCCATTAGATGGTAAGTTCCTGTACTGTAGAAAAGCATCCTTTTACCTTACACTAATCAATGTCTTATTCTATTCAATGAATTTAAATTGTATTCATAAAAAAAAAACAATTACAGAGTTAATGTCTGTGGCAATTTAAACTCAATGGCATAAAATTATTATTTGTTAGGGTGCTAACAATTATTAGCAATACAAAATAAAAACGTAATAAAATTATATGGGCTTAAAGATAGAAGGAATATAATTATCGATCCTTCAATTGTCTATACACACTTATCCTTGCAGAATTGTAGATTAAAATAAAATCATCATTTGTAATAAATATCCCAAATAAATATTATAGAGTACTTTGTGTCCTGTTTCTTTAATTCAAGATAAACATTAGACAGTCAATTCCAGCAAATCAGATTGTGTTTTATATGTTAAAGAGCATGTTGAATCTGAGCCGAAGTCTGACCTCGGACCTGTGCCCTACTTAAACGTTCTTTGTAACAGGGAGTTTTAATGTATTCCATTCCTTTTTCTGCTGTACATTTTTTACAGTACTGAAAAGAGCGAGTAAAAAGACAGGTGCGCGAAGAGGTGCACCAGGAAGTGACAAGTACACAGACATGCCTACCGCTAGTAAGTCAAGGAAATTTCTTTTTGTGCTAAAGGGAAACTATTCCTTTCATTTCTTGCTGTAATCGGTATTAAAACCTTTTACTTTGTCCGCTGATGTAATGTTTTTTCACACCTTTAGGTATGTCAAGATCAAGAATGAACTTTCGCAGTGGCCGTCGAGGCCCTGCTGCCTACCTGCGACGTAAAGAGCGCATGTTACGCATCTCCATCCGCCGCATGGTGAAGACAGACACTTTCTACTTGATGGTCCTCAGTCTGGTGGCTCTCAACACCATCTGCGTGGCCATCGTGCACCATGACCAGCCTGACTGGCTGACCATCATCCTCTGTGTGTTTCACTCATAAACAGCTGGGTTTTTGTTTTAACTTACACCTTGAAGAAAAAAATAGGTCATGTTTAATGATAGAGCTGTTTGTGATTTTACACTGTCTCATTGTTCTTTTTGACATGACTATTTCTGGTTTTCTTCATATCTACAGACTATGCAGAGTTTGTGTTCCTGGGGCTGTTTCTGGCGGAGATGTTTTTGAAAATGTACGGTCTGGGTTTCCGGCTCTACTTCCATTCATCGTTCAACTGCTTTGACTGTGGGGTGAGATCCTATATCCTTTACTCTTTGTAACTGTAGAGAAACAAAAGCATCATAGACTCTGATGTCTTCATTTCATGCTCTACAAAAAGCTTAAAGGTATCTACACACAATAAGTTTGATAAATCACTTGGAATTTTTTTAAACATTCTAGTCATTTTTAACATGACTATTAACATTATAGACTATTATTAAACTATAACCAATAAAGCTCACCTACAAACTTTTAAAAACAGTGCATGTCTTCTGCTTGAGCTTGTAAGACTTAAACATATCCCTCCTGTAACTTAATTTTCCTTAACAACAATTAAATGTAATAAATATTTTTTCTTATGTGTTTTACATGTTTTGCAGGTCATTATCGGCAGCATCTTTGAGGTGGTATGGGGCTTTTTTAGGCCTGGCATCTCATTTGGCATCAGTGTACTGAGGGCCCTGAGACTTCTGAGAATATTCAAAATCACCAAGTAAGTTTGTTGACTCCGTAAATTTGCAGATATTTTTCCTCTATCGCCCTCTTAAGGCTTGCAGCCTATTATCGTCCTAAAAGCAAATCTCTATGGAGTGCATCTTAAGAGACCAGAGTACTGAGATGGTTTTCCAATCTCTCCAGCCAAAACAACAAAACACATCAATCTATTGGCTTGACAGTTGGTAACCCATCAAGCAGTTTTCCCGAAACTGTATCATATGCCCAACCAAACTTGATCCCCTTGGATCAAATAAAGTGGCTTTTTATGTTGTTATTGGATACTCAGACATGGAGTTTGTTACTGCAGCAACAGGGCTGCAGCCGAACCAGAGCATTTCTAGTCCAACAGCTCCGCCCGCCAAGGTCCTGCTCAGGCGGAGCAGAATTAACTCCGCTGAGTTGTGCCCCCTTTTCCCACCTGTGCTCTGAAGTAAAATATTTTCTGTCAAAAAAAACGACTGCACACTAAAATCAAAGATTTCACTCAGCCCCCATCACTTGTGAGTTTAAACTGGACTCCAAAGAAATTCAGAAAGGATTGGGATTTAAACACTGATTTAAAAGGCTTTTTGAAGCCGATCAATCACAAGAACCCATCACATTTTAAAGAGCATTATGTAAATTTGGCCACTAACTGACATTGACTACAGAAAAGGACTCGGGGTAGGGGACCCATTATTATCACTTACCGTGATAAAAATTTTAGCTCAAATCGCCCAACCCTAGTTTGTTTAAATCCATTTGATAGCGTGTTACCTAATGCTGTAAAGTGAAACCCAGTTGGTACTTCCATGAGCCGGTAGAGAAAAGTTGTTTAGTGCGGTTTTCAGCAGCGGGACACTACCAGGCAGTGACATCTCTTAACATGAACGTAATTAATGCTAGTGTGCCAACAAAACATTTTGAAAGCACGTGTTTTTAAGGTATAAAAGTTGCGAGTACGTCTTTAAAAGTAATAATATTTAAGAAAAAACAGAGTGAGTTGTTGCAAGTTTCAGTCACTTAGATTTGTAACATCTTCAGACCTTTATTTAATTTTAGACTAACATGGCTTCAGAAAACCTAACTTTATAATGTAACTTGTAACTTGACAAAGAGAACTGTGAGAAAATTGTCACAGGAAGCTCAAGAAGCCCTGCAGGGTTGTTTTGAAACCACAAACTGGATGACTTTGCCAAACACATGCATAGGACATTAATGGCATGACTTGAGTGCTACTTAATGTATAAACTTCTGTGTGGACAACATCATCCCCACCAGAACAGCAAGGTGCTTCCTTAAAAAACAAACAAAAAAAAACTCTTGGGTAACCAGTGACCTGAAGAAACTGCTAAACAACAAAAAAGCCTTCAGGGAGGGAGCCGGGGAATTATTGACGATTATACAGAAGCAACTTAAAGTCAAAATCTTTTCAGCTAGAAGGTATTTAGTCAGAAGCTGGAGCACAAACTACAGAGGGACAATATCCGAGATGTCTGGTCTGGAATGAAACAGATCACAGGCTTTAAGCACAGGGAGAATTGGATAGATTGAAACCTGAACAGAGCCAATGAACTAAACACATACTTCAACAAGTTCAGTTCAGGTACAAGCTCAACATCCTCCAACTCTGTCCCCAGCTGAACAGACTCAAATTTCTCTTTAAATCCAGTTTGGTTTTGTTAATTTAAACTGGTGTCTTTTAGGTCTGGTGTTTGATTTAAGTGATTTAACGCCCGTAGGTTACCTAGCTTCATGCCTACAGTATATGACAAGCTTCATAACAGTTATTGACAACAGATCTAAGCAAAAAGGTACCAACAAGCCAAGCGTAGTGCTGCTTGGTATGGTCACTGAGGCAAAAAGTTGAACATAGGAGGAGTTTGGAAAGACCATGAAGAATGACTTCTTATGGCTTTAAAACGATTCTGGTCCACCATCCAGTGTCTGGGGGTGGACCAGAATCAGCATGCCTTCAAATTTGGAGCAGTAGTATCTAGTCGGACCAACTGAAGCTGTGTACTGATATTTAATTGATCTTTTTTGGGTCCGAAGAGAAGCACTTCTGTTTTGTTTTTGTCCAGTTGGAGGAAATTATGGGACATCCAGTCATTACTTTGCTCAATGCATTTATTCAGGATTTGGATGGGTTCAACATCGTCTGTTGACATTGAGATATAAACTTGAGTGTAGTCAGCATAGTTGTGTTAGTTAATTTTATTGGTTGTTATTATCTGCTCAGTGGGAGCAGGTAAATGCTAAATAGGAGGGGCCCTAGGAAGGACTATGGGTGTTTCTCAATAACCAGGAACCTCGCCTTGATGCCTTGGTCCCGACCCGGTTGCCTAGGAGATACGTCATCAGGGACCGCCAAGGCGTGTTCCAATGTTCATGTCCTACAGAGGACTCTATCCTCCGTTTGTTAGCCGTTTAGCTAACTGAACAAGGATACATCAGAGGTGCCTCGAAGCCTTCTCTCGGTCAAAAATTTCCCAGAATACAGTGCGGTAGGAGCCGGCAGCAGCTACTTCAGGGGTAAATTTCCAGTTTCAATCTAAGTCAACTAACTGTAGCTATCGGGCTTATATCTAAAATGTTTGTTATATTTTTTTATTATTATTTATTAGATCCAAAGCAGTTGTATATGGTTGGTTAGTTGCTTAGCAGTTGCAGTTTCGGTGGCAACAAGGTACTAATTCGCTTACACATTTGATTTAACCGACATGTACACAGTTAAGAAAGATTATAAAGCTCATTATACATTTCCAGTTCCATGACTTGAGTAACCAAGTAAGGACAGTGTCCTTGTAAGCATTGAGAAACACCCTATGTCTTTTGGCTGGCCGTGTAACGTCTTGGGATTCCTTCCAAGGAGCTGGCCCAAGTGGCTGAAGAGAGGCTAGTCTGGGTCTTTCTGCTTAAATTGTTGGCCCCGCAACCCAACCCAGATAAGCATAAGATAATGGATGGGTGGATGGATCTTAGCAGACAACCTTATTTTATTCACAATTTCCAACCCAACTTCTTCAAATATAAGTCTATGCTAATATTTGTTATGTTGTAGCTTTGGTCACAGTAATGACATTTGGTTTTTTATTTTAAGGTATTTTTTTATTATTTTTCTATTGTAAAATGTGTATACCTACTGTCAAAATTAGTGGTAACATTATTATTACTATTACTGTTTAAAAAAAAGTATGATTTTTTAAAGACCTTGTAAAAAGTCTGGTTTTAGATAAATTGATGTTCCTAATATTTATTTGTATTTTCAGGTATTGGGCTTCTCTCAGGAACCTGGTTGTTTCCCTTATGAGCTCCATGAAGTCCATTATCAGTCTGCTTTTCCTTCTTTTTCTCTTCACTGTGGTGTTTGCACTCCTCGGAATGCAGCTTTTTGGAGGGAGGTATGTTCTGTCGTCTTTTAGTGTGAGTTCTTATAAAAGCAGTTTCTATTTTTTTGTTTATTTTCAAATCAAATCAAATCAAACTTTATTTATAAAGCGCTTTTCAAACAAAGAAAGTTACTCAAAGTGCTTTACAGATTTAAAATAACCCCACAACCCCCCCTTCAAAAATAAAATCATCAGTGCAAATACAACCCCCTCCCAACCCAACCCATCAGCCATACTCACTCACACACACACTTAGAAGCTACAAAAAGCGGGCTGAGTACAGATGAGCCAGGAAATGCCATCATGGGAGCCATCTGCATCAGCAGCAGCAGATCAACAGCAGCAGCCAAGGCTCTGACCCAGGGCGCCCAGAGGAGGGAGGGATGGTACCCCCACCTCCACCCAAGCGCTACCTGGGGGGCACCCAGGCAGCCACAGCCGACCACCGCCCCCGATGCAGGGGGCCCCCAGAGAGGAAACACTGGCAAGAAAGATTAAAATACATTAAAATATTAAGTTAATAAAATATAAAGTATATAAAGTATAAAACAATAAGTGTAAAACAAATAATAAAAATGCAAAGCAGATTAATAAATAAACAGTTAAAAGCTGAACTAAAAATTAAATCAGGTAAAACATGCTGAGCGATTAAAAATATATTAATAAATAATAATTAGTTAAAGGCTAAGCTAAAAAGGTGAGTCTTGAGTCTGCTCTTAAAAACATTAATGTTCTCTGCGGCTCTGAGGTCCTCTGGCAGCCTGTTCCAGAGGTGAGGGCTATAATAATGGAAAGACGCCTCACCATGAGTCTGTGTCCTGACTTTGGGGATGATAAGGAGACGGCTGCCAGAGGAGCGCAGAGACCGCGAGGGTTCATACGGTAAAAGCATTTCTGACAGATACGAAGGCCCAAGACCATTAAGACACTTTAAGACCATTAAAAGAACCTTAAAATCGATCCTAAAACATATGGGGAGCCAATGCAGTGATTCTAAGACCGGTGTAATGTGCTCCCGCCTCCTAGTCTTCATCAGGACACGAGCTGCTGAATTCTGTAGAAGCTGTAAACCTGAGATAGTCTTTTTGGGAAGACCAGAAAGCAGGGCATTACAATAATCAATTCTACTGGTGATAAAAGCATGCATTAGCGTCTCCGTATTGGCCCGAGAGAGAATGGGGCGGACTCTGGCGATGTTCTTTAGGTGATAAAAAACTATTTTGGTGATGTTTTTATTGTGAGGGATAAAAGTCAGCTCAGACTCAAAAATCACACCCAGGTTCTTCACTTGTAAAGAATAATTAAAAGACAATGATTGTAGTTTTGGTAAAAGTTTTTCTCTCTGAGCCTCAGGACCGATAACTAAAACCTCAGTTTTGTCCTGGTTGAGCTGGAGAAAGTTTTCTGCCATCCAGGATTTAATGTCTAAATGCAGTTAAAAAGTGCATCCATTGGCCGTGTGTCATCAGGAGACATGGAGATGTACAACTGTGTATCATCAGCATAACTGTGAAAGTTAACTCCATGTCTCCTGATAACACTGCCAAGAGGGAGCATATACAGGTTAAAAAGCACTGGGCCTAAACCTGAACCCTGGGGAACACCACAAGTGATCTTATGGACCTTAGAGGAACAGGTATCTAAACTTACCGTAAAAGTCCTGTCTGTGAGGTAGGATGTGAACCAGTTGTGAACAGCACCAGAGAGGCCGATCTGTTTTAAACGAGTTAAAAGAATAGTGTATTCTACTGTATCAAAGGCAGCGCTTAGATCCAGAAGAACCAACACGGTCACCTTTTAAGCATCATAGTTTAATCTAAAATCATTTAAAATCTTTAAAAGCGCCGTCTCTGTGCTGTGGTTCATCCTAAAACCAGACTGAAATTTCTCTAGGACATTATGAGCGTTAATAAAATCATTAAGTTGAATAAAAACAAGTTTTTCTAAAACTTTGCTTAAAAAGGGTAAGTTAGATACTGGTCGGTAGTTGTTTAAATCATTAAAATCTAAATTGCTCTTCTTCAGCAGGGGCCTCACTACCGCCGCTTTAAAGGCAGCAGGAAAAACCCCCGTCTGAAGGGAGCAATTCATAAAGTTTAAAATCTCATCTTTAAAAGAACCATAAAATTGCTTAAAAAACCTGGTGGGAATCGGGTCCAAAGCGCTTGTGGTGGGCCTCACTGAGGAGAAAACTTTATTAAGGGTCCCAGCTTCTACCAGGACAAAACTGTCCAGTGTTTCCTCTGGTGAAGGCAGACACTCTGATTTGTATAAAACCATGTTTGTTTGAGAGGATAAAATATTACATCTGATGGTGTCTACCTTCCCTCTGAAGTGGTCTGCATACTCCTCACAGAGACTGTTTGAGGGGTTTTTCTGAAAAGTATTAGAATTATGATGTAAAATGTTGTCAATGGTGGAAAACAGAATTTTGGGATTATTTTTATGTTCTGAGATGATTCTGGAAAAGTATGTATTTCTGGAATTTCTTAAAGCGTTATTATATAATCTGAGATGTTCTATGTATCTCTGATGATTTATTGTGATTTTATTTTTCCTCCATTTCCTTTCTGCCACCCTGCAGCTCCTCTTTAATTTTCTAATAGCTGCATTTCTCCACGGTACTGTACGTTTTGAATGAGGGTTTATAACTTTAATTGGAGCCAGCAGGTTGAGAGCAGATTTAAGCCTACTGTTAAAATCATTAAGGATAAAATCAAAGGGGGCAGGTAAAGGTATAGGAGGAAATTTTTTAAAAACTTCAAGAAAACCTGCAGCCACTTCAGGGGTTAGATGACGCTTCCTGACAGTTCTCACAGAGGTCCCTGATTGGATAAAGCTGGTGATATTAAAAAACACACAGTAGTGGTCAGAGACAGCCAAGTCAACAACAGAGGATACACTGGTGGACAGGCCATACGTGATGACCAGGTCCAGGTTGTGTCCTCTGTTGTGAGACGGCTGCATGACATGTTGGCTAAAATCCATATAGTTTAAAATATTTAAAAAATCTGTTGATAAAGGATCTAAAAGGTTATCTATATGTAGATTAAAATCACCAGCTAAAATTATCTTCTCATAAGAGTTGTGTAAAATTGATAAAAACTCTGAAAATTCTGGAATAAAAAGTGCATTCCTTTTCGGAGGCCTATAAACTGTGACTCATAAAATCTGAGGAGTGCTAAAAACAGAGGCAGTGTATTCAAACGTGGTAAAATAATTAAATAAAACAGGTTTGGCGGAAAGAGTTGATGAACTAATAAAAGCAGTTCCGCCTCCCCTCTGGCTACTCCTCGTAGAATAAGAAAAGTTATAATTAGGTGGAGAGGCCTCTGTAAGAACAGCAGGGGCATCTGCACTCAGCCATGTCTCCGTTAAAAATAAACACTGAAGGTTATTATCTAAAATCAAGTCATTTATTATAAAAGTTTTATTCAGAAGAGAGCGAACATTTAAAAGAGCCATATTAATAGTGGTTGGTGATGGAGTGACTGTATGACTTACTGTAGGTGGGATTTTTAGTAACTGTTTATGATTATTTGGGTTGCATTTTCTTAGTTTATGATTATTTCTTCGCTCTCTGCTGAAAATAACAGGTATGAATGAAGTAGGTTAAGGTCCAAGTTCGATATGTGAGTTACTGTTAAAATCAGGATTGAGTTCATAGGAACAAGGACCAGCTGCACATCAGGATGTTGTGGATGGGGCAGAGAGGACAGGAGCAGCTGGATCCGGTGCAGGGGACAGGGGTGGGCGAGGGTATGCCAGGCTTAATGCCAGCATGCGGGTACCTTGTCTGTTTAAATGTAGTCCATCTGCCCCCAATAATTGACTCCTACCCCAGAAAATGTTAAAATTGTCTATAAAACCAATGTTGTGCATCACGGTAACAGAGGAAAGCCAAGTGTTGAGAGAGAGTAACCTGCTGAAGCGATTTATTCCTCTGCTTATGGTGGGAGTGGGGCCAGAAATAAAAAAAGATAGGGGCTTGTCTTTTAAAAGATTAAAAAGATGAATAAAATCCTGCTTTAAAAGCTCAGACTGCTGTTTACGGATGTCATTGGTTCCAGCATGAATTATAACTTTACTCACAGTAGGGAAACGTTGGATGGAGTCCAGAATCTCTTCAGATATATCCTTTACTGTAGCTCCAGGAAAACAAAGGGTGACAGCTCCTCTCATCCTAACATGCCGGATAATAGAATCTCCAATGATGAGAGTGCTGGGTGGATGGTGTGCTGGCTGCTGGGCAAAAGACCTCTCGTTATCCGGGACCTGCTGGATGTTGGGCAGCTTGGCATCCACAGGACTGCAGCGGTGTTTAGAGGGCGCCGAGGGCTCGTTCCGTGGATTCGGGGTGTAGTGAAGCACTCCTCGGCGGGTCCCGGCTGTAGTCCTGGGTCTGGCGCGACGTGGGTGGATACCGGAGTCTAACTGCTGCTCTGGCTGCTGGGAGGGGTTTGGCGGCGGTCCTGCGGAGCTGCTGGTCTTCGGCGCGGTCGGAGGGACGGTCAGAGGAGGGAAGTCGTCCCCCAGGGCACCGAAGCGGTTCGACAGAGGAAGGCCGGGTGGAGGAGAACGGTGTAAGCCGCTCCCGGCGCCCCCACCGCGACCAGGCCCGACCGTCGACCACGCACCCTGGGGCACCGGAGTGGAGCTGAGGGGGGCTTTTGGCTTAGCCACCTGCTGGATCCAGCACTCCTCTGCCGTAGATGTTGTACCTCCGCCGGAGTTCGTCTGTCCGAGTCCGCCTGGAGACCCAGCGATGGATTCCCCCTCCGCAGCTTCACCGGGCTGGCAGGGGATTATGTCGGCCAGCTGGGCGCTGGTGGCAGCAGCGAAAGTTCGGCCAAAGATGATGTCCACGTCGCGCTCGTGGTCCTGGATCAGGTGTAAATTGGTGATCCTCTGCTCCAGTTCCTGGATTTTCTTGGTTAGCCTGGCACAACCATCACACCCGGAGCTACAGGTGAGTGGAGGCATGGCGGAAGTAACAGCGATCCGTGCTCTGATTAAAAACGCGTCCGATAAAAGATATGTCGCTAAAAGTTTAAAACGGTTAAAACTAGTCAAAAGAATTTATTAAAAAACGAAAAACAAACACTTAAAAAAGAATTTAAAACTAGTTAAAACCGTGTTAACGAGCCGGAGTTAGCAGGAGGCAGCAGGACGCCGACGCATGCGCAATCTCAAATTAATTAATTAATTAATTAAATATCTCAATTTAATGACATTCATATCATTTTAACCAACATTTCCGATCAAGCAGGATTTCTGAAACAGTATTTACTAGCTTTGAAATGCAAGAGCAGTTTTCTCAATAGCGTCTTTGAAGGAAGAAGAAGAGGAAGCACTATGTCCGGATGAAAATAGCTCTCTGGATCCTCCTCCTCCTCTTCTCCTTATTCTTCCTGTTTTTCCTCCTTGGTCATATCTGACCCTGCCTCTCTTTCTGCTTTCCCTCTAGGTTCATCTTTGAAGATTACACTCCTACCAACTTTGACACGTTTCCAGCTGCCATCATGACAGTGTTTCAGGTTTGGCTCCCACAGATCCCCCCATCCTGCCTGCTCTCCATGACACATTACACCCTGGGATATTTCTCACCCCATGCGCAGATTAAACAACTCTGCTCAGTCGCTCTCCGCCCCCTGCCTCCGTTATCGTCCCACACATCCAAGCACACATATGCGCACATTAATATCCGACAAGGGAAACATGAACAAGTCCACATCAGATCTGCTTCAAACCAATTGCACTGTGAAAGAGTATTTTGATCAGCACACGTAGGCCTAATAATTATTATGTCGTCACCCTTTTTAATACCTTATTGTTATCAGAAATGGGGGGTTCGTCTGCTGCTTGGAGTATTTTTAAGCTAGTAATTATTTCTGCTATATGTTCCATGCCTTTAATTACCTGCAGATTCTGACTGGTGAGGACTGGAACGAGGTGATGTATAATGGAATCCGCTCGCAAGGAGGCGTTCAGTACGGCATGTGGTCATCCATCTATTTTATAGTGCTCACTCTGTTTGGTAACTGTATCCTTGTTGACCTCAGAAGTGGCCAGAGGGCTCTGATGTAACCAGAATGCTTGTGCACCATCGCTTTTTAAAAGTATTCGGATAAAAGCAGCAATAACGCATTCTTCAAAAATTAAATTATAAGAGAAGCCCTACAGTGCAAAAATAGAACAGCATTAACTGTGAATCGTACTAAAATAGTCCCCTATAGCTATACTGTGGAATAAAAAGCTCTTGTAGTTGCAGTCAGAAGTTTACATTCATACATCATTGGTATTAATACTTATTGATAGTTATATCAATAAATAAATGGACTTATAACACAACATAAAACTTAAATGATTTTTTTAATACAAGAACTTGTTAAAATGTTTAATTCTTTGTGGATTTTTCTAATCTACACATGGCTAATTGTTTATATTTCTCGTAACAAAAAGCTTGTTTATTTCCATTAAATTGTATATCATAGCGTAAAATGCATTTATGGGTTGAGCAGCACAGTTCATTACGTGGGCTGCATCCATAGCAGCATTGCAAAATGTCTTTTAGCACTGACTTATTAAAATGAGCTAAATTTTCACCCACATTGAGTAAATATAAGTAAATCTTGCTCACAGATTTAGTGTTATTGGCAAAGTAAATAAATATATTTATATATATTAAAATGAGTGGATCTTGCACAAATATCAAGCTAAGAAAAAAGTCATAACTGGATTTTGTAGACTCATGTTAGTTCCCTTAGATTAATAGTTTTGAGTTTTGGCTAGGTCCACCTGTTGACAGAAAATTCAGAAAATTGTGGTTTTGCTATGAATGCCTTTAAATAGATGTGGAAAACATGAATGTATTGTGTTTTTTCACTGAGAAAAATATTTTGACTGATGAACTTCACCTTGTATTTATGTTTGAATGGCTCTTCCTCCCTAAAATACTCTTTTCAAGTTGCTGATATATTGCTAAAAAACATGTTAAATTCTATATGCATTTTCTAGAAGTCGTTACTTTGAAAATCAAACAAATGCTGCATCTCTTGATATGCTTCGGTTATAATTTAAAGTCTTATAGATAAGTATTTTTTCAAAATAAAAATGATGGTGAATTCTTGTTATCCATGTTATTCCCTAACGACATTTATGACAGACACACTACTTAACGTTTTCTTGGCCATCGCTGTGGATAATTTGGCAAACGCACAGGAACTAACCAAGGTTTGTATTGTGTTTTTTATCTATATTTTGTTAACTTGTAAAACATTTTTTTAATGTATGTTAATGTTTAAAACCTTCAGTCTCAAATCGTTGTTTACATGGTTTGTATCATTAGGATGAAGAGGAAGAAGAGGAGTTCTTTAATCAGAGATATGCAAGAGGAAGAGATGGCTTAATATCAGAGTAAGTTTTTAAGTTATATCCTCTGTCAATATTTATTAAATAAGAAGAAATTAATTTGTATTTTAGTATATGACAAACATCACAAACTCATGGGTTCATCTGATCAATTGGCAACAAAAATACTGAACATGAGCTAGATCGTGATTACCGTACAGTGTGTTTTTTGTTCAAGCACTTTCTAAATACTCAAAACTTTATACCATAGTGGTTTATGCCATAAGGTCATTGTCTGCAGTCTGTGTACATAGGAACATATTTAAGTTTAGGTCAACAGTAGGTATATTACCCCTTTATTGATGGCTGGTCTTAATGAATCTGTGCATCACTGACAAACAGGGACACCTGCTGTTTTAACTGAGCCATCATTTTTGTCTATATTGTTAATCATCAAAATGTCTGCAGTGGAAAATGTCTCTGAATTACAAACCTTTTTGTTATAACTGAGTACATTGCATGGAGTTTTGAGTTATTTAAAGAGTTTTTGTGTGTTTTTAGTGATTATCTGTAGTTTACATCTGTGTGTTCCCTTTGTTCAGGTCCTGATGTTGAGCTCTTAATCTCTTTGTGCTCTGATTTGTAAAAGATTAACTGTTTAATCTCTTTCTAGTTTTCTCTGCTGCTTCTCTTATCTCCTAGATGTCCCCCTAGTGATGTGTATTAGCAAGAATCTGGTCATACTATATGTATCACAATGCGGGGGACGATACGATATATTGTGACACTATGAGTAAAACTACGTATTGCGATTTTTTTTAAACTGACACATTATTCTAAACACACCGACCTGTTTCATACTTAAGACTTCTGGTTGTATTACTAGATCTAGTTGATCCACCAGAATGAAGAAGGTGAAAACAGCCATCAACTACCAGTCATACTTTTAATTTTACTCCAGAAATGACTATCATTAATTGTTTCAGTCAAATATTTTTTTTAAAAGAGAGAGAAATAAAATCAATACTTTGCATTTGAAGATTGCTACAATATTGTGACATAAACCATTGCAATATGTCAGTGTACCGATATTTGCTTACATCCCTAATGTCCCCGTTTATCCATTTAGCATTAATCAATTATGTATCCACCTCTTACTCATCCTTCAAACTGTCACTCATTTACCTCTTGAAGAGTAAATGCTCCTGCTACATAACTTATTCTGCCATAGTCCTTTTCTCTGTCCTGTTATTTCTTAGAAGCTCCTTGCTTGTGTTACAACTTCAGTATAACATCTCACTGTTGGCAAAGAGGACAGCATGTTGTAGCATTAGAACTGTTAAAAGTCTAGAGCTGTACTCTTTACCGTTTAAAAGATTATTAGCGTAATATATAAAAAAATCCTCATTATATGAAAGTAAAATATTATTTTATGTCTCATGTGACTTCTTCTGGCAGTAATATTGTATCCAAGCTGACCAAACAATTCTTGTAACATTATTATGATCCTAATCATTATCATAATATTCATCATCATCATTAATCACATCTGTTGCTCTTTACTTGCTTTGTCTTTAGTATCTGTGTCATCTTCCTTTCTGTTTGTCCTTTTTCATGTATTCCATTCTATTTAAATTTGTCCCAAGCAGGAGCAGGATCAGGACTTTGTAATTCTGAGACTTTTTGATCCATCTGCCTTTGATTACTCAGTTTTTCTGCACTATCTTTGCATCAGCTGATGTTAGTTAATGGCATGGCTGTTTAATTATTGAAACTAAATCTATTGATGTCATTTTCTACACTGACTAACTAACTAGCAGGAGGAATGGACTATCAAGACATTTATGTTGCCTTTTTTACTGTGTTAATGCGGACTTCCAGGGTGTCTGTCTAAGCTTATGCTGCTTTTAGATCAAGAGTAACTGCTGACATGTTATTTCTATTATTATTTTTTTTATTTTAACAAAAATGTACCTTTCAAAAACACACACCCTGAGTTAGCATGTTTTTAAATATTTTTGGTAGCTCAAAACTTCAGTCAGTTAAAAGTTAGCACACCTAAGATAAAAATGATGCTTGGCAATCAAATTACTTTGCTGCTTAGGTTTTTGCCAAATGCAATATCACAAATCATTGTCCTTTAAATTAAAACATTAATTCATAATGTTCCGTAATACAGGACGATGAATAAATTGCTGTCTTCATTTGATTACACTGCTGTGTTAGTATGTTTTATAATGCAATAGTCTAAATAGATTTGATGTTTTATTTTTGGATGTATAGAAATAACAGCTTTAAGAAACCACAGGTGTTTGAAATACATTGACTCTTTTTTTAGTTTTGAATATCTATGTATCATTTGTGTGTAACATATATAAGTGTATGTCGTCTTTGTGTTGCAGACACTAATATGATTATCGATGTGAGTTTTTCTGGCTCCATCCTGTCTTGTTATATTCGTTTTGTGTGGCAATGAACAAAATTATTTTATTGTTAAGGTTCCTTAGCTGTGCAATTTTAAAGTGCAATGTTTTTAATGCAGACACAAGTAGGCTATGTCGTAATAAAACAAGAATATTAGGGGGGAAAATTGTTCGGTTGTTAAGTACAAAACATTTAATATAAATTGATTTTTTTTTGGAGGCAAAATAAATAAACTTTTCGATAATATGCTAGTTTATTGGAATGGACCTGTATTTATTATAAAATGAAATAGAGTGGTGTTAATGAAAAGGTTTATAATATCAATCAGCTGATGCCTCCAGCTTCTGCTTCAGTGTTCTCATTTTGTTCTGTGCCACATAAGAAGTTCAGTGTATGTTGTAAACCACTAATGTCTTGTTTTCAAATGACCACTCATCGGACAACAAAAGAATCAAAACACCAGTAAGTATAACTGAATTCCATCCCTATCACAAAGACCTTTCTTTAGTTTCCCTAATCGATTTCTGAGATTATTTTGTAGTTGTTGCACAATGTTTGCACTTTAATCCCACACATTCTTTTTTGTTCTTGTGGGTTTTGTTCTCCCTTTTTTTTCAACTTCTGATCTGTCCCTTCCTACCAGGTATTATTGTTCATTTTTTGGATGCTTTTCCGCACATTTCTCCATGGGAATATGTTCTGTTAAGAATTAACAAACATTACAAATTTAACAAAACTGTTTGGCCTTTTCTCACAAATTTTATTTGATTTTTTTTCTAACATTTTCTTGTTAGAGAGTTGGTTTGCCAAATGGATATCTTTTTGTCTTTTTATTTCTTGTTGTTAAATCTGCACATGCCGACATGGTACTGTCGCTATATTCAGGTATGTTTTGTGTTGTGATGTTTTAGTGGCAGAAGAAGACCCTACCTATACAGAAAACGTGCAATCCACAGAGGGCGGCCTACTTTCCCAGAAGACCTTGACTGCTCACCAGGGGCCCCAGATGAGCAGCCCCTTAATACCACCAGGGCCTTTGCTAACCGTCGTGAGAGGAGGAGAAAAGTTAATATGTCTGTGTGGGAGCAGAGAGCCAACCAGCTACGCAAACGCCGTCAGATGGCAAGCAGAGAGGAGCTGTTTAGTAGCCCTACAGAGGACAACATTGAAACTCCCTCTATTCCCAAACATGTCCCTGCCATCTCCCCAGAGGCCAGCCCGGGTCATCTGCAAGAGTCTCCCATGTCAGTAAAGATGCCCCTCCCTGAGCCTCCGATGTCCGTCTCCATTCCCATGCCTGAGCCTCCAGCTGCTGAGCCTCTTGTGAACCTGAGTGAGGAGAAAACAGCAGCAACAAACCACCGGACTGCTGGGGGTGGCAGGCACCGGATGGCTCGGAAGTTCAGGTCCAGTCAGGGACCAGAGGAAGGTGCCCGGCACAGGCGCCACCGTCACCGAGAAGCCCGTGTTGAAGCAAAGAGTCTGGACTGCACACAGACCCCACGGGAGATTCTACACATCAGGCGGTCGCTCAGTCAGGAAAGGAAGGTTATTGATGAAGGAGAGGAGAAGGAAGACAGAGAAGAGAGTGAGAGAGGTGAAAGAGACGGAGGACAACAGAACAATGCACAACTAGAGGAAGATGATGGAACAGGCATTGTCAATCCATACGCAGAAGTCAGAGAAGAGTGTGGGAGGTAGGGATGTTCTGAAAAACTACGCATGTTTACCTTTCCCTCACGGCATCTTGTGGCATTTTGCGTAATCAAAAGTATAGAAAAGCGAAAAGTTCCTTCAAAAGCCTTATTATTCTTCAAAGTTTTCGCTGCTTTTCTGCAATGCATCATGTTTTAGCCACACCAATTTTTTGTTATAGACATTTATTCAGTTGGGAAACAAAAAGCCTACATTGAAAAACAATTATTTAAATCATCAGTACCTCCAAATCTTGTTTTGCTCTCCATAAAAAGGACTGTGTGCACTTAGTCTTCTCATATAACTTTTTTACATTTCACAAGGGCATGAAGAGAGAGAGCCCTTTTTAGACTCTTGAAAGTTTAAAGTGAAGGCATTTTAACTTGAACTTGATCACTCTTGTTATCTCGAAGTTTTACCTCTCATCCAAAAGGCTCATTCAGTTCTGAAGCTTTGGGTGAGTGTATTAGGCTTATAAGATTTAATCATGCTTGACATCTTCTCATACGCCCACACCGTAGGATGTTCTTCCCGAAGAGCAAGGCCAAACATTGGTATAGATTCTCAGTCATTCAAAAGCATGAATATTGGTCTTTGATTCACTTGGATTTACCCTAAACACTCAGGACTACTATGCTCTGAATTAGTGTGAACCTTCACCAACGTAATCTTTTTTTTGCATAATCTAACGATGTAACATCAAAAATGCGGGTTAGTCTAAAGTTAAATGAATGTGTGCAGCATCTTTTTCTGCACTCATTTTTGTTGATGCAGAATGACCAAAGCACAGTTTGAGTAAATCTGTTAAAGTGAAAAATTCTACTATGATTTAGAAAAATTTCTCAGACAAAATCTGACATTTAAGATTTAAACAACAAGAAAAGCATAACCTCAAGTCAATTCACCTAAACCTTTAGTAGTCCCTTTTTGATAACGTGTCAAAGTAAGTAATTTTTTGCAGTTTAAGTTTTCTAATTATTTCTATGGTGTAACAGAGATGCTGCACCCAGCAGCGACATTCCTGATCCTCCGCAGTGCACCTGGTCAAATGAGGGAGAGGCCGGCTGCAGGGATGAGTATGAACCCCTTAGCCAGAACATCACAGTGGAACCCTCATTAGAAGGAAAAGAGTGCACTGTGAGTACCATCGAATCAGAGAAACGAAAGATATCCATCAAACGTGATAAATCAAACCCTGAAGGCAGCGTGGCCATTGAAATGTCTGCACAGCCCCTTCTGGAGCTTACTCCTGTCACAGGTACACCCATGTTTCCTTCTCCCTGTGGTCACACTGTTATAAAAATGGTATCATAAACTAGTGCCACCAGGTGTAGATTCTAAATTCAGTAGCTAGTAGTCTTTTATTGGTAACTAATATGTTCTTTGTCATAGCTGTCCATGCAGAGCTAACTCATTTTCCCGTCTTGGTCCTCTCTCACTGTCTGGGTTATTTTAGAGAACAGCAAAGAGTTGGAGGCATACCAGTCTGAGGAGATAGAAGAGGAAACGGAGGATGAAGAACCACCACTGCCTCCTAAAACCATAGCTCCTGACAGCATGTTTATCTTTAAAGCCTCCAACCCGTAAGATACAATGCATATCGTGTAAATCATTTTGCTTGCATTTTTTGCATGTACTCAGTCAGCATCCTCCCGTTTGTTGCCCCACAGCATCAGGAGGATCTGTCACTATATTGTCACTCTCCGCTACTTTGAAATGACTATCCTCCTTGTGATCGTGGCAAGCAGCATTGCGTTGGCAGCAGAGGACCCTGTGTGCACAAATTCAGACAGAAACAAGGTATACAAACTGTTAATGGATCTCACTAATTTCGATTTATTTGCGAATTCTGGTCAGTGGAATATATGTGTAAGGATATGTATCAATTATTTAATTGGAATGAACTATAATAGATAGGCCAGGGGCTCAGATTCCATCAGTTTTGTCATCACAACTTGAGAAAAAGGTTGATGTTAATACTGCAGAACAAAACAGACGAATTTTTACTCCTGTACTTTGAATGCTATTGCCCTATTCTAAAACAAGTTTACCTCAGATAAGGGACTAGAAGAACTAATTCATAGTAAGAGATTTGTTTTTCTCTGATTTACAACTGAAACCAGATAGATACATACATTGTATAAATGTCAAATAACCTTCTTTTACCCATCTAAAATTACATCAGACTGAACATTTACTGTTTTCAGTCGGTAATTCTTATCAGCATTATTGCCAACATGAACTTTATCCTTAATGCTAGAATAGTGAGGAAATTTTAAGAGACGTTTTATATTACTTTTATTTGCATTACCAGGACTTTAACAATTTGGGAAAGGTCAGACAATGACGTAATGATTTTGTAAGCTTCCTATAGGTAAACGTAAAGGGAAAGTTTTTTTTGTTTTATTTGCCTTGACCGTTTTTAGCAAATATTAAGCATATTTACTCACCCAGACATGTTTGGAGCCACTTGGAGCCCTTCAGGAGGAGTTTATATCCAGTTATCAGCGTATGTACATATAATGGGAGTCAATAAAGACCGATTTGCAGCATGTAATAAGGCATTATCTGCCTCAAAACTCCTTTATTTATGTAGTGTTTTGTTAGTAAACGTTAGCAGGACTCCCCTCGGAAGTGCTTATTAGTTTGGTTCTGGGATGAACTATAGAAACAATAATACAACTACATTATCGCGCAATTACAATCGTGTCACTGCCGTGCTCCATCCCAGTTGTAGTCTAACCAGGACTTTCACTCTGTGCTCTACGGTGGTCATCTAGACAGAACTTGCTACAGCAGAAATCAACATGGTTTGCGTGTTTCCAAATTGCACTAACCGAATGACCAAGTGGACTAAGTTCAGCTTCCACAGACTCCCTTTCTGCAGCTTGCACAGACTCCACCTGTAATGGTGGACGGCTGTGACGTCATTGAAATCCCAGTTTAGTGTAAGTTAGAATTGGTTACATTGAAAGTCTGTAAAAAACCCTAAAGCTAATACCTTAGGTCCTCCAAGACGTTCCAAATTCACAGGGGAATATTGCTAACTATTCATGACAAATCATGGTTAAATGAAGGATTTTTGCTGCAGATAATACCATATTACAGGCGGCAAATCTCCTGCACTGTTTGACATCAATTATATGGATATACGCTGTTCACGACTGGATATAAACTCCTCCTGAATGGCTCCAAGAATCTCCAAACATGTCTGGGTGAGTAACTAAATGTAATATTTGCTAAAAATAGGTCCAGGTTGAAAAAAAAGCAACTACCTTTCCATTTGAAACTGTTAGTTAAACAGAGGCACATACATGGAGCAAAAGTATTTGGCAGTCAACAATTGTGCGAGTTGTCTCACTTAATAATATGAGAGAGGTCTAATTTTTTTATTATAGGTACATTTCAACTGTGAGAGACATAATGTAAAAAATATCCAATGTACCTCTTCATGTTTGTACTGCTCAGACTATAAAATTTCAGCTAAAAACTCATCTCTTTTTCTCTGGTCTATGACTGATTGTATATGAGATGCTGAATAGTAATTTTAAATCCTAAATCTATCTACTTTGGTTATGGTTTTATTCTTTCTTTTTTTATGATTGTCTATGTAACTGTGAAGCACTTTGGTTAACTCATGTGTTTAAATGTGCTATATAAATATACTTGACACTCACATTGACATAGACATTGTTTGTTTTTATATTACTGCCTAATATCAAGGGAATATATTTAAACTTCAGAAAGTAAACAGATACGTAGAACAGCCCTAAACAATGATTATAATCACACATTCTCATAGTAAATTAGCAAAAATGACGTCTCATTTTAGTGCGATTATCAGGTTGGATCTCTAGTTGACATAACACAGTCAGCAACAATGTGTCATGACACATTTGGCTTTCACGCACATCCAAGGTGAGAATCAGCAGCTCTGCCTGGCAAATTGCTGTGCAGTTTGTTTTCCCACAACTTTTCTCTTTTCATAGTGTCATGGAGGTTGTCCAGAGTAAGCACACATTAGTACGGTGGTACACTTTGTTCAGCTGTTGATCTACTCTTGAAGGGAGATTCCATCACTTTGAAAAATAAAAATATGGTTTCTTAATGTGTACAAATGGAGCGTTGCTAGGTCAGTCATCCAAATCCATTGTGAATTCAGAAGGTTTTTTTTCTCTGAAATAGTAAAAAGTTACACACTAAATTGCTGTGCATTTTAAAACCAGTCTGCTCCTCTGATGCTGATTTTCCTTTTAAATTGGTCTCATGAGTCATGCGGCTTAATGGAAGTGACGCTCTACATTACTGCCGCACTTTGGGTAATCAGTGTGGTTGTTATTTCACCGAACAACTGATATTTTGTGGTTTGTTTTGGTGAGTATTATATGATTGAGATGATTCAACAGAACCTGATCTTGACTGAACTAAAAAATATTGTATTTGTGTTGTGTTTTTATCTGTGTCTATAATAGTATCAGTTAACCTGATTCTGTTTGATTTTGACAGTATTCACCAATAAGCTGTTGCTCCCGATAAATATTGTCCCAGGGCATTTTTGTTCCATAACCATTTTAGCTAATGGGTAACAAGTGTGACACTACTGTGCACTTTGTAAATTTGTCTAATGTAACTTTGATCTACTTGGGCTAAATGTGTTTTTAAACCCCCAGGTGCTGCGATATTTTGATTATGTCTTCACTGGAGTGTTCACTTTTGAAATGATCATAAAGGTAGTTGAATCAGTTTTCCTATTTTTAAAAAAATAACTATGTTTAAGACATTTTACCCCCAAAGAATTGTGGTTCTGCATGTTGTTAAAGCTTTTATATCACCTATATTTTTGGTATCCAGATGATAGACCAGGGTCTCATTCTGCACGATGGCTCCTATTTCCGAGACATGTGGAACCTCCTGGACTTCATTGTAGTGGTGGGAGCTCTGATCGCCTTTGCTCTAACGTGAGTCACAACACAGTTCAGCCTATTCCTATGATTAATGGCTGACTCACTGCAGCTCATGACTTTGAGCATGCAGTAATGTTATAAATGGTCCTTCCTGAAGTCACAAACTGCATGTATCAAGACACCTGCGAGTCTGAGGACTACGTAACTCAAATTTTAGATTCCTCCTCAGGGCTTTAATAGGAAAAGATGGCTTTTGGTGTTCATTTTTTTTTCTGTTAGTCTGTTTGTTTCTGTCAGATATTTTACTAACTAACTAACTAACTAACTACCTAACTAACTAACTAACTAACTAACCCCCTTGTACTTTTTGTTGGAGAAAGCTTTTAATGGATGTTAATTTGTCTTTGGTTAATATGGATGTGATGTAACCTTTTTTTTATCCCTGAA
This sequence comes from Apricaphanius iberus, assembly GCA_028564705.1. Lineage (NCBI taxonomy): Eukaryota > Metazoa > Chordata > Actinopteri > Cyprinodontiformes > Aphaniidae > Apricaphanius > Apricaphanius iberus. The sequence goes on from JAPXFQ010002614.1 coordinate 249,809, forward strand.
TTTTTTTCTCTGTTGTTCCTGTGGATTTTATGACTGTTGGGGCTACCAGGAATGTGATGGGGTAAACATTTTCTAAATGTGAACATCTCCAATAAATCTTTTACATGTTTCTCTCATTCCGTTGCATCTTGATTGTTGCAAGTTGTAGTATTTTTGTTGTTTTGTTTTTGTATTATTACTACATCTTTCACACATCACACAACGCAAGAGTCTGGCATATATTAGGAGCATAAAATAAGAATAAAAATAGGTATTAGATTATGTGTATGTATTTAGACCTGTATGGGGTGTGTCTCACCCGATGGTTGCTGGTAATAGGCATTTAATTGTTTCTATGTGTGGATTGAATTAATTGTTGTCAACATCCATCAATCTGTCCGTCTATCCTTCTATCCATCCATCTACCTATCCTTTCTGTAAATTCTTTCATGATTTAAATGTAGAAATGGAGAAATAGTTTTATTTAAATCATGTAGCGACATTTAGCAGTAAAAATAAAGACACAGTCCAATGAAAATCGTGTTTTCCGTGCTGTTAACCTCTTCTTGTGGCATTTTTCTGATGCTGTCTTCGTGTTCCTCGTCCGAACTGGCATCCGGCTCAAAACTGTACAGTTGGATAGCTCCAATATTGCTTACATTTGCTAGCGAGAGCTAGCGTAAACAGATAGCTCTCATCAATGGGGGGGGGGGGGTCGTCCTTGTCAACAGTTCCACCCACAATACAGAGGCAAATTTCTAATAAGCTGTCGCTGCTCTGCAGAAGGTACGTCCTGGAAAACAGCACAGGATTTATGATTTTGGCTAAAAACGGCATAATCATAAATATCATAAATACCTCTGAGAGTGATTTAAAGTAGCTCAAAAGATGATCGGATTTGGTCTTTAAAACAGTAACAATGACTGAGATATTCTTGGGTAAAAAATAATATTAAAACTCAGAATCAGAATTTTTCCCTAAGATCTGCCAGTCTCTTGCTTTATCTCAATTGTGAAGTTTTTTACTTCATTGTGATTTTATTCTCCTAATTTCACTGACATTTTGCTCTTACTGTGTTCTTCTACTAATGCCATGTCTCTGTGTTTGAGTTTGACTCAGAGTTGCATTCTTTAATAGCTTATTTTCATGTCACCAGAAACAACAAAGGCAGAGACATCAAGACAATAAAGTCCCTCCGAGTTCTGAGAGTTCTGCGGCCTCTTAAAACCATCAAGAGGCTTCCTAAACTCAAGGTCTGATGAAGATATGAAAAACTTGATAATGAAGTTGCTTCACAGGCTTCTGACAGATATTTTTTACTTTGCCTTTGTCTTTTTTTTTTCCTCCACAGGCTGTTTTCGACTGTGTGGTCACATCTCTAAAGAACGTCTTCAACATCCTCATTGTGTATCAGCTCTTTATGTTCATCTTTGCTGTCATCGCGGTCCAGCTCTTTAAGGGGAAGTTCTTCTTTTGCACTGACAGCTCCATGAAAACAGAAAAGGAATGTCGGTAAATAAGCATCCGAGCCGTTCTCTTATACTCATATTAGTGATTTGAGTAGGTATGCACTGTATATATCAGCAAAATACTCCTACATGTTGTCAGCCTCAATAAGCATGTTCTTTCGTGCTGTATAATAGGGGAACTGTCGACATTTAATCTAAAAATAAAGAGCCAATTTATTTTTTCTATTGTCAAAAAAACGGTTGCAGCAAAAAAAAAATGTTTTGACATTTTTGGGAAATATGCTTTTTCATATTTCTGTTTAAAAAAGGAGTCATACCTTTCTTGTCTTAAAATATTAGAAATACAAACTGATCGTAGCTTATAAGAGAAATATTGACAAGTAATTTGTGTTTCTGTAATGCAGAGTCACAGAGTAAAATTAGTTGTGGTTTTATGTAAGGGCCATATAAAAACACTGGCACAAATTATGCTAATAATGCTTATTCCATTTTCAAGGTGGAAAATCCTATAATATGCTAACTACTTACATAACTTTAAAACTGACATAATTGTGGCTACAAAAAAAAATAATAATAAAAGTGCATCTTTCAGTATTTACATATAATACAAGGACCAGTAGCGGACTACAGATATTATCATATTTAACTTCCCCTATCAATGTATATGATAGTTAACATGTACATGTAACCAAAGATTTAGTAATGTCCATTAAGCTGCAGGTGTAATGGATGATTAAAGTGAAATGATGACCTCTAGTCTGGTCTTTTCCCTGAAGGGGCTTCTACATTGACTACAGCAGAGACAAGAAAGAGGTCAAGAGAAGAGAGTGGAGAAGACACGAGTTTCACTATGATAACGTCTGCTGGGCACTGCTCACGCTTTTTACTGTGTCAACTGGAGAAGGGTGGCCTCAGTAAGTTTTTCTATTCAAGTTAGACTATTTCATGGTTTATGCTTATTATTAAATCTCAGATGTACAGCAGCAAAAATATTTTGGTGGAACCTGTCTTTGACTTTATGCTGTATCCATTACAAGTTGTCTATTATCTTCCATACTTCCATGATTTCTGTGATGTAACCGGTCCTGGAGGGAAACCTAGACATCCCTCCTCTTCACAGCAACATTCTCCAGCTCATTCATGAGGCATTCCCAGGCCAAAAGGGAAATTTAGTCCCTACAGTTTCTGATTTTCATCCTGTGGCAAAGGGATATGCCAAAAATGCATCCTGATCCTGATAAGTGACTATATTTAGAACATAAACTATCCCTCGATCTGGAGGGAGCAGTTCACCTTTTCTCTGTTGAGAGGCATGGCCTTAAACTAAAAGGAGCTCTTTGAATGTTCAGGGGGAAAAAAGCACCAAAATAGACAAATACTAAAACGATATGTTAAATGAGCTAAAAGGGAGTGAAAGATTTTACCCCCCATAATGTTTGGTTTTGAAACTAGGACATAGCTATGAGAAAGACTGAACTCAATTGGCATTGAAACCATGATCAAGTCAAATGAGACAGTGAAGACTTATGTAATACATGTTCCACAACATAAAAGACTAGTCTACTACCAGGAGTTGATCATTACAAAAAAAGAGCAAATCATTTGTGCAAATTACCTAACACTAATTAAACATACTATATAACAATGCAACAAATTAAATGATGAAAAATGAAATATACTACTACTACTCCTTCAGTGCACATTCTGTTACGTTAGCCTGAGACACTTTCTGAATGTACATTTATTTTTATTGTTATTGAGTGAGAACAGAAAGGGCAGAAGTTTAATTTGTCTTTTTTGTGATGTAGGGTCCTTCAGCACTCCACCGATGTCACAGAGGAGAACATGGGGCCGAGTCGTGGAAACCGGATGGAAATGTCCGTCTTCTATGTGGTTTACTTTGTGGTCTTTCCGTTCTTCTTCGTCAATATCTTTGTGGCTCTTATCATTATCACCTTCCAGGAGCAGGGTGATAAAATGATTCAGGAGTGCAGTCTGGAGAAGAATGAGGTATGAACAATGTCAATGTTAATGTCAATTAGGGAAAAGTTGTTGTTTATATTGTTAAATGTCTTCCTATCAGAGAGCCTGCATTGACTTTGCCATCAGTGCCAAGCCGATGACCCGCTACATGCCCCAGAACCGACAAACTTTCCAGTACAGACTCTGGCACTTTGTGGCATCACCTTCTTTTGAGTATACAGTGCTTGTCATGATCGCCCTAAACACAGTTGTTCTAATGATGAAGGTAAACCACTTTGTCAGTACAAAATGTATTGCCTGAGGAAGAGAAGTCTAAATCAAATCAATATGTTTTGTGAAAAACCTTTGCCTTGAAAGCAGCATTAATATTTCTAGGTGCATTTGCACATATTTTACGAAGGAACTTGGCTATTAGGTTTGTTAGGGTAAAAAATAGTGGTTTAACCTAGAAAGAATCACACACAGGGGTCGGAGAGAAATTGAAGTTAAATGAACTCTGCAGTGGGAGATAAAATAAGTAAAGTTCTGCAGAGGGAGACCAGGAAGATACTCTGGTTGACCGTTTGTCTGTTCTCCTCTCAGCTTCTCAGACAGCCCTGTGTCCTGATCACACAGCTCTGTCACCTGGTCTCAAATGGCCCTCCCACTGCAGTCTCTCTTTATTTGGTCAAAATTCATAAGCATCTTAAAAGAACAGGGTGTATACAAAGGAACATATGGTTAAAACCAAATGACATTTAAAAAGTACATTTAAACTATGTGATAAAGAAATACACCCTAAGAAAACAATAATACAACATTATTATTTTTCCCTAACAAGGTTCGTCCAAAAATCTTCCAATCATCCCAATGACTTTGGTTGTATTTTTGGGGTCATTGTCCTGCTTCAGAATAAACTTTTGGCCAGTCATACACTTCACTGATGGTAGTGTATGATGGATAAGTATCTGTCTGTATTTCTCAGCATTGAGAACACTATTAACCCTAACCAAATCTCCAACTCTGTTTGCAAAAATGCAGCCCCAAATGTTCAAGAAACCATCCTGCTTCGCTGTTGCCTGCAGACACTCATTATTGTACCACTCTAAAGCCCTTTAATGAAAAAACTTCTGCTACAGCCAAATATTTCAGATTTGGATTCATCATTCCAGAACACCTGCTGCCATTTTTCTTCACCCCAGTTCCTGTATTTTTTTTTATTTTTTTTTTTTGCATACTTGAGTTACTTTGCTTGTTTCCACATCAGAGGTGTGGCTTTTTGTTTCATCTCTTCCATGAAGACTGCTTTTGGCCAAACCTCTTCAGATTGTAAATGAGTATAGCTGTATCCCACTAGTAGTTTCTGCAAGTTCTGAGCTGATGTATCTACTGGACATCTTCCGATTTTTGAAGGGTAATCAGCTTGATGTGTCGTTGCGCTAATTTTCCCTGGCCGACCATTGTGTCTAATCATCTTCAACATTGCCCTTTTCTTTGTGCTTTTTTAAAAAACAGCTTGAAAAGAACATCTTGTAACCCCACTTTGCTTTGAATTCTTTGTCCAGGAGAGACCTTACTAATACAGTATAACTACCTTGTGTATTGTGTACTGTTGCTGTGGTCAATCTTGCCATGACATGAAACTGCCTTCCACAACCTAACCTTGGTAGTAGAGTTTGGCTGTTCCTCACCCAGTTTTAAACCTCCTACACAACTGTTTCTGTTTTAGTTAATGACTAAGTTTTAACCTATGTGTGACATTGATGATCTTCAACACCTGTTTGGTATAATTGGTTAATCAAACACCTGACTATAATCCTCCAAAATCCATGAGTTTGTGCTAGTGGATCTAAAAGAATTTATGCTGGTTTGAAGGCAAAAGTAGTAACATCAAATACTGATTTGAGTTAGGGTTTTCTTTTCTTTCTTTTTTCCGCTGACTTTGCATTTTGTAAATTGATCAAACACAAACATTCTTTTTTTGTAAACATTTTTAGTTTTCAACATTTTTTCACACTTGCCCAAAATTTTTGTATTACATATAATTACATATTGAGATATTGAACTGAGATATTATCTTTTTTTTTAGTACCACTCCGCCCCAACAGCTTACGATGCTGTCTTGAAGCACCTAAACACAGCCTTCACAGTGCTCTTCTCCATGGAGTGTATATTGAAGATCTTGGCTTTTGGGCTTGTGGTAAGTGTGAATGTCAGCAAAAAAGCTGCAAATGGAAAGTTTAAACTCTCTTCTTTTTTTGCTGCAACTAATTTTAAAAATATCTAATCAATTTAAAATCATGTCTTCTATGCAGAACTACTTTCGAGATACCTGGAACATTTTTGACTTTATCACTGTTCTTGGCAGCATCTCAGAAATAATTGTGGACTTGCAGGTAAGCTGGGTCTTGATTGTTAATTAATGTTTAAAAATTGCAGGCTAAAAATAAATATAAGAATCGGCAGGGGAAAATGCAGCATCAAATGTTTGTGTGTTTCCTTGCGTGTTACGGTGTCTGCTTCCAGTGCCGACTAAAGTCGTGTTTTGTTGAATTTACCATCTATGATTTACATTCTGTCATTCCCTCCTGGCTGCCATTCTTTCCCTCTCTGACTACGTCTCCCCCCCTCTAATCAACCCGTATGGTCATCCCAGTCAGTAAACACCATCAACATGAGTTTCCTAAAGCTTTTCCGGACAGCCAGGCTGATCAAGCTACTGAGACAGGGCTACACCATCCGCATCCTACTTTGGACATTTGTACAATCCTTTAAGGTCTGAAAGTTTAAACTCTTATCTATGTATTAAGTTATTTAGTTTAAGTTAAGAGCATTTTAGAATTTATGACAAAATTTGGCCTTTATGTTTCTTTTCTCTTCTGACAGGCTCTACCATATGTCTGCCTTCTTATCGCCATGCTTTTCTTCATCTACGCCATAATTGGAATGCAGGTAAAATTGTTGCTACCACTGAAATAAGTTTGAGGAACTTAATGTTTAATTCTAAAAACAAAACATTAAACTACTTTTAGTTTACATTAAGATGTATTTAGAATAAAATAAACAAAAAAACGTGTGAAAGAATAAGACTAATATGAGGCATTTCTTGGTGCAATTCTAGAAAGAACAGTTGCATTCTTTTTGCGCCACTCCAAGTGACAGTTCTGTTGCTTTGGTTCTGATTTGTTCTTTTGGTGGACTTTTGTTCATACTTTTTTGGTGTTAAGGTATTGATAGTTTGGAAATTATTCCTTGTGGTTTTGAATGCTGTGCCGCGGGAAGAATTTTTGCTATTTCTTACTTTGAGACAGTTGTTTTGGTGTAACTACCAGGTTATATTATATTGTTTTTACAATTGGGACCAGCAGATTTGCATCTCAATAGCTTCAGTAATACTGAACAAAGACCCCAAAGCGTTTGCAGAGCTACAAAAAATAGCAGAGAGAAAAGGAAAAGAAAAGGACATTGAAACCATCTCTTCCATTCATCATAATGGCCAAAGATTGTATCCCTGACTCTAACATCTCTTTGCCAAACTTTCTAACTATATGACTAGGCAGAGATTTAAAGAGGAGTGGGAAAAGCAAATGAGATGGAGGAGCAATGCTTGCCAACAACGGATGGTATAATCCAGCACACATTACTGTGGAATATGGTTTCTGCTCCCTATTGAGCTGTTAGCATATCATGACAGTCAATAGTCTTCAGTCAAAGGCTTCTTCAGATTCATTACAAGACCTGCCGCTACCAAAGATACTTCCTGCCCACAGCATCACCATCCACAATTACTCTTTGAAGATACTTGGATTATATGAGTTATGACAACATTTAATTTCCCTTTGGGATAAATAAATTATTTTTTAATAGAATTTGTATTAATTAAATAGTTTTTAAATAGATATTTTTTCAAGCAGTCTTTTTAGAGCTCTGTTATTAGTCTTAATTTTGTGACAGTGTATGGTATTTATGTACTTTTTTTTAAATGACTATCTTGATATCAGCCTATGGTTTTTTGTAGCTAATGCATATAGCATAATTCTCATGAGCTATTACTGTAAAAGCTATCTGGCCCCACAAGAAAACATCTGATTCTCTTAAATTTTCTTTTATGCAGGTGTTTGGAAACATCAAGCTGAATGATGAGAGTCATATCAATCAGCACAACAATTTTAAGACCTTTTTCAGTGCATTGATGCTTCTTTTCAGGTAAACTATATCAAGGAAGAATAGGAAAAAATGAAATTATGTCAATTTAAGCTTAAAATGGTCTAAATGTTGGTTAGTCAGTTTAATGTTGCTTGTTTTTTAAACACCAGGAGTGCAACAGGGGAGTCCTGGCAGGAGATTATGCTCTCCTGCCTTTCTGGACAGGAGTGTGAACCAGACCCCTCCATTGCCCCTCTCACCTTGTCTCCAGACCACGAGGGCGGGTGTGGGACCGACTTTGCCTATTGCTACTTTGTCTCTTTCATCTTCTTCAGCTCTTTTTTGGTCAGAATGATACAGTGTTTTTGTAGCAAATTATTTTCTAGTTCATCCTCTTATCCTGCCTATGATTTCATCGCAGATCTTTATTTCTGTGCCTCTGTTTAGATGTTGAATCTATTTGTGGCTGTGATTATGGATAACTTTGAGTACCTGACACGAGACTCCTCCATCCTGGGCCCTCATCACCTGGATGAATTTGTCAGAATATGGGGCGAGTATGATAGAATGGCATGGTGAGCATTGACCTCATTTATGCTACTGCCTTACATTTCACAATGTGAACCAGATCAGTGTGGTTCTCTCTGTATCCTGTAGAGGGCAGCCAAAGAGCATAAACTCTTAAAGCTTTAATGCACCTGCAGCTGCAGTCTTAGAGGTGCCTTGCAAAAGTATTCACATCCTTCAAGGTTTTTGACATTTTGTCAGTTTACAACCACAGACGTCAATGTGTTTTATTGGGATTTAATATGATGACACAATGTAGTGAATACCAAGAGAAACTGTTTCAATAGCCTAGTCACCTTTAGAAGGCACTTTATAAGGCCCACTTGTGTTTAATTAAATCTCTGTCAGCCTACCGTTCTGTAAAGCTCTCATAGGTATGTTAGAGAACATTAGTAAACTAAAAGTATCATGAAGACCAAGGAACACACTAGACAGGCCAGGAACACAGCCAACAGTTCAGGCTTTGAGAGCAGTCAAAAGACCCAAAGTAAATCTGAATGACCTCCAGAAATCTTCAGGTTAGGCCTGGTTCACATGGCAGGATTTTTAGGGCAATTTTCCTCTTCCAACGTGCCCTAATTACCAGCATGGCTGTTATGATAATCCTAACAGTTATTCCTGCATTGTGTGGTGTGTTCAGAGTTCTTGGGTCTGCTCGGAAGGACGTTGAGAGCGCTTTGATCCCAAATCGGGGATATTCAACATGTTGGATTGTCTTGGCCCGATGTCACACCGTGTGTGTTGTGTTGGGATGAGAAACGAGCATGTAGCCCATTAAATGCAGCGTGTTGTAGCCAATCAGAAAGTGAGGTGACAGGCAGCAAGGTGAAAGGGCAGCGATGTGCAGATGCGCCTCAGAAGCATCTACTATTATTTTAGGTGACAGCTCACTTGAGCATAGTCTACAAATGTATATAAATAAGTATCAGTCTGAGCAAATTCTATTACATTTCCCAGTAAAATAGAATAATACTAATAATTCACCATATCATTGTATAGCAAGTAGGAGCAAGCCCAAGCTCCTGCAATTTTTACTCCTTTATTCATCTCAAATGACTTTATTTTTCGCTCTGCTAAAGCTCGTTCACAAACTATTGTCAAGGCCTCATCCTTGGCTTCTATATTTATTTACTCCTTGGACTTTAGTCACTATTTATATTATGAGGTTTGTGAGGTTTTCATCTGTCTGATCTTGAAATATTTGTGAGTAAAAGTGGTTGGTGTGTGGCGTTCTGTCTTTGCCGTGTGGCCACACACCACACACTGTACAACCCATCCATCCATTAGCTATACCGCTTTATCCTTGAAGGGTTGCAGGGGGCTTGTGCTTATCTCCAGAATTCAATGTGCAAGAGGCGGGGTACACCCTGGACAGTCCATCGCAATCCAACACAGAGACAGACATAGACAGACAACCATGTGTGCACACACCCACACCTCAGGGAGATAGACCAATTAACCGAATAGACTGTTTTTTTGGACTGTGGGAAGTACCCGGAGGGAACCCACACATGCATAGGGAGAACATGCAGAAAGACCCCGGGCCAGGATTCGAACCCAAGACCTTCTTGCTGCAAGGCAACAGTGCTACCGACTCCGCAACCGTGCAGCCACACTGTAGGACCAAAGCACCAATATCTGTGATATTTTTGATCTCTGTGTGCAGACTGATGCTCTCGTGAAAATTTTAAAAGCCTGCCGTTTGAACCAGGCCTTTGGTAGGGAGAATGTGTTAGGTGTGCAGGGCATAAATCTGGTCTTTATATAACAGAGGTAAGATTGCTGAATTGTTGAAATATTGCAGTCCTGTTTGCAATTATCCAAAAGTCATGTAAGGGGCAGAACAAAATGAGACAGAAAACCACATATCAGTTTTTGGTTACAAGATGAGTGAAGGTTCAACAGGTATATTGATGATAAGCCTTGTTCTTTTTCTTAATTTCTCCACTTTCTTTGTTCTATGTCTGTACTCTGTTTTCTCAAGTGGGCGTATTCACTACACAGCCATGTATGAGATGTTGACACACATGTCTCCGCCTTTGGGCTTGGGAAAAAAATGTCCCGCTAAGATCGCCTACAAGGTGACAAAAGCATAATCACTGTTTTTATGTGAACATGGAAGGAATTGAGTAACTGAAAAAGTGTAAAAAAAAATACAACATGAATAGTAAATCCAACATGTTTTGGATTTGAGGAAGCAGAAGTCAGGTTTTACAGAATTATTGTATTGCTCCTTTTTGTCTTCTTCAGAGGTTGGTGTTGATGAACATGCCTGTGGATGAGGACATGTCTGTCCACTTCACCTCTACTCTAATGTCACTGATTCGTACTGCCTTAGATATCAAAATAGCTCGAGGTCAGGTCACATTTATTTATTAAAGTAATACTGTAAAATGTTGATTTCTAATGTTTTAACAAGATGATCAGAATGTAAAAAGAGTATATATGTCCCAGGTGGTGAGGACCGCATTGCCCTGGATGTTGAGTTGCAGAAGGAGATCAGCATCATTTGGCCTTATCTGCCGCAGAAGACCTTGGATCTCCTGGTACCTATCAACAAAGGTCAGGCTCTAACTGTGAAGAAATTTTTTTTGTCTGCTGCTGAGAGACAAGAGGTGAGACTTAATGAAGTGTGTCCACTGCTCCCACAGATACCGACATGACAGTGGGGAAGATCTACGCTTCAATGATGATAATGGACTACTTCAAACAGAACAAAGCAAAGAAACTGAGGCAACAGCTGGAAGCTCAGGTCAGCACAGCGTGTTTCTATGAACTCTGTTGCACCTGCATAGCAAGACTTTTTGTCACATTTCATTTTCCCTTTCTTTGCTTTTAATTTTTACCACTGGGTAGAGTGAATATTTACTTTGATCTTGCCTTTGTTCTGGTGTTGATCCACACAACCTAATGATGGCTGAAAAATGTTATGGTGTTCATACGTACATATAATTGTTGGAGCAAATTAACCTTAAGGTATTTGGAAAATAGAACACAATTCTCTTCCATATCTTGGTTGAATTCAGTTGATCTGTTCGAGATCTTGCCTTGAAATACGTCCAGAGGTGTACCTGCATTCACTTCAAGTGTTGTAAATGAATAAGCATTGTTATCAGAATCGTGCATGACAATATTTCCAGGTTTTCCTACATTGTTTATATACACAGTGACTTAGAAAACTCCTGAAATTTGAGAAATTCTCGTTTGCACTATCTCTCTCTGTCGGAGTTTTGGCATTTAAAAAAAACCCGAATAGTTTTGTACCTGAAACATTAGAGGTTTGGTCTGATTCAATCTCAAACAGTAAGAAAAAAAGATTTAATATAAATATAAATAAAATAGTCTGCAAGAAATAGTCTGCTTCTCTAACCTCCCTCCCCCACAATCATCTTTTTTGTGCAAAATGTTTAATTGATTTTACAAGAATAAAAAGTACAATTGAGTTAGAAGTTTCCATATATGTACTTACTTTACTAAATACTTTCTACCCATTTTCAGTGTATGCATTTTACTTTATGAAACAATATACAGAGGAGATAGAAAATTAAACACACATATATACAAATGTATATAAATTGAAATCCACTATTTCCACGGTTTGAGAAAGATCTGATGGCTCACAGCATTTTTCATCAATATCTCAAAAGATCTGGGGCCGTATTCACAAAGACTCTTATCTTACCGCTAGGTGTTACTCCTAACTTGCGCTAAAAGGTCTTACGTAGGAGTTGTCGTCTAAAACCTATTCACAAACGCACTAAGAGATACTTTTACGTAGGACAAATCCCTAAAAGTAAGTTAAGAGTGATATCCCGTTACTATGGAAAACGTCATTTCCTATGCATGAGTAAATAAACGGATAGCAGTGTGATTGGTTGTTGAATGACACATGTGAAACCAGGAAATGGAAAATTTCAATGTCGATAAAAGCGTAATTATGAACAGCGCAAATAGCAGAAATAATGCATGATGATATCTTTGTGTCGGCCACGACACTGACACTTCATACAACTTATACACAATAGCCTACTTACAGAGAAGGTGAAGTTTAAAAACGAAAAACGTGAAATGCATCTTATTATGCGACATAGTGGCGTCCTAACCAGGGTGTACCCTGCCTAACGCCAGCTGATAGCTGGGATAAGCTCCAGCCCCTCCTCCATGCGACCCTGAATTGGATGAAAGCGGTATAGATAATGGATGGATGGATGCATCACATTAAAGGAGTGATTGCAAGTAGGCTGTAAACCATTAGGCTGTCTATTGAGCACATCAGTCACCTCTTAAATAGACCCCCCCACTAACGTGAAAAGCACCTTGTGAACTGAAAATGAGTGTCGAGAAAAGGACAAGGAAACCTAACTGGTTGCAGGACCAATTATTACTACTGGCACAGTTGGTACTGGAGAGGAGGATGGTCCTCAAAGGGCGATTCGGAGCCGGCATTATGGATAAGAAGACAAGAGAGGCATGGGTGGAAATTAGCAGAAATATAAATGTATCTTATCTAGCGGTGTCGCGAACAGCACAAGACTGTGAGAAGAGATGGTATTCTCTACAGTCCCAGTGGCTCGAGATCACCGCTTATAAAAAGGATGGTGCTGCAACAGGTAGGCAATGTCCGTCATATAGGCATCCCTACATATGTTGCATAAATTGGAAGACGTGTACGTTTTCTTCTTTGTGCAACCCCGGCATACCTGCAATCGCCATGAAATTGGCTTTAATTCGAAGCAGTTGCTGGATGTCTAATGGGAAACGGATGAATTGTTGGATAATGTATGGTCGACGGAGCGCTTTAAGAGTTTGGTGGATTGATCGGCTGATAGATGGTTGTGATAAACCTAAGTCATCCGCGTTGCAAAGTTGCATTTTCCCTGTGGCTAAATATCTTAGTTTAGCTAAACATTTAATTTCTGGACTGATCGGATTGTTACGTTTAGTTGGAGACGTGATTGCATCCCGCACCACATCTGCAATAAATGATTTAGTCGGTATCGTTTGGTTAATTCCAAATCATCCAGAGGGTCCATTGCGTCTGGCTGCAGACATTTTGAGAATCTTTGTGAATAGGTCTTAGGGAGTTAGGAGTCCTCTTGACTCCTTTTAAGAACTCCCAGACTTGGGAGCTACTTTTAGGCCTAAAAGTGGTTGTGAAGTACTTTTATCTTAAGAAACTAGGAGTCCTAAATTTAAGAGTGATACGCCCACATTTTTCTGGAGTTACTCCTAAATTCAGCAGTTAGGACCTACTTTGAGCCCTAAGATTCTTTGTGAATACGGCCCCTGAAGAAAAAAAACCTTACCTTTGGCCTGAGTTGATAAATAAAATTCTACTTTGTAGTTATAACTTGTATTTGATCTGTTGTGTGTATTTTTTTGTCTTGTTTCAGAAGAGTAACTTGATTTTTAAGCGTCTGGACGCCTCTACCCTTCCCGAGGACATCCTGTCAAATGCCAACCCACTGCCAATGATGGCTCACAGCGCCGGTTCAGCCCTGTGAGTCTGCAAATGTTTGCAAAGCATATGGTGTGTTGGTGCATGTGTTTGCTTACTGAATATTCCCTCTTTATTTTTGTCTCTCTTACAGGACCAGAGGGGGCTTTGTGGCTTTGAGTCCAATCTCACCCCAGGAGCTATTTTTGCAGCCCATAAGCTCAGACACTGATGCCGGTCAGCAGCAGAATGTGGTGAGATATAGGACGGATGCAACCACCATGACTACTTTTTAAATGAATAATAAATAAAGTTGTTTTTAATATACAATTCAAGGAAGGAAAAAGCCAGCGTTCAATGTTATGTATTCTCTTATTTTAGGGGAAAATGTTGGTGGTATATATAAGTGCTCACGGATATTTCAATGCCCTGCAGAGAACTGCAGTGCTGCTTTTTGTGCTCCTGTCTTTTAGTCTTTAGAAAGTTGGAATATATAAGACAGACTGTTCCACTGTTGGTGTGTTGCTGTCTTTTCTGTCTCGTTGTAATGGTCCAGACTTCCTGCCTGTCGAATATCAAATTACTCTGACGTACTTTCATAAAAGTTTGCATAGGAATTCTCTTTGCCCGCTAGACAGATGATGACTGACTTTTAAGATTTGATCTTGCATGACATATTGCTCCTTCAAGCTGAAACTTGCGGTGCCTGACAAAAATATTTCTACTACTTGATCTTTATCACAAGCTATCACTTCACAAAAACACACTTTAATGTATTTTGTTGGGATCTTAAATGTTAGAGTTAAATTTCAGACTTTTGAAAACTATGATTTGTGGATTTCAAAAATCTCCAACAGTGGCAGTCATATTTATTCAGGCCTCTTTACTCCTGCATACTTACCTTTACATATTTCCACCTTATTAAATTTAGAGTCAATCTGTGTGTAATTTAATCAATGTATAAATACTAGAGCCGGGACTCAATTAAAATGTTTTATCTAATTAATTACAGGCTTTGTAATTAATTAATCGAAATAAATCGCATTTTAATCGCACACAAATATTTGACCTGAGAAAAGTGAGAATTTTCTTCACATTGATATTTAGTATGAATAATGAATGAATACATAAGTTTAAGTTATCAGAAAAAATAAAAACCATCATTCTGTCAGAACACCGATAAGAGAATGAGTCATGGAGAAAGCGGAAATGTCTCTCAGATAGAAAAAGATAAATTAACATCGTGATGACCAGCAAGCTGCAGCGCACCACCATCATCCCTCCTTGCAGAGCTGTGGAGGGTGAAATCCCTCTCCTGGAATGAGTTCTGAGATTCGCTGGAGGATCGAGTCCAAGGAAGCAGCGCATTGCAGTCATGTGCGCTACGTAACACGAGAGCGCACGCACGGGACAGAGTAGATGAGACCGCTTCGTCACCAAAACCTTCATGACAGGAAGAAATACCTGCAGCATAAGTTTTAACTGTAGTGAAAGCTAAATGTCTGTCCCTCAGCTGCTGGTGGAACGACAGCACACGGTTTAGCGGACATGAAACGGGATCTGCGCCTTTCTGTGCGCACCAGAGCTAGAAGGCTGCGGTGCATAAATAGGTGCGATTAAAATGCGTTTAAAAATTTTAACGCTTTCTTTTTGTGTAAATAATTAATCTTAATTAACGCGTTAAAGTCCTGGCCCTAATAAATAAAGCTGTTCTGTTAAGTCCTCAGACATTTTGTAGAGAACATTAATGAACACACACAACATCATAAAGACCAAGAAATGCAGCAGACAGGTCCAGGGCTTTAGTTGTGGAGAAATGTAAATTAAGTGCAAGCCTAAGACAATACTGTTCACATAGAATGACAACATGGAAGAGAAAGGCATTAGGAGAGACAGCCAAGAGGCCCTTCTGACTATTGAGAGTCTGCAGAGATCCATAGCTCAGATAGGGCAATCTGATGCCCTGTCCACACGTAGCCGGGTATATCACAAAACTGAGATATTTTTCTATGGTTTGGCCTGTCATCCACACATAACCAGAGATTTTATGCACCAAAAACGAATCTTATTAAAAACTCCGGCCACAGTGGAGATTTCCGTTTTCTCCGTTTTCAGTATCTGCGTGTGGATGGCCGAAAACTGAGGTTTAAGAGCCGTAACTTCACTATCCGCGACAAAAAAAAGCTCCAATATTACATGTGCGGCCTTTGTTTACTCTCAAAAACAGCATTTATCCCCTCAGAGCTGTGTTGGTATCATCCATTGTCTAAGCGCGTTTTGTTTGTTTGCTTTTACAAGCTGCATGACTGCTGCGTACCGAAGTTAGAAGATAGAAAGTTACTCTGAGCGGATAGGATTTGGGAGAACTTGCCCCTACAGGTTTGCCACGTCTATGAATGTGCTGAAAAACAGATTTATCCGGTTATATGTGCCTGGAGATTTTTTTTTTTTAAGGAGTGGAGGAAAATCTTCGTTTTAAAAACCCCGGCTACGTGTGGACATGGCCTGAATATCATGGGACAATTATTAGTTGTGCCACTTTATTGAAAAGCAGAAAGACTGTTATTGACAAGTGCATTTCTTCAGCAGGGACTACTGAAGCTTATCAGAGTTGATTGGAAGATGGTAGGAGGTATGAACAGGGCAATCCAGGAAGACAATCTATTTAAGGGACTGCAGAAGGCTGTGAAGCTGCAATCAGCAGTATAGAAACACGGAACATGCAGGCAGAGCATCAGCAGAATAGTGTCGATTAAAGCATTTTTTGGTGTGAGAATGGTCCTAGTCCAGACCTAAATCCAAAAGAAGTTCTGTGAGCCAAGTTAATGTTCACAGGTGCTAGATGGAGACTGAAAATATCCATTCATATCTTGATCTATTTGGCAAAAAGAAATTGGCAAAATTTTCACTCGGCACATGTGCAGTGCATGCAGATGGAATTGGAGCCAAAGATTATTCTGGAAAGTATTCTCTCAGGGAGCTTAACAAAGTCTATGCCATACTTTAACATTTGTATTAGTTAAAAAAATTTGAAAACCATTCATGATTTTTCTCTCATAGCACAGCTATGCTATTGTTCTACTACATAAATCCAATTGCCCTTTGTGGTTGTGAAGTGAAAAAGGTTTTAGGTACATTAATACTTATGCCAGGTACTGGACACTTTGTCTTTCAATGTACATTCTTGCTCTTCTTCCCTTTGTTCTTCTCTTTGACAGCCTCACTTTCTCATTTTTCTCTCCCTTCACCAAAGTCTAACTTGTTAGCTAATAATATGTTTGTGTTTGGCTGAAATGGCTTCTATGTAGATTGTGGCTGAGATGGCTCTCAGTTATTAAATGGTTCATCTGCCCTTCTCTTCTTTGCTGGGCCTCTGCATATGAGAGGCTGTGCTCATAGGGGTGCACTCTCTTTTCTTGCCCTCCTTTCTAATTTCTGTACTCACGTAGGTGGGCGAGTGCATTTGGGGCATTAAGTCCCCATTGGAGCTTCCACTTGGGAGAGGCCTTTGTGTGCGGGCCTCCTCTATGCCCCGTCTGGCTGTAGAGTTGCAGGTATACAAAATCTTTCATGACATGGCTCCCATACTGGATCTTGACTTCGATGGCTGCATGGGCTCTTAAGCCAAACTGCTCGGGTTTTTTATCTATGTGCACGGTTTGCTTGTTTTAAATTCAGAAGAGTTCGGTTGTGACATTTGCTGCTTTCAGATTTTGACTGAGGTTCAGTGAACGGTTAGGATGTCATCCATGAATGCTGATGGCTCAACTTGTTATGACTTTCATCCCCAAAACAGAGAACAAAATAAACCAAAAGATGCACTGCACTGTTGCACCAATAAATGCATGAGAACTTACTCCTTCTAAATCATGTGGATGGAACTTCAATTTTTCTAAATCTACCATTGCTTTTAATTGTTGTCTCACATAAGCAGGAAGAGGCTACAGGCGGCTCAATGAAACGTTCAGTCTCAACGGTCACAGATCAACGTGTTAATGGTCTCTGGGAGGAAGAAAAAAGCCCTGCGAGATTGTACCGACCTCGACACAAAAGCTACAAGGCTGCAGGTTAATAATTTATTTGTGTTCTTGATGATGTTCTATCCATAGGTGCAAGTTCCTGAGCAAGTAAAAACTTTGTGTAATGAGAAGAAAATTATGGAAAATTATTAGAAAGCGCTGAGGAAGGCTTGTAAAAACAAGGTTTCACAAGTGTTGCAGGTAGACAATAGCTGCATTTTCACTATCAGAACTTCAGGGTAATTTACAGAACTTCTTTCTACCAGGGTATTAATTTCCACATACAAAATTGGCCCTTTTAAGGAATTTTTCATCAGCAGAAATAACAAGAGATCAACATGGAAGAAGCAGGGATTGTTGGCGCACCTGTAACTTTTCTTATTTCCATAGCAAGGTTTTTAGCTACGTCTGCTACTTCCCTTCTGAATTACAACCAATCAGGGTAATTTAACCACAGCTCCGCCCAGCGACTCTACTTGGCCATTTCCAAGTATATACCCCAATCCTGTTACTCGTTAGTTTCCTGAAATGGCCCCGAAAACGACCTTTTTTTGACCGGCCTGATGAAGTGGTAACATGTGCATACTGAGAAGTTCTGTAAAAATTACTACGGTCAACTGTCATGCTAATCTCAAAGGATCAAATGGACTTCATGACGTGTTATCTCGTTAAGTGCGGGGCTTCACATACCTCACATGTTCTTTTTCTTTTGTTTTTTTTCTTAAAACATGTCAGTAAGTATGAAATGTGAAACTTTTTAAAGTTCTTCTCACTTTCTTGAAAATCCTGAAACATCCAGAATGTTGTTCCAGTAAAGATTAGATAAAAGAGATGATAACCTTCAAATAAACATTTTCAATGACAGAGATATTTAAACATGAAATCACCCAACAATCATCAAAGTGTTTTTCATTGTTAAATGAACACTTTAAAATACATTATTATTAAAATGTATAATGCTACCCTATGTTCATAAGTATTCTAAGAGAGTACCTATAATGAATGCAACACAATAATAATTCAACGGTCTAAATTTCACTGATAGAACACAGTCTTTCTCTGGGCACACCAGAATAAACCTCTGGCTTATGTATCTCTATTGATTCTGCTGTGTTCTTCCCTATGAAAACATTACACTGCCTAAAAGCAGAAATTGAAGTTTGCATTTATACCAGTATAGATGGACCTGGGAAAAAAGAAGAATCTTTTTAGTGTATAATAGTAGAGTATGACATACCATTTGAAATTCAAACATTTAAATATATCATTTTATATTATGTATTAATCAACATACCTGACGGTGCTAACTCAAATACCTAAGATGTGTGCACATAGAATGCAGTGTTTGAAGTCTTTTGTGATATATATCATCTGTGAAATGTGAAATTGGAATCTAAAATAGAAGGAAAAAACTAATGTAATTAACAGCCTAATCTGATAGTTTTTGATAGAGGAAAGTATTTGGCAACCATGATTGTGCTAGTGTTTCCACTTAAAAGGATGAGGTCTGTAATTTTCATCATAGGGTACACTTCAACTGTGAGACATAATGTAAAAAAATGCAAGGAACCACACTGTGTGATTTTTAAAGAATGTATTTGTATAATGATGGAGAACTCTGAACTATCTGTATAAAAGACTCATGTCCGCACCTTCAGACTCCATCCTCCATCATGACCAAGACTCTTACAAGTCTTGGTCACAAGTCTTACAAGTGGGCAACAAGATCTTACACTTGCGCAAGATTTGGATGAGCCCATCTACAATAGGCAAACAGTTTGGTGAGAAGAGACAAGCTGTTAGAGAAATTTTTTTTTTAATGGAAGAAATAGTGTTCTTCCTCGACCTGGGACTCTATGCAAGATCTTAACTTGTGGGGAACACATGATCTTAAGAACGGTGAAGAAACAGCCAGAACTACCCAGAACTACACAAGGGGAAGTGTTCAATGACCTGAAGAGACCTGGGATCACACTAACGAAGGTTAATATTAGTAACACACTACATTGTCATGGTTCAAAATCCTGCAGGACTCAAAAAGTCCCCCTGTTTAAGCCAGCACGTGTCCAGCCCCGTCTACCGTTTGCCAATGACTATCTAGATGATCCAGAATGGGATTTTGAGAAAGTCAAGTAGTGAAATGAGACCAAGTAGAACGATTTGGTATAAATGCCACTACTTTCACAATTGATGACTGCCAAATAATTTTCTGCTCCTCTGTAAATAGGACATTTCCATCATTATTCAACCATAGATTAATTAATATTGTTCAATACAATATATAATAGTAACAGCGAAGTAAAATTAAAATAATACTAAATGTCTTTCAGTGTTATATTTTTGTTTTATTATTCACATTTATTTTTGGTGTTTTCTTTTTCTCCCAACGCCTCCCAGTGTCTCGGTCCGAACACAGGGAGCGAGGACGCTCTAAGGAGCGTTGCCACCTGTTGTCTCCAGACACGTCTCGTTGTAACTCAGAGGAAAGAAGCTTGCAGCCATCACGTTCCTCCAGCGTAGAGCGCACACTTCCCCGGGATAAACAGGTGGGTAAAAAATTTTCACCTATATACAAAAAAGCCAAATAAGGCATTTTTTAAAACAAACATATTATTTCTACTTTGGCATGTTAGCATGTATCTCACATTTTTAATAATGCATCTTTACCCCACCAAATCCTGTTTGCTGACTTGTCATGGTGGCGGTTGGGGAAAATACTTAATATTAGGCAACGCAACAGCAGTGGCATATCTGGAAGCAGAATCAGGTTCAAACTTTGAATGCAAGGAAATAGATTTAAAAAGAGTGCCGATATTTCTAAATGTTAAAACAGGGAACCCTGACTCCCATTAGAAGAATGCAGGCTGTTTTAAGTAAAGAAATGTTATCCAATATTCATACTCATTGTTTTTTTTTTTAGTAAAATTGGGTTGAAAAAGATTGCATTTATTGTTCTTCATTGGATTTTATTTATGATATTTAGACTTAATGGGGTTAAATAAAAAATCATGTCGGGCAGCCACACATAGTTTTAAAAATGCAAACCTTTAATTGTTTTCTTTTATCGTCACATTTATTTACTACTTTGTGTCTATCACATTTTGAAAGTGTACTGATGTTAATGAAAGGTGAAGAGCAGCTACTACGTTAACTGCAATTGAATATGCTCCTATTTCAGGGTAACAGCTCAGAAAGCCCAGTACCCTCCACCTCAGAGTCCAGCACACCCAGCGGCCGGCGACCTCTCTCACAAACCCCAACCCGATCTCGCCCTCACATCTCCTATTCCCCACTTGTGTGTCGCACACAAGCCTCTGTCAGAGAGGATGATGATGAACAAGGCAGCCCAGAGACTATGAGGCGGGGTAAAGCCTCATGGGAGAACCGAGAAGGAGCTGCGGGGGAGAGGCGGAGTCAGCTTGACATAAATGCATCCCCACCTCGACGCTACCCCTCAGAGCCTTTCCTGACCTCACAAGAGGACGACCACAGCCCGGACCCCTCTGGTCCAATGGAAACGTTGACCTTCGAAGCAGCTGTGGCCTGCAGCCTGGGACGCTCAAACACCATTGGCTCGGCCCACCCACGCTGGCGGACCGGCTGGCAGGTCCCCAATGGACACTTTAGGAAACGTCTGATGCAGACGGCCTCCGCTGCTGGCTGCGACCCCCTCAGTGACACAGAGGAGGACGACAGGTGCTAAGGACGGGACACACAGCATGGGCGAGGACATCAGCACCAAGAGAAAAAGTTAATGTGTGTCTTTTAGCTTTGTCAAGGTTGTGAGCCCTTAAAATGGTGGGCAAAACCCCAAAATAACAAAGACCTTGATACTTCCTGCACCTTTGATGCAAACTTATTAAGAACACTGACAATCAATAAGGTCTATTTCCTGACTTTTACTTGATGATACAGAGTAATAATGCATCTCAAGTTGTCACTGAGTGAAGAAAATTACTGAAAACAATGGACCAGGTCATGTCATTTGTGTCAATAGGTATTTTCATTTTTGAAGATGTTTTTAAAAGATCCTGTGTTGCTCTAAAGGTATTTATCTGTGGGGTATGTGAATATGTAACTATTTTTTGTTATTTTTTTGTAAATATATTGTGACCATCTCACCATTGCCATCTATTAGAATGTCAATGCAACAAGCCATTATAAAGAGGCAATCAGATACTTTTCCAGGCAAAGACATATTAATAATAGGAGAAATACTTATAATGCTGGATTTTTTTTACTGTATGAATGAATGTTCAAAAGTCAGTTGTCTAATTTCCCCTCTTGATTTTTGTTTTCAAGTATTAAGTTCACAAATCTGGGATATGATTAAAGTAATAGAATATCATAGAAAGATTTTTTTGTGATTTCACTTTATATTATTGTTATCAAATCATGCAATCATCAAACCTCAAACCTTTAAATTTGGTCAGTAATACATAATTTTTCTTTATTTGTTAATCCCTTTAAACTGCTTGAATATTTGGGCCAAGAGACTGTGTGCCAGAAAAATAACTCTGCATCTCACGCAGAAAAGAACTTTGCCACATTAAAAATGAGAGAACGCTTCTCTTCAATCTCTGAGCTTTGAAACATCTCAGAATAATAATTGAGAGTGCAATTTTACCACACAATGATCCAAAAATTGATCTCCATCTATTATTATGAGCAATACATCAAGACTGCGAAACATGAACTATAGAAACTTTACAGGTATGCCATGACAGTTTTTTCTTCAAAATCTACATTACTCCAATACATTTGCAAATAATGTACAGAGAAAATATGCTGTTTATAACATTTAAAAA
The DNA here is from genome assembly GCA_028564705.1 of Apricaphanius iberus. Taxonomy (NCBI): domain Eukaryota; kingdom Metazoa; phylum Chordata; class Actinopteri; order Cyprinodontiformes; family Aphaniidae; genus Apricaphanius; species Apricaphanius iberus. The sequence goes on from JAPXFQ010002614.1 coordinate 272,196, forward strand.
AAAATGAAAAATAACTGTCTTTGCTGGCAAGCTTTAAAGCTAAAGTTGGAATATCTGGAAATATTCATTAAGGTTGTGTATTGTTTTATCTACCTGACAAATAGGTTAAATTACTGAAGCTCACTTAACCAAAAGATTTATACTTTTAAGTTTCAGGAATGCAAATATTCTGTGGGTTTGTACGTGTACAATAGCTGTATATACAAGTAAAGGTGTCTTCAAGTGGCCATTGTTATCTGAAGTTTTCTCTTGTCATTATTTCCATCTTTTTTAAGTCAGGTAATAGCTGCAACTGAGGGATTTTAGTCTGCTTATTATGTTTATGCATTTGACTGATGCCTTCATCCATCTTTTTTTTAAATAATGAAGATATAGTATTGAAGTTAAAAATAAAACGCACAATATGATGGGTAACAGTGTAGATAAGGAAAGGAACTACAGACAGAAATTTTATAATCAATAGTATGCAAATGCTGACTGGCACATACTAATAATTGTAAATAATTTAAATAAGACGATACACTATAGGTTTAAATGATATTAAAAATAAAAAAAAAGAATCAGCTTTATTGGCAAAAATTGTGTGCCCACACAAGAAATTTGCATTTTTTTCCACACTCTCAAAGTCTATAGATATTAATAATAAATATATCAACCTTAAAGGAAATAAACCTGATTTCCAGCTTTTAACTGTATAAAACACATTCAGACAAGATAATATTCAGAGTAAATTTTAAACCATGAAAAGACCATATATTTCATTTGAAAATAGTACAAAGAGAACTTTATAAACATTGAAAGCCAGGAATGTGTTAGTCTTAGTTATTACCATGCATAGTATTTTAGTGTTGTTATTGATCTCTCGCTGTCACCATGTAAAGTTTCACTGGGGCTAGGGCTGGGACTAAAATTGATTCAGTTTCGATTCTCAAAAAAATTCTAAGAATCGGATTGGTTTAAAAATTGGTTTAACTGTTTAACATAGTTTGCTCCTTAATTTGCCCCTTAACTCAAACCTGACATTTTTATTGTCCTAATCCTGTGTTCTACTCCGGGGCAGTTGATGGCGGTGTTTCACCTCTGAACTGGTTTATCTCAAAGAAGAAGAAAGGGGTAGGGAAGAAACAGCTAGCAAGGAAATACATTGTTTAATGTTACGCGCGAAGTTAAAATGCGTAAATGTTATTTTAATCTATCAACCAGACAGCTCAGTGGGGCATCTAAAGTTGCTACTGAGCTGTACACTGTATATAAATTGTGATTCTTTGGATGGAATGAGCGTCACGTATTGAGGAAATCGGGTAGAAAGTAGCTATCTGGAGTGCTAACCGCTGTCATCCTCATCGAGGAGAGTTCTTTGTTTTGTTTCTCAACTCCATGTAATCATGAAACGAAGCTAGGTTTATTTATTTTTTCGGCATTTAGCGTGCAAGAGTTTAATAAGTGTGACAGGAATGTAATTTCTGATATAAGTGTGAGGAGTATATAGTTCTTGAGAGGGAATACTAAACTAACATTAGCCGACCCAGAGCAACTTTAGCAGCACAATTGTGATTCTTAACGTCGGCTCTAAAAAAGGACTGGAGGCACGGAAATATGGGCAACTGCCTGAAGTCCCCCACATCCGACGACATCTCTCTGCTCCATGAGTCCCAGTCAGACAGGGCGAGTTTCGGTGACGGGACAGATCCCGACTTGGAGCCGCCTCCTCCGTACCAGGTGAGGGACTTTCGATTCTCGCTTCTTTCTTTTAAATAACCCGAGAAAAAAAATAAAGTTGAAGGCTAGCTAGCAAGTGTTATCAAATAGTTATAGTAGTGTTGGTTATTATGCAAACATGACGCATTTATATTTGCAGGTTTGTGGCCTCGTTTGATTAAATATTGTTCAAGTTGACATTTAAACGGGCAAAAATATCATTTTTCTTTTTGTTCCCGCTGGATAATGTCAGATATCCCTGTCTGAAACTGCTTTTGTATTTGTCCATTTATCCCCTGCCAGTCTGACCCGTCTGACCTGATTTTGTGTTGACAAAGGTGGATGTGTGTTTTGGTTTCTTTGTCTGCCACTAGGAGCAGGCTCACATGCCCATGTACCATCCGACACCCAGTCAGGCCCGTCTGGCCACCCAGCTGACGGAGGAGGAGCAGATCCGCATAGCTCAGCGCATTGGCCTCATCCAGCACCTCCCTAAGGGCGTTTATGATGGAGGACCAGACGGCTCAGAGAAGAAGATCAGAGAGTAAGCATTTATTATGGAGAACGTTGCACTGGAATCCCTTTTTTTTTATTAAAACCTCAATCAGTCGTTTCATACCTTTTTTAAAAGTCTGATTTATACATGCTTCAAACATGTAAAGTGGGCTCTTTGGATATTTACACAGAAAGTTTAAACCAATTGAAATTAAACAGTAGGTATGCCCCTTTTCAAATGACCTCACTGCAGAAGGTTCAGTAATGAGTATAAAGTATAAAATTAAACTCCGCGTCTCCGGTACACTGCTTATTCTGTTTTTTTTATGTCTGAAGTAAGAACGGCAATATAACAAAAATCTACTTCTGCAGTTGAGCTATTAGCTCAGTTATATGGTTGTAATGCAATGACACAACACTGGGTTGGTAACAGTTCTCCAGGGAAAACTGTATTAACATTTTCAGGCCCAAACCTTAAATGGCTGTCTTGACTTTTCCTCCTTATTTTATCCATAAAAAAGGACATACAATGTTAAACATTTAAATCGATTTGGGTCTTTCTGCATAAAGTTTGCATGTTCTCCCCGTGCATGCGTGGGTTCCCTCCGGGTACTCCGGCTTCCTCCCACAGTCCAAAAACATGACTGTCAGGTTAATTGATCTCTCCAAATTGTCCTTAGGTGTGAGTGTGTGCATGGTTGTTTGTCCTGCCCTGTGATGGACTGGCGACATGTCCAGGGTGTACCACGCCTCTCGCCCGTTGACAGCTGGAGATAGGCACCAGCCCCCCCGCGACCCATTAAGGATTAAGCGATTAAGAAAATGGATGGATGGATGTTTTATTTATTGTTCAATAGAGCACTAGTTATAAGAACAAACTTTGATGTATTGTAAGGACATATTCTGTCAACACAAAGTTGTTAACATCTGTGAAGTAGAAGGCAAATGATGCATGAGTTAAAAAAGAAATCTTAGAAATAAAAATCTAATCTCTATGGTTATTCCCCTAAATAAAATGTAGTGTATTGAGATTGTATTCAGATTATCCGTTATCGGGTAATATCTACCACATGTTATGCTTAATCTCAATATACATACAGTACATTTGTTCTTTAAAGGCGTCAGAGGTACTCTAGAGAACATTAAAGAACATTTGTGAACAAGCTAAATCATGAAGAAGTTAAAGCAGGGTTAAGTTATACACACAATATACCATTCTTTCAGCCTTTCAAAGAGCCTAAATCATTACTTAAAAAAGAGTATAGGAGAATCTTCGACATCTTTCTCTGTCTTTGAGCACATGCGCAAGCACTTTATAAGGACTTTAATGCCAGAATTCAGAAAGCGGTTTGGAGAAAAATTTAAAATCTATATTGGCAGCAAAATCGAAGTTATTCAAAAATCTGGTAAACACGTTGATTCAGCTGTCTGGGCCAAAACTCCGCTGGGGAGACATTTACTCCTATTTATAAAAAGCCTTGGACTTATATTGACTTCACTCATAAAAAAGTTTAAATTTCAGAAATCTGGAGGCCTACAAATATTTTGTTTCAAGGAGAGCTGGGTCGATCTCTGTTCTAAAAGCACAGACAGACTTGGTAGAGTCACAGCGTGATTCTCATCACCTGTGGATGGTTGCCAAGTAGAATGGCGAAATCCTCAATCCGACTGCAAAGTTGGGTAAGACCTCAATGAAAAGTCGTCTTTCTTTTTTTAATTTCTTTATGAAAATGTAGTCACAGTTGTCCTATGCCTTGAGAAATTCCATGGTGTCTGCTCTTTGGTAATAAACTGTATATCACCGCTTACACAATTCCACTTTTTAAAATCTAGTTTGGAGAAACATGCAGTCATTTAGTAGCTTAAATATTTAAAAGTACAATAGGCTGTTAAGACAGCTGCTACATGGACAACAGCTTGGTGTTTGGGACACCTGAACAGAACACAGAAACAATATAACGACAACTTTAAAATGTGCAAACTTGGAAGGTATTTACAAAAACATATTCTCCAAATACATAGTAGGAAGGACTTACCAAGAACAAAAAAAAATAATCACAAACTGTGGGTTGCTGCAGGAATTGCAGTCTTTCATCAGAGCATCCGGGTTTCATCTCCTGATTTCTCTCAATCTCTGACGTTTTTCTCATTCTTTTTGGAGGAAATTTGGGAAAAAAAAGTATTATCAAGCCTTTAATGGGCTGCACAGTCAACCATCCAGCAGGAGTGACCCATCTGCTTTGTTAAATCCTCTTAAAAACACACAAAACAAGAGAATTATAGGTAAAATACGCAGTTTCTTGTCACCCATACCCATGATCCAATGCGAGAAACAAGAGCATTTACGTCATAAAAGATCCTCGTATAGGACAACCGGAGATCTACCGGGAAATAGTTTTCAGGAAAACCTGACAGACCAGATAAGGAGAGAATAAGTTAGAAAAGCAACAAGGAGGCTCACAGTAATTTAGTAGGAGCTGCGGAGATCAGCTGCTCAGGTCAGATCGTGTCAGTGGACTTTTAGATGGTACCCTAAACTTTTGAAAAAGGCCTTTCTGGGTCCTATTTGCAGTTTTTCACCGAACGCAAAAAAGAACACAGTAAGCTTTGAAGAAAGGCTATAAATGACAGGACGTTTTGTACAGATGCAAAATGGTGTGTGTAGCATGAAAATCTAATTCATTAGACTAACATTACCCTGAACACACCATCCAACCTGTGAAATGTGGTGGGAGTATCATGCAGTCGGTATGGCTTTCTTCAATAGAAATGATAGAGTTGATTGGAAAAGGGATGAAGCTACATTCATGGCAGTCATGGAAGAAAAGCTGCTAGAGGCCCAAAAAGACTTAAAGTTCGAGAAAGATTTACCTTCCAGCAGGAAAGTGACCCTAAAAATAAAACCAGACAAACAGTGGAAAGGAATAGATTGACAGATAGCCATGTGTCGCACTGGCCCAGTCAAAGTTCAGACTGATGCTCTCAGTCCAATCTGACTGAGCTTCTTCTGCAAAGTTATGCAAGGTTACATACTTTTTTAAGATTTACAGTTGAACAAACAACTTGAAAGGCTTGAAACTTTTTCCTTCTACTTCAGATATATACAAATACATTGTGTTGAGCTATTATTTAACATCTCAATTAAAAATACATTGAGGTTTTTGGTTCTTTACATTAGTCGTTGAGGGAACGGTACGAACCCATTTGTGGCAACTTTATTTACATGAAAGACTTAGGGTCTTAAACAAAGCCCATCTTGACCATTAAAGGTCCTAAATCATGCTATTTTACATCTTTCAACGTCTGGGATGGCCACATATATGATCAAATTTTACCGTTAGTGTTATATAGTATTAATTTGTCCTGAAATTTAATGTATATACTGGAGTTATTCTTCGACCCCAAACTATAATCCTGCACCCCCCAAACCCCACCTTAAATGGCTCAGACCTTTGGAATATTTTTTTTGAAAACACCGGTCAATAAAGTTGATTTCAGCAGCTAAAGCTACCAGCATCTTAACGATACCAGAGTGTAGAAGGAGCCCAAACCATAGCAGCCGAGTCCAGTGACGGAGTGCTTAAGCAAGCAGATCTTTCCATCCCCGTTTGTATTTTTAAAATGTTCACGCTTCTGAGAATGAGGTTGAGAACCGGGTGGACATTATAACAGCGGTGGGTGTTGTTTGGTCCGTTAACAGTTCAATAAAGTAACATCACTATGCTGTTATGAGTTCACAAAAGCGGCTTCAAAAATGACTAAAACACATTAGCATTCGCATCTAGCTAGAGTTTACTTACTGCTCTGGCTGCTCCATCATGCGTCTTTATGATTGGAATTGATCCAGCTTCAAGAGTTAATCTCTCAGACCGTCTGCTTTGGTTCTGGCCAAGGTTCGGTGAACTGATGATCACATAAAAACATGTTGTAGTTGGTTTAATGCAGGATTCCGGAGAGAAATTCCAGCCATTTCTGCCGAATGGGTTCTTTAGAAATGTTGAATAAAGTCCTGTAATCAAGCCAAACTGACATTTTCGCCGAGACTTTTTAGAAAGTAAAATACTACAAAAACAGTGGTACGAGCAATGGCCGCTGGCCGCTCTGCTTTGTGACCGCATACCATGGAGGCCGCCATTGCTCCTCCATTGCTGTAGTACCTCCATTTGGCCGCTAGGCTCCCATTGAAAAGCATTGTACTTTCGACACGTTAAAAACAACTTTAATGTCTGGTGCCCATTTTTTTTTTTTTACTTTCTATGGCTACATATTCTTCCTGAGATAACACTAGGCTCATAAAAAACCTGGGCACCAGGCTGGTTTTCGTAAGATAATTTTTTGAAATCTTGCATAGTTAATGAGGGGCCGAGCCAAGTTTAGCATCAGAGCTAAAGACGCGGGAGCAGAATGGGCGTGATTACGACCGAACTACACGCCCAGACACGCCCCGCGAGGACAGAGTCTACAGTGCAGATCCCGCCCCTATGCCCTTTTTATGCTTCGTCAGAGGTGGGGAGAAGGAGTCTGTGAATCCGCCATGAATTCCCCCATGAAAGTGTGTCATTCTGGTAAACGGGGAGGAGTGAGGAGGCGCTGTCTATTCTTTTTTACAGTCTATCGGTACGAGCAGTAATAGTCCGAAGCAGCTTGCAGCTGTGAGAAAGGGGGCGTGTGCGTTTATTATTAAAGTAAAAAAATTTAGCTTCAGAGAAAGTAATAACTCAAATAAATTATGGGACTTTCTTTATATATGGTTTAAGATTTATTATGATTCATGCTCTGCACCAAAATTTCATTCCCCCTTTAAGACCACAACAAGCATCCATTGTCATGATTTGAACTCTTCAAGACTTTAGTTTCATGTTCTTTACTTTATTCTTTTTCAGATGTGTGATCTGTATGCTGGACTTTGTTTACGGAGACCCCATTCGGTTTTTGCCGTGTATGCACATCTATCACATGGACTGTATAGACGACTGGCTCATGAGATCCTTCACCTGCCCTTCCTGCATGGAGCCTGTGGATGCCGCCCTGCTCTCCACCTACGGACCGACCGATTTCTCCCCCGATGCTTAGATTGAACCCCGGCCCCTGCGGCAGACCCAAAACCTAACAGCTGTCCTATTATGGAATGAGAGGTGTTCAGAGATGTGTCGGTTACCTTGCACTTTGGAAATTGAAAAAAAAAAAAAAAAAGTTAATCGCCCAATGTTGGCCTTTCATTCCTTTGAGGTGTGATGCTAATTTAAGCTGGTCTTAAAACATCAGGTAATCGTCAGGCAGAAACAGTTCCCCTGCATGATTGTGCTTCTGTGTGTTTGTTTCGCCCAGGTTGTGTGTAGCAGCAGGTTAAAAAAAACATTTTGGATTTCTGTGTGTGTGTGTGTGTGTGATACATGACTGTTTTCACTTGAGCTGGTCTCGCTTCACCATAACCTTGTCATTTGATCAAGAAAAAAGGATTCAGATGGACCTATAGTTTACCAAATTGTTGACTCTTGCAGTTGGAACATCTAACTGCAACACGGATCTCCTTAACATACTCAAATTTTAAGAAGGCCCTGTGTTTCCGTGGTATGCAAATACTAAGACTTACACTTGTGTTAAAGACGGAGTCCAGATTCCAAGCAGTATACATAAAGGCAACATAAATCAATCAGTATAATTGACTCCATATTTGTTACATGAATGTTGCACCAAATTATGTTTAGGTCTTCTGTCAAGGGCTGATTTATGCATGGACGCGGGTTGAAAGAGTCAGTCAAACTTTAGAAATGCTTGCGCACACCTTTCATCCAATCAGAGATTTGCACTTTACTTATAGGACATTATCTAAAACAATATATTAATATATTTACCTTATAACCTTGCACTATCAAAACTTCTTTCTTTTACCTCCTGAGATGCAGGAGTTTTATAGCGGAGAAAAGATATTTCCCTACTGTCTGTAGTCAGTACGCCTGAAGATGCATTTCATAAAACCTATGATCCAGCAGTGTGAAAATCTGTTTTGTTTTTTGTATTTTCGTTTTCTTTTTTTCTGTGTGTAAGAGAAGGGACAGAGGCTTGCTTTAGGTGAAGGGGGTAGTGTGACACTTTTAGATCTGGAGTTTACTGAAAGAATGATCGTGTCATGTATGTGCTGCAGACAAGTGTATGCTTTAGTAGCAAACAAAAATGTATATATTTCCTATCTTCAAACTTAAAACAGCAAGATCTACCTACTGGCGAGATATGTTTTAATGATTTTCTTAATTTTTCCCTTTTTTTGTTTTGGTTTCTGTTCTCTACCTTGATTTTTATATTTTAAAGGAGTTTGTTTTTGTGCTTTCTTCTTCTAGAAACAAGTCAGTTTAGTAGAGATGCACTGTTCAACATTTTCCGTCCAATACAGATTTCTGGGGGTGTTGTTTTGCCCTATTATGGACTGACGTCCTATTTAGGGGTTACCCCTCCTCTTACCCCCTCAGCAAAAAAATATGGAATTACAATTTAATCGTAATTGAAGCAATAAGGCGTATGTCCCAAACAGTTATTAATTTTAATCAACATGGGCAAAAAAGTGCATGATATTGGTTGATGCTTTTATTGTCCATTGGAAATTGAGTTCTTAGTTTTGAAGCATTTAGGGGAAACAAATGCACAAATGCTTGCCCTCCCTCTCTATAACTCAGAAAATTAAGTTTAACTTTTCTTGTATTTAATATAAGAGTCTAGATTCCTTTATTTGTCACGTTTTTTTTTAATTCTAAGTCACTAGGTAAGGCAGTAGTTAACATCATTTTTGCTTTTGATTTGTTGCGATTTGCAATCCTTTTTTTGTATTTTTCTGTTAACTAGGGTTTTATTTCACGTTTGTGTTTAATGCAGTGCACATTTAGTACATTTACTAGTTAGCTTGTATGCTGCTTTTATACAGTGCAAACCTCTGTCCCAGCATTATGGTGTAGAAGGTAAAAGCGAGAGGTACTGATTTCCACGAGCTTTCCTTTCAGTCTGTTTCATTTTTGTGTTTATCCTGAACATTGAATTTCTTGTAATCGTTTTAATTTCTGTCCATTTGGAAGGCTAAGTTCATGTGTAAACAATAAATTGGAGAGAACAGATTTGTGTCTTTTATTTAATGCACCCACACTCTTCTTTCAAAATCTTCCCCAAAAATCTTCCAATATCCAATTGGACAAATTCATGCTCAGAGGGCTGAATTTGTTGCTGTGATTATAAACCTGGAACATTACAGAATGAAAAAAAAATGCTAAATAGCTGAGCCTTTCATTAATGCAATCCTGAAATCTGGCAGTGAATTGAAAAGCGTGAGTACGTAATCAGAGCTTTGTGTTGGACCTTTACAGCGAGTGATTCAGCACCAGTTTGGAAATGTAATCCCTTGTTTTTTCTGCACACATCCAGTGTGTTTGTGTGGGTATTTAAAGAAAATTATTGGTTTATCTAATTATTTTCATATTTGCACTGAATAATGGGTTTTCTTTTTGTGAACACCTCACATTATTTTTCAATGTGTCTTCACAAATGAATAACTGGCATTGATTTGTGATATATATATTTTTTTGCAAGATTTTAGGATGTATACGGTAATTGAAAAATTGAAGAGTAGAGTCTTGTTACAGTGCAAACTAGAAGTTTTTAATTTCTTACGATGGTTATGAATCTCATTTATTTACTGGCTTTAATGGTGCAACTTTTGAAGTGATAAGCAACTCAGCAATTATATTCAGTCTATTTATATAGCGCCAATTCACAGCACATCCTCTTGGGGCACTTTACAAGAAAATGAATTTCACTTCAATTATGTATATACATTCCAATGAATCCCATTTTATGAATGAGTGCATCAAGTTCAATTCCTTATTCTAATTTCTTTAAAAGTTTTATGCATCTAAGGAAACCCAGCAAAATGCATCGAGTCATTTACTTGCAGCTGTCACTCCTGGATGAATGTGTAGCAGCAGAAGACCATCGTCTGCATTGTGTCGTTTATAAATTTTAAACACTTTAATGCACTTGTGTTAAAATGTCCTTTGGCAACTTGTTCCTCAGCAACATGCCTTTGTAGCCATCGACAAGCCTCTGGGATAAATGTAGCTGGATATGTCACCATTCTTATCAGACATGGTCAATTATTTACACTTATTGATTTCCTGGCAGGGACCCTGCTGCCAGGAAACATAGTCCATATGTTTTAGTGCAGGTCAGGTTAATGTTGGCCAGCTTTATCCATTTTTCAGTCAGTTTGATTTTTGTTTGGAATCACTTCCCTGATGGAATAGCAATCTGTGTCCACGTTTGAGCAGTTACCTTAAGATGAAATGGAACAATATTAAGCTAGTCTTCTCTTTTCTGCAATACACCAGTACCATCAAAACTGTTCCACTATATAATGCTTCAACCCCCATGCGTCCCAGTAGGTTCAGTTTTCTCACGATTGAAAGCTTCATCATGACTCCTCCTTCTGTCATGAAGGCAAAAAACCTCAGCTTTGGTTCATCCGACAATAGAACCTTTCTCCAGAAGACATTCACTTTTTCTGTGACAGTTGCTCATATATTTCCCATCCTGAGGACACTTTATTGGCTTCCTATACATTTTTGTGTCAGTTTTACAATTCTAGTCTTGAGAAAGGTTTACAATGTTGCCCTATTTTATTTTGTCATAATTCCTGCTGAAATCCTGGGAATTAAGCCTTTGTTGTCAGGAGTCTGTTTGTTTTTCTTTTTCCTGTTTGTCCCGTAGCCCACTTTTCTGCGCTTCCACCAGGTGCAGCTGGCTGACAGCCAGAACCTCGACATCTGACTGTTTTCTGCCCTCGATTTGATTCAGGTGTGTTGGACCTGGGACACTCCTCAAGGACTGGAGTTGCAGACCCCTGATCTACCAAGTAAGTCTCAACTGGATTCCTTCTACTCCATCATATTTCAAAGAACCCTGTCTCACCTCCGCATCTCTCTCTGCAGTTCAGTCCATCAACCCCAGTCCGAGTTCCCAGTCCTCCTGCTCTGGTGCCACCACCACAATTTATTGCTGTCAATAAAATTCTTAAAACTTGCAACTGGTCTAGTCTGTGGTGTTCTGCATGTTGGTCAAAAGGTTAAATACAAATATGGCAAGTGTAAATAACAAAAACATACTGCTTCAAAGTATGAGCTGTTTATCTTCATTTACTTGTTTTCCATGTACAGATTTACCTTGGTTTGAGCTGTAAAGAATTAATATTCCGTATAATCACAAAGCTGCTTCTTCATATGAGACAAAGGTGTAGGTAACATTTCTCAATTGATTATACATTGTACTCTAAGAAGAGTTTTGTTCTAATTGAACTCATGTGTTCCTGCCTTTTTATATTTCTTAATTATTTGGCTGCTCTTGAACTCGCTGCTTTTTCGCCAATTACATCTGAGAGTTTTCTTGGACAGCAATCAAATGCAAATGTAAACTTGAAATCCATCCAAGATCTTTATGTATTCTCAATTTGTCATAAATTAATAAGAAAAGGGTGCACATCCAGAAGGATGACATAATACATGGGTGTCACTGCTGGACTTTAATTGCATTACTTAAACTGTTTGCTAATCAGCAGTTTTAGTTAAAATAAAAAAATTGACTGATATGCTGTATTTATAATACAAGCTGATCATCATCAAAGGGCAAATTTTGAAAATGGTCTAAATGACCTAAACCATAATGTACGCAAGACCAAATATCCACCTCAATGCACTTGAAAAGAATGTTTTGTTTGCAACATGTCTTTCTTCATGTTAAATCCTCTGTTAATCAGCTTTGCGGGGTTGTAAGATCTGTGTGGTTGAATTTTTCACATCACATTTTGGTAACACTGGAACAAGCAGGTGACCACTGGTTTAAATGTGACCAGTAAGAAGATTTTTGTGTGGTTTCATAGTAAATAAGCATAACTTAACATGAGAAATGCTTGTACTGAAACAGTGTTTTCCAAAAGTAATTTTAAAAAAACAGACTCAGTAAGTAGCATAGAGATTTGCAGATATTTAGTGATTTGTTTGAAGAGCAAGTAATACTATGAAGGCAACCGTCACAGTCATATCTTGTCACTTATGTTAGCAAATCTAAAAGGTAGCAGAAATGAAGTTTTGTCTGCCCTGCTTTCCGGAGCTGCATGTATTTCTCATGTCAAAATGAGTTAATTTTAATCAAAGCACACAGAGAACTTCCATAATGTATCATGACCTCGAGAAACCTTATAAATGGTTCATTGATGAAACACTGTAGCAATGGTGCCACGTAACAATGCTCTTAACCACACTTTTCAGCATGGTTAAAAGTTCTGCAGCATTACACATGCAACAATATCATATGTGTGAAAATAATTCAACATCAGAATGTTATTTACTGAACTTAACTGTGTGCATCTGTTTGAGTCTTTAAATAGCCAGATTTTTATATGTTCAAATGAATATGGCTCCCTCAGCAAATTGTACTTGAGCTAAATGAAACATTTATGTCTAAAAAAACTTTCTTTTGCTGGCACATAAATGCTTTTTATCATCATCATTGTTTGAAATATTGAGGTGCTCTTCAACAAACTGGACTGCGTCATCACTCTTTGTACATCCCGTGAAAGGTGACGGGAATGGAGCACTCCACTTCTGCCCTTGCGATCTCTGACAGATCCTTTGCATTTAGAATGAGCATATATGCTGGCCTCTGGGAACCAGGAGCTGCCACAATGGTAAGCAGGACACCTGTGGAGACAAAATATATCAGTCATGTTTAAAAATGCCCTTGTACAGCTTTTTTGTGTATAAAAGTGTTTTATTGTTGTATATTTTACTCTAATTCTGTTTGACTTACCATCATCTTCATCGACCCCATCTGGAGTTTGAACAAACAAGGGTTCTGAGGGATAAGATTCAGGTTCTTGCCAAACCCAAGTCTCCTTGGTCTTCACATTCAGCTTGCAAATCTACACATAAAGTAAAAAGAAAAAGTCAACAGAAGGTAACTTTTATGTTCCTCACTCCAAGCTCTAAAAGTTTAATCTCTTACTCTGTCTGGGATGAAATGGTTGAGTCCAAGGCCATAGGCGTATGTGTAATTCTTCCCTGCATACCTTTGGTAGTTAATCTGTGGAAACTCAAAGGCTAATCCCCCCCAATCCCCAAGAAAGAATAAGTGTTATAAAGACAGCACTCCTATTTTTTTTAAATCGTGTATCAAACACCATATGTTCAAACCTTGGCGAGGTCCAGAGAAGAGCACCTCAGGCTCCAGCCAGATCATTCCGTCAGCATGCATGACCGCTGTGGCTGTAGTGTATGGCAGACTCACAAGATTCTTCCCCTGTTCCTCCTACATCAAGTCCACAACATGGTTGGTAAGAACCAAAAATACCTCATTTTTTACCGAATGGATACAGTTTGTGATTTTCTGGTGGCTCACCTTGTGGACATCCAGAGGGATGACATATCTTCGCACCTCTGGCTGAGGCGCCATCATGGCTGCCTTCTTTACCTCCTCCCAGTTGGCTCTCAGGTTGGCCAGCCACAAGTAGTTGTAAACAAACTCAAATCTACAAGAACAACAGATGTAAATGGTAACTGATCCCTATTCAGTTGCTGATACCAGGTTTTTCCACTTTGCAATGATTGCTTTTGCTCAGTACTGTTTTAACTCCACATGCAAGAGACTCAATAAGAAGCTCGAAACAACCCCCAAAGATTTTGTTCCATATTAAATTGCAAGCTGCATATTTAAGATGTTTATCTCCCGTTTTACCGGAACCCAAAAGTGTTCTCTTGATTTGAGATCTGATCACTGTGGAGGCAGTTGGAGTGCAGTCAATTCATTATCATGTTCAAGAATGAAAACGGTCAGCAACAATGAATGGTGTCGAAAATGACACCAAGGTTATTGTAGTCTTCTGTTTGCTGTAGTTAACAGAAGACTACACAAGAAATGGTACCTCTCATATGTTGAACCTGTGTGCCTTTGGAAATGCATTTCTGGATACTATGGTTGTTGAGTGACTGGTGAGTACTTGTCTGCTTCAAACATATTTTGAATAGTTTTTTGAGACCTTCAGGTTAAGCAGAAATGACTAATTTTATGTATTTACCCTTTCCATGAGCACAGGTCAACAACAATGAATCCTTGGTCCTCATAAGTGTTGATGTGGTGGAACATGCCAATTGGTGCTCCTTTGAACTTGAGGTCTATGTACTCTCCGGGGTCTTTCTTGGCAACGTGGAAAATGGTCTAGGAAGGTTACATTAAGACGGGAAATTTGGAGTGTAAACAAGTGATAAAGGACAGACAGGGATTTTAATTAATCTAAAACTCTTACTCCTTGGCTCTCATTAGACTCGAAGCAGTCCATGTAGTTGGAACCTCGGATGCTCCAGGCACTGAGGAACTTCAAAAGGTTGATCTTCACAGGAGTCTCAACAAAGACAAAGTAGTTATCTGACATGCCAAAGCTGTGATGGAGGGAAGTACAGTTTAAGAACTTGCACTTCACACAATAGTATTGAGCACAGACTAACTTAAGAACAACTAGTAAAAATGCATCCACCTGTGCACATAAGATGGCTTGAACCTCTCAGCACTGGGAAACTGCACCACAACTTTGGACTTCTCGATAGGGTCAGACTTATCTAAGGAAAGAAAGTTGAAATCAGAATGGGATGATTGTAGCTTATTTGAAGCCCAGGAAAATAATTAATATGTTGTTTTACTTTAAAAAAGGCTGATAGAGGAATAGGAAATATGCAGCTGCTTAGGGCTATGGGGATGTGAAGTTCTTGAAATGACATATGAAGATAATGAACCTACAGGTTTTAAACATAAATAAACTATCAATAAAAGTTAAATTTCTCCCAAATACCTAATTGTGTCACTGAATATATGCATGCCATAGACCCTGTCCCTGTCTGCCACCCAGTTTGCAATGCATCCAGCCTCAATAGCCTGTTTCAAAAAATAATGATGCTACTTTACCGCGAAGTGGAGGCAGCAACAAGGAACCATTGATCATTCATAAGGGGCCAAGTCCAGCCTTGTGGAAATATTATTATCAAGCTTGATGGCACAAAAACGCAAAATTCTCGCCTCACAATGCGCCTTGGCACATTTAAAGGACACATTATGGTGGAAGTATTACTCGGATGCCGCCATGTTGTGGCTTTTGAAACAGGCAATTGTTTCTCCTTGCAGGTGGGGGAATCCCACATGGTGAGGGCTTTCTTATATTTTTTCAGGCTGAGTCCCCGGTAGCCAAGGCTCGACCACATTGTCCAGGCTACCAAGCCTGCCACCAAAACCTGCACATTGTGGTTAACCATGTGTATCTAGAATAACCAAGGTTGTCTCCCATTGTGGTCTACCTTACATCAAAATAGTTGTCTGACACCTACAAGCCCCCAGGTCCCAGAGAACACATTCCTTTGGGATTATAGCGATACTCAGTTCCCTCACAACATGTTATGATAGGAGGGAGTGGAATTACATTTCCTCAGTAGGGTAAACCGATTCAGATGTATATTAGTTACTGTGACAAGTTCTGTCATCTGGGGGTATATTCCTGTTTCATGTATAGAACTAAACTCTGCTCTAAAATATACTTTCACCAAGTTTTCACCCAAAATGATCAGATTTGCAGTTCATTTAAAATGGCATGATCCAAACCTTTCTGTGTGGGTGGGATCCTCACAATGTTATAGGCCAGGGTTGCACCTTTTCCCATGCAGTTTCCAATGTTATATACAGTGCCATCTTGCTCAATATGGGGGTGAGCTGTGATTCCGTTGATATTCACGTAGTTGCACATGTCAACCTGCATAAAAAAAGTTTGACATGGATGGACAAACCTTTAACACAATTGGATAAAGAATATAACCTAAAATAAACATATTTTTTCCACAATCTTCTTTCATTTTGAAATCCATCCAGAACTAAAAAAGTGCTTAAATCAAGAAACACAATTTTCAGTGTGTCAATTTGACAAATTGTGAACATTAAACTTTTCGCACATCAAGATCTACTGTTACACTTAGATACCTTTTTAAGAGTCTCCAAGGTATCTGGGTTAACTTTAGTGACATAGTTGGTTTCTGTCACTGCATAGAAATCCTCTCCTATTGGGTAAACATTGACCAGGCAGTTATCTGTAACCTCAACTCCTTTAAAATAGGAGAAAAACCTTCAAAGAAAACAAAAGATAAAACACATAGCAAAAATGCTGATACAACAACATCATTTTAATATTCATTTTGGAGAGGACTAAGGAAAATATCTGGAACCCAACCTGGAGAATATATTTTTGCAGGGATCTGGGTAGGCAAATGTCCCAAACTCAGTGATAACCACACGTTTTTCTGTGATGGCTCGGACGTATGCATCTGTCCGCACAAACCTGGAAGAGGAACAAAATAATATAGGAGAAAAATAAGAATTAACCTCATGCTCAGTGTAAAACAACTTGAATCTTACATAACAAGAAAGATAATGGTTCGCCTTATGCTTCTGAAAAGTCATGTTATTTATCAAGGTTAATATCAGATTGTTTTTCAGATCCCTGTGCTGATTGTAGTTGTTGTGTCTTTGTTGTGTAGATGTGCTGAAAGTGACAAGGCTGAGGTTTTGGGCTCAGATTCTTACTTTCTGTAGTAAGTGACTTGGCCATTCTTAAAATCAAATTTATGCATGAGGGCCTGCCCGTCAAAGAGGTGATAGAATGGTTCATCTCCAACCTCAAAGAGTCCAGGTCCCAAACGGAGAAGACTTCCCTTGAGAAATGAAGGGATTCTACCTGCAGAATATAGAAAAGATATTCCAATCAGTTGGTTATAAAAAACACACTGAAAACGCACTAATATGCGAGTGAAACATGCAAACAAACCTGTGACTGTTGCTGGGAGAGGTTCAGCAAGCTCCTCACATGTTTCAAAGATTTTCTTGTAGCTACCAGCTGGGTGTTCAAATCTGTTATCGAACAGCAATTTTACCAAGAAGCATTGTGTAACAGGTTACCATACTAAATTAAAGTTCTCTGAAGAACGAGTGCCTTTGCATGTTAAGGTTTTGACAATTCCTCACCAAAGAGTCTTTACTTATAAGCCTTATAAATGCAGAAATATTCGACACATAAAAGCAACCTTGCCCTCTTTTTGTGATGTACACTATTTCACTTGATCAGAAACTCACCTGCTGACCATTTTTCCTCCTGCTGCAGTAAGAGAAGTACAAACTGGCTAGGCAAGTGCTGGTTAGTTCTGAGCTGGAAGCCTTTGATACCCCAGTGGATTTGGGGTATTTATTTGCCTGGTCAACATCAGGATTGCTGTGCTGCTTTGTAAATCTTTCCCCTGACCAATCATGTCAAACTGTGAACAAAAATCCCTTTGTCTCAATATCCCACAGATGGAGAACTCGAGGCTTGGCCCTTCTAGAACCGGATTTATTGGGAAAGATATTTGTTGCAGTAGATAAATCTTGGTAAAACAGTTGCAATGGTACGCAAGATTTTTGTCATCTTTAATGACTGTGTGAGTTTCTATCTTAAGACACAGCACAAAAATATTTTTCTTTGCACTGCTGCAATCAGTCTGGAGAACAGTTTAAAAGCAAAACCGAAAGTGGGAGTGATAAACGTTTTTTAATAAACAACTAAAACGTCTTCTAGCTCACAGCATTGATTGTGTATGGGAGAAGTTTAAGTCTTCAGATCAAAATTGACAAAATAGCTTGTAGTTGTTATGATCATCTATGGCATTTTACTTCAGATGAAATAGGAATGCTGTATGAAATAATATTTAATGTAATGTAAGAAGAACAGTGAAGGATTAAAATATAATCAGGTTATGAAGTACAATGACTGTTATATATTGTGCTAATAAGATAAAAAACATGCACATTTGTTCTCTGGTTAGCAAGACGTGACCTCAGTGCAGGATTATCTAGGTGTAGGGATTAGTGATAAAACAGAGTCTGCATTGTTCCTGTTGGAAACAAGAAACACAATGAGAAAAGCACGTTTCACCAGAGACAGTGCTGTGACGTAGCTTGTGTGCAATAGCTCACATGTCATTCAATTTAAATAGTTTGGACAACACTGCTGATTTATTTTGGTTAAATAAATCAAAGCCAAACCGTTTTTCTAAGATTTGTTTTGCCTCTCAGTCTTAAGGTACCAAGTAAAAGTATTCACATCTCTTGTCTGACGTATCTTTGTATTGAAACCCACTGAGGCCATACCGTGTCTCTATCAAATAAAAACATCTAAAAACTGAGTTTCTTTGCATTTTCTGTGTAAAATAGCTCAGTACATTGAGTAATATTAATACTCAGGAATAAAAATCATGAGTGAACATCCCTTTTTCATTTCTTGCCAATCTTCTTTTAGTGCCTTGTCAATTTCCATCAATTTTTCTCATCAAATCTTACTAATTAATTTTCTCTTCTAAAGAAAGGCATATCCACAGCATATTTCTTTCTCAATCCATCCTGCTTCACAGTTAGGACATTGAATTCAGTTTGATGTGCGGTTTTACTTTTCAACCAGCTCCTCCAGTTATGATTAATCACGTGGCTGCTTCTCTGCTTCACACTTACTTTTCCCAGTTTGTTGGTGAATATATTTAAATAATATTCTCAAACCCAAGACGCCTTCATAAAGTAGGTGTATTTATATGGAGATTAAATTGCACACATGTGAATTAACTAATGTAATGACTTCTCAAGGCAATTGGAATTTTTGGATTTTAACTGGGGATCTTCCGATAAACAGGTGTAGAATAAATATGGCTGCCATACTTTGCCGAATTTACTATGTGGTATTTTATGAATACCATGAATCATTTGTCCTCTCTTTTATCTGGAAGTAAACTTTTGCATTAATACAAATTCAGTAGGTAATTAAATATCAGGCTTTAAACATTAGGTTATACTAAGCAGAGACTGTGAGGATGGATGAATAAATATTGTGCTATACACTTGTTATTGAAAAATAAAAATCATTACATTCGGTTGTGTAGTGTTAAAAGCAAGCAAAGATCCACGGGCAAAATATTTCTGCATTTTGAACAGCAGGCTACAATCCACCTGGTTCTGCCACCTTTGAAGACGAAAGGGCGACCTCTGTAGGTCATTTATATTAATCTTGCGCAATATTCAAAATATATATAGTATACAATATCTACACTGATTTACAATATCTGTTTAAATCATTTGAGTCAAGATTACATGAAAAAACAAAATCAAACCAGAAAGAAAAAAAATCATTAGGAATAATTCTAGAAGTTACTTTGAATTACGCTGCTCCGTTTTGCGCATGCGCAACACACTCAAGCATTATCCAATATGGCTGCGACGTTCACTAGTCGTTTGTTCTACTAGTCGATATCTGACATTTGTTCTGCTTGTTGTTTGCAAACAAATCTTTTTAATGAAACACGAATAGGCGCTGCAGCAATTTAATTTCCGCTGGTGTCTGTTTTTTGTTGTTGTTAAAACGGTACTTGTTTCGAAAATGAGTTACACAACGCGGGTGGTTCAGGTGACCAATGTGTCGCCGAGCACAACGTCGGAACAGATGAGGACATTGTTTGGTTTTCTGGGAACCATCGAGGAACTAAAGCTCTTTCCACCCGAGTGAGTTGGTTTGTTTGCTTTTTTTAAACCGTTTTGATGTTAATAAAACGCGAGTATACGTTTCTGAAGTTTTAAAAGCTATAAAATTGCTGTATTTGTGTGCAACGGAAAAGTAGGCCGCACGCTAGCCAGAGCACGACGCTGAACCTAACGATAGCTTCCGATTCAACATTTACAGGGCTATTTCACCGCTCTTTTTTAAATCTGGAAAAACCTTAGATCTGATTTCAAAGCTTAAAATAAAATGTTACCCATTCGCAGAATGAGCATCGACAATAAAAAACTAAAAATACGAAATTAATAATTAAAAAAATATGTATAAAACCCTGTCTTTTTCTCGAGTATAATAAAAAAGCCACCACATTTGCACTACGTGACCATAATTATGATGGGTTAGCTTCCGATGGATTGCATAGATTATAACTAGAATAAATATATATATATATATATATAGCGTTTTCGCATTTTTGATTAAGCTAGAAAGAAAATCCTAATAAACTAAATACAGATGGCATAGTTTTATATAAACCCATTTAAAGCAAGAACTATAGCTGTCTTGGCTTCCAGGGAGCGTCAGATTATGTCCATTTAAGAGACAGAATAGTCTCTAGTCTCATCTCTAATTGTGGTGGGAATTTCTTTACTCACTGGAGGATATTGTAACACAGCTTTCGAACTACTATGGATATGTGCAAAACTCTTTAAAATAAACTAGCAATTCAGTTTTCTATATCCCCATTTTAGATGGACAATGTTAAGTTATTAGACTGTAAAATCTGAGCTGTTTTAATCCTATAATGCTCATAACAGATTGTGATTTTTCAAAATCTGTATATATGTCTCTCTCTCTCTCTCTCTCTCTCTCTCTCTCTCTCTCTCTCTCTCTCTCTCTCTCTCTATCTCTCTATATATATATATATATATATATATATATATATATATATATATATATATATATGTGTGTTTACTGTATGGAAAATTGGTTAGATGTCTATTCTCTGTCAGCATAAAATTTTTGTATTGACCTAACTTTAATTTGTAATCAACTGGGCTGTGGTAATCAGAACCACATAAAAAAATGTTATGTGTAGTGCACACTCTTTTCTGTGTTTCTTTGCTGAGTTTGATGTCTTTTCTAGGGGACTACCATACATTTATAAGAAAAAAAATACTCCCTTGATAGTGGTAATTTTAAATCCATCAGAGAATAAAATAATTGCAAGTTAAACAACTTCTCTACCAAAATGTTTGGCCCTACGGGATCAGAAAATCTGAAGGTAAATGCTGTTGGTTGATGTGTTTATGTACTGATGGAAAGTGGGAGCTTTGGGTTTTGATGGTTGTAAAATAGGGGAAAGATAATACGGTTGTGATTAATTGACCTATTGATCTCTGTTTAAACTAGGGATGCACAGAAAATTCGGTCACAGAAAATTCTCGGCCAAAAATGACCCAAAAATGCATTTTCGGTTTTCGGCCGAAAGACATAAATCACAGAAACAACACAGCCAAAACTTTATTAATTTAATTTATATTGTGCATTGTTGTTATGTCAGTGCTAAATAAATATCTTCATAGTTTTGTAACTCATTTCTTGCAATGCCTTGATTTTAGAAAGGTTAGTACACATCATAGCCATAAATTCTATGGTTCTATTAATTGACAATCATTGCTTTCGGTGTTTCAGTTTTCTGCCTTAGTTTTCTTCATTTTCGGTTTTCGGTTTCGGCCAAGAGTTTTCATTTCTGTGCATCCATAGTTTAAACCAATCAAGTAAGATTAGTTGATTTCCTGTGTCAGGGTGAGGGATTTCTGGATGTCTATTTGGGAGTATTGTGTAACCCTCAGCTGCGAGTTGAGTCCAGTAACGGCAGTCGTCATGCACATTGTAAATGATTTACCCTGCCAATGAAGGATCATAAAATCTGAGATGAAAGTTTGCTTGTTTTGTGATGTTTCTATAAGATTTCAAAATTCTCATTTGCAGTGATTCTCCGATGCCGGTGACATCGAGGGTCTGCTTTGTGAAGTTTCAAGAGCCAGAGTCTGTGGGAGTGTCTCAGCATCTCACCAATACGGTTTTTGTGGATCGAGCTTTGATCGTGGTCCCGTTTGCTGAAGGTTTGTCTTGTCATTCTGCTCATGTACCTTTTGAATGAATGTCATTATTTAAATAAAAAAATAACAGTGAAACATAAAAACTGGATTCTATCTCCTCAGATCAACTTTCCCTGTTTTGTTTATGTACAATTATAAGGCAGATTGATTGAAACAGACACAACGTGTAAAGCAGATTTTTTTGTAAATAGACAGAGGTAACACCACAATGCAATTGTTCTTGCTTTGTGTGGAAGTTTCTCTGGCTTATCCACTTTTTTCCCCCCCTCTGTCTACATTTAACAGGTGCTGCTTGTACAAAGAAAAATTATGTAATGTTGCAAAATCTGCTTTACAAACAAGAACATCCCCCAGCAGCAGGCTGTGCAGACACCCCAGAGTTCTGAATCAAAGTAGAATAAGCACAATACCATATGTACATTTTTCCCCCATATTGGACTACCCACTGTTAAACCTCTCTCTGTTATTTGTGTGTGTATGTGTGTGTGTGTGTACGTGTGGTTTTTGTAGTGAAGAAGGCAAAAGCAACCCCCTCGTTGATGGTCGTCTGCCTGCCAACAGGGAATTGTAGACATTTGCAAAGGCCAGCAAGCGTTCAAGCCCCACCCCCCTATTTTGTCCTCTATTCTGTCTCTGCCTGGACTTTCTCTTTCCCTCTTTTTTTTTCTCTTTTCTTATTTTAAGTGGTTTAGAATATGAAGGTCAGGCATGAATGACTTGTTGGAAGCATTGCTTAAATGCAATGTTTTCAACCTCTTAAAGTGCTCCTTGGCCATTTGCTATATTTCCGTGAAGCAGTCATGCTCTTTTAGCGTAAACATTATTTATTAAAACTGATCTAAAAATAACCAACTGTTGGTACACTACTGCAAAAGAAGTTTATAGGTTGAATTAAAACCACTGTGTTGTAAATACTTTCAGAAACCCAAGTGAGTCAGTGCACCCAGCCTAAATGGTTCCTACAGGAAACGCTGGTTTCTTCCCTTATAGATGCACAGATGAGATTAGTGGCCAATATGTTGCCAATATGCCAATAATTTTGACTTGCCAAAAACCGTTAGAGCTTATTGTGGTTTTGCTTTTTCAGCTATAATTAACAGCGTTCACATTGATTAATTCTCACCATCTTACAATGAGAACAGAACATTCTGTATTGTTCCACGGACAGGAAAGTCGGGTATCAGGAGAAAAGGTGAATGTGAAATAAAATGAGGATAACATTTTTTAAAAACAATGTAAAATTAAAATTACAAAAATAAAAGGGCACGCAATCCTTAAGGAATAAAACTGACATACTCAGATCAACTGAGCGATATAATTTATTCTGGAACCAGCTGCAGTGCACCATGAGAGCGTTTCCTTCAAATATTGGTTTTACTAATTTAATACAAAGATAAAATGATTACAGACTTGCCTTTTTAATTGGTCTTTTCTATGTATTTTATTTTAGTACTAAGCATGATTGGTGATATTAACCTCACTCACTGCAGAGAGCATACTTTCCCTTCACCTCACATCTTTAAAAGGCTGGTAAATATTACAAAACCAGCATGACAACTAAAATGAACCAAAAAATAAGAGCTTTGATCTCTTGAAGTGCTTTCAGGTTTCATGGTACATTCTGAAGCTCACTCCAGATTATTTTGTGTTATTTCTGGTTCTGTGAAGTATCTTATTACTGTTTTACACCTGAAAAAGTCAAATATGTAGTGAGATGGTGAAGAAGTACTTGCCAAAGTGTTGTTCTATATCGTTGTAACTATATCGTCTGACTGAACAGCATACATGCTTCTTTAGGAAGTCATTTCCTAAACTTCCTGCACTTCCTCTGATTTAATTTCTTACTAAAAGTGTTAAAACTTCCATACTGTCGAAACAATCTGGTATGAGACTTGTTAGTGATAACATTTGATCCAATCACTAAAAAAGACCTGATTTTATTTTCCATTTATTCTACGTTTCTAGGCAGCTGGTCCACATAAAAATAGTCTGGTTTCATTCACCAGCCCATTTCTCGGTGCATCTCTAGATTTAATAACCTTTGCTAAAACAACATATACAAAATGCTTCATAAAAAAGGTATTTCCATGAACTGAGGGTTTCATTATTAAGATTTGATAGAGGCAGCTTAAACAACATGAAGCTGGCTTATAACCCTATTCTTTCAGTGTGAGCTAAACCTGGACTTCAAAAAGGGTAACTCTTTTCATTTACTGGATGCCTGATGTCACTGATGATAAAACTCCTTGTTATTCATTGTTTGAAATATCGAGCCAACATGACAATGCTGGTACAATATTCTCTTTTAACAGTGGTCTTTTTTTGTTTTGTTGTTGTGTTTTACAGTTCTTTTTCCTGGCTCAGCCAGTCCTGTATACCAGACCCTGCAGAAAATACCATCCAACAGTTTTGTGTCCTGCAGCAATTTCTCTCTCCAGTGTGCTCTTGTGTTTTAATGTTTTCCCTGTTGTGTGTCTGAATTTAGGTCATGTGATTTCTGTGAATAAGTTGCAATGGGAATAGGGTGAGACAAATGAAAATGAGTTGTTTGGTAATTTGCGCAAATGAAAATAAAATAAAACTAGAGGTGTTGTGTATTTCATGTAAAGCTGATGGCTTTAGAAAAAAGCAACAAAAAAAACTCCAGTAGCAAAAATTAATAAAGACTTCGCCACTGCCACGGTGTGGTTAAGTGATGCAGTGTGAGGTAAGGATGTTTAGCCTATGATGTACAGCAGGCACGCTACCTACCCTGAATTTTATCGTTTAGCCTAACTACTTAATCTTCTGAATTGTGTTCTTGGTAAGTAGACACTGCTAGCTTTTTTTTTTTTTAGTGTTCCTGCCAAATCCTTAAAATTCTCTCTGTGTGTGTATCTCGATTTTTCTCTGTGTGCTTTTAGTAGCGAAGCCGCCAGCGTGAGTCGCTTGTTTCAGTAAGCATCTAAATGAAAATTGAGGGCACACCCAACTGGAGAAGCCGATGTGCTTGCTAACGTTTGGTTCATGACTTAAAAAACACATTCAGGTGATATATTCTTGGCAGTGTTCATTGGAATAGTGTGATTTATTCCAGAAATAGTTAAGTCACTGCAATGATTACTTTTTGAATTAGGGAACTCTGAACTGTAAGTGACCACTTTGTTGAACCTAATTTAAGGAAATGCAGTGAGAAGACCTTTTTTTTTCAGAACGTCTTCTATGAATTTTCAAAGTGTGTAGACTTTCCCTCCTAATGCCTGTTTTTTATTTTGCTGTAGGATCTATTCCTGATGAGGCTAAAGCTTTGTCCCTTTTGGCCCCAGCAAATGCTGTTGCAGGGATTTTGCCAGGCGGAGGCCTTCTCCCGACTCCGAATCCCATCCCAAATCCAGCTGTAAGACTTCACATCTTGTATATTACAAACGTGAACTGTGGCAGGATGCACAAAAGCAACATGTCTTTCTTGAAAGTTTGCACATTACAGCCACAGACTTCTTTTTTTGTGTGTGGATTGTATAAACTATGCCATACAATATTTTAATGGTATTAAATTATATTGTAACATGTGAAGGCAGTTTGTTGCAATGGATCATGTTGAAGGGTATCAGGAATTGTTTTCCCCATCTGTTAAAATGTACAAATTATGTAAAAAAAAAAAATCTTCTTTCTATTCTGCCATATGCATTTCCTGATTATTATTTTTGTTTCATGGTATCCCTAAAAATACATTGAAGTTTCTGGTTCCAATGTGACAAGATTTGAAAACTTATGGATCTGAATACATTTAACCAAGAAACTTTCTTTGTTGCAATTTTAAGATAAAGTCTGTAGCTCAGATGTCTGCATTTGTTGCCTGTGCTTTGTTACATGTAGTTCACTTATTAAAAAAGCCTCGATGTAAGTGATTCAAAATTATTATTTTGTTTTTTTCAGCTTGGAGCCAACCCCTTCGGTACTGCAACCATCGATCCTATGGCAGCATTTGGATTCGCTGGACCCAATATGAACCCACAGGTGAGAGCTGACTGCCACTAAATTCAGCTACCATTTTTCAAAAAAACACGTAAGATAATTTTAATCAATCTTATGTCGTCTTACAGGCTGCTGATCAGTTGCTGAAGATGATGACGGATCCAAAGTACGTTTGCGCAGTGATGTGTCCAATTTTATATTAATAAAACCAGTTTGGTGTTGCAATAGAAATTATTATTAATCTCCTGTCTTTGATTAGATTGAACCCTTTGGCTGCTGGTTTAAATCTAAGTGCGAGCCTGAAGGCTGATGCGTCCAACAAAGAGATTGAAGAGGCCATGAAGAGAGTCCGAGAGGCTCAGTCACTAATTTCTGCTGCTATTGAACCTGGACGTGAGTGCTTAAATAGATTGCCTTGATTGCTTTCCATAGTACTAAGTAAACAAGGTATGGTGTATTTTGAAAAGTCTAAGATGGATATTCTTTGATTTTCTGCAGATAAGGAGAGCAAAAAGAAACATTCTCGGTCTCGATCCAGGTCCAGAAGAAGAAGGTCCAGATCACGTTCTAGACACAGGTAATGCTGTTGCTGAAATGGCCGACACAGATTAACTTTTTCTGTGTGTTCACTGATGAATTCAATTGCTTTGGATCTTCAGTCGCAGGCGAACCAGGAGCAGATCGAGGCGCAGATCCAGCTCAAGAAGCAGGAGGCGCTCCAAAAGCCCACGCAGGAGACACACCCACTCCAGAGACAGGGGCAGGCGATCCAGAAGCAGATCCAGGTGAGGTCCTGACGGTGTCCCCTTGAGTCTGCTGTCTGACATGACCAACTTGTTAGTGATGTGTGTAATCTATCCACAGAGACCGAAAGAAGGAGGATGTTGGGAGGAGGAGGTCAAAAACGCCTCCTAAAAGCTACAGCACAGCCAGAAGGTCCCGCAGTGTGAGCCGGTGAGTTCAGTTCAGGACCTGTTCAGTTTATTACCACAGAATTGTATTTGTGGTTTGAAAGTTAGAATGGAGCTTAGATTAGTTTCATTATAATTTGCTTTTATAGAAAACATGTCTTTTAATTCATTTGAAGGGACTAGTAAAGATTTAAGCTTTAAGTATCCAGTCCCCATTGATGATCTTCATACACAATAATAACCAGTTATGGATCATTGCTTACTGTTACAATGCCTCAATGTTGGATTTTTTTTTTAGACTTGGACAAAAATATTTTAAAAAGTTCAAAATTTAGTGGTAGTTTTCAACATATATAATACCCTTTTTCCTATTTCCTAAGGAGTAACAAAATTATAACACACTTAAATCAGCTGATTGTTTAGTTGCCAGTTTATTGTCAAAAGGGTTAACTGACATGTTGCTATCACCTTGCTAACTAAAATTTTAAAATGTGATGGATATCGCTTTTAAAGTTTCTTTAAAACAATACAGCGGACCCCACGTGCTTGTAAAAAAATAAAATAACACCCATTAATACTTGAGACCCCCCCCCCCCCCCCCCCCAGGAAAAAACTCTTTAAATAGCCTATTGTAACAGGTATACATTAATACGTTTTACCTGTTAAAACCCTCATCTATTCTTGCATGGTTCCTTTTGGCCTTGTAGTAGTCAAATTGGGGATGCAATGATAAAACTTTTTTCATACCGATATGGTACCGATACTTGGATTTGAGTACTTGCTGATACCGAGTACCAATACCGATACTTCTACCACACAAAAAATGTGATGAATTGGAAGACGGGTTTTATTCTCTTCTCTGATTGTAGCAACAAATTATGGTGAATAAGATTTTAAAAATTAAATATTCTTAACAATGACCACAGAACTAAACTTTCGAGTGAAAAAATAAACATTTTCTTTTAAAGTATTGCAGAGTTTCCATATTTTAAGTATCTGTTCATGGTATCTGTTAACTTTAACAAATACATATAGAGTACATAAGAGTGGTATCGGCCCCCTATACCAGTAAAGCATTCTTCTTCACATTAACGGTTAATTCCTGATAGAAATGTATTTGTACTGACACAAAAATCCTTTATTTGAAATCTATTCAGTTCTATATTTATTGCCTAATGCCATGTATGAAAGCTAAGCAAATCCATCCTCCAACATCTCCCCCCTTTTTTCCTGCTCTACTAAACAGGAGGCGCAGGAGAAGTCGCACAGCCAGTCGATCTCCTAAGAAGTCGCCAAAACGGAGAGTTTCTCCCTCTCCATCCCCTCGAAGGTTTGTGTACTGTTATGTTTGACATGTCTTCTTTACAGTCTACAAAAATATTATGAGTTGATTTTTTTATGGTCTCAATAAGTATGAAACAGGAAAAATGGGAAGATATTTCTGTTTCAAGACTGTTTCCTATTGTTTAAATGTTATCCTATGTTCCTCGTGTCCTTTCCTCCTTTTTCTCCCTCAGTAGACTTTAATCTCCTCAAATTAATTTGAAGAAAAGCACATTTTGAAACTTTGACTCTAGATATAGTGTCTTTGCATTAGTGTTGGAACCCTGGTTTTCCATAAAAGGACATTGACTGAGTGTTTTATTTGGGTTTATTATTTACTCTGTACAGACACAAGAAGGAAAAAAAGAGGGATAAGGACAGAGACAGGGAACGCAGGAGTGAAAAGGAACGCGTTCGAGAGGAACGGGAACGCTCTACCAGCAAGAAAAAGAAAAGTAAGGACAAAGAGAGAGAGCGTGAGAGGAAATCTGAAGGAGACAAAGGAGACATTAAGGTTTGTTTGTATCTGTAGAACACATTGGGAAACTACGTGTATCACTTCTGTTGTCAACCTTCATTGAAATATCAACTGATCCATTTTATTTTATTTTTTTATACAGATCACCAGAGATTATGATGAAGAGGAACAAGGTTATGACAGCGAGAAGGAAAGGGAGAGGAAGGATTCAGACGACTCTGCCATGTCTCCTCAGTCTGTAGAGGGAAACGGATCAGCCCGGCTCGTAAAGCAGGCCAAAGTTAACGGCGCAGATGATCGCCACGAAGAGGACATGGATGTCAGCGACTGAAAGCTGCTTCATCCCACAGTATGCGTTTATTTTGGTTGGAAACATTCTACAATATTTCCCCCACATGGGTAAATCTAAAATGTGAAGTGTTTGGAAAAAAAAACTGTTTGTCATACAGAAGACAAGTCTGTTGTCTTGAAAATGTACATTGCAGCATCGTTAGCCTAAAAAACATTTTTTTTCATCTATTTTGTTTTTTCAACAATTACACATTTATTCTTTGGCGCCACAGATGTAATTAGTTTAAACTGGAAGTAGGTTTGCTTTACTACTATTGAGCCTGCGTTTTCAAATTTGTTGCTTTATGTATTGTATCTTTTTTTAGTGTTGTGCTTTGTGTCTTCCCCTCTTCTTCACAGAACAGTTGCAATGTGCTTCTGACCTGCAAGTGTTTTATCAAGAATTTCTTTTATATAATAAAGCCTGTTTGAAGAGCTAAGACTTGAGTCGTTTGTGTTTTCTCCAGCTTCATCGCACTGTCCAAAGACAAAAAAGGTTAGGTTACTGAGTCACTACTTTCTCGCTTGTGAACCAACCTTGACCTGTGGTAAATTTCATGTGGTCCTTCCTTGCTTCTACCATTATGTCCTATTCTTTTTTTTTCCCTTTTCTATTTTGCTTTTTAGATATCACTTTCTAAAATTAATCTAGTTCAGCATTTTGAAATGAACCATTGAAATTAGCTTTTTTTATATTCTAATTTACTTGAGATATACCTATATGCTGGTTATTACCTCCAGGTATTAGATATTAAATCCTTCAGACATCGTTTTTGTTCGGAAATAGAACTAAACTTCAGTGTTTTCAAAATCGCAATCTTTCAGTAAAAGTAAATGACTTATTCTGATAATTTGACTGCAAATACACTTGCATCAACATTTTATATAGTTGGCATTTTTAAGATTAATACAAGTAAAAATTTCTTTAGAGGTTTGTGATATTGCACACTTTTTGTTGCATGTTAAAAATTTAAAGTTAAAATTCACTGAAATGTATTGAACTATTTTAACAGGCTGTGTGAAGATAAAATCACTTCAATAGAACTCTTGCTAATTGTAGGTTAATTATTTCTGATATACAATGTAATATGGTGGAATGTTTCTATTTCAGTGGTTGAAAGTACAACCTCTTAGTTTTTAAATGGGCTAAGTCAAACTCATGATTTTACTTATGTGGATAAAGCAAAACTATAAACAATATGCTGTTTTCAAACGACTAATCTAGCTTTAAATGAGAGCTTTTTTCCATTTTTGCTGCTGGTGATGAGGAAAGTAAACCATTTTCTAGGATCCATCACTAGGTTCATATTTTCTCCTTTAGTAAAGCAACAATGTACGGCGCCATTTGTTTTACTTTATCACAGACTTGCGCATGCGCGATACTTATGGGAAGGTTACAACAGCTAATGATCACGGAGACAACTAAGCCCCGGCGTTGTGAGATTTCTCCACTTTTTCAAACATTATCGTTCACGGTGTCCTAAAACGCTGGTTCGTTGACGAGGCTGAAGTAGGTTTCCGTTTCTGCGACCATCATATTCGGACTCTGGGGGGTGCTGTTTCGCTCAGGAACGTTGTGGCACTTAGTAAAAATCTTAATGCCATTATTAAAATCTGATATGAGGTGAAAATTGTTTTGCAAAGAATATGGAAGGGTCACATATTAATTTCTTTAAAACGTGTCTATGCACATGCTGTCACTTGAAAAGTTTCCACCCTCTCATAGGCCTACTATTTCTTTCATGAGTGATGGAGCGGTCACATAATTTATGATAAGTAGGTATCAACAAAATAGCGTCACTCAGTCACTGAATATGACGGTCGCAGAAAATGGTGTAACACCTTTTCGGGAAATGGCTAACGGGGCAATACTCTGAGCGTCTTTAATCTGACCTAGTTTAAAACCTACAAAACTGAAACATTTCAAACGTAGACTAGATTATTCAACACTAATATAACATTTAAACCAACTGTGCAATTTGTGAAACCTGTGATTTGTGAAACAAAGGCAGATTTCAGCACTTCTACATTTGGACCACACTATTTTAGGTGTAGCTCTCAAACTATAGACCCTAAACATTTCAAACCGGGATTAGAATATTCTACATTAATAGCAGAACAATTAAAACCAACTCTGCGATTTGTGAAAATTCAATGCAGGCATATTTCAGACGTTTTTCTGCATTTGAGCCACTCTATTGCAGTTGTAGCTCAAAAACGACATAACCCAGAAATTACAAACCCAGATTATATCATTCTGTACTAATAGGAAAGCAATTAAAACAAATTCTGGGATTTGTGAAACTTAAAACAAAGGATACATCTAAGCACTTTTTGTTCATCTGGACTAGAACAGCTCTAAGTACAAAAAAACTTCACCTTTATCAAACCTCTGGGTTGAAATTATTCTTTTTGTATGAAATTACATATTTCGCCACTAGTTGGCATCAGAGCTATTGTACGGTGATAGAACGAAGCCTCTGTTGTGATTTTAGTATAAAGGTAATTCCTCATCAAAACATAAAAAAAAACACTCCCAGGTATTCCACTCTGCACGTCATAAATTACACGTTTTGTATTTCTCAATAAAATATGACTCACCATTTTAAAGAAACTATTAAAATCTATTAAAAATGAATTAAAATGCTTGTTGCCTAGACCTCTAGCTGATTTATTATTTAAATAAAAGGAAAAAATATGTTTTGGGCTCTTTATTTGGTACAACCTTTCAGGTCTTGAGGGTCTCAAGTGTGAGTTTTTCAGCAGGGATGTTGGATGGTGTTTATCACACTTTTCTTGAACACTCCACAAAATTATGTTGTTTAGGTCTTCAGACTACAAAACTGAATCCTTTACACAACATGAGTCAAGAAGTAAACTGAAAAATAAGAACACTTGCACAGGTGCAGGTTGAAACATGATGCTGGTGTTTTATTTAAAGGGATGTGAAGTAGGTATGGTTGCAGTACAGAATAGCTGAAGCCACCAACAGTTTGAAGGACATCATTTCGTCAAAACACTGATGTCCAGTTTGATCAACCTGACAGCTTGATGTCAATTTCTTAAATTTATATACATTTATATTTGAAAGAAAAAAAAATTATAGACTACTATCAAAGGGATCCCAAGTGTATCGCTAAAAGTTGTTCCAAAGTGTTAGTGTTACCTTTCACGCCACCTAATCTAAATAACCGTGTTGTCCGCAAGTACTATACAGTAACAAACTCTAAGTTAATGTAGCATCAGGATGCATGTGATCCAGGAGGCTAACCAAGCCATAACATGCCTTTAAATATCAGTGCAGTATTAAGACTACAAACTGTTTACCTGATACCCCAATCTGGGTTCTCCCACACACAAACGTACATAGAACGGTTCTCGACACAGTGGACATAATCACTCGTACAGAGCACAGGGGTTCATACTATCACAACAAAACAGAGAAAGCTGAGAGGTAACATGAGCAGACCTGAAAACGCAGGAGGCTGTGTCCTGCACAGGGAAAAAGGCTTTGATATCAAACTGTTTGAGGATTTTTTTTAAATTTATACTAAACCTTGTCCCAGGTGGGTAAAAACATTCGTAAGTACTGGAAATGTATTGCTACACAGTGTTACTCCATGGAGTTTATATATATATATATATATAATATGTTATATATAAATGATCAGTAAGCTCAGTTTAAGGATATAACTACATTTGTTGGGTTTTTTTATGTCGTGAACTGAAAACGAGAGAATTATATACAATTTCTGCAGGTGTGGATGCAGCTTCCATCGAGTATACTGAAATATTAATGATCTGACAGCTTTAAAAATGGCGCACAGCAGCACAGAGCAGCAGTTCTTCCTGCTCTGTTTATAAACAGCAAGTACAATGAAAACCATCAATCATTTCACAAAAACATCTGCAGATATTCATCTATAGCTCACATTGCGCTCGGTGAAATCCGGTTTGTATTGATTTGCATTGGATGCAACAGCAAAATGAACAAAAACTGATCAAGAGCACCCCTTCCCGTTTTCTTCCCTTTTTTTTTAAATAGCGAATACATATTCAGAATCAGACCAGAGTCCTCCCTTCTGCCCTCACCCTCCCAAACTAGACACGGCGACAGGTCAGAGGTCCGGAAAGCGGCTGGGATCTTCCTTGTATTCGTCTGGGGTGAAGAAAATAGACTCGTCAAACTCGTCGTAGCGAAACTCCTGAAAGGTGACAGTCGCTGTGATCGTGGGGAAGACGGGGATGTCTGCAAGGCAAGAAAAAGAAAACAATAAAAAAACAATGTTTTTTGTGTGATCTTTCCCCCCTGATCCTCGCCTACTCGCAGCCGGTGCAGAGGCAGGTCGACACATACCGAGTTTGACTGGGAACCCAGGTGGAAGTTTCATCTGAACAAACTCTCGGAGTTTGTTGAAGTGCTTGAACGGAGCTATGACTTCCAGCACGTTTAGTAACCTGGAGGCAGACAAAAAAGATTCAGCACTTGTTTTTTTTTATTGCACAACCCATTAAAAAAAACATAAAGTACGCACAGTACAATATCCTGGTTGAGCATGTTTAAAAGTAAAATGGAGGAAAACTAGATGAAAATGTAGTTTAACAACTCATTTAGAAATTACGAAGAATTTTAAACTAGTGTGTTTTGGACTTAAATTTTAAAGAGAATGCATTGACAGAAGGAGGCGACGCTCACCTCTTATGGAATGGATAGCTTTTAGGTCAACATATGGTTGCTACCTTAACACTGCAGTCAATGCCTGCACAATGCTTGATTTGCTTTCGTTGTGTTATTTCAAACATTCAGAGCTGACATTTCCCTGGATAGTTTCCTCTCTGAGCTGCATTAAAGTTCAAGTAACAAAAAAAGAGGATGTATGTGTTATAGAATTGAACCTGCATATTTAATTTTTGGTGACATTTTTTGTGCTTTATCAGTTCCAACATAGTTTAATCCACCGGGAGGAAATGCAAGATTAGCAGCAAAGAGCTGATAGCTATTTAGTTTTCTTGTAATTCACTTTCAGAGATCTATTTTTACAATTGGTAACCAGCTTAAAATGCATCGATTATGAAGAGTTATAGAAATTAGGGGACAAGAGAAAACTGTCCCTTTTCAAGAAGTGATGTATAAAGCAACCCAACAGCGATAAAAAAACTCAGTGCTTCTACAGTTTTAGTAGTCCATAATCAAAGATGTTTTAAGACAAAGGAAGCTTAACACATAACAGCCAAGTTGTTATTTTTATCCTTTTAAAGTTTTCAACTTGTCATAAAACATTGTGGATTTTGAGGTACTACCAGATATTGCAGAGGTAAGTGCACAGTGACTAATCTTCAGAGTAAATAAAGTTAACGACACCCGTTACTGATTTAAGATTTAAAAGCCAGTTTAAATAATCACTTTCTTTTAGTTTTGAAAAAATAAAATAAAATAAAAAAAACATCTGCCTAAAAAACATGCCTCTATCCTTATTATAAGTAAACTAGAAAACAGAATTGGCCCAAAACAGTAACTTGAAAACATACATCCGTGCAACTTAAGTTATTATAAAAGCCCTGATTGGACTATTGTAATACTAATAACTAAAAATAATTCAGGAAAACTGTTTATTATTGAAAACACAATAGTGTTCTACTTAGTGTTACTTTTTCACATTACGACAAAATGTGAAAAACGTTCTATGGAGAAGGAATATTTTTGCAAGGTGCTGTTCTGCTGGAGAAGAAAAACTTACAAAGAAGCCCCAGGACTGAGACTTCAGCTAACATAATCTGCTATAAGGCAAAGTCATTTTTCTCCAACTGCAGTGCTGATAATTTTTTTTACATTAAACTGAACATTATAAAAGTAGCAAGTATATTTTCAACCATACAATGCAGAACATGTAAGAAGAAAAATGTCATTAAAGAGCCATTAACTGTGATAAAGAATGGGGTTTTAATGTTGTCCCCATTAAGGCTCGCTCAGTAGAGGAGATAAAACAATTTCCTTACATAACGCAGCCTGCTTTAATCTTACATCATCATTTACTCATTTAACATGAATGTATATTTTAAACTGTGCTTTTCTCAAATCTACTTTACTAGTTCTCCATGATCGATTTTCAGATCAGGAGTCAACAAAAACATTGAAATTTTGCTACAGTCATGGTTTGTCTAGATGTCTAAGCTACCATTTTAGTTGAACCCCACCCCCCCAACAAATTTGTAGTCCAAGAAAGCAATGAACTAAAGCTTTTAGTGTATTACGCCAAATAAAAGTACTGCAAAAAACATGACATGAGTGTCTGAATTAAACTACAATACCTCTGAAAGAAAAACTACCTAAAATTTGACACAAACTGAAAGTAATAAAAATGATAAATATGTTTTTTTATTAAGATATTTTTATTAAATTATTAAGATATTTTTATTAAATTAACTTTAAAGATTGGAAATCATAGGCAACAATGACAGCTCAGTTGCTGTTGAAGAGTTTAACACAAAGTATGGAAAAAATTAAATGAGAAGTTATTTATTTTCCCATTTAGAAAAATATAGTAGTTTGTTAATGTCCGTCTTCAGTTCATGGAGGGGTTCATTTTTCTTGTTGGTTTTGGGGATTTTTCTATCAGCGGTTATGCCGTGTAAGGAGTGAAACCTTTCATGTTCCAGGCCTTATTATCTGAATTATTTTATCTCTACTCAACGCTTCTAAAACCCCAAGAGTGTTCCCTGGATCAAGAAGCGGTGAAAGCTCTGTGGAGAGATCTGAGGCGGATGGGATGTACTTACGACTCAATGCCTAGAGGGAAATCCTGGCTCATGGCTACAGTAGCTTTGAAGTTCTTCTTACTCTCCTTGCACACCAGCTCTCGGCCGAGGTGAGGCGGCCTGAAGGTGAGAGGAAACACAAAGCGGATAGAGACGCATTACACACTCAGCACTTACACAGACTTGCTTATAGCTGCCCTGAATAATGAAGCAAATTACAGCAAAGATTGATGAAAACATAGAACCGTACTTTCCGTGCTCGGCCGTTATGTATTCTTCCCAAGAAATAGTGTTGGGGGCTGGAGCTGTAAGCGACTGCCTCCTTACAGGCTGCAGACAGTAGAACATCAGTCAGGGGGATAATCGCTGCTCTGAAGTGATATAACTATTAACTGCTCGTAAACGAAGACAGAACAGTGAAATTATACAGTGAAACGCAGTTTTTTACCTCAAAATTCTGCTCGCTGATGCTTCCTCCCTTGCTCAGACTCTCCATGATGGCTTTATTCCTCATGATGTCTTCTTCGCTTAAATGCTCTCGCCGTTTCCTCGACTCCAGCACCAGACCGTTGACAGCGTAGAAGTCAGCCAGGAAGTTTCCAACTCTCTCCTGAACACGAAACAAGAACAAATCTAATTGTCCTAAGCGTTCATGCTGCATACCTTCAAAGTGGACTCAAAACTCAGGGACTCAAAACCTTTACTAGTAAACAAAGGTCTGAAGGACAACATAACCCCATTGAGCCTTTCTGTCTCTGTAATTTTTAAACTGAACCCTACCTGGCTTTAACCTCAGGACTTTTGTCCTTCAAACTGTGTCTTTAATGTTTGTTCAATTATGTGCAACATAAAATACATAACTAATGACCCAAAGTTATGACCAAGGGGTCATTTTGACCAGGACAGCAGGGGGTGCTAACCATCTTGGCAGGTCTGCCTACCGTTGCAATGTAGTTTCTGGTTAATTTTAGAGGTTTTTTCTTCAGCTTGTGAACACATTTCCCCCTCAAGATGACAGAAAGTAGGTTTTGATTAAACAGGTAAAGCTTTTTACTAGAACTGGAGCTCAAAGAATACTGTAAAAACACATGTAAACAAACACAGCAGCTTTTTTGGGTTGTTTCTCTACCCCTCCTTGTGCTCAAAATTGCCCAAACCCAAATTAGATAAATATTCCTTTCAATATAAAGCATGTAGTGTTCAAACGCTGCATTATCTACTGATTACAGCGCCTATAGAGCCCCATTCTTGTTAAGCATATCTGGCTGTTGCTGAGATGACCAATCACAGGCATACACTCTCCGTTAACAGAGACAGATAGTTAGAAAATGGGGCTCTACTCCGTCGGTCCTTGCGTAGGTGACAGAGACCCCTTGCGTCAACAGATAATGGCGCTGCGTCAAAACGGAGAAGGATAAAGTAGGCTTAAGTTTTGGGGACCATTAACGCTCATCCGCCTTATAATTTACCAACCTAAATATTAAACACTTTACATTTTTAAATATCACTGTTGTAGTTAGGGCTCCTCTGTGGTTTTTGACAGGACGACCCCCCCCCCCCCTCTGCTTCTACAGTTCTACAGCTGGGACATGGTCTTTGTTTCTTAAGATGCTCTGATGCATGCCTCACCGTTTTATCCTCTCTGAAGAGCCAGCCAATCTGACTCCGAGAGAAAGTAATTGACTTTGTTGACAGAGTTGCAGAATAGACATCGCTGCTCATCAAAATGTCCACTTCCTCTTCAGTCTCCATTTCTGACTCCTAGGAGGATGGTGAGTTTTGCTTGTCATATATGCATGCATTTAGAAAACAAATCACTAATTGAAATTGATTTCAGGTGACAGCAGCACCCACTCACCTCATGGTGTATTCTTTGGTAAACTTTGGCTTCATTGTCCAGAACCACAAAGGACTGGGAGGGCAAGGCGTCACCGTTAAAAATGAAGCTCAGATCTCCGCGCTGACACTTCATGTCGTTGAAGTCGATGAGTGTAGTGTCAAGTCTAAATCCGGATGGAGGCCAAAGAATTAGGAGGGTGAGGAGATTGTTTCGACCTACTTTCGGGCTCCAAAAGAAGTTCTTGGCCTTAATATCTTTGTTTTTTTTGTGCTGAATTTAACACTCAACCTACTTTCATACTGATACAGGAACTTTTTTTCTTTGATGCCTTACCTGATATTAATACCCTGCTTGTAGATTTTACAAGCATCAGACGGCAGCATCCTGGACAGCAAAGGCACTGAAACAGACAAAAACGGATTTGAATACACTAATCATTTACAGATAACTCATTATTTCCTAACAGTAACCACTAACCGCTGCAAAAAAAGAAGAAAGTATATATCAACTATTAGTTAGTTTGTATTTACATATACTATTATGGCTGCTGCCTCCTTACATCACTGTATAAGAAAATTATTAGCAGCTTTCTATTTCAATAACAAAAGATCTCACCCCAGCTCTGAAAGTCCCAATGAACCTCGAGATAAAAGTCACCAAGCTGCAAAAAAACAAACAAAAACAAACAAACAAGCAAGCTCAAGGATTCAACTGATAAAAAAAGAACATTATTTGCAGGATTGGCTTTAATTATTTATATAAAATCTATTTAAATACAGTAAACCCAAAAGTGTAGTGATGCAGAAGGAGCACTAGCATTCAGGAGTATAAAGCAACATATCTGTGTAGCAGCAATGATCCTCACCTCCCTGAGAGCTTTCAGTAATTTTGGCCTCTTTTCCTCCACATTCTCCCGCGACTGCTGCTTCAGTTTCCTTAATATTGCCGTAACTGGGGGGAAGGGAAGAACAGGCTAATTTTGCAGCACAGGAAAATTGTATTAACTGTATAGTTATACACAAAACTAAACAAATGCCGTTCACTTCCCAAGTTAGTCAAGTACGATTGATATGGCTGACTCCAGCTTTTTTAACATGTTTAGGAGTCAGCAAATCTTTAGGACTCAATGGTTTTGGTCACACAGAACAAACACATTTTAAATTTGTGAAATATCCTGTACATAACTGATCTTAAAAGACTTTAAGGTGCTTTTGAACTTTGTTAGTTTGTGCCATTTTGTGATATTCTATACATCTTCACATTTAGGTTTACAAAGCTTAAAAAGATAAATTTTAATATATTCATGAAAAAAAGCTTAATTTTCTATTAAAGGAAGCCATCAGCTCCACTCCTGCAGTTTAAATAACATACTTTTACAAATGGTAAAAAAAAAAATGGTAGAGGTAGATGCCTAGTTTAGTTTTAATAGTTACCAGCATATCTAATAAGGAAGCATCTGTACATTATTTTATTTATTTTTTAGCTTTATTGCTTCATTAAAAAAAAAAAATCTGTTTTGTGCTTTCTCTTTCCAACACTTCTTGAAGACTTTGGATCAACTGCACCGGATGGTGTTGAGTAAAGCGGACGCAACAGATTAAATGGGTTGAAATGTAACAGAGCACTGCATCAGCACCGACTGAATCAGCAGCTATAACTCACTAACACATGAAACATGCCTCCCTCAGAAACCAACCAGTGACCTAATGATGGCGGACTGCACAGATCAAGTCAGCACAACTCTGTGCATCCTGGTTGACTGGCACAGGGGGAATACCGGACCGGGAGTGGGTGTTGTTAAGCGACGCAATCCTGACGAGGCACATTCAGCTCTGTGCGGCACATTCAGACAACCAGAGAGCGAGCTGCTGGAACTGAAGACACTTAGGACAAGCCTGCAGCGTGCTGTTAAACTTGTAACACACAATTTATCTAAGGCAAACATGCCTACATATTTTGCTCCAAATAAATAATAGCAGCTGTTCACTTTTTTTTTAAGCCTAAACCAATGAGGTGCCATTATTTTAGAAACTTCCACATCCTTGCAGATGATAGAACTCTCTCTAACCCTTTGCTCCAGCACCGCCTCATCAGAGGTGTGACCTTCTCAATGCAAAGCTTCTGGTCCCAGATCCTTCTGTCCTCCGCCAGCTTGCCACCACAGGCATTAGTAGCTGAGATACATACTAACAAAATTTGGGGTCATTTGTGAAAATAAACCCTTAATGATGCCAATAAATCAGTCAAATCATCTATGCAGTTAAAAGGGATGGCTAAATGCACAATACACTGCTAAAAGTGATGATTAAGGATTCAGTTCAGTTGCTCAATTTTTCTTCTTTTCTCAGGCATAAAAATAAACATCAACTTGCAGCACTCTGAAGCAAGGAACAGAGTTAACACCAATTCAAAGGAAACATGTTTAAGTAGACGTTGAACTTAAAAGCAGCAGCATTATTGAGCGTGGTAGCGATCAGCCCATAAGCTCATGGCTGCCTCATATTATTAGTCGGAGCACGAACTGCTTCCCATCCAATCTGAATGACGAGTGCTCCAAGAAACTCCCCACCCTTTAGCTTTTAAAGGTGACATCACTGCGGAGCCATAATGAAATATTTGGTGGTTTTAATTCTTAATAAAAACAACCGCAGCAGCTGTGCTGCATCTATTGTCTAAATGAGTAATCCAGCATTGCAGGGACGTTTCTGTATGAAATCTGGGAACATCTTAGCACAAATCCCAAAATATTTCAGCAGCAAATGAAGCTGGAATGCAACCAGATATTATCCTTCTTCAACACACTCCAGCCTAAAAAGATGACATACTGCAATGCTGCTGCCAGAACTTCGAAACAGTACACCACTCCAGTTGCTAAGACTGACTAAATAACAACATGCATCAACAATCAGATACACATCTCTGACTTCAAACGTCAAAACACAGGCTTTGTTACAGTCATGCCACTGAAAATAGCAGAAAGAGGCATCGTAAACTCCTCAGGGCCGTGTTGCTGTCACTTACTCATCTGTCGATCACCGTAGCTGATAGCTTCTGCAAGGGGACTCCATCCCTGAGCGTTCTTGATCTTAACAGGAGCGTTGTGAGCCAGGAGGAGCAGAGCACACTCTGAAAGACAAAACACACAGAGATAAATGAAAGCCAGTCTGTGCCTGTGACATATTCTGTGCACGGTTAACCTGACAAGCTCAGCGCTGAAGTTCTACAATGTTGAGACATGTCATAAACACAATTAAAGCAATGTGATTAGAAGGCACAACAAGGTAACCCACTAAATATATAGAAGCCCCAGTTATTCACTCCTGTCCCACCTAAATCCAGACCAATAACAGAGCTGTTTGGACAACAAAAATAAAGTCAGGGAATTGGCTGAACACAAAAAAATCTAGGCTGTGTGATGGCCAGGATATGATCACTGGTAGTTTATATTCCTTATTGCTAACATAATAAACAACATAATAAACTCAGACAACTCTGACCTCCTGCCATCAGTAAAAATGCTCTGTCCTCCATTTAGGAGAAAACCCCTCCCAGTATGCTTTCTCATCACTTCTGCCCAATTTATTCCCCGCCTGACCGTGAAGGAACACGCCCAGAGCTGAAATTTTGTTGCAGACTTTGTACAACAGAGAACAGCTAGGACAGAAAAGAAAAAGGTTTAGTTTGTTTTTTAAGAAAACACTAAATTTTCTATGCAAATCATTTACTCCTTGTGTGATGTGCATTCAAACCACTCTCTGAATAAGAACGCACAGCTATTGTTCATTAAAAATTAAAGGAAGTGATAATATGAAATGCTTTATGTTCAGCAAGAGAAGGATGTTCTTAAAGGCGCAGAGTGAACAGATTTAACCAAAAATGGAGGGGACATTTTTCCACCTTTTACAACATTTTGAAGGGTTCAAAACTATGTTTGCTTGCTGTCCAAATTCTAGAGACCCGTGTGCTATTAAATCAAGTTTGCGAATGCCTTCATCTTTATATACTGGATTCTTTTTGAGAGATAGGTCTACGATGGTGATTAATCTACGTCTAGCTGCTGTGTTGCGTCATGAGTAGACACGATGCCGGACCAGCATCAATGTATATCGCGGTTTAAAGCAGTTATGATTGCCAAACTGCAGAAATTTTCTGTCACATTTTGTTTATTAAGGTTATACTTTTCTTGGTGCAGAAACTAAAGGAGCCCCGATATTCTCCACATTGATATGCCATTGACGAATCTGATTTGATACATTTTTAGGCTGTTTGACATACTGTTGACCTTTTATTTATATCATTTTTGTATAAATGCCATCAAACCAGAAGAATCTCATATGGACCCATTCCTAATCAAGAATATTTTAACTCATCTCAAAAATTTAAGGTCTCATTTGCAGCAGTTTGGAGATTTTCCAAAACTTAGGGGAGAATTCTCAAAGTTATATTTAATAATAAAACTCGAACTGATTGTATTTTGAGAAGCTTTCTAAAAAAAATTGGCCTGAGATCAAAAAGTTGAAGGAAGATTCAACACCTAAACTAAACGTCAGTTTTTTATTGCAGCATTGTTTTCCCTTACCTTTGTGGCCCAACATTACAGCGAGGTGAAGAGGTGTGTTCCCTATAAAAAAATATTTATTAGTCCAAGTCCAAGACAGACACATACAAACACAATTTACAACAGTTTCATTTATTTCACTAATCCTAATCCAAAAGCAAAATCCACACACAGAATTTGGGTCTTTGGCGTTTTGCATCCAAGTAAATTCATGTGAAGTTAGGTGGAAGGAAATAGTGTAGTTGGGTGGCCTAAATTTCTTGTGCATTTGTCAATAGCTGTCCTCTAGAAAACGGTCAAATCATGTTAAATAACAGCTGTATTTGTTGAATTTATTAGTCATATTTTCTGAGAAACCGAATATTGGCTTTTCATCAGTTGTATACTATAATTAATAATCAACAGAAAACCCTAGCCTGTATAAAACACAAGTTTCACTTTTATAATTGAATTACTGGTATAAGTGGGCCTGATTATATTCAGATTTTATGAAACGCACAAAAACATTTTGGGACAATAATTAGTAAAAACACAAAACAAATGTAATGATAGTTTACCATGAACGTCCTTTTGATGGATGCTGTGTGTCCTGATAAGAGATGAGAGTCGACGGACATCCCCTTTGAACACACACTCGTGAACTGGAAACTCCAGCTCCTCACTTGTCAGGATTATTGGGTTTTTGTTGTCATCATTCACAACTGATGCGTTGCCGTTTATGTTGTTCGCATTGAGCTGCTGCTGCAGCGCCGAGGATTTGACCGATTTCTGAAAAGCCTTATTAGACCTGAAGCGGTTACTATTACCATTATAGACTGTCCCGTTGGCGGTCTCGTCATAGGTGTCCATTATCGCTTCGTTTTTATTCGCTTTATTGTGACCCTTCCGCATGGTGCGTATCTTTTCACCTGTCATGATGACTGCCGTACGTTAGTTAGGATTACTACAGCTCCTACAAAAAGGCAAGGATGAATCGGAACATAACAAACTCCTTTTACAGACTAAAATAAAACAACATAGAACGCTTATGTTTTTTTTATTATTTAAATACAATTTCGCTTGCAGACTGACTGAACACTAGCTACCACCAGACGTTAGCTTGCTAGCCCTAATAAAAAAATGAATACGATGGGTGCGGCGATGAATACAGAAATTAACCTTAAACATAACAGAACATACACGCACTAAATAAACACAAAAAGAGAAATGAAAACAACCTGTGGACGACTACATCGTTGTCTTCTATCGCCTTTTAAATGCCTTTTTTAGAATAATATCGTTTCATTCCGTGCACAAAAAGTCGGGCGGACAGGTTGGTACAATAAAACCAACCATGCTAACGCTTCTCGCTAGCGATACACTGCCGAGATCTCGCGAGATCATGGATGGCGTTGTCTGTTTCGATCAAACGGCTCTGAATCCTACCGACTACTGGTGGGATCTGTGATTCTACTTCGAGATTCAAATTATTTGGCTGAGTTCACCGAAAAGAATACATTCTTTCGGACTTTAAATAAAACAATAATAATAATACAGTACTATTCGGGGATCATTTTTCCTTTAATAAAAGCGGAGAGTGGAAAAAAAATGTTATGATAGAAGTAAAGAAAATAAATGCAAATGCCTTATTAGAAAAGCAAGTCAGCCTAAATGTGCAAGTCTTGACAACGTTTTGATACTGCTGTTTGGGTTTTGGTTACACTGCTCCAGGTTTCTACATCTACATGAAATACACAAAATCATTACAGAATGGTCAAATTATTCTTAAAAACATTCTTTTGTAACTTTTTCACATTTGTCACAACACAACCACTAATCTAAATGCATTTTTATTAGATTATTATGTATAGATACACAAAATAGTGGCTATTTTTTTAATGGAATATTAATTATATATTGTTTTCAAAATTATTTGCAAAAAAATATCTGAAAAGATTTGAACTCATTTCTATTTAT
Source organism: Apricaphanius iberus (assembly GCA_028564705.1). NCBI lineage: Eukaryota > Metazoa > Chordata > Actinopteri > Cyprinodontiformes > Aphaniidae > Apricaphanius > Apricaphanius iberus. The sequence goes on from JAPXFQ010002614.1 coordinate 316,250, forward strand.
TCCTCCTGAAAGCAAATACTTTGAAGAACTATTTTTGCTCCCATCACACCTATACATATTTTATGGTAGTCATGACTCTACCAGCTTTCCACATCTTGAGAATGATTGTTTTAGTCTCAGTCTTCTTTGCAAAGAAGCTTAGCCGCTTAAAAAGAGAGTTTGCATGGACATTAAATGCATATCTTGTTCCAGATTCTCAATTGTAAATTGGTCCGGACATTTAAAGGGAATCTCCAAAAGATATTTGGATATAATCAAATATTTTCTAGACCAGTGTGTTTAAGGTTGCCTATCCAATAGGTGCACTTCTTCAAAATGAAGTGTTTACAGTCTCTGTAGTTGCTTCATTTTCAGCATTCCCCTTTATTTAGCCCCATCCATCTTTTCATCGACGCTAGCAGCTTCCTTGCCTCCCATGCTTGAAGCCATCACTGTATTTCAAAGCAGGAGTGGTGTCACTAGCTTATATTACTGGTTTGCAGTGTCTCCTATATGTTTTGTGGTAAACTATAAACAGGACTTCTTGTGGTTATATTTCTGCAATGGCTTTCATTTAACCATTCTTCCATAAAAGTCACATCTGTGGCATTGGCATTTCTCTTACCCCGACCGCTGAATTGTCCACATATTCTCTGTGGATTTCTGAAACTCCTTGAGGGTTACCATGAGCCTACTGGCATCTTCTCAGATTAATGTGCTCTTGCATGTGCGACACATCAAGTCAGGTGGATGGCTGGAAGATTACATTTATCAATGTGTACTGATTTTCCTTAAAAAAATTGAATTGGGAAACTTGAATATTCAATTTAATCCCCTTCTAGGTCTGGCAAAAATTATAAATGAAAAAGTGGTAATTTATGACACACTGTCACACTGTAGGCTATTTGCAATTATGATTCTGATATATATATTTTTTTACTTGACACTTAAATGTTTTAAAGACAATTCAAATAATATCTACAGAAATTTACAATTACAATCTATATCTGTGATATTTAAAAACTCATTTCGACTGAAACCAAATTATGAATACTTGTTCTCAGAAGAAAGTTATTCACATATTTATTTTCTCAAAATCAATTTTGATTCTTGGGTATACTAACATCATGAAATGTGTGTTTGGATTTTTTTTCTTTTTTTTTAAACACGTGGTTCCTACTTTTTAATTCAAAATATCCTGTTCTTTGAGGCTCAGAGCTCCAGATTTCTTCTTCTAGTTTTCATAGCTTTGTGGACATTTGAGAACGAGATCTTAAAATTAAACCAGTCTAAACAATATTTCCTGTTATTTTCGATAACGATTTCTTAAACTATGAAACAACACAATGTTGAAACCTATGACATTTTATGTTTTTTTTTGTTTGTTAAATCTGGACTCTCTTTTATTCTTTTACAAAATCTATATTTTTACTTAGATTATTGAAAAAATACATATTCTTTAAAGCAGAATCTGGGAACCTAGGTACTTTTATTTTTTGTTAAAAATTGAATGGAAACAGTGGTTTTGATGCTGTGTTTACCATTGTAGATCCAGCTAAAAAACAATGGGTTTGTTTCAACCTGAATTTAAAATTGTATGAAGTATGTGGCATAAAGCAGCTCAGTGGTAGAGCGGGTACACCATACAGAGGCTACAATTCTCAGTGCAGCTGTCCCAGGTTTGATTCCTGCGCCCGGGCCATTTACTGCTTGTCCTACCCTTCTCTCGCCATCCTTCTTCCTGTCAGGCTACAAATAAAAAAGCCACTAATCCCAAAAAGGATAAAAAATTGGTTAAAGTTGTGATGTGGTGCTCTTTGTCTTTGAAAGCATGTACATTTGAATAACATACTGATCCGAAAAAAATCCGAAATTTGTAATGTTTTAAATTAAAAGGAACTCTGCTGAACTCTACCTATATTAATCTGAAAATCAAATAGCCTAGTGTAAATCCAAAGGGATGAGGATAGCCTAGTGTAAACATTATTAGATGTTAGATGTTCCTCCTTTATAAATTTAATAAAATTCCAAAAATGATTAAAAACGAAAACACTCGTTACTTTACTATTCATATGCTGCACTGAAATATGTTGTGTGTTTTTTTTTTACAATTTTTGAAGTGTATATTAACCTTTCTTACAGCAACTAGTAGGTTCACATTGGAGTGAGTACTCCCTGCCACCTGGTGGGGATGAAGGGACAAGATATCATTAAAACAAAAACAAGAAGAAGCGCGACATTTCTGTTTGTGGAGAAAGTAGCTAGCTAAGCTAACACGCATCGTTACCAAGAATGGCAACGTCTAAGAAGGGAAAGAAAGTTGTAAATCAAGAAGAACTCCGGCGATTAATGAAGGAAAAGCAACGACATAACACAGAGAAGAAGCGTGTGGAATCTCCCTTTGCTAAATACAACAGTCTGGGTCATCTAAGCTGCGTTTTGTGTGCTGTGCAGGTGAAGTCTGAACTACTGTGGCCAGCTCACGTTCTGGGGAAGCAGCATAAAGATAAAGTGGCAGAGCTGAAAGAAGGAAAGAGTCAACCAGCTGCACCACAGAGTCTTCCCGTGAAAAGGAAGACACAGGACAGTGAGGGAGTTGTCGGAAAAAAGGCCAAAGCAGCAGGTCAGTCTGGGTCAGGGTTGCCTGGAGACTTTTTTGAGAAACCCATCGAAAAGGCAACTGCTTCTGCACAGACATCTGCAGGACTGACCCTCTTAGCGGGAGTTTATGACGAGGATGATGAGGAAGACGCTGTTGAAACTAATGTCCCAGCTCAGCCCGCTGCAGAGCTGCCAGCTGATTTCTTTGACAGCTCCATCCCGTCCACGCCTGCCATTACCCACTCGGGATCCATTCTCAAAGCAGACGTCCCGGAGAAGAGCGCCGAAAAGAAAGAAAACACAACCGAGGCGCTACCCGAGGGCTTCTTCGACGACCCGGTCAGAGACGCCAAAGTGCGTAACGTGGACGCTCCCAAGGATCAGATGGACAAGGAATGGGAAGAGTTCCAGAAGGAGATCCGACAAGTGAACACAAAATCTGAGGCCATCGTGGCGGAGGACGACGAGGAGGGTCGCATTGAGCGTCAGATCGACGAGATTGATGAGCAGATCCTGTGCTACCAAAGGGTGGAACGGCTGAGGGACAAGCGAGATGTGTTGAAAAGTAAGCGTCTGCCAAGAAAGGATGAAGACATGGAGACTGAGGAAACCAATGAGGAGGAGGGGGAAGAGGATGAAGAGGGGTTGCTGAGTCTTTTGTCCCAGGACTGGAGGGCGAAAGGTGCTCTGGCCTAGAGCTCTTCGGATTCTGTTAAGATTGTTGTAAAAAAAAATCTGTTCTCAAACAGGCTGCATGTAAATAGGTTTGATAAAAGTTGTGATCTTTTGTAAATTCCATTCATACGTTGTACTTCAGTAAAACATAAAATCGAGGTTTCTCCAACTCCATCATTTATATTGCTTATTTTAGCAGGGGCCTGCTGCCTATCTCCAGCAGTCATCGAGTGAGAGGCAGGGTACACCCTGGATAAGACACTACTAAATCTCAGGGAAACTGTGACACAGAACAAACAACCATTCATGCACACACTTACTAAGGACAATTTAGAGAGAGCAATTAAATCTATCATATTTTTTGGACTTGTGGGAGGAAGCCAGAGTACCCAGAGAGAGAACATGCAAAGTCCACGCAGAAAGACCCCCAGGCTCGGATTAGTACTCAGGATCTTCTTGTTGCAAGGCTACTGTGCAGCTTCTGAAACTACTATTTAAGAAAATCAAACTCAAACCTTTTACAGTCTTTATTCATTGGTGCTGAAACAAAAAAAAGCACATTTACAAAATCTAATTTACGGTTGCATTGGGGACCCAATAAATGCCTGTGACACAAACTTGACTAACTTTCATCCTGGAAAACTCCCAATAAACATCAATCATTTATTCATCTTACATGGTGAATAGCACCACAAGAATAATTTAAACATGCCACAATCAACTGGTCCCTTGATTAGGAGGTGATTTAATGAGCAATCCAACCCTTTACACCCAACCCTTTCTATTTAAAGTATAGAAAACCGAGAAATTAAATATTTTTTGGTCTAGATTAATTGTATGGTTGGATGCAGTTTTTAGCTTAGGTTATGGACATTTTTTGACATGAGTTCTTCTAAGCTTGAAATATCAAAAGGTATTGAGGTAATTCATTTGAAAAATTAAACTCCTTAAATTTTGTACACTAATATATTTCAAGTGTTTATGTCTGGTAATATCTATATTTCGTTACTGCAATTAAAAACCCAATTTTTAGTTTCTCAGAAAATGTAAGTATTAAATAAGGCCCAAAAAAGGATTTTTTAATACAGAAATGTACCATTGCAAAAATAATCTGGATGTTCACAGAGAGCCGTTTGAAGGTATTATTAATGGAAAGTTGAGTGGAAGTGAAAGGTGTTGCTGATTTCATTTTCCAACAGGATTTAGGAGGCTGTACCAACATATAGTTTGACCATTTTATCTCAGTTTAGTCAGCAAACCTCTCTGACCTGATTTCAACGCCAATCTTTCCAGTTTAAATAGACTGGCCAGATTGCTTGCAGTACTGATTCTTCTTAACATTTGTTCACATATCTGATTCTTTATAAATACAAATTACAGAAATCCGCTAGAATTAAAAGGGGGTGTATATTATTTTCACCTTTGCTATGCGTTATATTTTTAATTGGGGACACAACTCAAAGATGCAGCTACAACTGCATAAGGTTAAATATCAATAAGTTGGTAATTGTTGCTATTGAAACCAGCCCCATTTATTCAGAGTTCACTTTTTTATTAGTTATTTAAATAAATGTGTCCGTTATTTTATTTTGCCATAAAATGCTTAATGATACAGCATTTCTTTTATGTGTTGTGGATTTTTAGGTTTTATTGCCTACCAATACATGATAGGCACCAAGACCCAAATAATGCAGAGGACCTGACCTTAGTTAACATCTAAGCCCCATCGATGCATTAATTCATGCAATAAATAAATAAACCTTATCAAGGGCGTAAACTGGATGTACAGCATATAGTTTTTTTTTGGGTGGGTTGGCAATATAAAAAACATTTTGTTTGGTTTGTTTTGATTGGTCCTATCGTCTATGGCAAAGATATTTTCTGAGAAAGTACATTTTGAGTTTTCATTTGCTGTAAGCCATGATTATCAAATAAAAAAAAGTAAAATTATTGCTTGAAATCTAAATATATAATTAACATAAAACTGATAAATTTATGACTTTTACTTTAATTTATTCCTTGGATAAAAGTTTTTCAAAGACATTCTAATTTATTGAGATGTACCTTTATTGTCTCCTTACAAGTCGTTCATTTTCTGACGGATTTTAAACTACTATCGGTTAACTTTCGGCACATTATTTTTTCAACCAGCAGGTGAGAACTTTAGGAAAAACACAAACTGGAATCAACAAACAAAAGCCTGGTTGAGCAGCTCTGCGATTACATTTTAACAACCTAACTCTTTAAAAATATAACTGGTTGAAAATACATTTTTACAAATCTGAATGTGACCATTTATGGAACGAACACATAATTAGGTCCTTTTTATAATGCAATAAATGAATCAAGTAAATAATGATGGTCAGTGTTTCTCCCACTACCCGTTACATACTGTGAGCGAGGTGTGCCTTTATTCCACTGTAATATCTCCCTTATTGCTACATATGCTTGATAAATAACCATTCAAAATTATTGTAGAGTTCGTAGCCCTTCATATCTGCAAAACATTAGCAAATGAGGAAAAAAAAATGTATGCAACAAAACTACAGATAAATGCACAAATTCACTAATAACATAATCACAACTGCAACTCTACAGGTGGAGGAAAGCAGAACTTCAAACTTTAGTTTAAGCTTAGAAAAGAGCATACGAAAGTTTGTACTGTTCACATACTTGATTGTTTCTGAGATAAGATAGGAAAACTGTCTAAAAACTCAATGAAAGCCTCAAAAAAGCAATTTCTAGTAGTCATTTGTAAACAATTATAAAAAGTCCTTCTCCAGTCCCACAAACAAGCTTTAGGTGAATTGAAGCAGGTGTTTATGGAGACACACAGGAATATTTGCGATAGCTGGCAGGTACTGCTTAAAAACAGTTAAACAAAAATCATAACATAACACAGAATCAAAAAAGGAGCAAATAAAAATGAAACACAAAAAATACATGAACACTTCAAGTTGAAGACCTAGGGTGGAAAATGGGACTTATCGGAGGTTTCACAAACCTGATTCCAGGAACTGGTTAAAATAAGATCCAATATACATACAGATACTTGTATAGATTACTGTTAAAATTTAAGCAATTCTTTTTTTATTCCTTTTGTTTATAATATACTTAAAGTTGACCTGGGGTGGGGGTAGGGGAGGAGGTGTGAGGGGAGGGCATACCAGTGCCACTTTTACCACCATCAAAATGATAAATATTCAGTTCACAAAAGGTGCAGCAACTACAGATGAGGGTTAGGAATCCCCAACCCCCTCCCAGACCCTGCTGGGTGTTCAATACTGTTCACTGATCTCGGTGACGCTGAGCTGAGCTCACAAACCCAGAGCAGCTCTCAGCTCCATCAGGGAGAACCTGCGGTCTCCATCATCAAAGCAGGCCACAGCATGAGCACTTGGAGTCGATGCGCCAAACAGCATCTTCAGGTCTTGGTAAGTAAGTCCGAGGGAATCACGTGCAACTCCTGCTTTCTGGTAAACGTCTTCGAGGTCTGGAACAGGATTCAGAAACAATACGGCAATAAAAGTTAGATTATAAAAGTCAGCTCTAGAAAAGGAGCAACTAGTAATAAAGCTATTCAATTTGCTAAATAAATAAGACATGTTCTCAGAAGGGATTTTTCCGCAAAACTGACAAAAACATTGTTGGTGTCTCTTATAGGAAATAAAAACCTATAATAAAAATGTCTCTTGACCATATTTTATAATTGATTCCCTCCCAACGTTGAAAACATAAACATGTTGTATTCCTGAACTGTCAAAAATTGGATCTGGGAATCCAGTCCCATCCGGCTGTTTACTTATTAGCAATATAAAGAAATAAAAATGTTTGTGGGTTTCAAGGATCTAGACAGAGAGACAGCATCTTTACAAAAACAAATAAGTTATTACTGCAGCCATCACAAGGATTTGTACTTGTAAGTGCGTCCAGGAGGTCTTTAACTTTCCAAGAAAATATTTAATCCTTAGGGAATCTTTCATTTCCGTTTTTTTGTGCATGAGCATTTTGAAATGATAACTTCTGAGTACAAATAGAACACAGCCGTAACAAACACTGAACTGCAATGTATTGCAACTAAAACATAAATAGCCTGACTGCTTACTGCTGAATATTTTTTTAAAGAGGTTTCTCAAGCTACCCCCTGGGAAGGATATAACTATAGCTAAAACCAGACATTTACATACACAGAATAAAAAGACTTACAACCTTTTATTTCTCACTGAAGATAAAAACAAAACTTCTATTATTTTTGATCAGTTAAAATTACGCAAATTATTTCTATTTGCTTCCTCAATAATGAGAAGTTTGGACTGATTTAACTTCAGACAGTGAGAAATTAAAAGGTGTACTTATACTTCTGGTGTCAACTGTAAATACATTTTTTACATTGGTTTATCATCTTTAGAGAAACGTCTCTTACATTCCACATTAAACTTTAAAAAATATATTTTTTTCTCTAACTCTGGCAGGAAAATGAATAATTATGGGCTCAACTGTAACAGTTTAATTTATAGCGGAAACGGAAAAACAAGAGAAAAGAAAGAAAGACGATAAAGAAGAGAGGCAGGAGAGGTAGGAGTGTGAATTGACGATACAAGAGAGGAAGGGGAACAAAGAGAACACAATAAAAAACATCCCAGTCCTCCAAGTCCGCTGGACGGCAGAGACGTGAAAAAAAACCCGCTAAAACGGAACAACATTAACAAAACAAATAATATGAACTAACACAACACAAAAATGGGCATATAAATAAGACAGCAATGTCACTGAAAAGCTCTTGGCACCTATTATCTATTGGTGATAACCTGAACCCAAGAATATGTTTGTAGATATCGATGTCCTCACACCTTTGTGTGTGTGTGTGAGCATGCTGGTGCATATAAGGTTTCTCCCTACGAGTGTTTGATAGCTGGCGTGAGGAGCCGTCAATCTGTACTACAGGAAACGACACAGACATGAAGGAGGTCAGGGACACAGATGCCCAGAGGGCCCCAGAGCCTAGGAGCCCCAGGCGGACTAGCGCAAGTCTGACTGCACCCCTAAAGAGAGGAACAGAGGGATGCCACAGGGGAACATCCAGCAACTACAATGCTGGGGCTCGGGAGGCCGCAAGAATGAGCCAATGGGCTCCAGCGTGGGCCCAGTCCAGGACCCAGAGACCTTGGGGAGCAGCAGGGCCCCGACCAGGGATCGGCCGACAGGGGTCCCCCGCCGCAAGGCAGGGGGTGCCGCAGCCGACTCCCCATCCCGCCACCCAGGGCCAACCTCATCTGCAACATATTTATGTTGTCTCATTTATGGTAGTTGTGCCAATATAGAATTACACAGGCAGTGTAAATGGTAGCAGTGGAATCATTACAGATAGGAAAATCTGTTATAGTGACCTTTTTCTCACACACGGTGTGACAAAGTCTCCCCTCCTAATATGGATAATGAAGTTGTAGATGGCACTTGAACTAAATGTAATGCCACAAACATTTTTATCCCAACTATAGTTAAATAGGCAGAACACACCCTGGCTAAACTCCACTAAAGAAAAAAACATAATATATTTTAAATGGAAGGAGCGGTATTGTGTCTTTACCTTTTAGAGAAATGACGCCGGGCAGCAACAGTCTCCTTGGACATTTTGTTCCAGCATTCCTCCTAGATCGCTTTGGAGTTAAGAAGCGAGGACGTCTGCTGGTCTGTGGCTTTGTCAGTGTTGTGGAGATGTCTGTTATAGAAAAGAGTGGTGATGTTAAAAAGCTACACAGTGCAAAGAAAGCCATTAAGCAAAATTGCTTCTTTCTACAGAATACCTTCCCACTCCTGAGGTGTTGCTTTCAGTGTTGTTGTTTCTGTTACCGTCTTAGTTACAGGCTCTCGGCTGCTGACAGCCAGTGAAGCTCCTGCATCATTATACTGCAATTGCATGACAGGGACAAGGAAATTAAATTACTGTGTCTTTGGAATCCGTAGGCTCAAAGGGTTGGGGCGTAAAAAGTTCAGTATTTGGTTTTTACCATCTTAAATTTTTCTTAATAATAAATCTTTAAAGAGGTTCATTAACTGAAATTCACAGCACATTCTGGTCTGTCGAGAAAATTAATCTTTAAGAATGGGATCTGTGGTTAATGACCTCCCATGGTACTCAACTTGACTGCAGATGTTTTTACAAAGAGATCTGTTATGTTAATATTGGGTGGTGACAGTAACAAAAATGTAATGAGGAAATAAATTTGTATGAATAAAAATCTATGTAGTCATCCTGATGAGGGGATCAACACACACACATATATATATATATATATATATATATATATTTTTTTTTTATCATCATAGAATGAGAGTAATACTCACGCTGCGTTTCGACCCATTCTCTAGTGAGGCCACTCTTTGATGAAGTTCTGCGACAGTAGACAGAAGAATGTGGATCTGCTCATCAGTCCACATATGGTGCTGCTCCTCGGTCTTATTGACCTCACCCATGGCTCTTTTTAAGTCATTAATGTCCTGCAAAAAATAAACAAGATGTGAATATTTTGGCAGTTCAGAGGTAAAAACATGTAAAAAACAAGAAGGGGAATTAGCTCAGCGACAGTAGGTGGTTTCTGGGGATATTTACCTCCATACATGACATTGGTGTGACACATCTCATTATCAACTCACATGGAAAACAAATGTATAAATTTTTTTTATAAAAACGTAAAAGCTGCAATAACCTACATGCACATCAATGCACTGATTTGTGCTCTCCACTGATAATGTGCTCTCATTAGTAAATATTGTGATAATGGCATCAGTTGTGATATGTGCACGATTTCTTCTTTAATCTCTTTCTCATGTTCACTCTATGATCTTTAGCATTTTGACCAACGTAATTTGTGTCTTGAGTGAGCATCTGCTGCTGTGAGATGCTTTCCAATGGATTAATATTACGTTAGCGTGTAAAATGCAAGCTAACAACCCTTTGGAATATATTAGGCAACAATATTTGAACTCAAAAACACTGTGCAGCCTCAGTCGGAAGCTGAGGTTTTAGTCAGGTGGATGAAGTTATGAATTCTTCCAAATATGAGTCAGTGGAAGTCAAAAACTTGAAGAGTTTGTTAGAAAATTAAGTGTCAAAAGGGACTAAATGGTAGGAACACGAAAGTCTTGGAATGATGTAGCCAGAGGAGAAAAAAATCTGATGTTGAAATTAAATGAAAAACAGCTTCAACTGAGTTTTAGTTAAAGAGTGTACATTCTAATACAACCAGGATGTTGCAGGGTTTTTTTTTTCCACATCAAACTTTTTATTGTTATTCATTTCATTTTTATCATGGTCTCATTTTTGCATTCCAAAAGCTTGCAGTCTGTGTGGACTTTTCAGAACCACTGTAAACATAGCTTGGGAAAACGATATACTCTAAGACAATTACTGAGGCTGTGGTATCACAAATAAACCCAAATCAAAATATCTGGTGATATTGTTCTTTCATCTTGTTGTGCTCGTAAAGAAATGAGAGAAACATTTTGCCATTCTTTCAGATTTCTGACCTAGTTTTAGTTCATAGCATCTAAGCTCTTGAAATAGATTGGGACTTGTTTAATGAATTATAAATGCAAAGCTAAGGCACCCCCTCCTAAAATAAATAAATAAATGACAGCACCCTCTTGTCCCAGTGTCTCCTTTAACAGACTTGACAAAAGCTGCCAAGCTGCTTACATGCGTGGGTTAATCTGGATGTGGCAGTGATCACAAATGCTTCTCATTTGGATTAATGCCATTATTTGGATGATAACACAATAAGCTCGGATGTACGGTAGTAGATTTGCTTCAGCTGTTAACAAGACAAATTCAACAGTTAGGAATCAAAAGAAGATTACACTACAACCTCGTTCTGCCAACGTATGAGATAAATTTACTTAACCTGGGCTGTTAATTTGTAGTAGGTACCAATGAAAGAAAGCACCATCTGCAGTTTTTGCACTGAGCCAAAAGATGGAAATACAATTAATATAGTTGCATTTATACTTTGGGCTGATTTAAAAAAAACAAAAAACAAAAACTTAGCTTTGCTTCTTTTAAATAGTTAAGCTTACAGATTAACTCATCCGCCTACTAGAGTATAACCCCGCTCACATTCAATTTTGAAAAACGACTCAAAAGGAGGCGTTGCCTGGCGGAGCATGGAACAAGCGGGGGGATGCCTGACTGGGCGTGGTCTGGGCTGTGACTGACATGTTGCAGGCAGCAGCACTGTCACAGATGACAAGAAAGATGGAGAGAGCCGCAGTAACGCAAGCTCCATTGCTTGAAAATAATCTGGAGGTTGAGGTTTTTCTCAACTTCCTTCTCTAAAGGGAACAGAGGACAGGGAGATAAGTTCTGTGGAGGAGGGGAGCGGCGGCATATCGTTTTGAGCCATTGTCTCGTTCTCTGCCCGGAGCAGAAGCAGATACCGAGCCTGTAGCGTGTATAGAATGGGCACCATCTCTGAGTGGTACACTGTTGTTGGCAACATCTAATGCTAAATATAGATTAGCTCGAGTAATGTCGTGTGATTCTGTCTCGACAAGTGTACCTGGGGCAACTGTACGACATTGTCCACAACAGAAAATGTGTGTTGCAGAGAGATGCCCAAGCTATAAAGTATCCAAGAATTACGAGAAAATGATTCAGGAATGTGAAGAAAAAAAAACACACCATCACAATTATTGCATTAAAAATGAACTCTTAGGCCAGATTTTATTTTCCATTTACTGATATCAGTTATTCCCTTTGTCATAGGTAATATGCAAATATCAGCAAGTAGGGTTAACCACCTGCATAACAGAGCACAGAGGTTTTGAGCCACTTGTGCTGCAGGCAGTTGATGGCACCTCGCTATGGAGGTGTGGCCGAGACCGCATGTGTTATATACCCCATCACGCCCGGACTGCTGTCATCACCAATTAAAGCCTAAGTCAGAAACCCGAGCTGAGCCGTTAGCAATGCAGGAATCCAATTCTAGTGAATTCCAGTGCAGTATAATTGTTTAACCACTTGGGGCACTAAACTAACGGTTTTTGGTACAAAATAAATATTTTAACTAAAATGTACTAAAATACATCGAATAATAACCAGACATGTAGATAGTGCTATTATAGACTCATTTATAAAGCTTATCAACAACAAAAAAGTTGATTTTGGGGTGAGTTGTACTTTAAGGCTACAAACTGCTTAGTTATTATAAAACTGGAAGTTTCATATTTTGCTTAAACAATATAACCGTGCAATAAAAGTCAAAAAGAAATTATCTTAACTCGAGATTTTGCCACCACAGCAAAGCAATTTCATAATTATAGGTTGCAAAAATAACTGTAATGATGCAAAGACGTCACTTCAAATTGCCCCACCCTCTCTGAAGCAGACCTGCCAGTTGATTTTACTGACTCGCAATAAGGGCAAGGAAATTAAATGAACAGATTAAGCTGTTTAAAGCAGTCCACACCAAAGTAATGCAAGAATAGCTTGCATTTTCTGCACTAGCTTAAAGCTTCATACACATGCTGCAAATCGTATTTAAGTGCCACCTAGTGTTCAAACAGTGGTTCTACTGGGTCGTTATTTATTCCATGCTGCACATAGTAACCCTAACTTAGACTGACTATTAAGGAGCTATAATAAATGTATTGGGGGTTAAAATTACCATTGTCTTTTTTGACACAACTTCTTTCTTCTGATTTTCAAGAGAAGCCTTCATTGTTTCCACATCATGCTGTACACTTGTGAGTGTGCTGCCAATTGTGGCAACACTCTGAAACAAGACAAAAATGCATGAGGATGCTGAAATTAGAACAAACCATTAAGATTCAAGCTTCTGCCGGTTTTTACCTTCTGAAGCTCTTCAATGGTGGTTGGAAGGCTGTTTAAATCATCAGAGGATTTCAGACTGGTTTTCAAATGATTAAAAGCTGAATCCAGAAATGTGATCTGTGATGGTTAAAACAAAACTGTTTTAGCTAGAAGTGTATAAAGTATATTGAATTCCTCTGAAAAGGTTGTAGAAATCTGCATGTAAATGATATTGAATCCAATATACAGTAATCATGTTATAAAACTTTACTAATGACCTTGATTAGACAGAGGACTCTCTGAAAAGTTTATTTCCAAGAAAAATCGAACTGCAGTGAGTCAAACTGCATAAGCTGCAATCATCATGAGATAAAACTAAACTGGACACATGCAGTTTTTACATTAAAATTATTCTAGCTGGTATAACTGACCTTACGGTTCATTTCTGTGAGGTTAGACCAGAGTTTGCTTAATCCCTTGTCCCCTTTTTCAATGCCCTCAAGTTTTTTCTCCTCGTTTTTCAGTTCCTCGCTTATTTTGGGGATTTCACTTGATGACATCTTCTGGCTGGATTCCACTGCCACAAAAGGAGAATAAAGAGTTATAAGAAGTGTCAAAAACAATAAACACCTTACAGCTAGATGAAAGAATGCTAACTGGTTTAAATGACCAAAAGGCATGTCTTGTTTCATCACAATTACCAGACTGGTTTGTGACACTTACTGCTGTGCATCTTCTCCTTCAGTGAGTCTAAATCTTCTTTCAGTGCTATCTGCATCCATATGAGTCCAGCACAGGCCATGACACAGGCAGCTAGTATGATGAACAAAAACAATGGGTAGCACACGTTGTAGCACTGTGAGTAGCTTCTTCTGTAGAAAGAAAGGACGTGTAACGTTAGACGTTAAAACTCCACAGCCTGTTTTATTATTTATAAATGAGGACTCAGAAAACTGCATGTGTGTGAATAATGATGATGCTCGAAAGGAAGCACTCTTGAAAGCATGAGCTGCCAAAGCCAGTGTTTGCAAAAGTATTCATAACCAGTAAGTTCACATTTTGTGACATTAAAACTTTAAACTGAAGGTGAACCTTAACCCAACCTTTTCCAGCAGCTTTTCTAAACAAGATTACCCTCAATTTAGCTTAATTCATCATCCCATCAACTCTGACCAGTTCTCCTCTCCCTGCTGGATGACTGCAGCTCCATTAGATCCAAACCTCTCAGTTCTAGATTAAGGCCATGTGTTGATGCGACAGCTGTGCTATCCTTTACTGTCGCACAGTGGGGATTTTCAGGATTCAATTTGCGGGACTTTATGCATCGATTAAAGGCTAAAATTGGTCGAATAATCATTTTTTAATATTTTAAAAAGTACATGGACAACATACACGTTTTTAGGAACCGGCTGTTGTCTCGGGAATACAGTGAAATATTTTAGAAGGAAAATGATTAACATCTGTGCTGAAATTTTAACACCAATTTAGCAAATAGTGGGAACACATTCTTATAGATTTATACACCGATTTACACAACAACAGGTCACTCACTTTCCAAAGTTATTTCCGCCGTTCAGGTTGTTGAAGTCATCATCCTCAGAGCTCGATTCTGACTCTGAACCCGGGGGTTCGGTTCGGAGAAGTCGGTGCCCTGACCCCTTTTTAGTCTTCTTACGCTTGCTGTCTCCGAGTCCGATCAAGGCGTTCAGCTCCTTCCTCTTCTTCATCTTTTTCTGAGGGGTCAGCGAACCAGCCGAGCCCGATTTAAAGCCCACTAAATCCAACGTTTTGTCCAGTTTGCTAGATATTGTGGTTTAACCAGCAGCTAGGCTAACCCTACCCTGCTAGCCTAAATTCAAACAGCGTAGGGGAGAAAACTGATATATAAAGACATCGGGCTCGAAATCCGATAGGTTAGTTTGACGCTATAGTTCAAAACAAATACTTATAGTTTCTGAATAGCATAACTTTACACAGTAAAATGATGCTTCTTTTAAAAGAACAGCTTATGTGAGCTACCGAGGTTTCATGTCTGATAAGCTAACTCAGCAAGCTAACGTTTGCTTAGCTGATCTGGCTTCCGTGTTCTCGGGTATGTTAGAAAATACCTGTTCCTATAACTTTCACTCTAACTAAAAAGATTTTAGTCGATTAACGCACGTTAATATCACATCAACGAATAACATAACATTTCTCCAGACTAACCTGCTACCCACTGCGCCCAATAACCTCACAGTTGATTTGTCAGTGACAAAGACACAACTTCCTGTGTTGTGAGAGAGCGAAAAGATGCAGCTCAGTCTATGAGTGTACTGCCCTCCTAAAGAAAGATACAATGACTGCTAATATAAGGTTCCATTTGCTAATGGATACAGTGTTACCAGTGTTGTGTTTACAGTCTATGAGTATTACTTATGTATCGCGCTGAAGTGTGGTTTTATGAGTTTATTGTACAGTTTTAAATGCTAAATATTAAATTAAACATAAGGATATAGCATAGTAGAAATGTTATTATTTGAAAAATTTATCTTATTTTAAATAATATCTTTTTGAAATTATTTAATGAAGATCGTCCACACAAAAATCCACAGAGTGCTTTGTACCATTGCCTACAGTGGTTTGCAGAATTATGGATACTCGTTGATCTTTTTCACAATTTATTATGTTGCAGGCAGCCACAAATTTCAAAGCAATGTAATTGGGCATTAGCCTATGTGACTACACAAAGCAACAGATTCTTGTGAGGTGGATAAAAAGATCAATAGTAATCAAATTCCTAGTAATTATAATAAAAAAAAAAAATTAAAGCTTCAAGCAGCAGCGCTCCAACCTGTGCTGTGACGATGGGACTCAAGCGTCACTGCTTCAACGCCATCTCAACACTTATGGTGCATTCACACTGCCCAAAAAGTCAGCGACAGGAGTGGCAAGATTACATGTTAAGTCTATGGTTGAGGCTGTCAGAGGAGTATCGAAGTCTCTTTGGCACTTTGTGTGCATTGGCATCAACTCTTCTAGCTTTTTCTGAGTTTCAAGCTTCAAACGGCAGCAATGCAGAAGTTTACCTAGCTGATCTTATGCTGCATTCAGACCGCACACTGTGTCTGCGTCAGACAACGTACCCAACGCATGTAGTTTGCCGCATGTACTCTTGGCTTCCAACGTTTGCTTCTGAGCAAAAAGGAGTGCATGGGCGGGGCTTCCTATGTTTCCGGCCAGACGTTCTGCACTATGGTGGACCGTATTGAGAGAGTGGCTGGCTTTATTTGCTAGATAAAGCTAGACAACCTCAAAATAGGGTGCATCAGCGCCCAATCTTCAGATGTGTTCTGAGTTTGGGGAGTTTAACAATTTGCTCCAGGAGCTGCTTATGAATGAGGTTCGCTTCCAGCGCTACTTCCGTCTGTCCCGCACCGAATTTTATGTCCTCCTAGGCCGCATCGGTGCTCAAATCCCCTACCAGGACACCACCTACAGGCGCTCTATTCCTCCTTAGGAGCGCCTGTCCATCTGTCTTTGGTGAGTGTTATTTCTGATTTTTAAAATCTGCGTTTGTTGAAAATGTTTTCACTGGACTCGCGCTTCATTCAAGATACGTGTATAGTGACATCACTACAATGAGATAATGTGATTGGTTGACACACTGCGCCAAGTTTGTCAAGTCTGTCAAAGTTCAGCTAGCTGAACTTCTCCGAAGCTTCAAGCATCCCACAGCAACACACCAAGTTACAGGTAGCAGTAGACCAATGTGTTGACATTCTAGGCCAGGGATCCCCAACTCCAGCCCTCCTAACGAGGCATTTTTTGTTTCTGGCATGTTGAACCAAGGAAAGAAGTAAAACCTGCAGGATACTGGCGCTCGAGGCCTGGATTTGGGGACCCTTGTTCTAGGCCATTGTTCATCGGTACTTCTCACTCCCTTGTTTGTTGGATAGTTACAGAATTATTTGTATACCGTCACCTACTGTTTCGATGTAGTCCATCATGTAAAACACTGGACTCAATACGGGCTGAGACTCGGGCTTGCCACATTCACATCTGAATGTGGGAAGGTCTTTTCTCAGTTTCCCCTCATGCTGCCTTCTTTCATTTTCTTCCCTCTTCTTTTGATGGCCTGATTTATTGTTTTTGGGCAGCATGATGACTTGCATCAAGGCTATTCTAGTTTTGCTGGTCTGAGCTCCAGTATTGGCAACTGTCTACGAAAGAAAGTAGCTCAATATTACCCAGAAAGTCGGTAGATGTCACCAGATGACGCTACATGCTAATGCTCATGTTAAAGTTTTAACAAATATTATGTTCATTTACTCACTCGGACAAGTTTGGAGTCACTTAGAGTCCTTTGGGAGAAGAGTTTATACAGTCACAATCAGCATATATCCATATAATAGGAATCAATCTGGGCAGGAAATTTGCCGTCTTTAATAAGGCATTATCTGCCCCCAAACTCTTTCCTTTAACCAATATTTTGTTATTAATTATTAGCAGGACTCGCCTCAGAGTTCAGACCGTCTTGGAAGTGCTTATTATTTTTGGTTCTGGGTTGATTTAGAGGCAAAAATACAACACTATCGAATAAATTACAATGATGTCACTGCTGTGCTCCATCCCAGTTGTAGTCTGAACAAGACTTTTGCTCTGTGCTCTACAGTGATCAGCTAGACAGGGAGTCTTCAATCTTTACCATTCAAAGAGCCTTTTTGCACTCAATCCAGCTGAATAAAACTCACTCAGAGCCATAAATGTTACATGACCTTTAGAAAAACATAACTTTAAGAAAAAAATTTGATAAGCATCAACTAGAGTAAAATGTGTTGTCATTAATAAAGAGCCATCATTTTATTTCTGTTTTTAGGTTTTTAAATAA
Organism: Apricaphanius iberus; assembly: GCA_028564705.1. Taxonomy (NCBI): domain Eukaryota; kingdom Metazoa; phylum Chordata; class Actinopteri; order Cyprinodontiformes; family Aphaniidae; genus Apricaphanius; species Apricaphanius iberus. The sequence continues at coordinate 334,180 of JAPXFQ010002614.1, forward strand.
AGAAAAACATAAAAGGTTATCAAAAAGAGGATTGATTCTTTTTCTTTTGAGTTTGTGGAAAAATTATGTAAAAGTGCACATAGTTTCAAACTAATGAGCAGAAAACTTTTAGTGTTGTTCTATCATGGAAATCAAAAGCCATTATTGAATGAAAGAAAACAAAACACCTGTTAAAACTTACATTTGTTATTGAAAAAACCCAAACATTATTTGGTTTGTTATTATTTACTTTGAGCCAAAGTTCCTGAGAGCCATTGCGGAAGGTCTAAAGAACCGCTTGTGGCTCCGGAGCCACAGGTTGCAGACCTCTGGGCTTTACAGAACATGCTACAGTAGACATCAACATAGTTCACATTTGCTTGACTCCAAATTGCACTTGCTCAATGACCAATTGGACTAAGTTCAGCTTCCACAGGCTCCCTTTCTGCAACCTATACAGACTACAGCTTCCAAAGGCGGGTGGCTGTGACGTAATTGAAGTCCTAGGTTAGTTAGCTAGGTTGAAATCGGTTACATTAAAAGCCTGTAAAAACCCCGTTCTCCCGAAGGACTCTAAGTGGTTCCAAACTTGTCTGAGTGAGTAAATGAATGTAATATTTGCTAAAAATAAGGTCCATAAAAAAAAACAAAAAAAAAAAAAAACCATTCCCTTTATTGACGTCATTGCATCACACTGACATGAAATGTCATTAATAATATGGTGGTCTTCATTTTCTTCTCTAACATTCAATCCAAATAAAACCAGTGTGCAATAAAACCAGTCTGCTCAGACATGTCAACACAAAAACACCTATAGAACACAAAAAGCAGCCTCAAAAAGTCAAGAAAAGAAAGCTAAAATAATGGGTAAAAAGAACTGGTAGGTGGCTTTTTTAACATTCAAAGGAAAGTTGGTATAATAAGGAAAATAAAACGAAACAGAAAACAGGAAATTATTAGGATTTGCTTATATGAGTTAAATAGTATATTCTATGAAGAGGGGAAACATGTTAAAGGGAAATCAGACTTTGGTCTTTAAGAAGAGACTATGGAACATGTTATATTATTCTGCCTGAAGCATATTGAAAGAAGGGAACTAGTACAAAATGTATAAATAAACATTAAAGGCATTCTAAACTGAACTTCTAGTTCTAAAAAATGCTGGGATATTTTAAGAAGATTAGATTCATTGAAAGAATTTAGTCATTTGTTTTTTAATATATAAAAAAAGAACAATTCAGGCATAGTTAGTATGCATCAATTATTGCTTGCCAAAAAAAACTTAAACTGAAATTTATGGCTTATCTTTAGTGTTTTTTTGTTTTTGTTATAAGTGTTAAATGTCCTACTTTTTGAACTCACCATATATTTCGAACTTTCTTGAGGGACACTGTGCAGCAGACACGCTTCTTCCAAGTAGAGGATGATATTTGTGTGGCTTTGAAAGAAAGATTGATCTTATATACCTGCAGATTTCTTTTTTTAAAGTTAATTTTAAAGATAAAACAATTTTTTCTGTGACTGGATGAAATTAGCACCCTCTTTCTGTATGGCGCTGGGTGAAATGAGCTGCATAAACATCCGCAGATCATTATCATACTGCAGGACAGTGTGGTGACAGAGCAAGATGGTCTCTAATCTGCAGGGAATATTGGCAACAAAGTTTCACAGAAAGTACCAAAGGTTTGTCAGAAATATTGCTAGATTTTTGCTTGGCATTTTTTGGGGAAAAAAATTGTTGGCAACACTGCTGGGCTCGCTGATGTTAAGGGTCACTGTTGAGTGAACTAAACAATTTTTTGCTTCCAAGAGTGAGTGTCCTAAAATGTGGAGAACTTATACTGACATAAAGCTAGGCCTAATTCTCCCAGTTGCAGTTGGTAATAACAATATAATGAAGTATTAACACCGATTAATTAGAGGGCCCAATAATAAAAAATAAAAAAAACATTAATAAAAAAGAATTTTCATAGGCCCATCTCCTTTATTGGGCCCTGGTTTGTTAGGTCCACGTTACCCCTGCTTTCATGACCATGCTCACAGGTCTGCCTGTTAAGTCAACCAGACAGCTGCAGCTGATCCAGAATATTGCTGCCCACATCCTCACTAGAACCAGGAAAGAAGAGCACATCACCCCAGTTCTAAAGTCCTTACACTGGCTCCATGTACTGTAGCTCAGAGAATAGACTTCAAAATATTCATACTATTTATAAATCATTGAAAGGCTTAGCTCCAAAGTATGTTGAAGACCTGTTGTCACTTCACCAACCCTCAAGACCATTCATGTCCTCCTGCTCTAGTCTGCTAAACATCTCCAGACTCAGAACCAAACATGGAGAAACAGCTTTGAGTTTCTATTCTCCCCTTACTTGGAATAAACTTCCTGAAGATTGCAAAGCTGCTAAAACACTGAGCTTCTTTAAATTAAAACTTGAAACTGATCTGTTTAGAGTTGCCTTTGAACGACTATGCTTCACTGTGTATCATAATTTTTTTGTTTTAAACTTAATTATTTTTTTAATACTTTCTCTAATATTGTATTCTATGCTTTTTATTGTTTAATTATGTATCATATGTTTTGTTTCTTTATCACCGTATCATGTAAAACATCTTGAATTACCATGCAGTTTAAAGTGTGCTATACAAATAACTTTAAAAAGATAAAGTTCACACAACCTGAACATGGCTTTATAACACTTTTCAGATTGATGCACAGAAACAATTGCTTAGTTTTACTGTCACTTGCTAATTTCTTTTCATCCAAGGATTGTGTTACTACACACTTGAAGATTCAGTGCAAGAGTCCTGCTTTTTAACAGGTGGTCACACCTGCTGATGACACAATTAATCAAAAACGTGAATTAGCAGGACATGGATGATATTCTCTCTTAAACACTATGAAAGCAGATAGGGTGCACTGAGATTTCCCTTTGGCACTATTGACAATAAAGAAAACTTTTTATTTCTCTTGACTGTACATGATCTATCTTATAAGGCTTCCACTATGTGAGTGGATCAGTATGATGGTGAGGGAGTTGCTCAGAGCCCTGCTATGCAGGGTGAGAGATTTATCATCTATGATTAATATTAGCTTGTCTCAGGTGCCTGCTCAGTGGGATCCTAAGGAGATATCTTAGCTGGCCACGGTATCCAGCTGGTTCAATTTTTTCTCCATTGAACGTCATCAGAAGCCCACAGCTCAGAAAAGGCCTAGGACTACACTGTTCTTGGATGTTTTCAGCAGTGCCCTTCACGCTCTAAAGAATCCCAGCCTTCTCAGTAAAAGCAAATTTGATATTTGTTGAACTGTCTTGGTGAAGTATTTCACATCCTAATCTGTTTACTACAACCATCAAGTTGAAGCCAGATTTTCTACATAAACCGTTTTAAACGAGACATAGTCTTTTTTTTCATTGCTTGACATTAAATCGGTTTATTGTTTTTCTCTATTAGGTCAGAGAGAATTAACTTTGCTTTGCTAAATACAGAATATGGTGATACATGTTCTTTATAGTCTTTTTTTAAAACTTTTTTTCAAATTTAGTTTACCTACAATAACATGACTTTAAACAATTTAGCAATGCCTATGTGATGATGATGCTATAGCTTCATGACCTGATGATTGTATTTTTTTAACTATATTCCAGTTAACTAGAGGCAAACCTGTAAATATGTGTTAAGGCACACTACAAAAACACTGCCCCCCTTCACTGAATTTAATTCAATTACTTGTGAATAGTTATATAAATTTATTTAAGTTAGGGAGTGGAGCTCTTCAAAATTGGTTGGCTTTCCTAAAACAATCTATTTTGATATCAGGATTGGCCATCCAAAAGTAAAGTGGGCCAAGCTGAAAAAGTGTTTGCATGCAAAACAGCTTGGAAACCTGAAAGGGTTTGAGTTCTGTCAGGAGTAATGAGACACTATTCTATAAGAATGAGTTATGAGTGGGTAATTATCTGCTTTCAGCTGGTACTGTTTGTTGGTTAAAAGTTCACCAAATTTGACAAGATTGTTGATGTTTATCATGGATTTTAGTTTATCCCCTCTGAAGCTCAAAAGCTGTGTGGTACGAGAGTATCTGCTAGTGTAACTTGGTCAGTATACAGAATTAAAAAGAAAGGTACTGGAACCTCTTATGGAGTACACTTTGAGAGTCTCACAGGATAGAACAACCTTGAGAAGAATAAAACAATATCACAGTATTTACCCAGAAAAATTGATTGGTGGAATGGATGGATTTTCCTTGACCAGAATCTGACTTCTTGTAAATAACCAAGGTGAAAAATGTGGCAGTCATCTTTAAGCCAACTAGCTGGCTGTTCTCATCAACACAATGGGGAGTAAATTTGTGGTGCCACTCTGTTCTTCAAACACCTGGAGTAAACTGGTCACTCCAGCACATTCTTTGGCATTTCACTAAAATTATATTGAACCATTTGGGAAGATGTATAGTTTTGACATTTTATTCATACATCCATACATTTTCTGAACTGCTTATTCCTCAAGGGGTCGCGGGGGGGCTGGTGCCTATCTCCAGCTGTCAACGGGCGAGAGGCAGGGTACACCCTGGACAGGTCGCCAGTCCGTCACAGCATTTTTTCCATCTTAAAGACATTTCTTTTAAAATAATTTTAATGCCTTTTTCTAGGTCTATCATGGAGTTTCGGACAAGACGATATCCAGACCCAGACTTTAAAAGTGTGTAGAATGACTTGATGGAACTAGTCTTTGCATAGTCAGTCGGCTTGCTGTTTCAGATCTAGGGCCTGTGGGCTCTCTTGCCTTCATCTAACATTACCTTCTCCCCAGGACAGCTGCTATGCAGAGATTAGGGATAAAATAGAGAGACTATGTCCAGCTGTGAGGAAGAGGATTGAAAAATCTATTTGAGAAAGACAAGATAGGAGGAGGAGGACATTGCTGGAGTTCCAGGTGTTGTGGTGGAAGTAGGGAGCTCGTGATCTGAAAGTAAATGGATGAGATTCTGGTAGTGGTGTATATGATGATGGGGAAGAACTACATGTGTCATACTTGCAAGAAAATATGTTGCAGCCCCCTATAATTGCTTTAGTTTTCTGGAATTTTATCCCAATTCTCTTCAGATTTATATTAGCCTTTTGTAAGTGTCTTTGCTTCATCCTATTCTCCTATAAGCTTTCCTCCTGCATCCCCTCCAGCAATTCAGATTTGACGGCCCTCTTCTTTGTTGTTCATCATTACATTCCTATTAATGTTCCCACTGATTCTTATTACGTGTAATGCATTCAGTTTTTTATAGAGTATTTCTGTAAGCTATCTCAAAAGGAGTTTCGTGAATCGTTTGTTACAGAAGGAAAAAAAACAGGTATTTAACATGTAGAGGTGTTCACAAAACTTATATTTCTAATAATGTTGTTGACAAAAAATGAAGAGCCGATGTAATTAACAACCCAAGTAATTCACACCTTCAAATAGATTGAATAAACAATATTGGAGGGTGCAGCTGGCTAGGACTGGTTTATGATGAACTGATGGGGCATGATTTCTTTTAAATATATAGGCAGGTTTCAATAATTTTTTGGGTCTTTTGATCTCTTTTTTCAGCATTTTTTCTTCATGTGTGTATCACTTATTTCCCACCTTTCTATTTATGACACATAAATCATGAATTTATTTTTTTAGATTTTTTTAGTTCTTTTAAATTACTTGGGATATTACCTAAATATGATGTGAGTTTGATGTAAATAAGAATATTTGAAATATATTTATTGAGAAAAATATTTATGTTTAAATATTTATTTCCCTCAATATATCTTTGTCCATTATCCCCCCTCCCCAGTGCTAATATAAAGTATTCTGCGAGTGGAAGACAGTGGAAATCATTGATGTTGTATTGAAAAGATGAGGCTGGTGGCCTTAAATTTGCAGCAATAATACAAGAGGTCACTATCTGCCTCATCATTGGCAGAGGGCAAAGCTGCTGATGTAAGCTGTTATCACAATGATGTGTGAAAGTTCCCTTGATGAGATGATAAGGTCAAAGGGCAGAGACGCACAGTTCAATGTCCCTGTCCTTTCTCTAGATACACAATATGCTTAAGGTTGCACTTTCTAATATTCACACACATCAATGCAACACAGTGCACCAGTATAACAAACACCATACGAAACTTCTGAAGTTCTCCTGCAGTTTTTGGTTTGAGTTTTTAAAAAAATATACTCTTTTCATTTCATTCTCCTTTAGGAACAGTAGTTTGGGATCTGAGAAGTCAGGTTTTAAAACAAACAAGTTTTCCAGTGACAACTGATAAAACATGACATTTGCTTTTCAGTGGTTTAGGGTCTCCTTTATAATAGTCTCATAATTTATCTCTGGATTTTCATGTGCCAGAAGTTAGTTCACCAACATGAATTCCTTATGACCGAGCCAGGATGTTGCAATATTGGCAGAGAATGTTTTGTCTTCTTCCTGGTTCAGGAAAAAATCTGCTCACCATAAAAGAAATAGTTCTGTGTCAATATCTCAGTGCACATACAAAGTACTATTAGATTTGTCTGCTGAAAAGTTTAATAGTATTTCTGTTATGCAAAATTATTGCATTGGATAATATTGCACATTTTCTCAGGCTTGCTTGGAACCTATTTATCCATCCATCCATTTTCTGAACTGCTTATTCCTCAAGGGTTGTGGGGGGCTGGTGCCTATCTCCAGCTGTCAACGGGCAGCTTTCTTTCTTTCTTTCTTTCTTTCTTTCTTTCTTTCTTTCTTTCTTTCTTTCTTGCTTTCTTTCTTTCTTTCTTTCTTTCTTTCTTTCTTTCTTTCTTTCTTTCTTTCTTTCTTTCTTTCTTTCTTTCTTTCTTTCTTTCTTTCTTTCTTTCTTTCTTTCTTTCTTTCTTTCTTTCCTCTATTTTATAACCCATCATTCTCAATGGTCATTGCGTCTTCATCTTATGTGTGGTTGGGTTCACTTCCAATAAAGAAAAAAAGAAATAAAAGACAATCACACTGTTTATAAGCCAACTTTTTCTGTACAGACCAAAACCACAGAATTATATAATATCCTACACAATTGCCACTTGAAATCAACAACTAAATGTAATGACATTTAAGATACTTATTCTGTATTTTGCTGTAAACTGTGAATCAAAATCAAATTATAAACATTTGATGTAATTGAAAACGCTATTATAGTTATGGCCAACTTATTATGATGTTTTAGCTGCATAATGGATATATATTTTTGTTGTTTGCTGTTATCATATCACCAAACACCTACAGTTAAAACCAGATATCCATATATTCTGTATAAAAAGACAATGACTTTTGTCCACCAGTATCTAGGAATAAGTCAGAGTAAACCTTTTCCTGTTTTATGTCAGAATTATCAAACTTAGTTCTATGTGCTCAATGGCAAAATAATGAGAAATTAGATAATATTCCTTAAAATTGTCATTACTCAAAGTCAAAACTTTACATATTACAAGATTGCAAAGTCTTTTTTTTAAAGGCTTGTACGTCAGTAATCTTCTTGGTCTTCTTCATGTTGTAATTGTTATATGATATCCTCTTTGTCACCACGATATCAGTACTACAGTATCACACTACGGAGCTAGCTGGCAAAAACAAACCCAGCCCGCCAGAACGGAAGTGGATTGCATATAAGGGAGGAGTTTAGGAAGTAAAGTGGAAAGGGCTCGTAAACTTGTCTATAGGCAGCAAAGTTCCAATGAACCTATTTTTTGGAGATATGTTCTGTGGTGTGATAACTAAAATGGAATAGAAGAAAGCTTGTCAGCCTTGCCTGGCCAGTGCAGTTCACCCAAGAACTGATGGCCTATGTCTCATTCAGGCATTTAGCAAATAGAAATTTTTTTTGATAACCCTAATGGTGGATTTAAAATTCTGTTAATATTATCCTTGAATGTACATTAACTCCGATGTCCAATTAACTCCGTTATATTCATCACCAATTAGCTTAAAACAGGTAATAATTGGATTTAATGTCGGACTGTAGGAAAAATGCTATGGATCATTTAAAAATTAACTATCTGGTTGCAACTTGCAATAGCATGAAAACTACAAGCACATCAGATGTTTTTTTTTTGCTTGTTTTGTTTTTTTAACTAGAAATGAAAACAACTTAATCTAGACTTCTGTATCACTGGAGTACTGAGATATTTTTTAAACCCAATTATATAACCAAAGAGATGCATATAAGACAAGTTTTGTTGTTTCCTTCAAAAGGTCTTTGTTAGCTCTGTGCAGTCTTTGTCTAAGGACTTTAGGGTTACGTTTGTGTGGTGGTTTCTCTCTATTTCGTCTTTCCATTGGGTGTCCACCAGAGGACATAGCAGAGGCAAACGATCCAGCTCTGGTGGGTGAAGCACTGCAACCATGCTCACGCACACCTGTAAATCATCAGGACTGCAGAATGATAAATGGAGCTGTCAGTCAGCCATTTCCTGCCTGAGTGTTAAACTACATGGTAACCCCAAGCCCCCCAAGTTCCTCACTAGTCTTTGGTACGCTTTACGTTTGTTCCCTGAATTATTCCCCTGATTCTTCCTCAGAATACTCAACGTTTTTTCATGTTCCCAGCAGGTTCTTCACTTCCCTAGGTTCCTCTCCAGAGATCCTTTGCCCAAGATAAATACTCACCTCAAGATTCCTCTCTAGCTTCTACCTCCAAGACTGGCTCTAATGTTCCTCAAGACAACATTCCTCCTCCCCCTTCCACTCACCCACTGGAGTTCCTCCTTTCATGTTCCATCTTCAGGGTGCCTTTTGTTTGACCTCCTTGGACAACCTGTAAGACAATCTTATCAAGATAATGCCTCATAAAAAAATTTCAAGACACCGTCCAGCCCTCATATCATTGTCCCAACAGCTCCTGGACAATCAGAACACTGGCCAACCACAGGATCCACTCAATCCTCCTTGGCAATTCAATTTCTCCATCTTCTCTCAGCAAACTCGTTCTTAAATGAATTCTCCTCAGGAAGATAATTGCTCCATTTCTCCTCCAGCGATCCAGCTTCCGGTCCCCAGCAGCCTCTGCTCTAGATTCACCTTCACCTAATCTTGATTAAATGTTTAAATCTGATTTTGTCTCCTGAGAGTTTTGTGCATGTAGCTCAGACAGCTTACTAAAACAATGACGCTTTAAGGTTTTTTTTTCTTTTGGTTTCCCCTTTTGTCAAACATGTATCTGGCATCAGCCTTGAAAATGGCATATGGTTTTAGTAAAAAAAACAAATTCTTAGTTCTCATCTGATATATTATTTTTGCTCTATTCTATTATAAATAAAAAGTTGGCATGTTTTGCTAATTATAACGGTCGGAAACTAAAACCAGCCAGAGAGTAGCCCACTTCCTCAAAAATTGACAGAATGATGAATGTCTGTTTACCTCTGTAGTTTGTCTAAAGTTCTCAGTCTCCAGCTAAGGTTTACTTGGTCTTCCTAAACCCACAAGCTAGTCCCCAGATTTTTGTCTTCATGTTTTGGTCAGTTTTTAGAATTTGTAAAATAATTCCTTAAAACAGTTATTAATGTTTTTGTTTCAGCTTCTTCGAGTGCAGCATGAAATCTTCCATAAATCTATTTGACCTGGAGGGCGTTTTCGCTGAACCAGTGGGACACATGGGCTGAGTACAGCCGGTGTTGCTGCACACAGGCTTTTAGCTCTTTTTCATTGAAAACAGTCCCCCACCGGTCTGTTCTTGGCTTTGAAATATTTTCTTTTGTGTGCTTGTGACCCCCCTGAACACCACAGTACAGTGCTAACATTAATGACACAGAATGAAAACCCCTCACCAGATGAATTTAAAGACTCACAAAGAGACCTGAAATGCTCCTCGCAATCACAGTATGAGTTTGATTATTGAGTTGCAAAAGACGAGACCCACTGCTGATGCCTTATTATGCGCAAAACATAATTCCTCAAGGCAATAATTCGGTTCACAATAATAGCAAAAAACCATACAAAGAAATACAAAGATAGTATTGTGATTTTTTAGCCCGACTGATGTCCCTGCTGTGTATTTAACGGCCATGTATATTCATTTTTACCACTTTTTCTTTTCAGTTGTGTTCAATCTTGTAGCTCATGACAATTAGATTTATTTCCAATACCTAAAATTGATTAAAATGTAGAAATGCAAAAACAAAAACAAAACAAAAAAACAACAAAAGGGCACAAGGAAAAAGAGCAGAAGCCAGAAGTTGAAATGCCAAATTCAAGTATTAGTGCATGACAGAATGTGCACCAAAGATGGTTTTGAGATTAATATGATGATTTATTCAGTGAGGAGAATGGAATCCAAAGACGCCGTTTGGGAGCAGTATAGCTTAGAAAACAAAATAATCTGCACTTTTAAGAAGGCTCTTAAAGTATTTTGTCATGAGCTTAGTCTATCTGTAATTTAGCCAAAGTCGTGACAAGAACTAATATTAAAACAACTCAAATCTGGAAACAATACAATTTTTGCTCCATTTCTGACAAACATTGCTGGTTGTTTACTGACATGCATCAATAAGCTCCTCTCGAGGGAGGCATCAGAGATATGCAATAATTGGAGGAATCTGATTTATTCAAATAATCAGTCAGAATTTTACTTGTTAGATTTTAACTGCACTATCATAATTTACCGTAACTGTCATACCAGTCTGTCATACCACTCAGGGTTTAATTTCAGTCATCCTCTACACAACATATGCTGGTAGGCCTCAATAAGTCCCTCCAAGCCAATGCTCTTCCATCAACCACATACGGCTGATGGAAGAGAAGTTAAAATACTGACACACAATAAGGCTCCATCCACATCTCTCCTTCATCTGGACCAGATATAGAAAAAAAAAGCTGTAGATGAAGCCAAGTGTTTATGTTAAGTGATGGGAGATATAATTTTAATATGGAGACATCAGCAGAGGTTTCGTACTGACATAACAGACATAAAAAGTAAAAATTTCTACTAAAGAAAGCATGTTTTTCTTACCAGAAACAGGTACACTTACAAAAAACTCTGGTAGTCCTCATGATGCTTGAAACATCAAATTTAACATTACTGCTGAAAAGGTCTGTTTAATGCAGTTTGTATGCTATGTACAGCAGCTGTCCATTGGATCCAGTTGACAGTTTATCATGCATATATAATGCTCACTTCCTGCTTTAAAGATAGACCTGGTTCCAAGCGCATTTTTTCATTCAAGGTCAGTTATGATTCATTAACATTAAATACCTTTAGACTATAGATTTTGTGGGCTCTAAAACACATGTGCACTTTCAGTAAGTGGGTAGGAGTCGTGCTGTATCCTGTGTATTTGCTATAAGTCCCGCAGTGTCACATAGGTAGCAAGGTAAAATTCAGTCAGTGGCTCTGCTAAGAACACCTGGTGTGAGAACAAGCCTCACGCTGAGGGTCTGTGTGGAGCCATGCCAGTATGAGGCTGAAAATCAAAGCATCAGAGGTGTTTCATCTCCTCACTGGAGTCTGTTTTTCATCCAACGTTGAGACTGAAAGGATAAAACTCGGACCTCCACACGTCCGCTGCCACAAGTTAGGCAGCATTAGAAAGCCCTCATTTTCTGATTTCAGCCAAACTTTTGTTTTTTTGCACTTTGTTCACAGCAGGCTTACATACACTCTCACCACGACCGGTTCCTGCAGCCGTGAGGAGAAAAGCAGCCGTGGGAGCTGAAAGAGAATGTAAATACCGGTGGCATGATGGAAGATACTGAAAAGAATTGACTGTTAATTGAAGGCTTTCATCTGACATGGCAGACCATGTGAATACAGATCATCATTTGGAAACAGTGCTGCCATGGAATACCAATTTCTCTCACCAGTCTTTTTTTTTTTTTACATTTGTTTATAATCCTCCAGCTATTATCCTATTAACTTCAGTGTTGGGCAAGTTAAAAATAAATTGTAATATATTTCACATTACTAGTTACAATGTCAAAAATGTTCTTCTATTTCATGGTAATGTTTGTTAAATCTAATCAAAAGAAGGTGCTAAAAGTGTTCATCACAAAGATGGCTGACAAAGATGAGACTCCGATGTCTGAGGTCTTACAACAGATGGTTAGGAAAACAGTGTGAATAATGCCGCTGTTTAAATGTACATTCGATCTTTTCCTCAGCTGTCCTGATTCTTTGATGTTTTAGTTTTGAGAAACAGGAAGTGGATCTTGTTCTATGGTATCCAACTTGATTTGGTCTGTTGCATTAGATGGCCAGAAAAACTATTTGAAATGCATTTGTAACTTGAGTTACTGAAATTGTTATTAGTAATATATTGCTGTAAATTTGGTAAGCAATGCATTACACTACTCAGTTACTGAAAAAAGTAATATATTCCTGTAACTCATTACTTTTGTAATGCATTACTCCCAACACTGATTAACTCTGTCACCAATACATAACACAATCCTCTCTTAAAGCCTTTTTGGCAGACACACGTGAATTGACATACAGAACTGGGACACGTGTGAACATTTCTACCCCTGTTTCTGACTGATTCCTTATCAGGAAAAAAACAACAACGATATGCTCAGTTTGCAGTAAAAGCTGGTGGTGTGTGACATCCATTTTAAAGAGAGACTTGAAACTATGCATTAAGAGGGAGCGGGTTAATCTCCATCACATCCAAGCAGGTGTATGGTGTGTTTTTCTCAACACTCTCTATCTTCACTGGTTGCATAAACACTTAATCCCTGAGCAATTATCAGAGAAACACCCAAAGGACTCCAACCAAAAGAGCTACAGTTATCCACGAATATTGAGTCCCTTTTTTGTGAAAAAAAGAAAAGAAAAGATGAATTGGTTCTGGTTCCTATTCATTAATATGTTTAACTTTGCTTTGGTCTGTTAAGTATTATCTAAAAAATTATATGTAAAGGTTTGTTATAACATGACAAAAGGTGAAACATTCAAGGTGTGAGACTTATGATACTTGGAAGGCATTATAATTAACTAAATAACTATTTACCTGATTAATATTAATACACTTTTCAAGTTTTTCTTTATAAACATGTAGCAATAACTCTTTAATATGCTTGGCTTCATTAGTTTGTAATCAATGTGGGAAAATTGTCTGACTTCAAATATGTGATATAGTGGAATAAAATATCATTTAAGCCTAGTATATCCAATCAAGTATATAAGCTTTTAAATTGCAAATTAAACGAGGATGCTTCCACTAAATGTTTATATTTTATATTAGTTGGTAATTACTATTTTTGATTGCCTACAAATATTATTTTTTTCAATCTGGTTTCCATGAACTTTAGTGTTGCTGTGTTAAGATTAATTCCCCTGATTCCAATACATCTAATAGCCCTTTAAATACATGCATGAGGTTAGTGTCTCTCTCCAGCTGTCAACATGCCAGCAGTCTGTTGCACTCATAACAGACTGACCACTAACTAACTCACAAATCAGTTGTCAAACATTGTAATTATACTTTAAAATATTGCTGAAAAAAAAGAAAGGACAGGGAGCCCCTAAAATGTAGGTCTGCAAATGTCTGGCTCTATTGTTACATGAACTCAGGAACCTTGTCTTTAGTGTAACTGACAAAGATTGGTAGCAAAAATGTGATATGAGAGCAAAGAGAACATGAGAAAGCTTGTTGAAGTTAACAGTGATCTTGTTCTGCAAAATTATAGTGACCTCAGCCTACATGTGCTCTGTCACTTTTTTTGGTTCATCAGATATTGTGCAAAAGCGAATCAGCAGGGGGCAATGTTCTCACATCAAAGAATAAGAGCCATACTGCATAAAAGAAACACTTGAGTCAAGGACAAATGATCTCAGACTCACTGGTTTAGCTCAGGCTAATGAAAGCAGTGCAAATATTCATATCCAGCACAGTGGTAATCACTGATCATGTTTGTGCTGTAATATTGACTGCAGTAGCTCCTGCAGAGGTCTTGCAATATCATAAAGGGCTTGTACACCTAAATATCTCACACGCACACAAGCCAGACTCAGAAAATGCCAGCATTTTCCTCACACAGCCAGCCGCACTCAGGGAGCAGAACACATTTGATATCATGTTGTAATAAATAATTAACACAATTGTACCATTCAAGATCGTGCCTGGAAGCTTTTTCAGTGCAAAAAAACTTCATGCTAAGATGACATTTTGATGACAACTTGCTGCATTTCTTTGAGCCCTGACCCCTCTGTGTAATCATGCAAATGTTTCAATGTAAAGGAAACGTGTCATACAGGGGGATTCAACAAGTAAAGCTATGTTTATAGCCAGAACATGTGCTGTGGAAAGGTTTAAATATAAAGGAGAACTATTTCAAGATATATAAAGGTCTCACATAATCTAAAAGGGATAAAAGAGAATATATTAATAAATTAAGGAAGGTATAGCTGTGAACAGAAAAAGAGACATATAGGGACAAAGATATTTGAATATATATTTTGATGAAAACTCACACTAAATTTTCACTATTAATTTTCAGTTGGTATTATATATAACATGTCACGCTGATGAACGTCCTCCATGTTCCTAATAAAAAGGTTCTCCTCAGCGGTCTCATGGTTTTGTGCAGAGCTGGGTAAAGTATTTTAAATTCAATGAGAGTAAGGATTGGTTTCAAAGACAGACACAATGCCAAAGTTCTCTTTTTCAGTGTATTAGACTAGGATTAGTTTAATCCATTTCTGTGAAATAGGCCCCTCATTTTCCTTGTAATATCTTCAGTACACTAGTATCTTTTTACTTAGATTTTCTTTCATTTTGCCAAGATAAAAAAAGTAAAACAATTACAAATTCACATTTATTTTTCCTTTTTGGAAATTGTTGGGGGCAAGTTTACTTTCATTTATTTTGCCAAAAGAGAAGAAAAGGTTGGATTGAAAACATAAAACTAAACAGGGAGATTAAAAGGCAAACAGATGGGGGAAAGGATCCGGTTAGCATGTATAGGAAACTCAGAGAACAGAAAGTAGGGGTCACGGAGGCATCTGAAAAGGGGAAGAAATCATTGAGGTTTTTCAGATTTGATTAAAACTGTTTATGTGAGTGAATAAAGCATGACAGAGGAAGGAATTGGCTTTATTGATGGCAGTACATACGCAGTGGGGAGAAGAAAAGAAAAAGGCTAATTTTCTCCTCCTGTTTCTATAAGGCGAAACGGAATTTTGCAGTTTTTTCTTTCCTTTAAAAAAATACAAAAATCTGTCCCAGTGCAGATTTTAAACAGGGGTAAACAGAAACACAGCACTGGCCTCGATTTCTCCCACACAGCGGCTGTTTTATTAAGTACATCCAGCTTGCAGCAGACCAGACTCCCTTTACTGCAGCTCATTGATGTAAAAGGATTTTATGCATTTGGTGCTCTTAAAACACGGCTGTACATTTACTGGAGCTGCTAATATTAGGAAAACTGAGATTTTGATTTTTGCCTGCACTAGTTGATTTTGTAATTTATAAACAAGTAACAGTTAATCATATTTATGTTAGGAATCAAATTAGATTCCTAACTCTCTTATATAGAGGGTTTCTTCAAGTTAAATCAGAAATCTTTTAACATGAAACCTTTGAAAAAAGATTGTGTGCTAATTCATTATGGCTATCAGTACCACCACACTTTTGTTAAAATATAATCAAAAGCTTATTGTTTCACTTAGAGTAGGGCCATTAGCATGAATCACTTCATAAAGTTAATGCAGCATAAAAGTAGCTTTGTCATTGCACTATATTGAAAGAACAGCGATCTTAGCATCAGTATTAGTAATAGGAGTGGTAATAGTGATAAAATAGTAGAACTGGTAGGATTTTTAATAATTTAATTCACATATTGATTTGTACAACTTTGTCAATTTTAAGCATAAAAGTGTCACCATCTGAGTCAGTGTGATTATTTATATGACCTAAAATAACTTATTAATATTTTTCATTTTTCTCAGTTTTAACACATCGTTTTAAACCAACAAGGGTATTCAACAAATAAAAATATATGTTAAAAATAAATAGGCTCACCACAAGATTGATTTCTGCAAAAAATATACATATTTCCAGTTTTTAAATAATTAGAATGACTGAAACAGCTTAACGTATATGTTAATGTCTAATTTCTGTCTGGAGAGGATAATATGGTACACCAAGCATTAACATAATTTTTTAATGTTTTAAAAGGCAAATATGACAGTTGCCCTTTATTAAATACTGTCATGGACAAATTACATTCTATAGCCCAAACACGCAATGCACCCAGAATTCAAACTGTGTTGTTTTTTTCAGAAGCAGAGAGGATACCGTAAAAATATTTTAATCATCTTTAAATTATCGTATTGAAATTCCAATAAAAAAAGAAACTACGGCTGTTATGAAGTTTACTGTAGATCAGTGGGAGGATAAAGGGAGCTGGAAACAAGTAACTCATTGCCTGAGTGTTTGTCTTCTTTTTTAACTCTTAGTGGATCTTTCAGTCAGTTCTTATATTTTATCTTCCTTGTTCCCCTCCTACTACTTGTCTCAAGTCCTCTTGCTCCAGATCCCTCGTCTTCCGACCCATACCTTCTTTCAAGGATTTCCTGGTTAACTCATCTGGTTCCCACTTCCTTGTTCCATCTACTTGATCCTGCTGTATTTCAATCCGTATCCACCTATCTCCGTCAAAATTCTGGAGTCAATCTTCATCTCCATCTCCATCATCATCATCATCATCATCATCATCATCATCATCATCATCATCATCATCATCATCATCATCATCATCAATATCATCACCATCTTCGGCATGCATACTGTCTGTCCTCCAACATATTCCACCAAGAACTAACCCTCAGATCATACTCAAGCATTACCTATGTCCAGCTCACCCTCTCAGCTCATCTCCAGCCTCCAGTTCAGCCACCACACTGGTCATCCTCCAACTCCACTCACTCTGATCTGGTGATTCTACTTCATCACCTCTACAAGTATTTATCATCACAAAATCTCCAGATCAGTTTTGCTGTGCTCTTCAATGACACTATTAACTCTAACTCTAATAGTGCGTTCACACCACCCCAAACATCAGCATCAAAAGCGGCAAGATTACGTGTAAAGTCTATGGTTGAGGCCGTCAGAGGGGCGTATGAGTCTCTGAGGGTCTTTGTGTGCATTGACCGATTAAACTTTTCAAGCTTTACCAGTGTTTCAAGCGGCAAAGCGTCAAAAGCAAGCAACACAGAACTTGAGCTAAATGGGCTTTTGACGCTCTTAAGGCTCTTGAAGCAGAACGTCAACCAATCAGAGCTTCTCGCTGTAGTGATTTCGCCCAACGTCAGCATTGTCAGGCCAACCGGGAATGTTTAAAACATCTGCCAGAAAAAGGAGTGCCCACGCGCTTCAGCTGAAAAATGTATATGCCTCAAACACGTTGCTTTGTCAGCATTGTTTGACGCTGTGGTGCGGTGTGAACGCACCGGAAGACAAACATTTCTCTGATTATCACGTGCGTTTTAATTCTAGTCATTACTGTTGGCTTCATTCAGAAAACGCTTTACATATGTGAGGTTTAAGCTGACAGAAACATCTGCTAAGAGTTACTGCAGTCTGCACCTGATTGGAAAAACTGAGGGTGTTACAACTACACTGAGTTAATGGTCTAACCACATCCATACATGTGCTCAGGGGGTAATTTAGGTCTTGTTACACTATACACCATTTAATTATCATTTTTATCACAACTGAGGGAAGAATATTAAAGAAAAAGTAAACCATTATTATTTGACACTTTTATGGCAGGTTTAAAAAAAGGGAACTGGAGTTGGTAAACTGAGTGGTAAAAAAATAAAAGCATTTATTTTCTCTGGGTGTGTTGTGGATGTCTTTTTTGATTCCACAATGGACACAGAGACATTGGTGGAAGGGTTGGGGGGGCGAGTCACATGCATGTTAAAGTAGCATCCGATACAGTGCAGAGCCTCAGTTTTAGTCATAAACAGTGCCGGTATTTGGTTTTATTCTACTCAGATGTTTTAACCTTGTCCTATTAATGAGCTGCTTTCTTTGTGGGTTTTTTTGCTTTAAGAACCATAGCTCTACTGGAGGCTTGTGGGCTGTCTAATAAAGGAAAAGCGTGGGAGGGTTGTCTGTTTAGGAGATACTGGAAACATCACATTTGGCAAGGACAATCACAGCAGCAGCACCCTCATAATTTTTGGAAAACTGTCTGTGTGTTTGTCTGCAATCCTCACCCATGTGCCCGTGTTCACAGATTATTTTCAATACATTAAATAATCTAATTTTGCTTGCACATGTATTTTAAAACAAACTGATTCTTTTTAAATCTAAAATCACTAATTTTGCAGAAAAAGATAAAAGGAAACATGTTCTATCTGCACTTTGCATTATGCCTCCTATTTATATAAGAGTGCCGACAACAGTGTTTAGTTTCTTTATGCCCGGCTATACTCACATACTGTGAAGCTGAACTTAATATGCAATTCTCTTTGTGCTGGATCCTCTCCCAGCATCTTCAATCCAGACGCACAAGGGAGAAACCTTGACGAGGCGCACAGGAAGAAAAACAGCACATTTGGGTATGACTAAAGCCTTCAAAGCATTCTCCACCAACGAGATATTCTTTTTTTGAGTGTGATTCAGACTATGGGAGACAAGGAGCACACGGAAAAACACATTTTATATTTTCGGCAGCATTTGTTGCTTTGCCTTTCGGTGGACCTTGACTTTCATGGAGCCCCCACAAAATGATATGTGAGCTTTGCGGCTGCTGCAAGTCAGCATGTAGCACAGAAACAAAACAATGTCTGATGAGCCAGAGAGGAAAACCAATTTTTTTGTGAAAAGGAGGAATGGAAATCAAATTATGGTTTATAACGTGTGTGCAACCTAGCTGATGGGGAGGAGAGCACTATTTTAGAATACTTGTAATTCATGTAAGGACAATAAACACAATACAAACATTGGTTAAAAAAATCTATTGCTTAAAAGGATGAGATCCCTATAAATTTAATCATGGGTAAACCTCAACTATGAGAGATAAAATGAGGGGAAAAAAAATCCAGAAAATCACATTCTCTGATTTAAAAAAATAATATTTCCACAAATTATTACTTATTTGTGGAAAATAAGTATTTGGTCAATAACAAAAGTTAATCTCAACCCTTGTTGGCAGTGACAGATGTAAAACATTTTCTCTAAGTCTTCACAATGTTTTCACAAAGACACCCCCCCCCCCCACACACACACACAGGTATTTTTGCCCATTCCTCCATGTAAATCTAATCTAGAGTAGCAATATTTTGGTGGCTATCCTTTTACAACACAGACTTTAAACTCCCTTCAAAGATTTTGTATGGGTTTTAGTTAGACTGGCTAGACTACTCCAGGAACTTGAAATGTCCTGACACTCTTTTGTTACCTAGGTGGTGTGTTTGGGATCATTCTCATGCTGAAAGACCCAGCCATCTTCAAAGCCCTTGCTAATGGAAGGTGATCACTAAAAATGTCACAATACATGGTCCTATTCCTTCTTTTATTTACACGGATCAGTTATCCTTGTCCGTTTGCAGAAAGCAGCCCCAAAGCATGATTTGTCCAGCCCCATGCTTAAGAGTAGGTGTAGTGTTCTTTGGATGCAACTCAGCATTCTTTCTCCTTCAAACATGCTAAGTAGGGTTTTACTAAAAAAGTTCAATTTTGGTTTCATCTGACCATATGCGATTCTTCCTATTCTCTTTTGGATAATCCAAATGCTCCCTCGCACACTTCAGATGGGCCTGGACATTTACTGGCTTAAGCATGGGGACATGTTCAGCACAGCAGGATTTGAGTCCCCGGAAGTGTGGTTCATTACCGATGGTAGCCTTTGGTACTTTGATCCCAGCTCTCCACAGGTCATTCACTAGGCTTGGTTCTGGGCTTTTTGCTCTCTGTTCTCCTGATAATTTTGACCCCATGGGGTGAAATCTTGCATGGAGCCCCAGATTGGTTGAGATTTGTAGTGGTTTTGAATGTTTTCCATTTTCTAATAATTGCTCCCACAGTTGATTTCTTCACACCAAGCTGCTTACCTATTGCAGATTCAACTTTCCCAGCCTGGTCAGATCTATAATGTTTTTTCTAGTGTACTTTGACTACTCTTTGGTCTGACCCATTGTGGAGTTTGGAGTGTGACTGTTGTGGACAGGTTCAAACAGGTGCCAACAATGCAGGGAACAAGTGGAGGACAGAGGCGCCTCCTCCAGAAGAAGTTACAGGTCTGTGAGAGGCAGAAATTTTGCTTGTTTGTGGATGACTAAATACTTATTTCACACCATAATTTGCCAATAAAGTCTTTAAAAATCAGACCGTTATTTTCTGGCTTTTTTTTCTTCTCATCTTGTCTCTCATAGTTGAGGTATACCTATGATCAAAATTGTAGACCTCTCTCATCTTTTCAAGAGGATGTTTAATAATAATTTAGAAATTTTTTACCAATAACCTTATACATGGATAATCGTTAATGAAACTCGAATTATCAATGATAAAATGAGCAAAATGGGGCACCAGCTTCTTCTTCTATATAAGAAACAATATGAATTATACCAGACTATCAGTCTTTATATGAAGGAAGAATTCTTTTGTTGAAATATTAATTACACAACACTAAAGAAGCATAGAGATTTATTTAAAGTTTATTTAAAGGAATTTATTAACAAACTGCTGACAACAATCACAAAATAAATTCAATTAAGTCTAAATGAGCTATTCTACTTAAAGGGAGAATGGAGAGGATAGTTGATTACAGTAGACACAATCAAAACAACTGATGTCACAGGGAGACCCGGCTTTGCATGCTTAGGTAGGGGTGTGTGTTTGGAAGGGGGAAAAAGCGATAGGAAGACTCCTTGTAACCAAAGTGTGATTCTAAACAATGCGGGCGGTCGGCCTAGGAAAGACAAAAGGGAATTGCATGGTTTTAACTAGCTAGCCTTATGGCTTAAACAAAGAAGCTATAAATGATAATGGCTGCAACTTTTCTCCTCTTTCTGGAGCGACCGCACAACATGAAAACCAAGATCATGAAATCAACAGTTGGACAAAACACAAAACAATCAACACACTGCTTCTACTTACAGATAAAAGAAAACAAGTAACTAACATTAAACACAATCGATAGCCAGTTTCATTAGAAAACACATGCACAGGTCTATGTCTGCTCCAACCAGGAATTTAGAAATTGCAATGTTCCCACTTTTGAGGAGTTCTTCAGCCCACGATCAGGTGACGGAAGTTGAAAAAGTCCTGGGTCAGAGATGAAGCTTAATTCATCCACGTCAATTTATGTTTAAAGAGGGGACGAAGTTTGGAGACTAGTTCCGGACTGCAGCTAATGGGAAAGGCTCGTTAGCAGGACACAAGCTCACAGACAGCTTCTCGCCTTGGACTGGACGTTGCACAGAAAATAGAAACCCCTGAGGCAGTTTAAGGGTGATTCCTCTCGGTCCGGCCGGGTAGAATCAAAGGAGAAAAGGGATTCACTAGCGGTTGTTTGAGTTTCCCTCCTTCAAGCTCCTCTGAGCTTATGTGGAGAGGCTGACTGGTGTTTCAGCTGGTCCTTACGTTAGCACGGGATCCAAGATGGCTTGGCTAAACTAGCCAATGATAGGCCGTTGGCCCGGTGTAAGGGATGCTGGGAATCTGAGGCCCTGTCCACACGTAGCCGGGTATCTCACAAAACGGAGATATTTTTCTACGGTTTGGCCTGTTATCTACACGTAGCCGGAGGTTTTTAAAAACCCCGGCCAAAGTGGAGATTTGCGTTTTCTCCGTTTTCAGTATCTGCGTGTGGACGGTTGAAAACTGAGTTTTAAGAGCTTTAACCCCACTATCCGCAACAAAAATGCTCCAACACCACATGTGCGACCTGTGTTTACTCTTGAAAACAGCATTTATTTCCTCAGAGCTGTGTTGGTATCATCCATTGTTAAAGCGCGTCTTGTTTGTTTGCTTTTATAAGCTGTATAACTGCTGCGTGCTGAAGAGAGGATATAAAGTTTCTCTTGGCGGATAGGACTGGGGAGAACTACTGCGCCCTACAGGTTTGCCACGTCTATGAATGTGCTGAAAAACGCATTTATCCGGTTACGTGTGGATGGAGATTTTTTTTTCAAGGAGCAGAGGAAAATTTTCGTTTAAAAAAAACCCCGGCTACGTGTGGACATGGCCTGAGTCCATTTAATATGTACCGGACAAACCCAACAAGGGAGAGTTTGAACAATTGCGGCTGACTATTTCCCCCCCCCCCATTGTACATACGTGTATGTGTGTGTGTGTGTGTGTGCATGTTTGTGTAAATGTTACCCACTTACTTTTCAGCCTACACTTAATCTTTTTCATTTCATTTCATTTATTTCATTTTATTTCATATCATATCATTTTTGTATTAGCTAGTGTTAATTCTTAGATATACACCATGAGTATAAATGACACACTTTTCAAACAATAAATGTGACTGATCATAATTTAGTGACAGCAGTGTAGATCTTAAATAGCCCATATTTTTTAAGAACATTTTGTAACTTTTCTTAGAAACCTCGGAGTGTGAAGGGACACCAAATGAATGCTTTGTCAAAAAACAGAAACTAACAAGTGATAGTGGTCTAGTCTACTTTAGAAAGAGCAAAACTAGCGTGAGAAGTGTTCTCCTTATTTGGGTTATTTGAGGTTCAACAGAGCACATGTTTATGTGCCTTTAAAAGGTAGTCAGAAGCAGCTTTACTGAAGGACGAGTGCTAAAACCAAAACTATTAAAACTTTTGAATTGTTAGCAAAAAGATTTTGATTGATAAAGAGGTTGCAGTTGTGTCAAACTCTGCTTTCTTGGTATACTTACATTTCTCAAATTACTGCTAGTAGAGTGAGTGATATGGGATCTGTGCCATCTGCAAAGTCTAATAAGGCATAAGCAAATGATATTAGAGAAAGGTGATTATATAGGTCTGAGGGGTTTTAGTTCTGACAAAAGGCTTCAAACATTTTGTATAAGCTCCCTCGCCAACAGCTTCCTAAGCTACATCAGATGTTTGGGCTTTATCAGGACTTGAAGTAGTTATTAGCCTAAGCAACAACTCTGCAGAATTTGTTTCCTGTTGAAGAGAATGCCATTAATGAGCTCAACATTTGGTTGTATTGATCCCTTTTATTTATTCTTTGCTGTGTCCTTGAATCAAAACCAGCCGCCTGTAGAAATATGACAGCAGGTTATATTGTAGCTAATTTAAAAGGTCATATGTCTCATAAGAAAGGTTAATACACTCAAAGATTCACTTGAGATCAAATAAAGACACGTACAAAGCTGGTATTATTACAGCTAAGCTGCTAAAATATTTCTAGTGCAGTAAAGGGGAAAAAACTCTATTAAGAGAGACAGTGTCTGCATGGAAATCTTGCTGCATTGTAAGGCTGATGGTTTACTCTGTGTTAAAATACTTCAGCTGGAGGGGTTTTGGGGGAGGGTGGAGCATTTATGTCGTCTACGTGTTTCTTAAATTACACTATGCAGACCATTTTCATAGGGAGAGAAAGCTGGCTCAAGGCATAGCGAATTTGTCTTAAAATACCAAGCAGAAACTGAGATTTTCCTGCTAAGCAGCATCAAAACCGTTTTCTTTGTCTAACATTGTGTATTGATGTAAGTGAAAACCCAATAAATGATCTGGTTTTCCACACAAAAATCAAATGCAAAGTTAAATAACTTGCAGTTTGAAGAGTGATTAAACCAAAAACATGATCTGCTATCACATATTTTTTCCTGCTAAGGTTTCTTGCGAAACTAGCTTTTTAGATAAAAGGTTTTAACATATTGAAGCTGATTCTAGTGTATCTGCTAAATGTAATAGCCATATAATTTAAAAAGGCAATTTTTCTTCAGCATTAACAGGCCATGCAATGTAGACAATTAGCTACTCAAAATCATTTCAGATGTAAACTAGAATTTGCAAAAAATAAAAATCTGTTTTATTGAAATTTTTCGCAAAGGATGCTACTGTAGAGGAGGAGGACAAGAAAGATCTTTGATGGGTGAACACATTTTTGCAAAGAGATAAGATGAAAGTAGCTGGAAGGGCCTCTGCATATATTCTTAAAGGAACACAGTGATATCGGTAAAGCTCTCTGGGTCACCAGAGAGGAACTTCAAAGTCTTTTGCAAACTGTTATTGACTCATGTGAGCTTTTCTTAATGAGATTACAACGTCATGCATTATTTAGTTTTACTCTCAAAAACTGGGTGTGTGTGCATGGAGGAGCAAACTGAAGTCCTGAAAAATAATTAATAACCGTTTAAACAGGTGAACAAGTCCAAATGGCCCCAGGGAAGTGTAGGAGAAATAACAATTCAATGTCATCCATTTAATAGGTTTTTGTTTACGGTCTTGCCAACACTGACAAAAGAGACTGTTCGAATTTACCAATTAAAGTTGTGTAACAACTTATTTGTAGTTTAGCTGGGAAGGTTTTTAATGAGTATTTCAAAGAAGAGCTCATGTATTCAACAGCTAAAAGAAAGTGAAATAAATAAATTAAATTCCAAGTTACTTTGTGAAACTTGTAATATTAATCTATTTTAAAGATCATTGTACTCACATTAATAAACTTAAATACCAAATGAAATTCCGTGGGTCCCAATGCTTTTGTGTTATATTGACTTAAACTTTAGAAACAGCTGGCAAAGTTTGTAAATTTATAATTCATAACTTTAATTGAAGTAACAGTAATAGATGAAAATATTCAGCTATCACACAATGGCCACACTGCATTTAGAGAGATTCTTGTGGTGGTTTGTGATATGGGCAACACTGGCTAAATGAGCAGTTGCCCAGGATAGCAATAAAAAAGGGAGGGCACAAGCAGCGATTTAAATGAACTGTCAGTTGAGTCTTAAAGAACAACACACTCCCTTCCAGAGTCTTCTGCCGGCTAAATTTCCAGTTTGAAAAATGCGGCAAAAAGAGATGTCCGCATCTCTCCTTGCAGGGAGAATCAAAATCAGAATACGTTTTTTCTCATTGCAACCACTGGTACAAGTACTGCATACCACTGTCAGCATATTTCTTCCTGGGGGGAGATTATTTTTTTTTAACCATCCAAGGCCACAGCAAGCCAAATACCAGTTGATAAGAAAATCTTTTGGGTACAGGTGAAATCACTATTCTGTTGCCTTAAACTCTCTCTCAGCATCTCCATACTCCCAAACAACTGAATTTAGTGTGAGTTTCCACCGAGCCGGGCTGAAAGTTTCTGCAAGTTGGTTCCCATTCCTTGTATCAATTCTGAGTTCATAGTGAGCCTACAGCTTAGCTTGTTCAACGCATGAGTCTGAGTCATTATAACCCTACATGTTCTTTTGCGTTGGTCTTCCCAATTTCTGCAAGAATGCGATGCACCAGGACCCCAACTATTTCAAAGAGTAGAAATCTGGTGGCCGTAATTCCAGTTATGTTGATATCTTTGACATCCTCCATGGAAAGCAATGAGAGGGAGATCATTTTCCTCTACCCCTAGGAATCCATCATGTACCCCCAGTTGAGCATTCTGCTCAGGCAGGAGGGCTCCCCGACACCAGCCCTATGATTTTAGAATATTTGTATCAGAAACCACCTATGGTTCTTTAGAGGATTAATGCAGAGACAGGCTCCAAAAATAGACTCTGACAGGACAGAGAGCAGCAGGATAAGACACGAGAGAGAGAGAGAGAAAGAGAGAGAGAGAGAGAGAGAGAGAGAGAGAGAGAGAGAGAGAGAGAGAGAGAGAGAGAGAGAGAGAGAGATGGAACTCTGCCCTTGTTTTATACTCCACAGTGTCAGGAATACAATCTGGCTTCTACAACATGGGCTGATTCTGTAGCAATGCTTATTTCAAATTCTAGTGCAGTGTAAATTAAAAGTAAGTAAAGCTTTAAACTGAGGAGGGCGCTCCACCAACGGTTTTACCTAGGAAACTTATATTGTTATTAAAATGCAGGCCTACTAAAATACCAAAAATAATGACAAGACATGTAGACAGCACTATTAAACACAATTATACAGTTTATCAGAAAAGAAAGTATATTTGGAGGTGAGTTGCACTTTAAGGAAGTTTTTGATTGCTTTGTTGCATGTACAGTCAGATGGGATTTGGTGCCTGTTGCTGAGTTTATTTCATGTGCTTTGTGTGGGAGTCGAGACTACAATGGTTTGTTCTTTCGTTTTTCAGTTTCAAAATAAAAAAACAAGAAAAAAAACACAATAAACTACACAGTTTTTTTAGTTTTTCAGTTTTTGAAAACCAAAAAAAAAAAAAAGTTATATCAGGCGCAAGTAGCACTATTCAAATAAGGAATTTGCAGCTGCTAATGCAAACTGCACCACAGTTAGAGAAAGGAGGAATATGCACATGGATTCATGATGCATCTTTGGCACAAACAAGGGGAGCGTCATATATATCAATTATTTGGCTGGTACAGAATTAATTACTAGTAGGCTAGAATGTTGTGAACTCTGTTTTTTATTTGTCAGTAATAAATGTAATTCATGCGGTGTACATGCGCTGCTCTCTGCTGCAAGCACACATCCTATTTTAGCAGGGATAGACTGATTAAACCTGCAACATGTCTGAATTTTGTTTTTAAAATTTCATACATAATGAAAATTATCATTGTGGTATTGTCTATGATTACTACATTTTATTAATTTGACTCCAGGAAGGTTATCCACTACGGGGGAAACTAATGAGGATTCACCAGGATCATAACTCACTGTGCTCAGTGCGTCTTCACCAGGTGGAGATGTGATGATAGGGCAGTGAGTTATGATGCGTCTTTGGGGGGAAAACGGGGAAATATTCCTGACATAACTGTCAGGTTTATGGCCATTCAAATGTTAATTACTCTTAGGTTATATTGTATGTGAATGACATTTTTCGTTAGTCAATAAACTTATGTTGAATGTGGTGACGTAAAATTTTTCAGAAGTGCTAAAAATAGACGCTAAAACAGCTGGCGCAAACATTTTTATGCTTAGTAAATCACACTGTCCCCGGAACGCCTGCTTATTTGCCTATTCTCCTCCCAATATTTTGCGTCTGCCAGAGTTGTGGACTATGGCACAACAGGAGTAGAAATATGTCTGCTTTATCCTACTTGGTAGTAGCCTAAAATTAAGGATGACAATCACTTTCAGTGTTCCTTTTTTGAAGACCCTTTATTTTTCTTTTGAGTAAAAAAATAAATAAAATAAATAATTTGTTTGTGATTTAAGACTAAAACCTTTCAAAAACAGTTCCAACAAGTTGCCATGTAAGCATTTACCTGGCAACCACAGCTGAGATGTGCCATTCATTTGGAACAACTGCATCAGATTTAAGAAGCTGATTTTAGTAGCAAGTTAGGTGTTAGCGTCAGCACTGTCACTAAGATAGGCGAAGCCTAAATGTATTTCTCTTTACTCTGTTTTTTTTTCACTGCTCTGTTGCAGTTGGATAAAAATGAACCAGCTAGCTTTAATGATTAAAGATAACATTATATGATGTATTTTAATCTTACATGTTTTCATTAATAAATATACACCAACAGTAACAATATAACTAGTATCACGGTTCTTATCAGTATTTTACAAAATATAAAGTTTTTAAAAAGTGCATGAGAAACAAATTATGCTGTGTGTTAATTCAGGTAAATGACGTCACAAAATGCACAAGAATAGGCACATAAGCCAGAAGCTTGTATTTGGAAGGGTACCAATTATCTTCATTATATATCATTTTAGCAGCTGCTTTAATGAATATGCAAATGTAAGGTTTTAAAAAAACTATGAAATTCCAAAGCGGTGCAGTTGTTTTCCCCATTAAATGTCATTTTAAAGCTTAATGCTATTGCTTATTTTCCAAAGGTTTCATGGAGCTGTGTGACTGAAAAAGCTGTGACAGTAACTATGATATAATATGTTTTAGATGTATATTTATCTTAATTTACCTACAGCTGAGAGGAAGAGGTTGGATAAGCTAATCATGAAGGCCAGCTCTGTTCTAGTACGCCCCCTGGATTCATTGCAGGTGGTGGGAGAAAGAATGACTCTGGCCAAAATTACACACAAGATTGTTTCACCTCGTGCAAGAAGATGTTGCTGAGCTGCAGAGCTCTTTCAGTGACAGAATGCTGCATAGGAGCTTAAAGGAACATTTTCACAGGTCCTTCCTCCCTGCAGTTGTCACAACCAGAACTGCTCCTAACAAACTCAATATTCTTCACACTCCTGCTGTAACTTGCCGTTTGACTGATAAATCAAAATTTCTGCGGGTTTTATTTTTACATCTGTTTTCTCGGTTTATATTATTTTAACTTCTTGCAAACAACAGGTTTACTTTTTAATGCTCAACTAAACATGCACATTCTGTAAATATTTTTTGTTTTTAAATGATCCTACTCAGTTCCGCATTGAATTTCTTCATTCTGTTTTTATACATTTTATACTTTTCTTGTGTGATCCTTAATGCTTTGATCATCTGTCAATTTGCTGCTTTTACCACCGAGTTCCCCTTGTGGGACAGTAAGGGATTATTCTATTCTATTCTGTTCTATTCTATTCTATTCTATTCTATTCTATTCTATTCTCACACAAAGAATGTACAAAGGCACAAGATTAACAAAAGGGGAGGCTGCGTTTAGTGAAATGGTCAAAAGAGTTTCAACTGGACCTGGTAAGTCACACTCAGAAAATCCCCTATAATGGAAAAATGCGAGTGTTACTTACACATCTTTTTGACTCACGCTTAATCCACTTATTCACTAACAGTGTGCAATCTTCTAGGTAACACATTCATGACATTCTGATCCCTATGACCTTAAGATAATATGTTATAGATAATTACAAATGTGTTGAACTAAACTTATTGGTTTGATCACAACCTTAGTTGATTAAAACGTGTATAACGTGTATAAAATCTGTATAACTTTTTACTGTGACTTTGGTTGCACTTGCTGCTTTGTGCAAAGTTGGCACAGTGCCCTCGATCCACTTACAAAAATTGCTCAAATTCATGGATTTTCTATTCATGCTTTGTACTTGTCGAGTACAAAGAAACCCAGCATAAGGGAAAAGAGCTTTTTATCTTTGCACATGGAAAAATCTGCAGTTACAGTTATGCTGATTCAACCTAAAATCATCACCAAAATTTTAAAGAGGCCTCTCAAATAGAAGAAGATGGACAGATTTTTTAAAAACCTCTAATCATGCTGTATTTCTATATTTTCAATGAATAATAGTTTGCTTCTCTCAATGTGAGGTGATCTCAAACAGTTAGAGCCAATGTTTGTTTATCCATTCAGGTGCTGATCAGAGGTTAGCTTTTCAGTATTTCAAACTAATTTACAGGGAGGATGGCCAGCTGGCACTGAATTTAGAAAAGCTTTCATAGGTCAGAGCAGATGATTTTGGTTTTTAATGACTGTAGTCTCTTTGTGTCTTGTAGGTTAGGGTTACAAGTTACTTAAAAAAGGTTTTGTAGCCACAGTGGCCTTTTTTGTCCTTGGATAGAACAAAAAGAGAGAAAGACATTTGGAAAATATTCATGGGGCGGGGATCAAACCCAGGCCGGAGATGTCTGAATATGGGGTGCCTGTCTTAACAACTGCGCCCCCCAACATTCCAGTTACAAATTACTTAAACGCTGTTTGATACAAACACAACACTGACACAAAATCACATAAAACCAGAAGGACCTCAAACTATTCTTCTAATCTTTACATTTGTATTTTTTAAAAATGTATATTGTATATTTAACTGTCACATGTTTAGTACTTAGGTAAGGAAGCTATTTCTACTGTCACATACCTTAGCTGCACAAAAAAGATAACCTTTGCTCTGATGAGGAAGGAAGAGCAAAAGATTTGAAGATAGTAATTTATTTCCCCCCCTGTGGTGCCCGCTTTCTTTGTGCTCCAGTTAACATTTATAATAACGATAAAACCTTCCAAAAGTAGATAAAATAACCGTTTTGTCATCATGCAGGTAAAATGGTTCCAGACTGCAAGGGGCTGTTTATAAAATCTCAGATTTTTTTTAATGAAAGCTCAACAGGTACAGTGCTTTGCAAAAGCAGCCTATTCATTCCCCTTTGACTTTTCCCTTTTTTTTCCTACAACAACCACAGAAGTTTTTTGATAGACCAACTCCAAGTAGAACAAAAGTAACTGCAGTTTCAAAATATTTTTAAAAAAATTGAATCTGAAAAATATGGGGGGCTTTATAATAGGCCTCCCTGAATCATTACTTTGTATAATTACCTTTAGCTGAGATTAAATTTGAAATCCTTTGGAATAATTCTCAGCCAAAATTTAGATTTTAACCAATTCTTCCTGGGAAAATAACTCAAACTCAATTGAGCTAGATGGAGATCATCCCTTAAAAGTAATTTAAACACATTCATGTGCATTGATCTAGGGGTCTACAATCTGTCTCCTGAGCATCAAGTGCCTTCCACAATGGCTCTCAATAACGTTGGCTAAATATAATAACCATTAGTTTAAATATGTAGTGACAGATACAGATTTCAGCTGTATTTCTTCATGGAAAATGTGGATTGAATTCTAACTGTATATTGATTTTTTTTTTTAATTTTACATAATTTTATTCAAATATTAACATCTAATTGAAGAAAAAATATTAACCCTGTTTTTGTCATTTTTATGTTTTTTTTAATTATTAAACCTAATTTTAGAAATTAATTTGTGGTTCTTTAAAAAGGACTTCAGGTTTTCCACAGCTGATTTTTATTAAAGATTTAAGTGTCAGGTAACATTAGCAGCTCTAAGTTAATTTTATTTTCCTTAGTTGACATCCAAAATTGCTCCTTGCATTGTAAAAGTTGCACATCCCTGATCTAAACCATTTCCTTGTAGCTCTGGCTTTACTTTTAGGGTTTTTGAAGGTGGACTTAAATCTTTTTCTGTATTTACATCCATTCTTCTTAACACCAAAGCTGACCAGCTTCCCTGTCCAAGCAAAAATAAAGCATCCCCAAAGCATTATCCGCCCACCATCTGACGAATATGGTCCAAATTTTGGTTTCATCTGACCAAAAGCACTTTTTTCTTGACTTTGATACAAGTACGTACCTGCATTGTTCTCTCAGATGTTAAAAGATCTAAATATCTATTTATAAATAAAACCTTGCTTTACATTTTTCCAAAACTTAATTCCTTACATCATTACATACACTGGATTTAGATTAAGTAACTACACACAGATGGAGTCGGTGTAGCATTAAATTGAAAAATTGCACTGTGATTTATTTAGGGATATGAGAGTTAAGGGGGTTGAATACAAATGCATTCAACATATTTTATATTCAACATATTACATTTGCTTTTACATTACCTAGAAATAATACATATATGTCATATTGGTCAGGTCACAGAATCAATTTTTTTACTATGCTAAAATGAGACTTTCAATTGAAGCAAACAAGCAAGTACATATCTGGGCTCTCAACTAAATTGGAATGCTGAACAGAAATGTGCACAAAATTATTATATTTAACTTCCCTTAGCAAGTCAATGTTTATTCAAAGCTGGAGCATGGTGGGAAAAACTCTGGTAATTTTAGCATTAGGTTTTTCATTAGGATGTAGGAACCCTGTAGTTTTGTTTCTCTGCTATTGTAACATCTCTTAAAATTTTCAGAAAAAAATCCCCTTTAGTTTTCCCCTTTGTAGCCTGTTCAAAACACACACAGCCATGTTCATTTGAATGTCTGCTGCTGAAATTTAAAATGCCGGTCAGCTAAAACTTTGGAGCAGCAGCTGCTGCTCTTCCCACTCACTTTTACAGATAACTTGGCTAGGATTTCTCAAGGAGCAGTGAGAAATTCGCCACAATATACTGTGCTCCAAAACTAGAGGTTAGGAATACATAACCCTCCTGTCTGGGGCAATGTGGTGTGGAAAAAAACATGCTGTTTCTGCTAATTCCGTGTGCAGCAAAAACTCTCTAACAAGTAAAAAAAATATCAGTAAGAAAATGTGGGTGCCAGCCAGAGGAAAAAATAACACATGTTGCAGGGTCGAAAGTGATGAACCCAATATGGTTAAATAAGGAAACATGCTGTAATGCCTTATCTGATCACGGCCTTTAAAAGCAGAACAAAATGAATTAGTGATCTTTGTGTGTATGTGGGTATAACTGAGCAATTTTAATTTGGAAGCCATAATAATATCATATTAAGATCCACAAGCTCCATTCAAATCTGCCGGAGGAGTTCAAGGTTTCAGCATAACTGATAACCCAGGTAGAAAATATTTTGCTGGCAATGTCTTAATATCTGCAATACTTGATGATAATAATAATAATAATAATAATAATAATAATAATAATAATAATAATAATAATTTATACCTGCTATTTCCAACTGTCTTTGCGTAAGAAGTGGGGTACACTTTGTACAGCCTCCCACTCTATCAGAGGGCAACATAGAGACACACAGGACAAAAAACACGCTCACACTCTTACCCTGATATGATGTTAGAATAGAAAGGAGAGAACCCATACATGCACATGTAGAACTTACAAACCCCATGCTGTAAGGCAACAGTGTTACTCACTGTGCCACGGTGCAGCCCTAGAAAACAATGATAATATGAGCATGTATGTGCTTATTGTTTTATATATTGTTTCATACCTATACAATATTTATATAAACTGTCTAGAAATTCCTGTGATGGACTGGCGACCTGTCCAGGGTGTACCCTGCCTCTCGCCCGTTGACAGCAGGAGATAGGCACCAGCCCCAACGCGACTCCTTGAGGAATAAGCGGTTCAGAAAATGGATGGATGGATGGATGTCTAGAAATCCATTGGTTAAAATGCCAAAACTTATTAATTAATTAAGATTCTCATGGTGGAAATATTTATGTATTTCAGAGCTACATACCATCCCATTACAGAACAGAGAATAGTCAGAGTAGTGGAGCAACCATCTACCTAACTGTACTTCCAAGTATGATTTCTGAAATTGTTGGACTTGTTTTACATTATTATAATTATATAGCTACATACTATAAGTGGATTTCTAAATTACACTCCAAAGAGAGGTTGTCGTTTGATTGCAAATCAGTTTTAAATCCCTAAAAACTGTTAAAACCTCTTTTAATTGCAAATATTATTATTTTTTATAGGATTTTTTTTCAGCCCGCATTCAAGAAAAAAACGTTTCATCTCGGTTATTTATTAGAAAAGAATTTCACAAGGAAATGTCCAGATACTTGTTTCAGAAATTTTGTTCTTATCCACAGTTCTTGAATATTGCATTGAATAACATGGCAATGTCTGCTTATACAGTTTGAAGGTTGTAGTATGCTGGCTCACCTTGCAGGTATCCTTGGATTTCCTAAGCACACTCTGGTTGCTAATGAAAAACAATAACCATCTACTGTTTAAAACCTATTTTTGGCTAAAGAAACCCTATCAGAGCCCTCTCAAACCGTCAAACCACCATTTACTTAGTTGTTAATCATATTAAAATATCAGATCTTCTCATGGCTGTTTATTAGTTCCTTTAATAGTAGTAGGATATTATTGTAAGTATTTTTAAGTCAAATTAAACTATATATTTAAACATTTACTAATCTACAAACACGATATTTTGTTTCATACATTTATTTTTTTAACTTTTGCGTATACTAATTTTGGAAACTGTATTGTTGTAGGAATTATAACTATTTAAATAAAGCCTTAAAAAATCTTTCCCTTTTTTAAAAACAGACTCATTATGATGTGAAATTACTTTTTTTTTCTTGTTTTCTCATTAATGCCTGCAATGCTTAGCAGCTGCAATGCTTTATGCTTCAAGGAAATTCTATTTGGAGTGAAACTCTTCACCTGAAACTTATTTATTCATTTCCTTCACTTCACTTCATATATTTGTTTGGATATTTATCATAGAGAAAAAAGACTTATTAGACAAAGACAAAAAAAAGGATTCATGTGAAAGCATCAGTGATCATAGACAGCTTGCTTCTAAATTTTACTCAGGCATGAGCAAAGTTAATTCAGATCAGAGGCAGCTCTGACAGTATCACTGCATTTGCCCTTGAGGATTGCCAACAGACTAAAAACTTGTGTTCCTGCAGAAACTTTCATGGCACAGATTAACCCTGCCTCCTGTTGTTTGATCTGGTCAAGTCATGCAAAGTGCCAGAATTATCCAATCCTCATGCTAATGCTCTGGTTATGTGTAAAGTATTTGAAGACGGTACACGGAGCATGCACCGCTCAAGTCGTCTTCTTAACAGCTTCCAGCCTGGGATGATGTCATTTCTTACCCTGCAGTGGAGTAATCTATCTCCTGCTAGCCCTGAAGGGCCCCTTAGGAGTTATCAGTCTTTAATAGTTGTCTCCATTGCAGCTGATTCAATCCGTAACACCATTTCTGGGGCCTGTGCAAGCATAAAACAAACATACTTAATCATTTCTGTCGTTAGAAGAGAAGAAAAATCCTCAGCGAGCCTTTGCTGCTATGTTCTCGGTGCAGAGCATTAATATCGGAGCAGACAAAGTGCTGCGGCTTGCAAGAGGTATGATTACGCACACAATCATGACAGAGGGAGACAGAGAGAGACAGATTCACACACACAACCGCAGGCAAAGAGTCTCACACACTGCTCAGTGTGCCACTTCCTCATCTCCTGCTGCTCTGTCCTTAAACCTCTTCACCCTCTTTGCAGGGAGCAGACACTATGCTCTTTTCTCTTTGTCATGGTAATAACACTAAGCCTAACTGTCCCCTATTCTGCCTGTCAACTTTCATTTATTTTGTTTTCCTTTTTTCTTTTTCTCTTGTCGGTATGCACTGTCAGATTTCTTAGGATATGTTAAAGCCCCTCCCTGTATCGCTGGCTGCTCCTGGAACCAATTATATTATTCGGCCTGCCTATTCCTACATACGAATGGGAACGAAGGGGAGAAAAAAAAAATAATCCAGAACTTTTCCCATTGCTTGCAGCATCACACCTCTCCTAACTTACTCTTGAAATCCCGCTCAGGAGACTTTCCTTCCCTAATCTGTTTTCTAAAAGTCTTTGCAGTGTAGTTTCTCATACTTTCCATGACGTCTCCTTCTGACAGTGGGAATAAGGTTCTTTTTGTTGGCGACACCAGCACACTGCTGTGTGACACATTATCTGGTGTGGTGTGCCACTACAGCAGGACGTCTGCCTCGGAAGCTAAAAGTATTGTCTGAGCTACTCACTTCACCCCTGGCTATCTGCTGTGCTCTGGCTTAAGGCTTATCCTCAGGACTCTGCTGTGCTGCTGGGCCACTGAACACAAACAACCTCACCTTTGTATGCTATGAATCCATGTTCAAACTCCGTCTATATGTTGGTTCACCCATGTCATTTGTTGCAACTGTATGTAAAGACAAGCACCAAACTAGAACATAATTTTGTAGATCAAGGAAAAGGATATATGTTTTTTTTTTAGTTTTTTTTTACAAACTCATACGTAGAAATAGTTATGAGTATGTCACACCTGCCTTTCAATATGTTTGAGTCACTTTACCTGTTAGAACCCCCTTTTGCTGCATGTTCTAATGCATGTCTTTATGTCTATAACTCGACCAGCTTTGCAGATCTGGAGATTGAAATGTGTACCCTTTCATCTTTGCAAATAAAACTCAAACTTAGTCAAACTAGATGGAGAGCAGCTGTCATTTGTTCTTGATTGGATTTACATTTCGATTTTGACTGGGTCATTCTGACAAATGAATATACTTTGGACTGAACCATGTAGCTCTGGGTGTATGTGTAGGACCACCGTCCTGTTGTATGGTAAATCACCACTTGAGTTTTTAAATCTTTTGCATCTTTTAAAAGGTTTTCTTCCAGAAGTACATTGTACCTTGTTAAAGCTCTAAACAAGGTACAATGCGGGGTGTTAAGTGCAATGTGTAACCATTTAAAACATTTAACATTTAAAAACAAGTCCATTAAAAGATGCATAAAGCCACAAAATGTCACTGCAATGCAAACATATATTTCTGTACTTCATGCAATTTACTGTATGTCTTGTGATCCTTGCCCGCTTTGCTAAGGCTGGTGATGAGTCAAAAACAAGAACAAAAATAATCAAATAAAAAACACATGCAAAATCAATGGTAGTTTGCAAAGGCAGTGTTCACAAAACTATAAATGGAGCAGAATATCTAAATAAAGTACAACTGGAGAAAGGCTACTAAGATAAGTTGGGCAAGGAAATCATAGACTTAGAACATATTCAGATGTTCAAATATTTGCTGAGGTCTTGGTATAAATGTATATCACTTGTTTTTAAGGCTCTAATCTCTTGACCAATATTGAAGAAAATTATCTAGGTGCTGGTGCTTCATACTTTAGTTGCTGTAAAAATGTAAAAGAATTAAGAACATGTAGGCTGATGATTTTAACACTTGATGAGACCTTGTTAATTAAAGGTTAATTTGTGTGATGAGAGGTAAATAACATGTATCAGACTGTTGTATGAAACATTAAACTATTTCTGAGATGGTGTAAGACCTCAATGTTTAAAAATCCTATTTGTTCATGTATGTGCAGTGCTAGTTTCCACCACTAGATTTGGTCTCATCTCATCAAAACACCTAATAACACATGTTTGTACTGTCCTCTACATGGCTTGTGACCAAAATGCAAGCAGAACTCCTTCTGGCTTTCTTTTAACAATACACTTTTTCAAAACTAACTAAAATGACTGAAATAGCAAGGGGTATTAAATATGGCCTAAAATGTGCAACCGCAAAAAACACAATTTTAATTATTAATTTCATTCTTTATCTTCATTTTGCTTGCTCCTATATGATAACATTTAAACAAGTTAAAATAGTTATTATTGATTCATTTTTTATTATATACTTATTTATTATATCATTTATATTATATATTTATTATATAAAAGTGGTGCGATTTTTAGAAAGAGATAAGCTGAAAGAAATAAACAAATAAACTGCCTTTTGATAAATATATGCTCTGTGTAGGTTGACAGCCCAAAATTCTGATTAAAATTTCGCTTCTGCATTCAGTTCTCTCCTCAAGTTTCAGCTGAAAAGCTGGCCTATATAATTTGCCTAATCACACTTTTAATAGCAGTGGAGCTGTCAAGGCCCCCCAGAGCAGGGAAAGGCACATATTGGCTAGAAATGCTCGGACAAACACGAAAAAGTGTCTGAAACGTCACTCGCTGAACAAATTGCCCTCCATTGTTGCTCTGTGACACCTGTGAGTACCTTTCTGTAGACAGGGTGTAATTATGGACTCAAAGACAAATGTAGATGGGAAATAATAATGCAAATGTATCTGCTTTAGCATTTTCTTATTTTTTTACAATGACTACTGCATCTTTTTTAAGCTCTGTTTCGACTCTCCATGCTTGTCACTATGAAATGTTTTTTTTTCCTTTTAGTATTATTTGTAGATTGAAAAATATAATTACAATTTAAGCTACAGAAACAAATTCAGTAATGGAAGT
Organism: Apricaphanius iberus; assembly: GCA_028564705.1. NCBI lineage: Eukaryota > Metazoa > Chordata > Actinopteri > Cyprinodontiformes > Aphaniidae > Apricaphanius > Apricaphanius iberus. Next base: position 371,648 of record JAPXFQ010002614.1, read on the forward strand.
AAACAGGTAAAAAGATGAATAAAATCCACTTGACTTGAATGCAAATACAAATGAAATCAAGAATATGTACAGGTTTGCAGTATAACAAACCGTTGGCAGAAGTTTAGCTGCCCAACAAACCTTTTAGGAGCACACTGTTCTCAATTTATTTATCATTTAGGGATTGTTTGGGGCTGTCTTCAGTTTATTGATCTATACAATAGCATTCATTTGATTTAGTCAATTCTCTGCTAAGCTGTTATCAACAAAAATTGTTGTCCTGAGTGGAAGTAATTTTAGCTACACACTGCGGCTGGAATTAATGCCCTGGGCTGGTGCAACTGTCTTTGCCACAGACCAGTGTAGTGAGCGTCACCATGACTCTAAAATTCAGCAACAGCTACTCAATATTTCCCTTTTTTCCCAAGAGATTAATATGTCAATAACGTGAATGTGGTATGAGTTTGCTTTTACTGAGAGAGTTTAACTCTATATCTAATTTTCTCAGTGCTAAACCAACCCCTACTGAATGACTCCTTGGTCCTTTATTCTGAGTAACTTTGTGGTTAAAAAAATTCCCATCAAAATGGGACACCCTCACACACCATTACTCAATGCTAGTTTCTTTTGTGCAAAAAGATGTGATGAGTTGCTCCCAAGCGCCTGTTTTGACATTCTCACTTTCTTTGATTTCAAATGAGTGGCCTGCCGACAAGTTCCCATGGCCATCTGGTGCAAAATAAATAAATATAAGATTATCAACATTCTTTTATCTTCTCAGAATACTAGCTGATTAGAATAAAAGACTGCAAAGAATTGACTTTTAGCATTCATACTTTTAAATATTTTTTGTTTTTGTTAGTTTTGTTAGATTATGTCATTGTATTACAAATACAAGAGAAACTCGAAAAATTTGAATCTCATGCAAAAGTTAATTTCTTTCATTAATTCAATTTAAAAGACGAAATTCATGCATATACTAATATATGAAATATATTAATAGACTTATATATATATTATATAATAATAGACTAATTACATGCAAAACAGGCTATTTCAATCCTGTATTTGTTACTTAGATCTTACGAAAACCCTAAATTTAAAATCTCAGAAAATTAGAATATTGCAGAAAATAATTAATACAATGATTCTGAATAGAGAAATGTCTTACCTCTGAAATGTATAATCATGCATATTTACGGCATTATGGAAGACCAGGATGCTTCAGTTGTGGCCTTAAGCTCTTCTTCATTTTTCGGTCTCATGTCTCACATGTTTCTTTTGGCAATGCCTCATAGTGTCTCTATGGGGCTCAGGTCAGGAGAGTTCGCTGGCCAATCAAACACAGTAATCCCATGATCATTGAACCAGGTTTTGGTACTTTTGTTTGACTGGGCAGGTGCCAAGTCCTGCTAAAAAACGAAATCAGCATCTCCATAAACCTTGTCTGTGGAAGAAAGCAAAAAAGGCTCAAAAATGCCCTGGCAGATGGCTGGGTTGTCTCCGGACTTAATAAAGCACAGTGGACTAACACCAGCAGATGACATGGTTCCCCAAATCAAAATATTCTACCTCCAGACTCTCAACCTTGGTTTCCAAATGAGATGCATTTGCTTTTTTTTTTGCTGCTAGTGCACCCTTTTCTTCCACATAACTTTGTATTAATGCACACTTTGGGAACATCCAACTTCTTTTGCAATTACCTTTTGAGGCTTTCCCTCCTTATTGAGGGTTTCAATTAGGGGAGATCCAGAATAATCAAAGACTTGATTCATTGATAAGCGGAGCCTGATTCAACCACCAATCCCAAGGTCGAATCATCACAGGTGAAACGAGCATCATACCATTTTGGCAATATGGTGATGCTCAATGTCTAATTGCACACAGAACTACTGGTTTTGCATGGTTATATGAAGTAATATACAGTCTGTACATAGATAATACTGTAAAACCAAACGTGACATGCACAAAGCGAATAGTTCAATAAACATTGTGATGGTACCCAGCAAATGAATCACTGGAGGGAGCCTCTTATGGGGCGTTCAGACCACAGACCACAAGTTCAACAAGCTGAACTTCTGCGTTGCTAGCGTCTCTATGGTGCACAGACAGACACCACCACTGACACAACATAACGCAAAGAATAACTAAAGAACATGACTACATTTGGATCAATAATGTAAAATGGATAACTTCGACAATTAACACAAACACACGACCCATAAGTCTTTGCGGCACACAACCGTCCCCCGAGCATCCTGCACATTTAGATAATTCGACCACCAGTCGACTATAGAAAGATTAGACAATTCTGAGTTGAATGTGTAATTGGTGTCAAAACACCCCTAATATCAATGATACTTTTCTGCACAGCTGTCAGGTCAGCAGTCTTCCCCATGATTGTGAATCCTACTGATTTTGAATTTGGGGTTTTTATAATCATCAAAATTGTAACAAATAAGGTCTTGAAATATCTCTTTTTCATGTAATGAATCTTTACCATATATTTGTTTCACCTTTTAAGTTGATCATCTGGATATTTTTTAGGCAAATATGAATCAGGTGTTTGTGTTCTCTTTGGTCATTAGTTTTTTCTTGTAACAGTCCCATATATGCCAGTTTTGCTCTTTCTCTTTCTTATTACTTAACCATGAACATTGACCTCAACTCAGGCAAGTGATTCCTTAGGTGCTGTTCTGGGTTCTTTAGTGACATATTGTATTACTCTTTGATGAGCTCCAGGAGTAATTTTTGTAGAAAAGTGACTCCTGGAAAGATTCAATGCTGCTGGTGTCTCAAAACTTTAGAAATATCTTTCAACTCTTTTTCTGATTAATAAATGTCTGTGACTTATTTTTCTCATATGTTCTTCAATGTCTTTAACTCTGAGCACTGTTATGATTTAGGAGTTTTTGTTCAAATTTTAGGTAGTTTTTTCCTGTTTTTGGTTTAACTTATCATTTTTACGTTATTTCTTGGTATTTATGTTTCTCTTTAGGACTTTAGTTGTTTTTTTTTGGCACTTCCATATTTCCATATTTTCCCATCCCTGCTCTTTGAACTTTCTGTTTTATTTTTATCATTTTAATTCCCTGGTTTAATAGTATTTGTTACTTTATATATCTTGTCCTTAGCTAAGTTTTTTGTTTAGGATTGTTTTCTGTATATTTCTTGTTTCCTCCCTGCTATTTTGATCCCTGACCCAGTTAATTGTTTCCACCTGCTCTGCCCCTCTCACCTGCATCAGCTCCCACTAATTAGGCCTCAGGTTTTTCTCTCATTTGCGCATTCTTACTCAGTCTACTTAAACTCCACGGTTCTCTCAGTTCACTCCCAGTTTGTCATCATTGCTTGCTGTTCTCCCGTTTCTTTAATTTATTTTCTCCAGTCTCCTGTCTATTTTTCTTCATTTTTTTCCTTCTATTGAAATATCACCTATTGATCCTGCTGCATTTAGGTCCTCAATTCACTCAACATGTTTCTGTCATGTTTTTCAGACAGGTTCTGTTTAGAGTTTTTTTGGTTTTTTTTGTTTTACTCAGGTTTATATGATCTCCTTTTATGTGTTTGATGATCTTAAACATTTAAGTGTTATTCAAAGCAATCTTATTTCTCCAAAATAAAGTAAGGCAGCTCAAAGGTTATATAGAAAGGGAGATGCACCATGTTTGACATAAGTAAAAATTGATTCAACAGAACCAACTAAGTCAAGTCTGATTAAACTAATTAACTCATCCCTCCTGTCAGATGTCTACCCCCAGGCCCTCAAAACAGCAGTTATCAAACCCTTACTAAAGAAGAACAACTTGGAAAACACACCTCCTGAGACCTGAACATTGTTTGTTGTGCATTTTTTATTTTTTCTTAGCTGTTTGAGTTTAGTCAGACTTAAGAATAATACCAACATTTTTCCTTTGTACAGGAAGTTGTTTTTAGAAAAAAATACGTCCCCATATGGGGGATTCTTGTATTTTAAAATTATCTTAGTTTTTTTAAATCAGAATGTCTCAATTAGTCTAAAATGTGAATTTCAGCAAGTATTTCTCTCAAAAATCACCGTCCACATATGATTACTATACGTCTATCCTCATGTTATGACACACAAGACACAATTGGTTAAAAACTGTATATGCCATTTGATTTTAACCTTGGACTATTAGGAAATCAAACAACACAGCGGCTGTTTGTTTCATGTCATGTCATGCTAACATGACATGACAATACAAAAAAGTGCAAAACATATAGAGTTGTGGCCATACGTTTTGAGAATGACACAAATATTAGTTTTCAAAAAGTTTGCTGATAAACTGATTTTTAGATCTTTATTTCAGTTGTTTGTGATATACTGAAATATAATTACAAGCACTTCAAACGTTTCAAAGGCTTTTATTGACAATTACATGACATTTATGCAAAGAGCCAGTATTTGTATTGTTGGCCCTTCTTTTTCAGGACCTCTGCAATTCCACTGGGCATGCTCTCAATGAACTTCTGGGCCAAATCCTGACTGATAGCAAGCCATTCTTTCATAATCACTTCTTGGAGTTTCTTCGAATTAGTTGTTTGTCCACCCACCTCTTGAGGATTAACCACAAATTCTCAATGGAATTAAGATCTGGGGAGTTTCCAGGCCATGGACCCAAAATTTAAACGTTTTGGTCCCCGAGCCGCTTAGTTATCACTTTTGCCTTATGGCACGGTGCTCCATCGTGCTGGAAAATGCATTGTTCTTCACCAAACTGTTGTTGGATTGTTGGAAGAAGTTGCTGTTGGAGGGTGTTTTGGTACCATTCTTTATTCATGGATCTGTTTTTGGGCAAAATTGTTACCAAGCCCACTCCCTTGGATGAGAAGCAACCCCACACATGAATGGTCTCAGGATGCTTTACTGTTGGCATGACCCAGGACTGATGGTAGCGCTCACCTTTTCTTCTCCAGATGAGCGTTTTTCCAGATGCCCCAAACATTCGGAAAGAGGCTTCATCAGAGAATATGACTTTACCCCAGTCCTCAGATGTCCATTCACCATAATTTCTGCAGAAGATCAATCTGTCCCTGTAGTTTTTTTTTGGACAGAAGTGGCTTCTTTGCTGCCCTTATTGACACCAGGCCATCTTCCAAAACTCTTCGCCTCACTGTGCATGCAGATGCGCTCACACCTGCCTGCTGCCATTCACGAGAAAGCTCTGCTCTGGTGGCACTCCAATCCCGTAGCTGAATCCTCTTTAGGAGACGATCCAGGTGCTTGCTGGACTTTCTTGGACACCCTCAAGCCTTCTTAACAATAACTAAACCTCTTTCCTTGAAGTAAATGATAATCCTATAAATTGTTGATTTAGGTGCAATCTTAGTAGCCACAATATCCTTGCCTTTGAGGGCATTTTTATGCAACGCAATGATAGCTTCACGCGTTTCTTTGCAGGTCACCATGGTTAACAATGGAAAAACAATGATTTTAAGCATCACCCTCCTTTTAACATGTCAAGTCTGCCATTATAACCCAATCAGCCTGACATAATGATCTCCAGCCTTGTGCTCATCAACATCCTCACCTGAGTTAACTAGACGATTACTGAAATTATCTCAGCAGGTCCTTTAATGACAGCAATGAAATGCAGTGGAATTTTCATGGCAAAGAAGGACTATGCAATTCATCTGATCACTGTTCATAACATTCTGGAGTATATGCAAATTGCTATTATAAAAACTTAAGTAGAAACTTTTCCAATTTCCAAAATTTATGTAATTCTCAAATCTTATGGCCATGACTGTACATTCTCTTCCTCTGCATCTACAACTCTAGCATCCTCGTGAAGAATAAAATTCTTGTTGAGGAATACCTGAGCTACTACTGTACGAAACTCAAGAAAGTTCATGATAGCCTTTCTGGGGGTGCCACTTTCTTGGTAATCTTGGCGATACAACAGCCAGCTGTTCACTAGTGCAAGATCAGTGAAGTGCATCATCATGTGAATGGTAAATTTTTTGGTCCTGACACTCATTTGGTAGTAGCTCATCCTCCTGTCTGACAAGTCTGCTAGCTAGCTAATTATTTCAAAAGCTGAATTTTTTCAGTTGCAAGAAATCATTACTCTTATAAGAAATCCCAAACTTATCTTATAGCTGTAAAAATGTATAACCTAAAATATTTATTTACACTTGTAACTTATGCAAAAAGTTTGTAGATGTACCTGGCCAAATGGCACAGTTAAGAACCTAACATTGTCCTCAAACAAGTACTTCATATTTAGATATGTTTTAATTAATTATTATATTAATCTATTAATATTTTCAATATATGACACAATTGAAAGCCATATGAAGCTACAGACCTTATTTTGCATAAATAATGTACATTAATTTATGAAAATTGTATTTACTTCTTACCTGGCTCTTTTTGTCTATCGAAAGGGACCATTTAAGTTTTTTTGCTGGCATTCCCTCCATTTTATTTTCAGTTAAATGGGGGCAGTGTTGTTCTGTGACCACTAGAAGGTGCTAGCTATGCCCCTGAATGAGGCCAATAGGTAAAAGTTGTGAAAAGTAAATTAGCATGGTGCAGAAAGGCAAAAATGTAATGTTCTCATATGAGGATGCAGGGTCTCATACAGAACGACAGGCCAATCTCTTCTTGAAAAAGCTGTGCTTCAACAACTGGATAAATTCCTATCCATGACCAACTGCTATGATAATTTACAGTCGGATTTCTTTGCACTTCACTGCACAAAATACTACTGGACTGATTGGAGAGCTAGGTCAGCCTCACTGGTACAGTACGCTAGTTTGAGTCCTGCCTGAAGAACAGGGACTTCTTTGTGTCAACAGGCAATGTTTCATCAGAACAAATAGAAATCACATGTGGGGTCCCCCAGAGCTCCATCCTGGGACCCCTTCTGTTCAATGTCTACATGCTCCCACTAATCCAGTTTATAACAGCCAACAACATTAGTTACCATAACTATGCACATGACACTGAGCTGTACATTACACTGTCACTAGGTCACTTTGATCCTATCCAGACCCTAAATGAATGTATTGAACAAATCAATAGCTGGATGTCCCGTAACGTTCTTTGACTGAACAGAAACAACACTGAAGTAATTATTTGTGGCCCTAGAGAGGCACGATCAAGAGTCAGCATACAGCTTCAGTTGATATAACTAGAAACTACAGATCAGGCACATAATCGAGGTGTGATAATGGAGTCAGACCTGGACCTCCAGGGTCACATAAAGGCAATAACAAGATCAGCCTTCAATTACCTTAAGAACAATTCTAGAATTAAAGGACTAATGTCACAACAGGATCTTGAAAAACTCATCCATGCATCCATCTTTAGTTGGACTGACTACTGCAATACCGCCCTCACAGGTCTACCTAAAAAGTTATTTTGACAGCTGCAGCTGATTCAGAACGCTCGCATCCATACTAGAACCAGGAAAGTAGAGCGCATCACCTCATCTTGTTATCTTATATCTTGTTATCTTGTATGCCCCAAAAATCTGGAATAAACTTCCAGACGACTACAAAGCTGCTGAATTGTTATGCTCTTTGAAATCAAAGATTAAAACTCTGCTGTTTAGAGCTGCCTTTGACTAATGTTCTAATTTAAAATTTTGACATAAATTGTCTTTGGATGCTTCTCCTAAATTGCTGTTTTCAGACAAAGGCTTTTTTGTTGTTGATTGATTATCATATTTTATACTTAATTGCTGTTTTTAATTTTCTTACTTTTGCTGTTTTTAGTTTTTTGGCTGTTAACATATGTTTGGTTTCTTCACCACCGGATCATGTAAAGCACCTTGAATTACCTTGTGTTGAAAGAATGCTATACAAAAAAAAGTTGTTATGCCTTGAAGAATGTAGAATCAATTTAGCTGGCAATCAGAGTTTCAACCTAAAGGTCTTACCATGTCCTCAGGGCTCCTGTGTCACTACATAGTGTTTTCATGAAAGGTAAATGCCCAACCTAACTACAAGGGTAATTGAGGGCTTGTGACAGTGGAATAACTTTAAATGTGATGTTCACAGATGCCCTCCCTTTAATCTGACTGATCTTGAGCAACTTTGCAAAACCTGCATATGTAGAAAAGATTTGCAAGTGTAGATGCTACTTTGTCTTGGTCAATCTTCCCGCTAAAATAAATTCAAGTTTGTGGTGGTTACATGATCAAATGGAACAAAAAGTTCATGCAGTATGAATACTTTTGCAAGATGTCCGTAAAAGGCTGGTGTTAGTATTATCTACATCTAAAGTTAGAAAAAAACATCATCCCTCCCTAACTTCAAAATCTTTAGGGGGCTACTATTGACTCCAGCAGAGGGAGAAAAAATTAAAAGAAGTATTTAAAAAAAATCTCTTTGGTTGCCCTGACAGCGCTGCTGTTTAATGTAGGATTGAAATAAATGTGCAGCAGGCTGGTGGTCACACAGTCTGTGTTGACTGAAGCTTGGCTGCTCAAGCAGGGCAGTGCTCATATCTCCACAGCAGCCAATAGTTTATTGATCAGAAAGTGAAAAGCAAGTGATTGTACATGTTGTCATGACACTTCCAGAACCAATGTTCTTGGCAGCATGAGGCAAGACAAGAGCCTGGTGAGGTGTGCTGCAAGACCCCTGTGTACACACAGAGATTCAGCAAAAGATGCATATTATCTGGGTTACTGATGGTTAAGACTCCCAGGTTTTCAGCCCTGCAGTGTTTGTGGATAGTCTCCTTAAAGCTAAGAGAAGAGTTGCAGTGCCTTGCTGAGCTGACCATCTTATTTACATACATTATGTGATTACATTTTTCCTGTATTGACAAAGAACAGGAACTGGTATCAAGGTTGTATATCACATTAAAAAAAATCCTCCTATAAATTCTAATAGCAATATAGCCCTGATAAAAAGTGATGCATTAAAATGTATAAGTTAATAAATAGTCAAACTATTAAGTTCATTAAAATGGTTTGTTTAAAAAATGGTTAATTCATCTAATCATACATTATTAAAAACAAAGTTAATCTCCAAAAAGTATTTGCACTGTTTATAAGTGCATTCATATTTTATTTTTCCATTTTGTTAATGTTACAGGAGAGAAGTGTCTTTTCCGATGCCGGGGGAGTTTTTGAAGGGAGCACGGGTGGTGAAGGAGGGAAGAAGAAGAAGAAAGACGGGGTTTTTTCGGTTCGGTTAGCTTGGAGGTAACAGCTGTGAAGTCTGCTCAGTTTGTGACGAAAAAGTACTCTGTGCTAAGGTTTTTGTCAGTCAGACAATCTACGAAAGCGGGTCTGTCCAAAACGTCTTCAGGGTAAAAGTCACGTTAAGTCTTCTGCTCCCGAAGATTTTAAACTGCTTTTGACGCTAGCTTAGATAGCGGTTAGCTGATGCTAATAACCTCGCAGGAGGACTATAGGCGGCCGTTCGCTAATACAGCCGAACCTATGAGTTTATAGAAGATCGTTACGGAGTGATGCAAAGTGAGAGTGGATCCAGACAGCACTCTGAGCCACCCGGAGGCGCTCAGAGGACCTCTGGCAACGTGGGAACTGCGAAGTTAGTGACCGGGAAAAGGCCGCGGCCGTTTGCTAACCCAGCTAGGCTAGGGGACCTTTGCCTGATCATTACTGAACAGGACGACGAAAGACTAGACCCAGATAGCACTCTGAGCCACCCGGAAGCGCTCAGAGGACCTCTGGCAATGCTGTGAAGATGTTAGAACCAGGTGTGGGCCACACACTTGGAGTAGCTTGTGCGGCTGAGCTGTGACTGTGGGCGCTGGACTGTTTACCACCACTTTAAAGACTATCCAGAGCCTGCCTGCTTGGAATAACTGGACTTCAAACACCAGGTACCTTAACTTTATTTTATTTTGCTCTTAGAGCGAAGCGACATTTCAGTTTTTGGTCTCTACGCTCACAAGCTTCGAACAGGCCTGCAACGTAGGGTTTATTTGGGGTTGCCGGCTTTAGATATAGGTTTGTGTTTAAGTAAACACTGTTAAATGGAAAGCTGTGATTAATATTATGTGAGATCTGGTGCTTTGAACAGCAAGAGGCTGCTATTTGTTTTCCTTTTATTTGAAAATTGCACTATATTTATTTTATTTTATCTATCATTTTATTTAATAAACGGAGGCTTGTTGTCTACATAATATATCTTGTCTCAGGTGATATTTAAGTTTGTGCCTCCTTATTCTGGTGTGTAACTGTGTTTAGTGCTAAAACTGAGTATAGCCTGGGATCCAAAAGATATCACATAAAGGTAAGTGATGTAAGAGGAGATTTATAGAACCCAGAGCCCACCCCTTTAATTCATGGGTAGAAAAGGGCTACATAAAATGGAGGCACCGCTGGGATCTTTTGGGTCTTGGCCGGCATATTAAACGCACAGTAAAGGCACATTACACTACTTTTCAGATTATACACACACAAAACAAAAAAAATAATTAAAAATATGGCAGACCGGGCTGAGCTGGCGTCAGAACTGAAGAGGTGGTGTCGGGGGGAAAGTTTGGAAGAAGCAAAGGCACTCATGATTATGGTTCCAGAAGATGTGGAAATAGCCAAAATAGAGGAGACCCTAGAAACTATTAAATGTTTGGGTAGAGTCCGCGTCAGAGGGCGAATGTTCCACACAACTCAAAACTGCATAATGGCATTGTGCGAGTGCAGAGAGGATTGTACTGACACTGTACCACCCGAAGTTCTTCATGCTGAAAGTGGGAAGAGTTGGCCACTAATCACTCTAAGGGAAGTGTCAGTTACAAATGATTTTGGTGCCAAGCTGCAAACCCTCCTAGATGCTGAAGGCAAGACCATTGAGGACATTAAAGAGCTACTATCAGACTCTGCCCCTAGAACCGATGTCACTGAGTCTATCCTGCTAGCTGTTGGTGACATTTTGGAAAAGTCGCGTAAACCACAGACCGAAGGGGGTTACCGGCGTTTACGCTTATTCTCAGGGAACCTGCCAGTCCCACTGAATGAGGAACCATTCGACCACTGGCTCGAGCAAGCATGGCTCATGGTCGAAGAAAGTGAATGTTCAGATAGGGAAAAATGGCGTAGGTTGATGGAAAGTTTAAAGGGGTCTGCACTGGAAATTGCGAAGTCAGTCTGAGATGCAGACTCAGATGCCAACCCAGCAAAATACCTGGAAGCTCTAGAAAGCGCATTCGGCACCGCAGAATCAGGTGATGACCTCTATTTTGCTTTCTGGTTAATGCAACAGCAACCAGCAGAAAAACTGTCAGATTTTTTAAGGCGACTGGAAAGAGCCCTTACTAAAGTAGTACAGAGAGGAGGATTGCCAGTTGACTGCAAAGACAGAGCTCGCTTGGAACAGCTTCTGTGAGGGGCCATCACTTCAGATCTCATGCTAATACAGTTACGCCTACGGGAAAGAAAGAAAACACCCCCAACATTCCTGCAGCTCCTAGGTGAAATTCGTACAGAAGAGGAGTATGAGGCTTCAAGAAAAAAACTCAACACATCGGTTCATACTGTACAAACAAGGCAAACAGCAGATGCCAGCCATGCAGAACTGCAAAGTCTGAAAGCTGAGGTCAGAGAACTCAAGACCAAGTTAACTTCCTGTATGGCGGGTGTTCAAGACATCAAGGAGAAAAGCTGCAGTAGTCCAACTGTGTCCACATTGCAACCAAGTGAACACCAAAGTGACACTGAGCTTGCTGCATTAAAGAAACAAGTCAAAAGACTACAACAGAAAGTGGCACAAAGAGAAGTTGGCCTGGATACCACAGCAAAACAGACTACAGTAACGGCGGTGGAAGTAAAGCAAAGAACGTCTCAGCCCAACAAAACTAGACAACAAGCAGAGGAACAGTTCTGCTACCGATGTGGGGACAAAGGTCATTACATGGCAAAATGTCACAATCCAGAGAATCAAACCAAAGTCATCCGGAAGCTCATCCAATCACTAAAGACAATGAAGGGCAATCAAAGCACTGAAACAAGTAGCACTCCCACTACCAACTGCAATGTCAAGCAGGGTCGACTGACTTACCCCACTGCAGTGGGAATCCCCGAAGGACTGATTGGACCACCTAGTCTTGTGCCTATAAAAATCAATGGACAATCCTGCGATGCCCTATTTGACAGCGGATCTCAGGTTACCATCATCTTTGAGTCGTGGTACGAAAAGCATCTGTCCTCTGTCCCTGTGCAGCCAGTTGCTGGTCTAGACCTCTGGGGTTTAAGCGAGTCAAATGTCAGTTACCCCTATCGTGGCTATGTGGTGGTTGAGTTCGAATACCATGCTAAAGTTACGGGCACCAACCACACAGTAACGGTGTTGGTGCTAATTTGCCCAAGTCCAAAAAAAGAACAGATTCCAGTGATTGTGGGCACAAACACCAGCCATGTGCGCAACCTGGTGAAGCAATGCCAAGAAAAAGGTTTTGACATTACCAGAGTCCTTGGTATTCAAGCCAACCGTGGCCAGAGAAACACCCTTGCAGGCTCGGTTTCCTCAACCTCCGGTGATGATGAAGTTGGCAAGGTGGTATGGAAAGGTCCAAGCCCTTTAATCCTGCCTCCTGGAGAGGACCTGCATGTCTCCTGTATAGTCGACTTCAAGCAAACTGTGGACAAAGAAATCCTAATGGTGGAAGCTTCTCCATTAGCTCCATTACCTGGGGAGGTTCTATTACAGCCTATGGTGGTTCCTGCCAATGCAGTACAGGCTAACAACTTCAGAGTCCTAGTGCATAATCAGTCTGCTAAAGAAACCATCAGTCCTGTGGGTACAGTCATGGGTCTCGTGTATCACACGGAGATCGTTATTTCCATGCCTCTCCAAAAGGGTGAACCTCCCAAGTTTGACGGCAGTCAGATTAAGTTTGGTGACTCCCCAGTGCCTGAGGAGTGGAAAGTTGACTCCGAAATAAACTTGCTGAACGTTCCAAAGTTTTCTCGGTCAGTGAGTGGGACGTTGGCCTACCCAAAAATGTGGAGCACACTATCCGGCTGTCTGATCCAAGACCTTTTCGTCAGAGATCCCGACGGCTGGCTCCGGCCGACATAGAAGATGTCAGAAAACATCTACAGGAGTTGCTGTGTGCAGGCATCATCAAAGAATCCCGCAGTCCTTATGCATCACCCATAGTCATCGTTCGCAAGACAAACGGAGCTATAAGGATGTGCATAGATTACAGGCTACTGAACAGCCGGACTGTGCCTGACCAGTACACAACGCCCTGTATTAATGAAGCGCTCGACTCCTTGTGTGGGAGCATATCGTTCTCTGTACTGGACTTACGTAGTGGCTACTACCAGATAGCGATGGCAGAGGAGGACAAAGAGAAGACGGCATTTATATGCCCTCTAGGTTTCTTCCAATTCGAGAGAATGCCTCAAGGGATAAGTGGAGCTCCGGCATCTTTCCAAAGATTAATGGAAAAGACAGTCGGGGACATGAACCTCCTCCAAGTCCTTGTCTACCTGGATGACTTGATTGTCTTTGGAAAGTCGCTGGAGGAACACGAGGAAAGGCTCCTCAAGATTTTGGATCGTCTTAGAGAAGCTGGTCTAAAGATCTCCCTGGACAAATGCCAGTTCTGTCAGCCTCAGGTGAAATACTTAGGCCATATTGTGTCTGCTCTGGGTGTGGCTTCTGACCCACAAAAGATTGAAGCCGTCACCACCTGGCCACAGCCCCAAGATCTAAAGACTCTAAGGTCTTTTTTGGGTTTTTGTGGGTACTACCGCCGGTTTATAGCCAATTACGCTGCTATTGTGAGACCACTTACAGAGCTGACTAAAAGCTACGCCCCAACCCAAAAAACAAAGAAAAAGTGCCCAGATCCTTCCAAGATCTACCGTAAAGAGTCCGAGCCTTTCGGTGAACGGTGGGATGACCTGTGTACCCAAGCTTTCCATCAAATAATCCACTGTCTGACCCATGCACCAGTGCTAGCCTTCGCAGACCCAGACAAGCCCTATGTGCTTCATGTGGATGCTAGTTTTAAAGGACTTGGGGCAGTCCTCAATCAACAGCAAGATGATGATTTGAGGCCTGTTGCATTTGCTAGTAGGAAACTGAGTCAGTCTGAAAAGCGGTACCCCATACACCAGCTGGAGTTCCTGTCATTAAAATGGGCAGTGGTAGACCGTTTTCACGACTATCTATACGGAGCTCGTTTCACAGTGCGCACCGATAATAACCCTTTGACGTATGTGCTCAGCACGGCCAAGCTCAGTGCGGTGGGCCACAGATGGCTTGCTGCTTTGTCAACGTATGACTTCGATGTTCAATACAGGCCGGGCAAGCATAATATTGATGCGGACATTCTCTCTCGAAATTTTCCCGACTCAGATACAGCCACTGAATGGGAGACCATACCTGAGTCAGCGGTCAAGTCGATTTGTCAAAGTGTCTGAAGCACCCGACAGTCCTACACGGTGCATTGATCAAATGGGGGCTTCTCCAGGCTGTGTTCCAGACATTTATGCATTCCCATGCGAAATGGAACTTCAATCTCTGGAACATATTCCAAAAGCTGATCTCGAGAAAGCCCAGAACAGAGATCCCGTAATTGGACCTGCCATTCAAGCACTCCAACAGAACCAGTGGGCAGACGCAAGTCCTGAAACAGCACCTGTGAAACGGGAGAAAGATAAATTGACCATGAGAGATGGATTGCTCTATCGCATCACCAAGAGGCCTAGTGGCGAAGGGGTCGCTCAACTTGTCCTACCCAAACATTACCATAGCATCGTGCTAAAGTCGGTCCACGATGAGTCAGGGCACCTAGGCATAGAAAGAACGATTGACCTACTTCGTAAGAGGTTCTTTTGGCCTAAAATGTCCCAAGATGTTGAGCAACACATCAAAAACTGTGGTGAATGTGTCACACGTAAGTCTCCCATCCAGAGAGCTGCCCCGCTACACCAGATTTCCAGCAGTGGTCCTATGGACCTGGTGTGTATAGACTTCCTCTCCATGGAGACAGATTCCAGAGGCATGGGAAATGTATTAGTGGTCACCTATCATTTTACGCGCTATGCCCAAGCATTTCCAACTAAGAATCAAACCGCCCAAACTGTGGCCAAAACCCTAGTTGAAAAATATTTTGTGCACTATGGGTTACCGGCCCGTATTCATTCCGATCAGGGCCGTGATTTTGAGAGTCGCCTGATTAGAGACTTGCTCAAGAATATGGGGATAAGGAAATCACGGACTACCCCTTATCATCCGCAGGGAGACCCACAGCCTGAGAGGTTCAATCGCACGTTGCTGTCTATGCTTGGCACTCTGAGTATGGAAAAGAAGAGGCAGTGGAGTCAACATGTCCCTTACCTGGTCCACGCATACAATAGTACAAAGTGCGATGCGAAAAGTTTTTCTCCTTATTTCCTCATGTTCGGCCGAGAGGCAAGACTGCCAGTGGACCTGTGTTTTGGGACGTCACCCGACAAAACTTCGGAAAGTCATACCCGTTATGTCTCCAAGTTAAAAGAAGATCTGCACCAAGCATACCAGTTGGCCTCGGAGACCGCCAACAAACTACATCAAAAGAACAAAGCCGTTTATGACAAAAGAGTTGTTTTCCAGTCCCTGGAAGTTGGCGACAGGGTCTTATTAAAGAACTGGGGCCTGAAGGGGAAGCACAAGTTGCAAACAAGATGGAGTCCAATACCCTACCAAGTCGTAGGGAAACTGCCAAATCTTCCTGTCTACCAGCTGAAAAAGGAACATGGAAGTGGGAAAGTTAAAACAGTTCACAGAGATCACATCCTGCCGGTTGGACAGCAAGTGAGGTTGCCAGTTTTTGATAGAGAGAAGAGTTGTGCAAAGACAAAAATCAAGGCCACAAAACAGACCAAAGTTGTGCCTGAGTCTCAAGTGCTGCAAGATACGGATTCATCCTCGGATTATGAGTACTACGAACCACGAAAACCATACTACACAAGAGAAAGAGTACAAGATGGGATACAGCATGCTCTCGGATCTCCTGATATAGCACAAGAGAACTTCACAAGTGACCAAAGCCGGTACCAACATGAAACATCCTCGGAAAAAGAGAGTGCCTGCGAAGAACCTCGGTTGGAGGATGTTCCAGAATCGGATATGGAGAAGGAACCTGAGGCCACTTCAGGACAGACGAATCAAGGGGAATCGGACCAAGATGGGGTGGAAGTCCAAGAGCCTCCTTTAGAGCCAGAGAAGGACGCCAGACCACCCTGGTCTGCTTTAAAAGTCCCAAAAGTACATGCACCACACAACCAATTGGCCAACGCTCCTAGCAGTAGGCCTAAGAGGACTGTTAAACCGGTTATACGTTTAACTTACGATGAGCCGGGTAAAGCCAAAGACCAGCCAATCACTATCATTCATGGGGGGATGGTGATTAAGATTGGACAAGATTAAAATGCATAGTACATGCAATATAGCCCTGATAAAAAGTGATGCATTAAAATGTATAAGTTAATAAATAGTCAAACTATTAAGTTCATTAAAATGGTTTGTTTAAAAAATGGTTAATTCATCTAATCATACATTATTAAAAACAAAGTTAATCTCCAAAAAGTATTTGCACTGTTTATAAGTGCATTCATATTTTATTTTTCCATTTTGTTAATGTTACAGGAGAGAAGTGTCTTTTCCGATGCCGGGGGAGTTTTTGAAGGGAGCACGGGTGGTGAAGGAGGGAAGAAGAAGAAGAAAGACGGGGTTTTTTCGGTTCGGTTAGCTTGGAGGTAACAGCTGTGAAGTCTGCTCAGTTTGTGACGAAAAAGTACTCTGTGCTGTGGTTTTGTCAGTCAGACAATCTACGAAAGCGGGTCTGTACAAACGTTTCAGGTAAAAGTCAGTTAAGTTTCTGCCCGAAGCTTTTAAACTGCTTTTGCCGCTAGCTTAGCATAGCGGTTAGCTGATGCTAATAACCTCGCAGGAGGACTATAGGCGGCCGTTTGCTAATACAGCCGAACCTATGAGTTTATAGAAGATCGTTACGGAGTGATGCAAAGTGAGAGTGGATCCAGACAGCACTCTGAGCCACCCGGATGCGCTCAGAGGACCTCTGGCAACGTGGGAACTGCGAAGTTAGTGACCGGGAAAAGGCCGCGGCCGTTTGCTAACCCAGCTAGGCTAGGGGACCTTTGCCTGATCATTACTGAACAGGACGACGAAAGACTAGACCCAGATAGCACTCTGAGCCACCCGGAAGCGCTCAGAGGACCTCTGGCAATGCTGTGAAGATGTTAGAACCAGGTGTGGGCCACACACTTGGAGTAGCTTTTGCGGCTGAGCTGTGACTGTGGGCGCTGGACTGTTTACCACCACTTTAAAGACTATCCAGAGCCTGCCTGCTTGGAATAACTGGACTTGAAACACCAGGTACCTTAACTTTATTTTATTTTGCTCTTAGAGCGAAGCGACATTTCAGTTTTTGGTTTCTACGCTCACAAGCTTCGAACAGGCCTGCAACGTAGGGTTTATTTGGGGTTGCCGGCTTTAGATATAGGTTTGTGTTTAAGTAAACACTGTTAAATGGAAAGCTGTGATTAATATTATGAGAGATCTGGTGCTTTGAACAGCAAGAGGCTGCTATTTGTTTTCCTTTTATTTGAAAATTGCACTATATTTATTTTATTTTATCTATCATTTTATTTAATAAACGGAGGCTTGTTGTCTACATAATATATCTTGTCTCAGGTGATATTTAAGTTTGTGCCTCCTTATTCTGGTGTGTAACTGTGTTTAGTGCTAAAACTGAGTATAGCCTGGGATCCAAAAGATATCACATACAGGTAAGTGATGTAAGAGGAGATTTATAGAACCCAGAGCCCACCCCTTTAATTCATGGGTAGAAAAGGGCTACAGCAATATAAATCAAGACACTTGGTTTTAAATCAGTTTGCATACTGACGTCATGCATCGCATATTATTGTTGTATACTGTACTACTGTGATCACCTAATTTACAAATGTTCGAATTCCAAGGATTGGGACTTTCTTCCTGTCTTTTAAAGGGGTCTTGCTCAATAGTGTTTCAGGCTTTCTCAAGGTCTTTTTAAAGTTTTTTTCTGAGAACTTTGGCTTTATTTTCATTCTTTTTTTGTCTACTAAAGGAAAATGTGTTAAGCAGATCAACAGGATCTGAAAGGTAAAGCGCTCAAGATACCAATTTTTTAGTAGTAAAATAGGATTTAAAAAAATATATAACATACTTAATATTTTGGTTGGCTCAGTTAAATTTATAACCCGATTCTAAAGCAAGCCAAAAAGATAGTTTTCTTGGAACACTGTGTACGCCTCAACTTCCACCCTTGTTGCATATTACCATGTCGTGACTGTCAGTATGGTCCGCCTCCTCCAGTGTTGCCAACTTAAAAACTTTGTTGCTATACTTGGTGACTTATTAGACCCCTCTGGTGACTCTTTTTGGAAACAGAGACTAGCAACGCATCTCGATACTTTTTTTGGTGTTATTAGAGACTTTAATGGACTCTGATGTGAAGCAAGTATCCTTACTTATCTGAATGAGCAGTGGTACTGATCCTCTCCCATTCCTGAGCGCTCACAGCAAGCAGGCAGTCCTTGTGCTGTAACCTATATAAGGCTATGAATGTTGAGTCGGACACAAAACCTTTTTCAGGGGGACGTTTTCTGATAGTGCTTGCTGTGTCTACAGTTTAAAATGATCCCTGATTGGCATACATCATTGTAATCACAAGACCATTTGCTTTCCATTGATGTATAATATGTATATGTACAAAAAGGTTGGTCAAGAAGATCACTGGATTTAAACCCGGAAGTAGGCTACATTTAGCCTGCAGAACATAGGAGCACAAAGAGATAATAGTATAGAAAAATCACTACAAATTACTACATCCATCCACTGATCTGTTTAATGCATTTACTTAGAGTTTGGATGGGTTCAAGTCACCTTGTGACATTGTAATATAAAGTTTGGTATCATCTGCATATTTCTTATTGGTTGTTGGCGAGGTATTAAATGGGGGGCAGCACCTGATTTTAATGTTTAACTTCTAATTTCTTCAGACTTTTTTTACTTTAAGAGGCACAGTTCTGCTGAAAATCATATTAAGCCTTGTTAACCCTAAGCAGAATGGTGCGGCTCGGTCCTGTCTGGTCTGCCTTTTTCTGTCCCCTCTAAAAGCGATCCTTCGGCCAGCCAGTTCTAGTCCATTAATGGCCCCCTTCAGTTTTAGTAGGACAATGGTCCAATATGGTAAGGGCGGAGCTACTGGCGTCACACAACACAATCCTTTGATTGGGGGAATGAAAAACATCACTGCTTGCGACAAGCACTAGACATAAACACCAGTGCTGTTGCTTCATCTTATCGCCTCATTGTACATGGAAAAATGTTCTCTTTGCCACACAGAGACCATTCATAAACACTGCAGTAAGGTTTGTGTAAAGAAAAAAACAAAAACCAAGCACGAGCTGCTATCTTGACTTACTTGTTTTATTGTGTCATGATTCTCCCTGCACTAGTATGATTGCACGGTACAAACCCACCTGCCCAGTGTGAGTCCAGTTGTCTGTGGAAACGCTCCCCTGAATACACCTGACCGTAAATTAGAAGACTCGACTGGACAGAGCAGCATCGTTCTGCTCAGTGGAAATGAGACTTTTTATGACTCCTCCATAATTCCTGAAAGCAAAGTGGTAGAGGTCTTAATCTATCTAAAATGGTAATGAGGACTGAAACAAAGATGATTCAAAAAAATCATTAAAATGCAGATAATTAATATAACAGTCATGCTGATGATGACCTGCACTGTATATCAACATAATAAGTTTTATGAATTTGGCCAAAAGCAAAGGGGGAAATGTGTCTTTCAGGCAGGCTGCTTGTAAAAACAAGACAGACTGATCAGATTTAAAAAAGTTTACTTGTTATGTTTTTGTTATGCAGCTGAAACACCAGTTGGGTAAGTGGCCTTATTAGGACAATAGAAGCTCTTCTTTAAAAACTGTCAGACACAGGAAAGAAAGTTATTAAAACTCCATCCAGTTTACAAATAAACATTTGAAAGTCCCTCAGAAACTTGAAAGAAATGTTACTTGTATCCACTTTTATAGATAATAAGCATAGTCTGGCTCCTTGATTTATCTGCTATAAGTCAATAGATAAAGCCACACATAATATCAATATGATATAAATTGTGTAATTACTAAAACAAATGAGTATGGATCACAAAGTTATATAAAGCGACCATGTTCATTTGATTTTTCATTTGAGTTTGCATATCTTGCCCTCAGTCATCTTGCCTGTTTTTCATGAGATGAAACAAAGCAGCCGTGCCACAGTGTATACGAACGTTTCATCATATCAGAATAACAACTGTTCCTTCTTATGCCACAAGCCACAGTATAGAAAATTCACAGCTGCCTATGTTTAAGGCTCTATTAATTCCAGCCATGACTGCTGACAGATGAAACAGCTGGCAATAAACTATTTTGACAGTCTTGTGTGTTGCGAAGAAAAAAAAAAGGCAGTTAAAGTTAGGCGGCCTGAATTTTGGTTGCTCTGTCATCACTTGTGTTGCTTTTCCCCAGCTCTGCCAAAGACATCACATCAAAAGAATAAAGACAGAGAGAATATTTCATCTCCAAACTGTTCACTTAAGACTGTTTCTCAGGACTGCTCAAGGACTAACAGGTAGGCTTTTTGCAGGGGCCTCCTGCTCACTCTGTACTTTCACTGACATGAAAAATTCAATGAATGGAGCCTGGATGAAACAGCTTAGACTCACAGTATGTTTGGTTTCCTGTAGGGATACTTGGTCTGCTTAAACACAGTAAATCATTCTGTTAAATATGTAGCTTTTTCAGACCAATCCTCTCTCGTCGACTCCTGATGAGTTTATTAAACACTTAAGCTAATAACAGTGCACTTAAAGGCCAACTTTGAAGCTCCCCACCCTTCCTGCCTGTGGATCTAGCACCTCTTGGGGGCAGTAGAGACATCAACACTTCTTTAATGTCCCTTCTGCATGTGAGCAGCAAGGTCAAAGCAGTGTTTAAACTTGGCCCACCAACTCATGTGTCTTAGCTTGCCCAGTTTAGCTTTAGGCAAAGATTATCACCATTTACAAGCTACTGATACAATCCACTTTTTGGTTCCGGGCGATATGTAAGTAAAGCTCTTTCCTGCTGAAAATAAACATCAAGCCATTTAAAAAGCCACCTGAATGATTTACAGCCAAACTATACTTTACTGCTAAAGGGTTTAGAGCTGTTTGAGGAATTTTAGCTTTAAACATTTTAAAGGGGAGTAAATTCTTATCTGAACCTTCTTTTTTTTTACACTGCATGCTATCTGGTTGATATAAATTGGTCTTTTGGGAAGCAATTCCTGCACCATTTATTGGGTTGTTTCTACTGAGGCGTTCAACCAGACAATCCCTCAAGGATTCACTTGTGTGTGATATGAAGCTTTGGGTGTTCTTGCAGAATTCTTTGATGCTTGTCCCCTATGTGGTCTGAGTCTGTTTCGATTGAGTAACGGCATTATAAAGCAACAAACGCTCTCTGGGTTTGATGCAGTCTATAAACAAGTTACATGCAGCTTGATTGTAATGATGATTTGGCACAGAATAGAAACATCAGTCGGAGTGAGGCTGAAAGTGGCCCAAAACAAGCTGCTTGGTTATGTTGTTGTAAACTGCAAACACATAATCTCAGTTTCTTAGGTGAAACGGCTTGATCAGACTTTTGATAAATCAAACACTGATACTCTGGAGAAATCCCTCGACCAATTAGTATAATGCTTAAGACATGATTTTTATATTTATTTTTCATTTGCATAAAAATGTACATTGCCTTCCAAAAGTATTCCCAATGCTTGTATTTTCCCACATTTTCTCACCTTCAGTGCTTCAACATATTTTTATTTCTTGCAAATAAAATAAAAATATTTCGGTATGGCATTCGTTCTCAGTCCTCTTTTTCTCTAATACCCCTAAATGAATTCCAATATACCCAGTTGCACATCTACAAATTTACCATGGCCATCCCACTGAAATGTGACAGGCTGGACAAGGAAGAAAGAAGCGGCCAAAGGGTCTCTGGCGACTCTGGGAGGAGCAGGTTGTCAGTCCATTGGGCAACAGGCAAACACAGTTCAAACAACTATGTTCAGCAGGGCAACAGTCAAATTCTTGGACTGTGGTAGGAAGTTGGGAGTACCCAGAGAGAACCCATACATGCATGGAAGAAAATACAAACTCCATGAAGAAAACGCAGGGATTTGAACCTCGTAATTCTCACTACACAACAAACATGAAGAAGGAGGTGCTCTGGTCAGATCAAACTAAAATATAACTTTGTCAACTACATGTTAAATGCTATGATCTACTGTATGTATGGAGGAAAACTAACACTGAATCTCACAGTAAAAAAAATGAACAGCATCATGCTGTAGGATACCACTCTCTAGCAGGGAGATGGAAGCTGTTTGACTGTCCAGAATTGACTGGAAGATAATTGGAGTACATACTGTACCGAAAGACAAGTTGTTAGAGACTTTAAAAGAGTGCAGACTGTGCCAAATGTTAAACTTTCAGCAGGACAATGACTCCACCAGCCAGCCAGCCAGCGCCACAATGGAATGGTTTCATTTAAAGCATATTGTGTTAGAATAGTCTAGTCAAAAGGTAATTGAGAAACTGTGGCAAAACAGAAGCTAATTCTGAAGCTAATGTCTCCTTTTCCATACACATTACTTTGTGCTGATCTGTCTCACAAAGTACCAATGACTTTTACTGAAGTATTTTGGATTTGGATTTATTTTATTTATAACAGGGACAAGCACAATAATACTCTGATCAAGACAGAGTCAGGACAGATGCTTTGTGCCAGGTTCTAGCAGATTGCCACCTGCAGTCCCTGGGTAGGTGTTTTAGATGTAAAATGATTAAAAATAAAAAAAACTTCAGAGGATTTGAATACTTTTACAAGGGACTCAAAAAAAAAAAGAATTCTAACATAAAACATGATTTATTTTTATCTGCCAAAACCACAGG
This sequence comes from Apricaphanius iberus, assembly GCA_028564705.1. NCBI lineage: Eukaryota > Metazoa > Chordata > Actinopteri > Cyprinodontiformes > Aphaniidae > Apricaphanius > Apricaphanius iberus. The sequence continues at coordinate 394,632 of JAPXFQ010002614.1, forward strand.
GAAATTAAATGAAAAATTAATCAATGGGTTCATACTTTTACCAGTCAGAAGGCAAACTGTGTTTGAATAATCAGCATCCTATACATACAAGCTTTGATGGACTTTAGGTAAGCTGCCTGGGATTGGATTCTTCTTGCATCTGTTAGATACAGACTTGCATACTTCTTCTTTTTTCATAAGAATATCAAGGAATGAAATTAAATAAAATTTACTGCAGTAGATGTTTTTGTTTCCCTCCTTAACAACTCTGCCAAGTTTGATTTATCATGTTTATCAGAATCGCTAAAAAACACCTGCAGGCAATAGACCAGTGGATTATCTGATCAACTTGCAAATATTTATCTTAAAGCCTCGGCACCTCTGCCAAGAAAGCCTGGAACATACCTTGATTAAAAAAGATGAAATCATCCACTCGTAAGAAAACAAAGAAACTCATTACTGTTAAAAATCTCACTAACCCTAAAGTCCAAAACATTAATATTAGCCTGAAGAATATGCCTTAGTTTTTTACACACACATTTACTTGGACCAACCTGTAATGTTTTCTTTGCTCTCTCCAGTTCAATGAAAATTGATCTTAACTCTACTGAGGTAACAGCTGGTAAATGTTTCTTACATATTCCTTCCATAATAGATACCAAATCAAAGACCATCAAGCTGTTATTGTTTTATTTATTTCTCCTGAGGCCTGAGGAGGACTCAGCTAAGAGTCCCAGGGCGCCGGGGTCGAAGTCATCCAGCAGTGGCCTCCGTCTGGCATTTTACCCAGAGCACATCCTGTGGGAGTGGGAGCTGTGGAGCCGGCTGTGCGACCACATCAAACAATGGGTTTTTGTTGTAAACAAAGCCAGGGCAGCTTGCCGGGGGCCCTTTCTTTCTCTCTCTCTCTCTCCCGTCTCTCCCTGACACTCATGGCCCCCTGTCTGGCCTGTAGACTACAATTCTGGACTATCCGACGGTGTGCGCTACACCGCACCACAGAGACTCTCTTCCATTTGTATCTGTGCACATGAACCTGGCAAGATAACAGACAAAGTCAAATTTACTAGCAGCAAAAGCAAAGGGAAAACTAAAGGTTTGCCCTGAGAGGAAACAAAATCACCGGAACAGTTGTTTCCCTGCATTACGCATAATGTCCTTATGTTTGCTTATCTGTGAATTTTAACTTCGTTTTGCCGCTTGTTTCCAGGAGTAAGAGTGCCAGTTGTGAATAAAGTAATGTGCCGTTGTGTTCCTAAAACATTTACTTTATTTTTTGTGAGCTCAGTTTTCTTTAAGTTATTTCTGAGTGCTGAAAACAACATTCCTAGTTTTCCTTAAAGCTGAATAGAACATTAATAGCTGACAGATGCAACCAGGAAAAGCACCCCGCGGTATTTACAGTCAAGGAGTGATGGTGAAAGTAAAGATTTTAGCCTGAATGACAACTTGCATATAGAAAGAATGAATTGGCTTGATTATTTCTCCTCTTGGGGTGATTATTTAAACTGTTTCATATTCCTTTTTTTTATTTCCCCGTAGCTTACATACTAATGTGATTGTTTGTCAGAATGTCTTTTGATTACATTTGGTTGTTTTGTTTTGTATACATTGGTTAGATTGCACTTAACAGACAAAAATGAATATGAATATAACAAATGTATTTAGAAGTGAATAATTTTTGATTCTGCAGTAAATTGCAGTAGGAGGTGATATTCCCTTGGTCACATGTCCTTTAGCAAGACTTTGGCTGGCAGTTTGTCTTCTTTATTAACTTACTTTTTAAGTTTTACTGAACTGTCAGGAACTCCAAACATATACTGAATCTGGCATAAATGGTGAATGCCAAAGGTCACAAGATTTCTTTTTGCGATTAACTCAATCACATTGACAACCTTTGTTTACACATTTAAAGACTAATAAGTATCAGAACATATTCAAATACATCAAGTTGAGAGATTATCCTTTCCCACATTTAGATATAAAATAGGCACATTGGAATATGTCAACATATTCAGCTTAATATAATTGAATTATCTTATGAAAAGAGTCTACATCTGTGAATAAAATTAATCACATGCAAAACATTTAAATATTAAATTAAGGTGAGATATGTGAGACACTGATAAAACACATTTTTGCACATTAGAAACATGGTTTTGGAACATTTTGATGCCATAATCTATGAAGCACATGCAAAATCACATGCGAAACCAAATGTTTTAAATGAAGTGTATTAACACTACAATGGCCACTATACTGAAACCACTAGAACGGCCACAAGTGATAATTTTGACTGTTGTATTTAAGCCTCCTTTAATTACGTTGCAAATTTACTACTTGGATAATACTAAATTTAATTAGATAAATATTTTATTTAAAATCACAATGAAATGAAAAAAGACCATTCTAGATTTAATAGAAAAAGTTTAATAATACAAACTTTTTCCTGAAACAAACACCAGCCTCAAACTATAATAAACAAGAGCATTGTTTTCACTCAACTCATTTGAAACATCTAACAACAACATATTACTGTATAACATATGCTATAGGCCTAACATCATAGCCTGTTAAAAGAGAAAAGGCTGCCATCAGTGCCAGCATTAATGCCGACATCATGGAGCCTTTTGGTCAATCATACAGCAATTTGCTGCGATCGGGTGCTGTTCATAAAAGATTACGCCATGCTAGGATAAAGGGGGATATGGGGGTGGTGTCCAGGCTGTCAATGCACAGGATTTAGACCCTGAGATGGAAGAGTCTATGGTAAACACACAGAAAATAGTTGGACGTGATTTTTATCCCTATTGAAGCAGCGCTGCTTAAGTCTTTTTACGAGCTGCTCTTACAGCTAGCAGTTCTTCAGAGTCCCTGTCAACTGTCTAGCTATCTAAAAGCCAGAAGCTCCTACACCTCTGCATTACTCCAGTTTGCCATCTCAGCTGATGCAGTTTACAAATGCTAAATGAAGTCCCGATGTTTATTTGCATTAAAGTACTGTTGCCAGCTGGGGCTCAGCGCACATTCAACACATCATTAAGAAATCACCCTCTGTTCAGGCAAAGCATTGCGGCTTAATTCATAAGTAAATCCTTGCAGCGAAACTGCGGAATTATTACTATCAAGCTTGCCGGCACGAAAGCAGCATTATTGCTACATCACCATGGTGCATTCATAAGAGACATCATGGTGGGAATATCACCCTAATACGCTGCCATGATGCGTCTTAGGAAAACACCTTATGATTTACCGACCTAAGCACCCTAAAAAGCCCATGACTTAGTGCAGCACAGAAAAAACTAACCTGACATTTGAGCTGTCATAACAGCCTTTGAGAGACTATCAGAAAACATCTCCTTTTCCACGGAATCTCCTCTGACTTACTCTACAATAACAAGCTTTCATTCATCCAGCAACTGTTGCACCCATTCGACTCATTCTCCGGACCAGATTGTCTACCTGAATCATCACTGTCCATTCTCAAGAGTCTTTCTAAAGCAATTTCTTTCGTCATATTTTTTTTAGACCTCTGTGTCATTTTCTTTCTGCTCTTAAATTTGACAGACATAAAAGGAAAAAAGCAAACTGAATGGACCATAAGAAATTGTAGCCGGATCAAACACCACTGAAGATGTCTTTGATAAATAGCCAACTGTCAATATTCCTGCATTGACGTTCTTTTTTTATCTTTCCCGGCAAAATTGAATTAGAACAGCAAGAAACTCTCAGCAGTCAAAATGATCCCCTGTGGCTAAAATAGGCAGAAATTATTATGTTTATTTGATCATTTTACCACTAAATAAGAAATACATTTTCTATGAAACTTTACTAATGTTAAACTTAAAGATTAGGGGCCGTATTCACAAAGATTCTTATCTTACCGCTAGGTGTTACTCCTAACTCGCGCTAAAAGGTCTTACGTAGGAGTTGTCGTCTAAAACCTATTCACAAATGCACTAAGAGCTACTTTTACGTAGGATAAATCTCTAAAAGTCAGTTAAGGCCGTTTTCACATGTGTGGCCGTACCAGAAAACGGCCAGAGAAAATGCTAATTTTTTCTGTTCACATGGCACAGATCTCTGCCCGTAATTGGATTCAGTCTTTTACTACAAATAAACAGCAGGTGGCGATATACAAATAAGTCTTAGTTCTCCAACAAACAAGGGAGTGAGAAGTACCGACGTCATAAAACGAGCGACAGCCTAGAATGTAAACAAACTGGTCTACTGGTCAGCTGCTACCTGAAGCCATCTACAGGGTGAGTGTTGTAGTAAACTCGCCGTTTTGTAACCTGCTGTGTTGCTGTGGGATGCTTGAATCGCGTTGTTTTGGTATTTGTATGGGTCGCGAGGTGATTCTGTAATTTCGGCGGCGGTGTCGTCATTTCCGCATGGAGCGCGTCTATTGTCTTGAGTACGGCCAGAGTACGGGTTGTGTTCACATGATACGTGGCCGCTCGTACCTGGACTCGGATACTACCTCCAAGGCAGGTCTCTTTGGCTGTATTCTGGCACGGTACAGTCTGTGTTCACATGGTACGAAATAAGTGGATTTTGACAAAATATCGTACCCGAGTACGGACTCCCGTACCATGTGAAAGCGCCCTAAGAGTGACGTCCCGTTGCTATGGAAAACATAATTTCCTATGCACGAGTAAATAGACGGACAGCAGTGTGATTGGTTGTTGAATGACACGTTTGAAACCAGGAAATGGAAAACTTCAATGTCAATAAAATTATAAAAGTAATTATAACCAGCGCAAATAGCAGAAATAATGCATGATGAGATCTTTGTGTCAGCCACGAGACTGACACTTCATACAACTTACACACAATAGCCTACTTACAGAGAGGGTGAAGGTTAAAAACGAAAAAAACGTGAAATGCATCATACTACCCTGCCTAACACCTGCTGATAGCTTTGGATAAGCTCCAGCCCCCCCTCCAAGCGACCCTGAATTGGATGAAAGCTGTATAGATAATGGATGGATGGATGCATCATATTAAGGGAGTGATTGCAAGTAAGCTGTAAACAATTAGGCTGTCTAATGAGCACATAAGCCACATCTTAAATAGAACCCCCCACTACCGTAAAAGCACCTCGTGAACTGAAAACAAGTGGTGAGAAAAGAACAAAGAAACCTAACTGGTTGCAGGACCAATTATTACTACTGGCACAGTTGGTACTGGAGAGGAGGACGGTCCTCAAAGGGCGATTCGGAGCCGGGATTACGAATAAGAAGAAAAGGGAGGCATGGGTGGAAATTAGCAGAAACATAAATGCATCTTATCCAGCGGTGTCTCGAACGGCAGAAGACTGTGAGAAGAGATGTATTCTCTACAGTCCCAGTGTCGGCTCGAGATCGCCGCTTATAAAAAGGATGCTGCTGCAACAGGTAGGCAATGTCCGTCATATAGGCATCCCTACATATGTTGCATAAATTGGAAGACGTGTACGTTTTCTTCTTTGTGCAACCCCGGCATAACTGCAATTGCCATGAAATTGGCTTTAATCTGATGCAGTTGCTGGATGTCTAATGGGAAACGGATTAATTGTTGGATAATGTGTGGTCGACAGAGCGCTTTAAGAGTTTGGTGGATTGATTGGCTGATAGATGGTTGTGATATACCCAAGTCGTCCGCGTTGCAAAGTTGCATTTTCCCTGTGGCTAAATATCTTAGTTTCGCTAAACATTTAATTTCTGGACTGATCGGATTGTTACGTTTAGTTGGAGGTGTAACTGCATCCTGTACCACATCTGCAATAAACGATTTAGTCGGTATCATTTGGTTAATTCAGAATCATCCAGAGTGTCCAACACATTGCGACTGACTGCAGCCATTTTGGGAGTCTTTGTGAATAGGTCTTAAGGAGTTAGGAGTCCTCTTGACTTCTTTTAAGGACTCTCAGACTTAGGAGCTACTTTTAGGCCTAAAAGTGGTTGTGAATTACTTTTATCTTAAGAAACTAGGAGTCCTAAATTTAAGAGTGACACGCCCACATTTTTTAGGAGTTACTCCTAAGTTCGGCCATCAGGACCTACTTTTAGCCCTAAGATTCTTTGTGAATACGGCCCCTGATGTGATACCATAATCAAACCTTAAAAATTGGAGGGGCTGAGCTGCCTCGAATGAGGTCTGCACTCTTTGAGTGCTTTTTTAGTTTATGTATGCATTTCATGTCACTGTATGATAGAATTTGCACTTTTTTCAAGATATGATTTGTGCAATATAATTTCTACATGTTACTATGCATGTTACCGTATAATATAACTTTTATGTTTCACATGTTTCTCCACAATATACTTATTTATATGTTTCACATGTTAATGGACGATATATGGTTCTAATGTTTCACATGTTGCTACGATATATTATTGTCTCATGTGCTCCATCTGACAAAGCAATATAGTTACAGCACGTTGGAGTTTCACTAGTGTTTCAAAAAAAATTCTATGTGCAATTTTCACATATGTTTTCATATATTCATATATATATATATATATATATATATATATATATATATATTAGTGTTTGATGTGGAAATATTATGTGTTTATGGTCTTCTACATTTAGCCATATTTTTGTTCAATTGTGCTTTTTATGGTCATGTGGAACTGTGAATTTTTTTTTTTTATTCTATGTTCAATATGAGGCTTTAGAACAAACTTATAACTACGAATACCCTGAAGGGGTAAAATGTTCTACACAACAGTAGTCCAAAATTATAGAAGATATATACCTTTAGTTTAAGCTGAGGTTAGCCTTCTCTATTTCAAAAGCTACCTTTCACTCGTTTCAGAACAAAATTACTCATATCTGTGGCTGCATCCTTGAAAAGGTCAGAATCAAGTCGTAATGCAGTTTTATTATCAAATATGTTGATGCAGCACTTTGCTTTTGTAGGTCAGAATATGAGTTTCCTGTGTGATAATGTTGTAAGCACACAGTTTGTTATTGTTTTTAATAGATGCCCAAAGGAGCTGAAATATACAGTCAGATTAAACTAACAGCCCATTTCGTGACCAAGTATGATTTCTACACATGACCAAAGCAACTGCTTCATGTTAGACTTACTGATTATTAATCTGCCAAGTGCTTAATCAAATCTAACAATGCATGTTTTTATTGCTGAGCTGTTTTTTATCCCCGAGATGATCACCACCTTATCCTCAGGGGTCTTGACTGCACTTGTCTGTTATAGACCAGTGATCACGCTTTAGCTTTAATAATGAAATATTTTAAACAGTCTATTAATTGAAACAGCAGTGCAAGGGACCAGCTGTGGTTATCGCCAAGCCATTATCACTGCTGATAGATTTGATGAAAAAAGGGAAACTGGAAAGGACATGGGAGGTTCATCTTTGTGTCCCAGGAGCATTAGGAAGCATACATACTTAGAAGTATTACTGAAAATAGTTTGTAGACCAGCAGAAATGTTGTTGTATCCAGTAGAGATTGTGTTGTGATGGACAAACACAAAGTAGACAAATTTGTGAAGGGGACAACAAGTAAAATAAATAACAGGATTTCAAATGTATTTTTCAAATATGAATATATAAAGTGTAATGCTTATTTCCCTCTCGCCAGATCAGAACTTTGTATAAGCACTACAATTACAACTTCAAGTTTTTTGGGTTTAAGTTTAGGCATTGAAACTAATTTGATCAAAGCAAAACAACTGTAGCTCTGGCTATTTGTTGTAAAGTAATTGTTCTGCTGGAGGATGAATGTCCGTCCCAGTCCCAAGAAACTGCCATCTTTACATTCAGAAAATGTTAACCAGTTGGTTTGCCTTAGCAACTGCCTAAAGGATAAATAGGCTAAAGCGGCCATTTGTGATCGTTATAGGGAAATTCAAAACAACATTTTCCTCTATGTCTCCTGTATTCGCTTATAAGAAAAAAAGATTAACGGCATCGTGTTTTGTCCTTTATTCACAATGAAATTTGTACTTTTTCACTTATTTTTAAGAATGTTGATTAATTGCAATTGTGCTAAATTCAAAGCTACCCTGTGATTAATTACATTTGATTGATTACATTTGATATATATATTATATATATATATATATATATATATATATATATCAAATGTAATCAATATATCAATATATATATATATATATATATATATATATATATATATATATATGAAGAGCTTCTTCACTGAAGGCTTTGCAGATAATTATTTCTTTAATTGTAGCCTACTGTCATTGTCTGTGGTCAGACACATGGGTCCAAGCCTATGCGAGCTAGTTGGTGGTTTTTAAACGAAGGGGAAATGGAACAATCTGCTTCACTGCCCGCGCTGATCCCTCGGGTCTCAGCTAGTTTTTCTTTTCTCTCTCTCATACCTAGTGTGTCAAGGGCATTCCCCCATTTCCAAGCTTCTGGAAACATGCAAAGGTCAATCACTCTAAAAGCTGGCGGAGGCTCGCAGCGGGGGAGCAGATTTACGTACTCTCCTAATCTTCCCTTCGACAGAGTGGCTAAAACGTGTGCTCTTAATAAATTCCCCAGCTGTAACCAGTAAAACTCTCCCCTTTGCAGAAAACGTACACCGTAATGTTCAAGCATCATTTGTTTTGTTCTGAACAAAGCCGGGACTGGTATCCTGTTAACATTTGTTTCCTGACTCTGTTTCATATGAAGTGGAAATTATAATGGAGTGAATTCTATCCAAGTATGTGCATGCTAATCGCACCATTTTGAAATCCAGATGCTGGCTGCTGAGGGGAAAGAAGCACCTATTGACTGTATTTGAATCTATTCGTGAGCACATGTTACAGTGTCGACACTGAGAACTGAGGGTATAAAGTGTGTCGATGGGAAGTACAGCAAAGGGCAGAGGCCATTGCCTTGACTGCTTTTTGGAGCATACAGTGTCTTTGAGGTTTGAAAGTTTGAATTAGATTTGCTTCAGCACTTCTCCAGCTGGGAACTATGTAAATTGACAGCGAAAGGTCTACGGTGGGAATAAGTTGAAGCCTCTGCCACCAGCTCTAAAAGAACATTTTTACATCTTTATACTGAACAGCATGCAGGTTGTGGTCTATATGTCACTGAATACGTTTCTCTCCTTTTCATGTCTGCAAATAGAATAGGGCCATATGAGCATGTCCTGCTGAAAAAATCTGTTCCTTCTTCTATTCTTCTTTTCTATCTAAAACAATTAGCCCAGCATGAAAATATTTTTCAGGATCTTTTTTGTTCTTTAGGAGAAAGAGGATGCTGAGGCTTTCCATTCATGCACAGTCGTTCGGCATACAGAAATGCTTCAATCGCATTTTCATGTCTTAAAGGGGAGCATATTTCACTTAACAGAGTACCGTCTTCATGCTGCAGCCAGTTTCAAGGTAGTGAGCGGTCTGAGTTCTGTCTGTGGAGCCGGAGCAATGCTTTACAGTGAGAAGCAACAGTGCTCAGTCATGCCTGGTGGCTGTTTTTTCCTTGAACTGTGGAAACATGCGAGGAGATGAGGCGCCTCTGTGTAACAGAGGGGAAGGGAGGGAGTGATAAAAGAAAAAAAAAAAAAGAGGGAATCATTTATTATTCAAATGAAATGAGGTCCAGCAGATGGTGGAAGAGGGGCCGTGGGCTTGCGGCTGAAAACCTCCTGCTCTCTACCTCTGTGGTTTCTATCAGGCCGTGACGAAATAAAAAAGTTCAAAGAGAATCAGTGATCGTGACAAATCTCATTAGCATATTTCCAATGAACAACATTAGAGGCAAAGGGAAGGGGTAGTCAATGGTCTCTGGTGTGCAGGAGCTAATCAATGTATGCTGTGGACATATGATACTACATGCTTCATTTAAACTAGATACACCTATTACTGGATGCATAAGAGCTTCTTCCTGTGTCAGCTTTCAGTATTGGATGATGGTAAATAATCATTACATAAGATGAAAGCAAGGATATTTTGCAGGCTCAGAGCACAAGACACAGTAACTTCTACTCTTGTGAAAGTTTTAGAATACACATAGTCATCTAGGGCAAAACGTGCATTTTTAATATCTAAACTATTTTTGGTAAATTATTTTGTCCAAAATGCTCTGCTTAAATAAGCTAAACTAATTATTTTCAAAAAACATTACCTTGTTCTACCCATGCCTCTGTGGTATGTTCTCCAAGTGTCCTCAAAAAGAACAGAAACATGTTAGTTAGGGTTTTTTAAGACTTTGATTGATTTTCAGAGTCAATGTACAGTATGTGCCTGGTGGTTTTATCAGAGACCTGTCCTGGGTGTAGGCCTGTGATAAATCTCCAGTTCTCCAGATGTGGCTGAACAGACAAATAAATAAACAACATGTTTACAGAACAACAGAAACACAAAGACATACATTTCTAAGCGGGGTTTGGAGGATCAAAGTGAGCAGGGATTTGGACCTCGTGAAACAGGAATCTGACCTGATTGAGCCTCAGGAACTGAAGGGCTTTTGTTTTGTTTTTGTTTTTTTACTTCAGTGTAAAGTTTGTTTTTCCAGTTTTAAAAACCAGAAATATTACTTATATTGAGTTTTGATTAGATTTGATAGTTAAATAGTAAACAACTACAGTATCTTGAAAAGGTGTTGCTGCCTCTTGAGGTTTTTCAATTTTTGTCATTTTACAACAGCAAGCTCTAGTGTGCTTTCTTGGATTTTTTTTAACCCCTCAACAATAGGATCATTTTTTTTTCAAATTTTACAGATAAAAATCTGTAAACAGTACCCTAAAAACTGGTATAAACAATTGCTCTCAGATACTACGCAATCAGTAAATAGATTCCAGCTGCAACAATGTCATCTCAGTATATATCCAGCTGTTCTGTGAAGGCCTCAGAGGTTTGTGAACAAACAGTGACATGAAAAAAAATCAAAGCGATAAGGGCAGTGATAAGGTTTTGGAGAATATTAAAGCAGGGTGAGGTTATACATTAATATTCCAAGCTATGAATATTCCACAGAGCATTGTGCACATTCAGTATCCAAAACTGGGAGCTTAGGCACAGCTGCAAAGCTTCGAATCAACTGATAAGTTGAGTAAAGAGAACATTAACCATACAAGCAGTCAAGACACCCAAAGTAACTCTGGAGGAGCTGCAGACATCCATACTTCAGGTGAGAATATCTGCCAGTAGTTGTGCAATCCAAACAATTTTATTTAAAGATGCAATCCATAACTTTATACCTTAAAAACATGTGTTTTTGAGATGTTTGTGGCACACCAGCATTTATTATGTTGATTGTCAGAACTGTCATGGCATTGGGAAGGTCCCACTGCTGAAAACTGTACTATATAACTTTTCTCTCACCGGTTGCCTCCCGGACTTAATGACTGAGTTCGCTTAATGGCAATACGCTACACGCTACCAAGTGGTATAAATAAAACCACAGTTTTAAGACATGACCCCTGGCAGATCCACCACAAACACCAAAGAATACGCTATCATATGAAACCCAGTGTTAGAACTTTTCCATTTTGTGTGGTCAGCCACAGTGAATGAAGCATTAGCGAAACAATGAGATGTACTATGGATGCTGTGTTGCTACTGGATCGACAAGTAATAAAGGCTTGTTCCGGGTTTATTGTGTTGGTCAGGCATGATGATGTAATACAGTGTTGTGAAAACTGTTTTACGGTTTAACAATTGCCACGCTGCTAGTTTGATGTTTTGTTGTATTGGCTGGTGAGCTTCTAAAACCATCAGTGCACTGGCTTCTTCACATGCGCTCCATGGAGATTTGTTTTTACTATTGTGACGTTACGCTGCAAGTCTTGATAGGGCAACAGAGAGCAAATATCTGAAAGTTATGAGTATTTTTTTAAACGTTACAAAAGGTAACACAGCAAACATGTAAAAAAAAGTGCTCTGCCACATAGCACTAAAATTATACTTTCTGGCTATCGTGCAAAACATGTGTTCAAGACAACTAACTTTGTATGTCACCTTAAAACACAATCGCTATGGTGGATCATGGTGGTCATGCCATCATGTTACGGGGATGCTTTTCTTCGGCATGGACAAGGAAGTGCAACCAAGTCGAATCCTAAATTCAATTAAGAATATGACTTAAAAATTGCTGTTCAGATACTCTCATAATCTGAAACATATGTATTCGTTCTTTTCTTTTAAGGCAATTGGTTTCACTGTATTTTATTTAGTGTTATCATGGTAAAAAATGCACAGAATACAAAATATATGCCCCACTTTTCAGAATTTTTGTTATTAAAAACTTTGAAAACCATTTACAGTAAACTTTTTCGTTTACTTTAGAACCATACACCACTATGTCTGATCACTACATGAAATCTCAATAAATTTTTTAAAAGTTTATGATTGTAATGGAACAAATGTGGAAAAGTTCAAGAATGCCTTGGCAGGACACTTTAGCTTACAAATAAGACTTACAATAAGTACCGGAAACATAGTGTTTTTCTTCCAAGAGCTCCAGGGCAGCACTATTTTTTTCTGTGGATTTTGTGTATTATCAGGCACCATTGTGTCGAGCCATTTGCCTCAGCCCTATACAAGAAAGCTATGTGTGAGGTCAACCAACTGAGACTAGACTTGTAAAAGGCAAAAAAAGCTTAAGCTTTCCTTTAGACACATAAGATTTCAGCACCTGTCATAGGGTAACTTAAGTGTTAGCCTGTGACCACGTGCAGCAAAAATGCAGTAATTTATACTACATGTTATTTAGCACTTTATGCTTCAAAAAGCCATGCTACCTTCTATTTTGAACAGAGTTCCACTTCATCCTACAAATATTAGGCTGGGAGATTCTACCGCCCCCACCCAAGCACGACTTTATTCCAAAAAACTGAAATCCGAGTGAGTTATTCTGAAGTTCCCTGTGGTGCTGTTCTCTTGGACCGCAACAGCCCACAGATCTGGCACCAGATGCCTTCTCCCTGCGAAAATACAGAGGAACATCTAGTATTAAAAAACACAAGAGGAATTTGGTCAGACAAGGAATGCAATAAAGCGTGTTTAAGAAAAGCCAAGTTTCACTTTACACAAAGGATCTAAGAGTGTTCCGTAACTAAAATGAGGGATATAAGGGAACAAATAGATCACAATCACGTTTTATGAGCTTGAAAGAAAGGAGTGGTCACCTCTTGTAGTAGAGTAATGGTTATCACATAACAAAGGAATGTTCTGTCTGTAGAGTAGAAAAACTTGTGCTAAATATAAAATCACAATCTCCTCTAATCCCAGTTTGGAAAAGATTTTTCAGACAGTCATAAATCGTCACTTTTGCTATTCATTAGCATATTAATTGATTTAGGAATATTAAAACGAGTACCTTCCTTTTAGAAAATCTGTTGCTATAAGCAGACAGAGAAAATTAATTGCATAATTTGGGTACTTGGCTTTGCTTTACTTTGCTGCTTTCTTCAGCACAGATGAAAAATGTTTAGAATAAATTGGAGATTAATACTCCTACCAGTGCTGGGGAAAACCCATCTTTTGGTTTATTGCTAAAGTCAGGGCTGTGAATGTCTGATGAGATAATTCATGAGCGGAGATTTTTAAAACAGAATTGACGCCAAAGCTTTGGAGCAGTAAAATAAATTTTGACTTCAACAATGGATCAGTGTGTGGAGGCTCAGGCTATCTTGGAGCCTCTTCCTCCTGCCAGATAACCAGAGGTGTAACCGCGGCTTTTTGCGGCCCACCGGTGACATTCTTATGGTATCAGTTTGGGACTCCTACTCATCAAACAGAAGCACTTTGCAGCATCATGTTGTAAATTCCTCTTATTTTAAATGCATCTCACCGCTTTTGAAATGAAGAGACCACCATGAGCTTGAAACAGGTTCTTCTTTTTTTTCTTGACTCCCACCCAAACTCTGCAGCCTCTCACTCCTACACTCCAAGACCAGAATAGAAGCAGCAAAGTGACATTTGACGAGCCCAATGGGCCTGCAGGCTGACGTTAGCCCACCCTGGGATGAGACTGCTGGAGGACCACCCCAGCAGTCCAACCAGTGCCTGGACCAATTTATGACACCTACAAAACAAGACTGCACTGTAAGCAAGAGGCTGAGTCATGGACACACTCCAGTGTTTCCTGCCTACAATCATGACCACATCTTTTATTTTCATTGTTTATTACACCGACACAGTTTTTTGTTTCCACTGGCCCTGTGATTGTTATTATTCTCTATAGCAATCACACTGCCATTGTCCTTCAGACTTCTTATTATGCACTTGTTTTGTTCACACTCGGAAGCTGCTTGAGATACAAATGTTTTTTCACACGACTTTCTAAAGCAACTTCTCACAATGGTGAAGGAATTCCTTACAGCTAAAACCAGACATTTAAAGACACAAAACCTTTTTCATACTTGTCTGACACTAAATCAGACAAAACCTGTCACATTTTAGGTCAGCAGGAATTACCAAAATAATTTCTGTTTTCTAAATATAATTAGATTAAAGACATGTATTAAGGATGGGAAGTTTTACTTACTTCATGATCAGATGTTTACAATTACTAAAAGTACTGTCTTTAGATTTTAGACAGCATGATTATAATACCATTGCTTTGCATTTTTCTGATAATTCACAACATTTAAGATAGAGTGAGGCACAGCTGTGGATGTATTTAAGGCAACACATTACACAACAATTTGCTGTGGACCCCCACAAGTCTGATTCAACCTTGTGTACAATTTCCAGATGCCTTAAGGTAGCACGTTCTTCTGCAAACAGTTATACAAGTATAAACACCATCAGAATGCCAGATCACTCCCAAAGATGAACAATTTTAGAGTTAAACTTGTTTCAACCCCTAATAAAGGAGCAAGAAATTGCTGGTTGAAGTTGGTAAGTGAACTTCATTATGCACAGTCAAGCAAGTTCTGAAAGAATATCTTCATTCAGCATATGTAAATATTTGGTTTCAACTGTAAGTACTTACAACACACTAAAAGAGCTCTGTCATTAACATTTTTGTTAACGTTTATTGAATAAAAATGTTTAAAACGGACTGCATAGTGGAGCAGTTGGTTGCACAGTTGCCTTGCATCAAGAAAGTCATGGGTACGAATCCTCCATCCTTCGAGTTCGGCTAGTCTGGCTCTCTTCCACAGACCAATAACAGTTGAAATTTATATATTGTCCTTAGTGACTCTGTTGCCCTGCACTGGACTGGTGAGCTGTCTAGGGAAAACCCGCCTCTTGCCAGATGATTGCTGGAGATTGGCAACCCCTCATCAGCCCTGCATAGGATAGACAGTATAGATGATGGATGGACGTTTAAAAAGGCATATAAGTAAATATGTACCTTTTTTCAATTCATTAGCATGGAATAGGCTTACGGAGATTAGATTTGTTTAGATTCGAACATTTATTGACAAAAGGTTCGATAGATGGTGTGTCTGGAAGGATGCACTGATAGAGGCTTGAAGACTCTGTGTGGTGGTGCAGTCTTCGGAAGTCCGTCTTCTTCTCGAGCCTGCTCAGGACCCCCCCAGACGAAGAACCTGAAAGAAACAGATATTAGTGCTGGAGTTTGAAAGAGCAGATAAGCAGATGAAGGGATGAGGGGATGAAGGGAGGGGATGAAAGGATGAGGGGATGAAAGGATGATGGGGATGAAGGGGGGATGAGGGAGGGGATGAAAGGGATGAAGGGGTGAGGGGTGAAGGGATGAGGGAGGGGTTGAGAGAGGGAATGACGGAGGAGATGAAGGGATGAAAGGGATGAGGGGATGAAAGGATGAAGGGATGAGGGAGGGGATAAAGGGATGAGGGGATGAGAGAGGGAATGATGGAGGAGATGAAGGGATGATGGGATCAAAGGGATGAGGGGATCAAAGGATGAAGGGATGATGGGATCAAAGGGATGAGGGGATGAAAGGATGAAGGGATGAGGGGATGAAAGGATGAAGGGATGAGGGGATGAAAGTATGACGGGATGAGGGGATGAAGGGATGAAAGGGATGAGGGGATGAGGGGATGAAAGGATGAAGGGATGAGGGGATGAGGGAGGGAATGAAGGGATGAGGGAATAGTAAAATGGGGATGTAATACTGAGACGAGATAAAGGATCAGGGGGAGGGAGGGTGGGTTTTATGAGACCACAGTCTGAGCGACGCTGATGGCTAGGTGCTCGGGTTTAAATAGATCACGGAGTAATTAGGAATGGAATTCAGGTGTGGGATGCCAGGTGAGTCGGATCCGGGTAGATTAGTGAGAGAATACTGATATGAGGCGTGGTGCAGCTCACGCACCTAAGTTAACATATTAACTTACATAAGTATAAAAAGGTAGGACAACATAAAACACAAATATTCTGATGATTTCTATGCATAAAAAGTTATTTTAAAAAATATGTAAACAGATAAAATACAGATAAATATTTAGAAACAGAATAAAGACTATTTTGTAGATGTAACAAAATGGAAGATGAAATTAGTAAAAAAATGAATTGAGTTAGCTACAGTGTGAACACCTTTTGACCTTACTGAATATACTTGTAACTTTTTTGTTACTGATTCAAAAGAATTTTACCAACAAGATTTTATGACATGTCAAATCAAATACATGAAACTCTCATGAAACTAAATGGTTTATTGAACTGAAGAGATTGCCATCTGTAACAAAAGACAGGGCCTGTCAGAAATGTATAAACTCATTATTGGCATGAACAAGATTCATTGTTCTGGTTTGATATTTAAACACCATCAGAAATAGAACTCATTTA
Source organism: Apricaphanius iberus (assembly GCA_028564705.1). Taxonomy (NCBI): domain Eukaryota; kingdom Metazoa; phylum Chordata; class Actinopteri; order Cyprinodontiformes; family Aphaniidae; genus Apricaphanius; species Apricaphanius iberus. The sequence continues at coordinate 411,313 of JAPXFQ010002614.1, forward strand.
AACTGGATGGCACTTCGTTACAGACTGAGCTTTTAAAATTAAACTATACATTTCTTACAGGACTGATGTTCAGACCATTTGTCCAAGTTTTAACCTCTTGACTCAAACTGTCACTCGCAGGGAAAAAAGATATACCTTAGGCTGTTCAAGAACAATCCAAGAATCTCCATGGCTCAAGATAATAAAACACCAGTTTTTGCCATCCACAGTGATGACAGTTTTACATCACAATGAGAGGGTGGAGACCATGAAAGAAACACCCGCTCCATCACCTGCAAACTTAGCTCAAATTTGCAGATGCCATTAGGTGAAAGCCACATGCCTCCTGGAGCAAAGTTTTATGATCAGACAAGAGCTGTTAGCCAAAATAGCAAGAAGAACGTTTGAGAGCATAAAAGTGATTCCTTGAAATTTGCAAACCAGATCCAAAGTATCATGCTTTGGTTTTGGATAGATTACTCCAGTCACACAAGGTGGATAGAAAATTTACTTTTTTTAGCTTGATAAATTCAAAAGCAAGATGATTGAAACTTTGACACAGTTGGGTGTTCCAACACGAAACTGATCCAGAGCACACATCAACACAGATTTTTTTTGGGGGAAAAAGCACTGGAGAATTAAAAGAGACAGCAAAAACACTGTAGAAAAATTACAGGCGAAGGACAAAAAATATCGGTAGGATCTAACAAAAGAGTAAAGAAATGATTGACGTTTAAACATCTGAGAAGATGGCTGCAACATGAGAACCAGATGGGACTAACCAAGAGAATGCAGTACAGTTGGGGAGGAGTCTGTGCAGCGAAAGTGATTGATAAACAGAAGATAACGGGCAACAAAATAAACCAAATGCTCAAGACTAACACTAAGCAAATATTCAAAGAGCCTAGCAGAAGGAAGAACACAACAAAACTCAACGACAATGAATACAGATTGTATTGAACTCTCTTTCTAACTTTATTCAAGTAACATGCAGCTCATGACACAAACATTGTATTCATGGAAATATGTCCAGTGTTAGGGACTAACGGAATACATGTACCGGCATTACGCATTTAGAATACTAATTATGAGTAACTGTATTCTGTTACAGTTACTATATTTAAACATGGTATCCGGAATACAGTTACTTTTGTAATACCATTGGAATACTTCTGTGTTTTCTAATTTCCACCTGAAAGATGAAGATATAAGTTCATTTCGATGTTGACAATGTCAACATCGAACTAGAAACATAAATCATTCAGCTGGCCAGCCTCTCAATGTATGTGAAAGTCACAAAAAAATAAAAGACACTGCAAAAACCAAAATCCTCAACCACTTTTTTTTTTTTGTCCATTATTTGACAGGGCCTGTATCTTGTTAGCTAGTTTATATCTCACAGTTACAGTGGTTAAATCTGACATGACTTTAGCTTGATTATATGTTGTGATTGTTTTCCAGAAAATTATGGCTACAAGGATAAAAGCTTTCCATTTGGAGTGCAATGAATGTCAGTTTAAAATACTTAATGCATATTTATAACAGAAAGTCACAAATAACCTAATTGGCTGTGGATGCAAAACAGTTAAACTTCATTTCAAATGACTAAATATAAAATCTAATAAAATGTAAAGAGATATTACTGCTAAAAATCAGTTTGTTTGTTTGTTTGTTTGCTTTTTGGTCACTGATAGGTAGCAGTGTTGTGCCAAAATTAAATACGTTTTTACTTTTTCCCAGTCAGTATCTAATGTTTAGCATTAATATGCCCTCTGTTTTCCTGCAGGAGAAGCTACCAGCACATTTTGTGACATTTAATAGACTTAAATGCTGTTTTTAAGGGGAAGTATTCCAAGTAAAAAGAATACAGTACAAGGATTCAGCAAAGTAGCGGAATATGTTACAAAATAAATTTAAATCAGGTTTACAGTATTCTGTAACTAAATAAATTTACAAAGTATTCTCCCCAACACTGAATATGTCATATTTGTTCCTAACAACTCTGTATTCCTAATCAATACAAAAATATGCAGCACTGTGAAAAAGGTTTAGATTGGTGTGGAAAATTCTGTAAATAAAAATGCTTTCAAAATGGAAGAGTTAATGATTTATTTTCATCAATAAACAAAATGAAGAAAAGAGAAATCTAAACCAAATTAATGTTTGGTGTGACCACCATTTGCATTCAAAACCACATTAATTATTCTTGGTACACTTGCAAACAGTTTTTGAAGAAACGTGGCTGGTAGGTTCTTCCAAAAACCTAAGAGAACCAACCACAGATCTTCTGTTAATGTTGGCTTCCTCATATCCGTCTGTCTCTTCATGCATTCTCCGACATGCTCAATGATTTTGAGATCTGGGCACTGTGGGGATCGGACCATCACTACCAGGAATTCTAGTTTTTTACTCTGAAGATTTTTCCTAATGACTTTTGCTGTATTTTTGAGATTGTTGTCCTGCTGCGGAATTAATTTAGGGCAAATCATAGACTTCCCTGATGGTATGGTTTATTTGATTTAGATTTTTTTTCTATGTTCAATTTTCATTTTGTAAATTGATTTAAAAAAAGCAATAATTATTTGCATTTCTGAAAGCATTCTTTTACAGCATATTTTCATCCCCTACACAAAGCATTTGCACAGTTCTGTATATTAATTCAATAAAATTCATCCATCCATTTTCTGAACTGCTTATTCCTCAAGGGGTTGCGGGGGGTGCTGGTGCCTATCTCCAGCTGTCAACGGGCGAGAGGCGGGGTTCACCCTGGACAGGTCGCCAGTCCATCACAGGGCTCAATAAAATGCAATTCAGTTTATTTAGAGCACCAGTTCACAATATGTTATATCAAGGCTCTTTATGAGGAAAGTAATTTCATTTCAGTTATACAAACGTTCCAGTCAGTTTAGCAGTTTTCTGTTTAAGGAATCCCAGCAGATTGCATTCAGTCATTGACCTAAGGTTGTTCCCCAGTGATGCAGACGCCAGCCACAGCAATCTCTCAGCAATCCTGCATACTGCAGCATGGAGTGAAACTGGAGACGAAAAATTCCTTTTTTACAGAAAGAAACCTCCAATAGGACCTGGGTCAAAATGAGTATCCCTCTGCCATATCCTCTTGGCTGTTTACAGGCTTTCAATCCAACCGATTCCAATTTACACTAACAGGTGATTTCAATGATGTTGCAGCCACCCACCATTGGAGCTCTTGTCTGCGTAGTTTGTGGAAAGGGAACTTTGTCCAGTTGATCATTCAGTTAGTGCAATTTTAGAAACACACAAACATGAACCATGTTGATGTCTGCAGTAGCAAGTTCTGTCTGACCGACCGCCGTAGAACACAGAGTGAAAGTCCTGCTCAGACTACAACTTAAATGGAGGACAACAGTGACATAAATTAAATCCAGTATTAATGTAGTTGGATTATAAGCCTCTAAAACACACTGGAAGCACACACCTCAGCACCTCAGAGACGTTCCGAGATCACAGGGAAATATTTCTATCCATTCATAACAAAACATTGCTTAAATGAAGGAGTTCTGGGGCAGACATTGTCTTGTTTAGAGATGGCACTTCGCATGCCCACATAACTCCCATTATATGGATATACATAGACTGCAACTGGATATAAACTTCTTCCGAACAACTCCAAAAGGCTTCAAACTTGTATGAGTGAGTTAATGTATGTAATGAATGTTAAAAATAAGTTCCAGGTTGAAAAAAAAAAAAACCCTTTAAATTATATTTTGCATTTAACATGGGGTCATTGAAGGGAAGTTGAAACAGGGGAAACAGTGTGAAACAGTGGTCTCTCTTTTTTTATACGTGCAGGATTTTGGACCAACTGATAACTGCATTTTGTGGACTTCCAGATAACCAAAAAATACAAACGTCCAGCCTGGAAGTAACACATGTATGGAATAGCTTCATATAGTGTTCCATTGTTAAGGTAACTATTCAATATTCCATATGAATGAGAAAATGTTTAAAAACAATTTCTTGTTGTCACCTGACTAATAACGCGTTTTGTGCATGTGTTACATTATCTGGTAGAGTCAATGCGACCTCTTAAACATTATCTTCTTCAATGCATCCATGTCATACACACAACAGAATAATCAAATGTCTCTCCATTAAAAATAATAATCTTTTATGATTTCTTCAGCTATGTTAGAAACTATTTTACTCTTTCATTATATCATAAACTCTACATTCACACCGATTAGAAGCACCAAGTGGATTTAAAGGTCTAAAGTAGTTCTTATAGAGCAAACAAAACTAACTCCATGCCTGTTGTAATGGCATTTAAAGTTTAGGAGTGATATTTACAGTTATATTCAACACTAAATGTTTTTATAACTGAGCAAATAAATTATAGCCATTAACATTTTTAGAACACCATAAAGAAATTCAAAAAGAATGTTGTTTTTATTATCAACCCAGGTTTACCAAGCAAGCCTTCAAAGATATTGACATTAATCAGAAGCACCCCTGCACAAAAATGAGTGAAATTGAGACCAGACCATACTGTGGACGAGGCTTAATCCACAGCAGATTCTCTCCTCAGCTTGAATCAAGCTTTGTAGCGTGGCTCTCTCTCCTCTACATCTACTTGCTCTGACAACAAGCCTCCACTGTGACTGGGGAATTCACAAGGAAGGCTGAGGTAGGGGGAACCCTTCCCTCCCTTCCTCTTCAAATAGAGGCATGCAGAGCCTCACTGGAAATGGCGGTGGTAGGGGAGCACGAAGAGAGGCATTAGAGCCGCTTCTCTCTCTGCCCCCACAGTCCTCGGCTTTTAAACAGTCTTTTCCGCCACTCAGTGTGCATGCAAGGCCAGCCGAAATAGATAATGAGGAATGTCAGAAACAGAAAATCACCTCTACCAAGACCAAACTGTTCCAGAGAACTAGCTTGCATTCCAAAGCAACAGTGAGTGATTTATCACTGCTCAGAAAAAAACAAGTCTCCAAAAAAGACATTTTAGCTACACAGCTGGTTAATGCCAACTGGTTGTGACTTGTGATGAGTAATGACATCCCCTTTGAGTCAGTGGCTTTGTTCTCCCGTGTCTGGATGATGAATTTTTCTTTTAAACTAACTTCCTGAGATGTGCAGATTATTAATCTCACAACAATTATCCTATGGTTTTAATATGAGAACCAAGTCTTCTCTTCCTCTGTCAGGTCAGTTGTTATCATATTTCCACACAGCAGAAGAAGCAGCAGTTGTCCACTTTTCACTGTACTCATCAACAGTAGTTTCAGGGTCCATACAAACCTAATTAAGAATCAATTTGAGCCAGTGTCAGACAGTCTGGCGCCTTGAGAGGGGTAAATGCTTTTAATATGAACATTTTATCGTTGTCTCACAGTCTTCCATTGTCTAACGGTCTGGCATGTGTAAAGTATCTGTCATGGAGACTAATGCCTGTATACTGAGGCAGTAGCATATCCGTAGATTTCAACACATGGCATGCACATGAAAGAGAAGGTAACAGAAACTGATATGTGAAGCGGTCCCACCCGAAAGGCATAAATCAAACAATAGTGCACAACGAAATGTTGATGTGAGCTGTGATAGGCCTGTATGTACTCCTGTATGTATGCTCACTGTTCATTTTCAGTTTATTCTCAAGACAAATGTCAGCGCATGAAATTCACTTTTGAAACATGTCAAACAAGTTTGAGTCTAGCTCAGAGTGATGATATTTCTGTGAAGGCTTTGGAAGAATTGACACTTTTCCTCCTTCTTCACATCAATTTCAGCCTAGGTGAGCTCTACAGCCAACACATTGTTATGCAAGTCTTCCGATTTGTTCTTTACTGTTATTCAGCAGCATAATTTAATCGGTTTTAAAGGAAATTGCATGTTACATTCAAATGTCAGTGGTAGAAAAATGCTGCGAGGAGGGAGTAATGAACAATCAGTAATTTAATGTGGACGTTCGAGACCAAATACAAACTCCATTACTACATGCAGCTGTGCACAAGTAGTTTCCATCAGTCTGCAGCATTACAAATAACAAGAGCACACATGGACTAAAACCTGTTGAACAAGAGCCTCTTTAGGGCAGCTCTCTCTGTGCTGTCATTGCTGTAGCTGTGAAATGCCGTGATTATCACTCGAGGCGACGCCGGTGTGCAAAAATGATGGCTTCTGAAAGCCGAGTGGCAGTGAAGAAATGAGGAGTGTTTTCTGAACATTGTCACCTGGGCATGGAAGTCATTTTTACACAAAAATTTCTTCTGAGATGGTGATTGCTTGTTATGCTGTTATTGACTGAACAATTAGGGTTAGCTGTTGACAAGGCTTTGAAACAACATAGGGACAGACAGTTATGGCAATGACATTTATAGTTGCTTGCAAAACTACTTACACCTCTTCAATTTTTACACATTATGTCCCCCAAAAGCCACTATTTTTTATTCACTTAATTGGGATTTCATAGACCAACCCCATGTGGTGAATGCTTAGGGATGCTAAGGGCAGTTGTACATGTTTTTTAGCTATAAAAACATGAAAATGAAGCCACAGTTAGAGGCAGCAAAATACATGAGACTTTTGTAGGGAATTACCAATATAAATCCCAAGCCACAGTAAAATGATTTAGATCAAAGTATATTCATGTGATATAGTGCCCCAGTCAGTCCCAACTCTTTTCAGTCTTGTAAGTAAGAATGAGCTCACTGAATACATATGCAACCTTACTTTTTTCTACAGTTGTTTCCTACTTGTGTTCAGTAGTCTTCCTAATTTTTTGTACTTATCTTTATTTTAGAGTATGAATGTAAACAAGAGCTGCATACATGCAATTTTTTATGTTTTTAGTTGTCAAAATATGAAAATCGTTCCTTATTGTCCATTTTATGCTACAATAATGCTACAATCATTGTTGAACCTTGTCTCATATCTGAATTGCTGTATTTAGCCCCTTCCTAAGAAATCGCACACTACTGGAAAAGATACTATCACACATAAAGGATACATATAAAAAGAAATTTTGAAAGAATAAGGTCTGTGGTGTGCTTGCTATTTCCATTAAATGTTTTTAAAAAAATATCTAGGTTTTTTTATGGAATTTTTAAAGTCAGAGGTATTGGAAATTTCTTTCACAGACGACATGTCTCACATCATAAAAGGATCTACAGACACGTCCACACGCTAAAGGGCTGAATGTCCTAAAAACTCTGAATCATCCTCTGCAGCTGCATGTTTTTAATCTTCTGCATTAAAGAGTGGGCTTATTTAGTTTCTTTAGAAAAGCAGCAGATCCCGTAGTTAACTATGCACCAGTCTCCACACTTTCCTTTTTAAACTGAATTGAAGGTAAAGTGGTATATACAGAGGTAATTAGGTTTATAAAAAGGTTTAAATGGGTATGATTCAGCCCGGTCGATGAATCAGTTTGGGATGTTTTTTTGTTGTTGTTTTAACTCTCAGGCAGTTCGTTCTTGGTAGAGAAAATTACTAATTTCAGTATTTTTTCCCACAGTAAGGCATCTCACAATGACAGAAGCCCAAGCTAATGCTCCTTTTAGATGTATTTTACAGAGAAATGCCTGGGTTTTTTTGAAACCTTTTACAGCTCAGTTCTCACTGATGTGCTGTTCTCCTGTCTGACATGAAAGTGCTGACAAGGACCTGAAGGAGAAAGGCCATGGCACCTTTTAAAAGTCCCTACATTGGTAGCCTGTCAATTCACATTTTGATTTGAAAGTTTTCTGACTTGTCTTTAAAGCCCTTCAAGGTTTCATTCCAGCCTACAAATCCCACTTGGCTCTTAAGTATGAAGCAGTTCCTCAATTTTTCTGGTAATTTTGTGTTTTAGTTTACCATTTAGTTGTTCCACAGAGTAGTTTTAATACTTTCAGTTTTAAAGCTATTAAAACAGACTTCCTAATTACTCTATTAAAAATAATTATTTGACCCCTTGGTAGATTTCCTTTCAAGCTTTCCTATGTTGCGGATTCAAGGAGTTATTCTCGTTGCCTTGGCACCAGGTTCTTACTCCACATAGGAAACAATATTATTATTAAAACAGACTATCAGTCAATCTGAAAGGTGACTTATTTTGCACGATGTATTGACCATAAACAATGAAGAAGCACAGAGACCAATCTCCAGTTTAGTCTATTTTATTCACCAAATTGCTCAAACAAACAAATTAAATCTAGTTTAAAATCATCTAAGCTTACTATACGATGCTAAATGGTAATGCTAAACCACATCCATGGAGGACTACAGAAGAAAACAACAACGACTTCACGGGAACGTCCATCTCGCATGCTTACGTCATAAGCGTGCGTGAGGTGGAGAGAGAGAGAAAATAGGGGGCGACAAGCAGTGCTTATCACTAGATGTAGCCTAATTAGCTAAGTGTGCGGCCAGATCTGAAAAGACAAAGGAGACCGCATGGAGATAACTAGCTAACCCCCTGGCTCAAACAAAAGGATAACTAGTTAATGGCAACTGCTGCTAATCCGCCCTCTATAGAATGGCCATACGCAGAGTCCAGTAATACAGAACAGCATAAAATCAAAAACACTGCTTTGCTTACAAATCATAAGGAAAAAAGAGTAACTTTAACACATTCGTGTTCTTAGCAGAACACACATGCACAATTAATTAAATTTGCTCCACCCAGCTGAAGAAACAAGGAAAAAGTATCGTACTTTGGAAAATCTTCAATCCACGATCAGAGGATGGGCTTGGAAATAGGTTAACCTCGGAGGGGGAAAAGGATTTATTCTGTTCACCTGAGTTGCACAGGAGGGGCGAACAGGACGCTGATGAGCGCTTGTAGATTACACCGCCGCAAACAGCTGTGATCCGCGGTGCGTGGTGGAGAAAGAGGGATTTGGCCCAGGCAGTTTGGAAGAGATCAGACAGTCCAGTCACTAAGATGCCGAGTGGGAAAGACAGAGGAACTTGCAAGCATATTCTCAGCTGACTAGAATAGATCCTTCCTTAACCAGGAATGGCATTGGAAAGGAGCAATATGATGTACCGCTCTCAAATTCATAGTTGCGACACATTGTTGCATCATCCAGGGATGGCTTTAACTTAGCCGAAAAGCTGTTCCTGGGGTGACCATGTGACAGCTGGCGGTGCAGTGTGCTTTGAGTAAATGACTCCTTGTCCAGTGCAAGGGATGCGAGGAGACTGAGGCCGTTTTCACATGTGTGGCCGTACCAGAAAACGGCCAGAGAAAATGCTAATTTTTTCTGTTCACATGTCACGGATCTCTGACCATATTGGGATCCAGTCTTTTACTACAAATAAACAGCAGGTGGCGGTATACAAATAAGTCTTAGTTCTCCAACAAACAAGGGAGTGAGAAGTACCGACGTCATAAAACGAGCGACAGCCTAGAATGTAAACAAACTGGTCTACTGGTCAGCTGCTACCTGAAGCCATCTACAGGGTGAGTGTTGTAGTAAACCCGCCGTTTTGTAACCTGCTGTGTTGCTGTGGGATGCTTGAATCGCGTTGTTTTGGTATTTGTATGGTCGCGAGGTGATTCTGTAATTTCGGCCGGGTTGTGTTCACATGGTACGTGGCCGCCCGTATCTGGACTCGGATACTACCTCCAAGGCAGGTCTCTCTGGCCGTATCCTGGCACGGTACAGTCTGTGTTCACATGGTACGAAATAAGTGGATTTTGACCAAATACCGTACCCGAGTACGGACTCCCGTACCATGTGAAAGCGCCCTGAGTCAATTTAGGCTAGAGTACATTTTATATTTAATATTTACTGGCTGACCCAAAACTTAGAAAGACATGAAAATGCTCTAATTTCAACAACAGCTTTATTTTTTATGTGAAAGAGTCCATTATGTCACCAAAAAAACTGTACAGGATGAAATAGATAAGTCAAGAATTGATGTGCCTTGCGTTTGAGCTAAAAATATGATCCCAAGCAAAGACTCCAGTAATTTTGCATCTAACAGATGGGTTTCATACTCATGTGACAGAGCTAACTCCTAGCTTTCATTAATTACGATTACTCGTGATCTCAGCTTACTTAGTATATAAAGCACACCTGTCTATAGAATTTCTTCTGCTGCAACCTTTCTACCTCTATGGGCGAGACCAAAGAGTTGTTAAAAGATGTCAGAGCCAAGTTAGTACAGCAGACGTAAGGGCCACCAGAAAGGAACCTAGTAAGAAGGTGGCAATCAGTGGGGGTTATGGATATAAAATGGTGTAAAAAAGTGTTTGCCCCCTATGTTTTTGCAGGTTTGTCACACGAAAATGTTACAGGTCATCAAACAAATTAAAATATTCAGCAGAGACAACATAAGTAAACACCTGATGCAGTTTTTAATTGAACGATTTTATTAACAAGGGAGGAAAAAAAATCCAAACCTACATTGCTCTGTGTGACAAAGTGCCCCCTAAACCTAGGGGTTTAGGGTACAACTGGTTGGACCACCTTGGGCAACAACAAATACAAACAAACATTAGCAATAACTTGCAATGAGCCTTTTACAGCATTGTGGAATTAAATTCTTGCAGTTGAGGTGCTGTAGCATGCAGCTCTCTGTATGGGGTCAGATTGCGTTCTTTAATATGAGAATAGAATAGAATAGAATAGAACAGAACCCTCTGTTGTCCACAAAGGGGAAATTCAGCTGTAAAAACAACAAAATCACAAGCAATACAAGCACTGGAATCACACAAGCAGAAAAGGAATTAAGAATAATATGTACAACCTTCTTGCCTTGCAGAAACCTTCTTGCCTTGCAGCAAGAAGGTTGTGGGTTCGTATCCCGGCCCAGGGTCTTTTTGCATGTTCTCCCTATGCATGCGTGGGTTCCCTCCGGTTACTCCGGAGGATAATTGATAACTCTAAATTTTCCTTAGGCGTGAGTGTGTGTGTGCATGGTTGTTTGTCCTGTCTGTCTCTATATGGGGACCTGTCCGGGATGTACACTGCCTCTCGCCTGTTGACAGCTGGAGATAGGCACCAGCCCCCCCGCAACCCCTTGAGGATTAAGCGGTTCAGAAAATGGATGGATGGATGTACATTCAGGACAAAATTACAAAACCAGAGTACTGTGCAGTGTTAAGAAAAGAGTGGCATACTCAGATTAGAATGAACAACTGAATAGGATAAGTAAAAAAATATATTTTGAAATTTAAGAGTATTTACAAAATATGTATGTGTAGCTGCTCATACAAACATTATTTCCTAGAAGTTAGCAGAACATGAACTATGAAAAACAGATGCGCAAATAACGGCAGAGGTGTTATTTAAGTGAGATAAATAATGCAAATTTAAGTAGAAGTTTAAACATTATTAAGTTAGTTGGGAGCCATGGCCCTAATGCTAACAACTTTCAACACAAAAATGCAAAGCACGGTTGCATACATAGAACAAAAATGACTTTTTATCAGGTAGTTGGACCATTTTTTTATTCTTTGTTGCACATGAAAACGTTGCCTGGTGTCTCTTTAAGTTAGTTACGAATTTGAAGGCAGTATAAGATTCTCATTGCTGTTAACCAGTCAGAGGTGATATGTTTTCCTATCATGAATAATAGGACTTGCAACTCTGACGTTTCCACCTGCCAACTCCTGTGGAGTTTTTTCCACAGAAAATGACTCACAAGACACTCATTAAACAAGAAACCACAGCAAATTTAGTGTAAAAACAAAAAAACAAATGAATGAGGTTATAGCATGAGCTTTATTATAGCAGTGTTGCTTTGCTTTCTTAATAAATTCTATTATTTTTGGATACATCCTGAAAACTGTCTCTTCATTTATCTCGGGAACATCATATATTCTTACCCAGCCCCATCTTCAAAAGCCTCGAATCATAAAGATGTTTTCTGACAAACTAGAGATGAGCCTTAATATTATTTTTTTCACCAGTGGTTTTCGTCTTTGAACTATTCCATGCAGGTAATTTTTGTCTCTTTCTTATGATAGAGTCATGAACACATGATCTTAACTGAGGCAAGTGAGGGCTGAAGCTTTTGGATGTTGTTCTGGGGTTTTTAATGACCTCTTTAACGAGTAGTCACTCTGGTCTGTGGGTAATTTTGATTTGATGGCCACTTCTGGGAAGGTTCACCACTGTTCCATGTTTTCACCATTTGTGGATGGATGCTCTGACTTTTGTGTGATGGGGTTCCAAAGCCTTAGAAATGGCTTTCTAACCTTTTCCAAACTGATGGCTCTCACTGACTTTCTTTTTCATTTGTTCCTGAATTTCTTTGGATCTCAGCATGATGTCTAGCCTTTGGTGATCTTTTGTCTACTTCACTTTGTCAGACAGGTCTTAAGTGATTTCTTGATCGAGAACAAGTGTGGATGTAACTAGGCCTAGATATGACTGGATAAATTGAACTCAACCTCTTTTAAGTTGTGTTTTAATGTGGGATACAATCACTTTGTCACACAGCACCTTGTAGGTTTGGATATTTTTCTCGATTATTACTTACAAAAACCTTCCTGAAGACGCTTTTCTGTTTACTTGTGTTGTCTTTGACTAATATTTACATTTGTTTGATTGGAATAATTTAAATTTGCCAAATATGCAAAGAAATAATAATTCAGTAAATGGGCACTTTCTCACTCCACTGCAGGCCAGCTGGTCATAGTGATGTTAGAAAGGGGCACACAGAATGTCTATTGCACTTTTTTTTGTGCCACCAATGGAGAGTTGGTGCCCCCATCTACTGAGAAGGTGCCCCTCCCCTGCTGTTGAAAATGGAGAGAGGGTGTGTTTGCTGTCAACCACAGTGTCTACGCGGGTTAAGTTGAAAGCTATTCTGTGACATCTTATTTTTTTTTAGCAAGAGTGGAAGGAGGCTAGCTTTAGCTGTGCTAAAATTGAAAATAAAATAATAATAATGAAAATATTCAGTCCCTCTCTGGCTGCAGTTCCATACACAATTTAACCTCACTGGGTTGAGGATGATCATGAGAAAAGTGATGTAGGTTACTCCATGGAAGGCGTCAGTTTTGGGCCTGAAAGCAGTTTTGACCACAAACAACAAGAACTCAATTTTTTTAGATCCTCTCAGAGAGAAAGCAGAAAATTGTATTACCATTATCCACCAGTTAACTTGCTACACATTTAATTTGCATATTATCTTTATGCTTTTTTATGCCTTTTTAGCTGCTATTTCAGTTGCATTTAACCATGTACAAAGTGAAATGAACTTATATGACCACTAATAGCTCTGATGCTTGTATTTAAAAAAGAAATATGACTTGAATAGGGCTCCATCTTTGGCAATGAAATAATGCAAATACAAGCCATCTGACAAGCTGTTAATTTAGACAAGGTTAGCACAAGGAACAATAACCTTGAAATAATGTGGTAGCAAAGTGAAATAATGTGGGTGGAAGCACAAAAGGGATTATGAGGTGTGTCCGTAAACCATAGTACACATAATTACTCCTTTTCCACTCCAGCCAAAGCATCTTTTTCACCGCTGCACTGTTCTGCAAAATAATACATGACCAGACTATAAAGTGGAGCATTGCCTTCACACACTGTTAATACATTTATACCCACATAAAACCACATTCATCCAATTTAGCAAAGGGCTAATTTGACGGAATGATTTTACTAAAATAAGTGTTCATTTTTTTTGCAGCAGAACAGTTGCTAGGGGAGCTAAGCAGTCAAGTGAGGAAGAGTTTGTACACAGCATGTGAAGAGGTTTAATCAGCCACCTGTGTGGGGGTTATTGGGATTGTTTTATCTTGATTAAAATGACATGGTGTTCAGATGCGTTCCATACTTTGGCTTTTAAAGAAGGCCTATAAAAGCGTTAAGAAATAGTGGACGTTAATTGCGGCGAAGCCTGGAAAAGGGGCGGATTTGAAGCCTCAAAGTCCCACCTCACTTCAAGGCTAGGTGTTACTCTCACATCTATTCCACCATAAATTTTTGCATAATGGGTTTACTGCACCCAATTTTCCCCGTGAGCTGCTTTGCAAATTATTGACTTCCAACCACACTTGAGTGGATAATATCTTCCTGTTTTTTTTGCATTCATTATTTATTGCGTCTGTGTTTGTCTGAGGGCTTAAGCTGTATGATATGTGTCTGTGCTTCTTCTGCTAAAAATAGAGGCAGTCCCAGAACTCCTGCTTGAGTGACAGCATTCCTCTGCCTGGCACGCAAAGATGATCCAGTTCCCTTTTCTGTAAAACAGTCACCCCCCACTATATGATGCTATTTCAGCAGATTGACTGCTCTATATCTTTTGAAATGAAACTTAACCCAGAAAATCCTCAGATATCAAAGAGATTTTAAAAATGCAGTGCTGAAAAAAGTTAACCTTTACACAAATTTCGTTGTTTTGGTTTTTTGTCACTTTTAAATAATTTAAGCATCAAATTAATTCACACAAATTACTGTTGGAAGGATGATTTAATTTACTATGGGAGGAAAGCTAACCAAACCAACCTGGCCTGTACAATAGAACTGTGGTTTTCAACGTTTTTGGGGTCCTGCAACCCTTGCATATTTTTGATCAACCCTGAGGACAATAAATCAGCAGTAGCTTCTTTGCATATTAAGGAAGTTTCCGGGAAAACAGAACAGGATATATATACAGCAGCCTCTGACAATTCTGAAACAAAATAGATGCAATAATTTTCAAATATAGTAACAAAACACTTTTTACAGTATTTTTCAGAAATATTTATTTAACATTAATTTTTTACATATTTCTGAAAAATACTGTGTTTAAAACAAATCTGTTTTATTACATACATGTTTCTGAAAACTACTGTTTAAAGGTGTCTTCAATATTGAACATTTTTGCAGTATTCTAATTTACTGAGATACTGAATTTGGGAATTCCATTATTTGTCAGTGATAATCATGAAAATTAAAAGAAAAAAAAAAACGTTTGTAATATCTCAGTCTGTGTGTAATAAGTTAATCTAATATACATGTTTCACCTTTTTAATGCAATTACCTAAATAAGGTAATATTCTGATTTTATGACCAACACCTGTATAATGAATTACACTTCTGAAAGAGAAAAAGAGGGTCATGATACCTTCTGTAGTTCAGGTAGATAGAGGTTTCGGTCACATCTGAATAAAATAATAATCTATTTCTATAAATGTCTGAGGATCTTTAAAAAAAAAGTAAAAAGAAAAATGTATATATATATATATATATATATATATATATATAAAGACCAAAAGGAGTATGTGCATTAGGAGCAAATTTAAAACATAAGAAAATAAGTATGAACACTTATTAAAATATACTTGAATAAAAAGGAATGTGCAACTGAGTAGGATCATTAAAATGTATGTGCATATAAATTAGTGCATTAAAATTAATATATGACTTCACAAGAAATGGAAAAAAAACTATGCAAATAACATCAGGGATTTGTACACTTGTTGATTTTGAATTTGTTTGGAGCTGTAATTTGGTAGTAAAATCTTATGTCTAATAGGGGGAAAGATCTGTGATAATTCTCTTTTGTTCAACCAGGATGCAGGAGTCACCAAAGGAGCTCTGCAGGAGCTCTGCAACAGATTCATGTGTGGAGTGGGAGACATTGTCAATGAATGGTGCTATTTTTGCAAGAGCTCTTCTGTTCCCCACAACCTGCATTGGATCACGGGAGCATCCTATCACAGAACTGGCCTTCCTAATTAGCTTATCAACTGCTTCCTCTCAGCTGTAGATAAGTTGCTGCTTCAACAGACAACAACCTGACAGAGGGTCAGGTGTTGGGATTACCCTTTTTTCTTTAAAAAAAATGTATTTGTCACTTGAAGTTTATATACAGTTTTTTGTATTTGAGATTTGTATCTGAGATAAAATATTTTTCTGATATGAGATATATAAGTGAAACAGAAGAACTATGTAAGGTAAGAAATACCTTCAAACTACACTGTACATGTTTTTTTGAATCATTACATTGTTTCTTCTCTGCACAATGGTGCGAAGAAAAAGGTCTGCTACCGTTCAATGGAATCATCAGATCCACTAAATCTTTTTTTCCCTCCTTTTCTAATTTTTTTTCCCTCTCTGCCTTTTCACACTGGGACAATGAGCATCTGTTTCTATTTTTCGCTGTTTCAGCCTCAATGTGAAAGAGCACAGACTCCACCGTACAACTTCCAGGGAAACAACACTTCCAAGTACACACAAAATAAACAGTCACCATTGCAAACTAAATTAAAACAAATGTTCCCAAGCACTCCAGAATGCTTGACTGTAGATTGTGATGGCTTTTTCAGATAACCATGTTTTTGGAGCAAATCACACAGTTGGAAAGCAGTGATTCTGGAAGATTACATTTATTTGTACTGTGCTTTTCTCCATATAAAACCGTTACTTTTTTTATTTTACAGGAATTCCAGGGGCAGAGGAAAGGCAATTTTCTTTCAGCCAAAAAGATTTGGAAAGGAGACAAGTCTGGATCCATGTTGCTTGTCAGATTTTATCCACCAAACAGAGCAAAATACTCTTCGTTTTCTTGATCCCACCTATATCAGTAGAGTCTGCTGTTGAGACAAATCACTTGAGACTATATGACTTCCAGAAAATATACTCAGCAGCTGAGAACACTTTTGAGAGTTTCTCAAATGTACAGCTTCTTGGTGGTTTATAAAGTGAGATGTATATATACGAGTCAACTGTTTAAACCATCACTTAAATGTTGTAATATAAATCCAAGAAGAAAAAAAACCTTGCTAACATACACGATTTGGCGGTTCCTTGCAGCTATTAATAATAATCACCTTAAAATGTTTCACCTTTTGTCATAACTACAAATTTCCATCAATTTCCTGGAATTTTATTTGACAGACCAAGAAAATTAAATGCATAGTTGAGAAGTAGAAAAGGCAATAATGTAAATGTGTTTTTTTATATTAATCTAAAAAGGGTGACATACAAATGTATTTATCACCCTTTATTGTGATATCTTTAAATGAAGTTCAATTCAGCCAATAAAAAAGTGAAAGTCATTGCTAAAAAAAACAAAAAAAACTTAGAAGCCCAATTTGAAGTGTTCAGCGTGGAATACTGCAAAGAAGAATGTGCTTAACATCCTGGATACACCATCCTCACAGTAAAACATAGTGGTGGCTGCATCATACTGTAGGAAGGCTTTCTTCAGCAAGGAAAGGAAAGCTGGTCAGAGATGTCAACAAAGTTCAGGGTTCATGAGTTTGCTCAAGACAGGGTAATGGTGGAAAGAATGATCTAAAAGGTTGACCTTCCAGCAGGGTAATGAGCCTAAACATACAACCAAAGACACAAAGGAATGGTTTGGATCAAAATATATAAAAATATATTTCAATAAAGAAGATTGTGTATACATTTCAGTTACTAGAAGTGCAAATCCATTACAAATGTGAAGTAAAAGACATGCTTCTAAGACAGCAAAAAGTAGTTAAAAGTATTGACTCAGAGTTCCTGGATACTAATTCACTCTAAACTTTTTTTTAGATTTTTGAGGGGAAAAAAAGGAAAACAATGTTTCATTTTTTTTTTCTTCAAATTACTCACTTTTTTGTTGGTCTGCCATATAACATTCCAATAACATAAAAAAATGTTTATGGTTGTAATGTGAGAAAATGTTAAAAAGAGGTTGTAAATTTTTCTGCAAGGAACTACATAACTCTGTAATGAATGGTAAGAAGACAACAAATTGTTTTTTTTTAAATATAGTAGCCTGCTGAAAAAAAAACTTAAACTGCTGGAGGAAGAGGTATGTTCATTTCAATTAAATATAAAATAACTATTTTTCATGAATGTTTAATCCTATGCAATATATACCTTGAAAAAAACAAGAATGAAGAAGAGAAAAGAGCACAATTTTGAAGATACTTTTGCTAAAATTTTTAATTCACTCAAAAAATAAATGCCACTCACTCTAAACATGTTCAAAGGATTTCACACATGCTGTTTGAAAAAGAATCTCCAAGAGATAGGAGATTGCTTTGCAAGCCAATGTCTAAGCACAACATACAACTTGGGGTCAACAAACTCTTCAAGCACAGCAATGAATCGGAAGAAAAAAAGAGCAAAGCTTACATTAGTATGCACAGTCACTCACTGTGCATTTATTTATCTGTTCTTTTCCAACAAAGGCTCTGCTACACATTGCAAAAACATGGTGTTTTAGTTAACTGGTTGGATAAAGTAGGAATCAGACAGGAATTTAAAATTGCATGCAAATTCCTGTCAATTTCAGGGACCCTAGATTGTCAGATGTTATTTATCAGTGTGCCAACAAAATTGATAATGTATAGCTCAAGCTTAGTCTGTTTGAATGTAGAATATCCTTAAAAGTAAAAATGTTACAATTTTGTCTCAAATTATTATTATGGCCTTAAATTACAGATGAGTGAGCTCTGTTTACTATTTTGGTAACTTCTCAAAGCAGTTGATTAAACAAGACTTTATTTGGGGACTCCAGAGTAAACAGGGAGGAATGCAAACACATGACCATCTTTTTGCTTCCTCTCTGTACTGCACTGACTTGTGTATCACATAAAATCTTCATAAAGAACATTGCATTTTATGCTTGAAACACAGCATGATGTGAAATGGTTCAAGGGATATAAATACTTTTGCAAAACAGTAAATATATGTTGGGTTGCAAGGAAGCATGCCTTGAATCTGTATTTTGCATTTATTTGGGAAAATCAGATTACCTCTGAACAATCAAGTTTTCCTGAAAAACAGTATTTTTATGCCTTGCCTCACAACCATTTAAGGCAATTGTTTAGTACCAAGCAGAATTTCCATAAAAAGGACTAATGTTCTCATGAATGTTTAGTCTCATGAATACTTAGTCCAAATCATCATCCTTTGTTCATATAATATTTTCATTTATTTAGTTTAAAATTCACAATTGAAATCTTGTTTTCTTGTAATTAGCTCATGGTCACCCCAACCCCCCTGTTGTTCCCTTTTTTTCCATCTTCCGATTACAGAAGTGCAGAAAGCACCTCCGTTATAAGCTGGGAAATGGATGCCACAAGGAATTTGCCTCCCCTTGCTGCAGAAAGAGAGCACAGAGGGTCTTTCTGCCTGGAACAAGAGAATTTAACAAATCCTATAGAAAATCCTCAGAAACCTATCCTTTGATTTTTCCGTTTTTTCAATAAATAGCTCTTCCCTCCAAGGTTTGAGATTGCCTTTGAATTTGTGGCGTTTGATCTTAACGAGGAAAACCATCTAATAATGACTTTAGACATATTTACCACAACTTTCCCAGCTACCCTTTCATTTACCATGTAGATGTTTGCATTATTACATGAGGTTTCCCCTCCATTATATGAATGGCACATTTGGAGAGAACATACATTTAGAAAGCGAGAAAAACATGTAGTTCTAAAGGAACTTTAATCTTTAGTTTGTTTCTCTCTGTGGGGTCTCTTTAAGCTGAAAAGACCACAATAATTCTACCACTAAAGAAAAAAAAATATTCCCACTTTAATCTTAAATGAGAAAACAAATAAAGTATTTTTTTCAGTGCTTGCAATTTTTTTGTGTTAATGTTTAACAACCAGTCTTATAGTAAAAAGCAATCAAGACATGACATCAGTGTTAAATCTAAATACAAGTTTTTTCTTGCATATCTTGATGCATTTATTAGATAAGTGAATAATATATCTGCATGGAGTGTTCACACTGTATAACCACGTGTGAGGATAAATTTTAAATGTGTTGCTGATCAGAGCAAATCAGTAGGATGCTTGTTTCTGTCTTAAAATGAGCTGCACTGGAGTGAAAGGCGGTCTCCAAGTAACCACAATTAATCATGTGTGATGTAATCTGTATGTATGTATGTATGGGTAGTTTTGAATCCCACTGCATATTATAATTAACTGAGCAGACATGTGGAAGCTGGGTTATGGTTGGAAGTGAAAGGAGATTGCTATGAATCCAATTGGACATCCTCAAATGCATGCGATTTACACCAAACCGCGGAGTCAGTTTTTACTAAAAATGATGATAAATAAAAAATAATTATGTTTGCACTCTTCAGATGAGTCAGCAGTGGCAAAGCGGAAGCTTGCGTTTAGTCCTATTGTGATATTGGGTTTTGATTGCATGCCGTGAATGACAGGCTGCAGCGAGGAAAAAGCAAAGCGAAGCGTTTTCTGACAACTCCATCAGCCCTTTAAAAGAGAAAAACAGTAGAGAAAGCAGAGACAAGGCCCGCCTGTGTCTATTTACATATATAGTGCGTTGACCACAATGAATAAAACACCAGAAAGCCGAGCTCTCCTGGGTCAGTTCAAATGAAATAGAGAGTTTACACTTCCAGTAGTAGGCAATGCATAAACATTGTTTCTCTAAATAAGGTTATGTACCGGTGGATCAGCATCATTACATCTGTTTTCTTTTACTTGCTTGGTCTTTATTATGTAAAAGTACGCCTCGAAAAACATTCAAGCTCTACTTTAAGCTTCTCACCTTCCACCTGGTGAATATGACCCAAATTCACATTTCCCCGCAGCGACCTGGGGAACGTTTTTTTTATTTTTTTATTGAATCAACGTGTAAAGGAGCCCATTGACCCCAGCTGTATGCTTTGGCTCATGCCTAAAAGAGCAGTGATATTTAGGATATTATTCCTTGGCAATCAAGAGCTTATACTCAGACTTCTATTATAATTTTTTTCTCAAGCAAATATTCTTCTTGCTTGAATTTGCACAGCTGAGATAGCTCTTATGTTACAATGCTGCAAAGCAGGGATCTAAAAATAGGAGTAGTGTTAGGGAAGAATGAAAGCTCCCTCTAAGTGTATAATATCATGTTCAAAAGAAAGCTGTGTGTGGCTGAACTTTAGAAACCTGAGGAAAATGTTACCATAAACCTACCTCCAGCTGTGCAGATCTTTTTCCCTTCCAGTACATCGATTGTTGGGAAATGACAACAGCACAGACATCACATGATATTTAGAGGCAAAATATCAGAGCTCAGGCAGCACATCAAAAAATGGTATGTTGTCTCAGAAGGAAGTTGGTTGTGCAGAGACACATCTGCTGGTAGAGCAGATCAGGACAGTCAGTGGGTTGAATTTTCCTTGGCTCATCAATGCATCAGTTTCTAATGAGTTCTTTCTGAATAAATCTAAGCATTGAAAAATAAATTTAAATAAATAAATAAAAAATCTGAACTGTTGCTAAAGAGGAAAGCACCTATTTGGATTGTGCTTCCAGAAAAATATAGTTAATGCAAAATTAGGCATTGGCTTCACACAAATATGCTGTTGTGCATTTTGTCATTATTATTATTATTATTATTATTATTATTATTATTATTATTATTATTATTATTATTTGCCTACATACAGCAATTTGATGCTAATATTTTACAGTTTACAGTAAAATTCTAATGGACTTTCAGGTTAAAAAGTACATTTATCAAGAAAGTCAAAGTACTTATATCTCACCTATATGTGAAACAAACACTGCACATCACCTTGAGTATACCGTCCCCATGGTGATATTTGGTAGTGGCAGCATCATACTGAGGATTATCTTTTTCAGTAGGACTAGGGAAGCCAGTCAGAGGTGATGATAAAATGGTTGGAGCTGAATGCACTCAAATCCTGAAGAAAAAAAATCTGTTAATGGCTGCAAAAAAATCCAATTGTGAATCTGTTGAAGGATTTTAAATATAGTCTGGTGGGAAGGTACACAACAAGGGCCCAGACAGGATTTGACCCCACAAATCCTAGTTGAGAGTCATGCACACTAACCATTCAGCCAAAGGGCTATCCCTGTGGCCAAGCAGCCAGGGCACATTATCAATCGGAGCCACTATGACAGGACCTCCACACTGTCACAGGTCTTCGTGGATGCTTGGGATTAACTATATTTAAATGGGGAAAACTAGCACTGCACATCTTTTCTCTGGAAATACCAAACGTGGTGGAGGCGATATTATGCTTGTAGGTCAATGCAAATATATCTGTAAAATTGTAACTCATTTATAATTCTCATTTTAATTGTATGCACTTCTGTTGAACCCATAAAATCCAATTAAAATGCACTGAAGTTTGTGCTTGTAACCTGAAACAATGCAAAGCAGTTCCTTCATTCATTCATTCCTTCATTCTTAATTTGTTTATTTTCAGTTGTCAAATTCTAAAAAGAAAGTGGTTCAAACATTGATAATAAGATATTAGCTGTTGTTGACATTATAAAGTTTAAGGAGTATGACATTTTTTTTCAAGGGACAAAGTTTGGATCAGTGAAACAGTAAGCTCCCATGTAGTGGTTGATGTTCAACTAAAACTAGTATAAATATGTTCAGTGAAAGGAGCATCTTGTTTAAATGTAATAAGAATTTAAATGTGCCATACTGTTCTTGATTGAATAAATACTAACATTGTTAACACTTTGGACTGCTCTTAGCGCATGTCTGACGATACTTGCTGCATTCCAATTGGAATACTATATCAGACACCAGTCTAGATTATTAAAAAACTAATTAATCAGTGTACCTTGTTCAGCTCCAGTTTCTCACCATATGCTGTTTTTCAGTAGAAAACAGAGCTATTTGTGGAACCATCTGTATATGAAATTAACTGATTTAAAATTCTTGGGCATTTTGTTTATTTCTCCTTTATTTACAGGAAAGCAGACCTGTTTAAATTTAAGAGACAAAAAATATATTACTGAAAAGAAGTGAAATCAGCTTTCTTTCTTTCAAAATGCTCTGTTTCTTGTGCACTTTTATATTTAATCTGCTTTGGTTTCTATCCCTTAATAAAGGTTTTGTCATTAAAATCAATGGTAATGAGGAAATAATTAATTGCACTTTTCATTCAAATTACAAGTGCAAACTTGAATGTATTGTTTTTGGATGTTATGTGATAGATCAACACAAATGAGCCCATAATTCTGAGGAGAAAAATATGACATGGCTTTAAAAGTAACTTCACAGATTAAAACTTGATCATTGGTGACGTATGAAGACTGTTAGACAGGACTTTATTTCTGGGTACCACCATAGTAAAAGAGGTGAATAATAATGAACTCCACATTGTCTGAGATTTTATGTGTTAAAAAGAGAGAATAATATTTCAGAGGAATTTAAAAAAACATTGAAGCTTGTGGTTGTTGACTGACATAACACAGAAATGGGTGAGAACAATTTTGCTAATTGTTGTTTGTATTATAGACCAAGTTGAGAATGTAAATTACAAACCTTGATTTATTGAATGTGAGAGTAAATGAATACACTAAAATTACAGTTAAACATCAAGTAAAATCTTTTCCTCATATGTTATAATGGAGCGCTTTAAAAATCAACATTTCTCTTCACTCATCAGGATTCTGTGTGTCGTGTATAACTAAGGACATCTCAAGGAGGAGGTGTGCCCTCGGGCGTTTACAAATGCACTCTCAGACTGAAGTTGCCACTAATACATCTTGTAATAATGGAATCATGTGTTTTTCAGTGATGCCGTTGTTGTATTTGTGCGTTGTTGTTGGTGGTTCTCAATTTCTACTGTTTGTGTGGCTTGTTATATCAGTCTTTTCTCTCTCTGCCTTCAGGTGTAAAAGCAGACTTCCAGGTTGTTTTCTTGTATTTTCTTATGGAGTTTGCATCTTCTCCATGTGCATGGATGGGTTCCCTCAGGATACTCCGACTTCCTCCCACAGTCCAAAAACATGACTGTTAAGTTAAATGGCCTAAATTTCCTCTTAGGTACGAGTGTGTGTGTTTGTTTGTGTGTGTGTCTGTGGACCTGGTATTACTATCTTTGTGGGGACCAAAAATTGGAAGTTTACTATCCAAGTGGGGACCGACCTCCCTTGTGGGGACCAAAATCCCGGTCCCCACAAGTTTGAAGCAATTTTTGAGGCTTAAAATTTGGTTTTAGTGGCAGGGTTACACTTAGGTTATGTTTAGGTTGGGGTAAGGGTTAGGGTTAGGCATTAATTTTTGATGGTTAAGGTTAGGGTAAGGCGCTACGGAAAACATTATGTCAATGAGAAGTCCCCACAAGACATAGAAACCCAACATGTGTGTGTGTGTGT
This sequence comes from Apricaphanius iberus, assembly GCA_028564705.1. NCBI lineage: Eukaryota > Metazoa > Chordata > Actinopteri > Cyprinodontiformes > Aphaniidae > Apricaphanius > Apricaphanius iberus. Next base: position 435,314 of record JAPXFQ010002614.1, read on the forward strand.
GTGTGTGTTTGTGTGTGTGTTTGTCATGTCTGTCTCTATGTTGTGTGATCAACTGGCGACCTGTCCAGTGTGTACTTTGCATCTCGCCCGGTGACCACTGGACATAGGCACCAGCCCCCCATGACCCTTTGAGGAAAAGCGGAATAGGCCATTGATGGATGGACATATATATATATAGAATAGAATAGAATAGAATAGGAAACCGCTTTATTGTCCCAAAAGGTGGAAATTTAGTTGTAACAGCAGCAAAGCGGAGGGAAATACAAACGTTAATAAAGACTCAGAAGCGAAAAGGTATATAAAACAGAATTTAAGTTTCAAGAAAAATAATCATTTGTACGGAGGATTATTTGTTTATTTTTGGTTGTCAAACTATGAGAAAAGAAGGGTTACATAGTTAAACGAATAGGTTTATATTTGGATCTCTAGATGTTTTTTAGCACCTCTGGTAATAAAATAATAAATATCTCCCTGCAGTTTCCTAATCCTGCACTGAAAATGTTTGAAAAATACATTACTCAGTAGAGATAAAAATTGCCACATTAGAAAATAATTGCCTTTTACCAAATTACCAATAGAATAAATGTTTCTTCATTTTTGTTTTAACATTTCCTCAACTAGCATAGGCCATGTTATATTTATTGTGTATTCCATTTACCTTAGAAATAAGAACAGATAACTGGGTTTGATGTCACACACAATTTAACAGCATTCCAGTTAACGTAGTCAGAGAAGTCAGGATTTCTTAATATCAATGCCCAGGTAGCCACTGTTTGTAGTACATCTTGCAAACATTATTTCAAGCTGTACGTTCATATGCGAACACCACTTTGATTTATTTTTCAGGTTAGAGGTACAAATGCTGCATATAACATTTATTTTAGATTCACTTTTAGTGTGTCTTGTAAATTACACATGTTTCCACTGCAGCTTACAATTGTTCATGTGAATAGCGACCATATTGAAAGTCAAAGTGAGCCCTCAAAAAAACTCAGACTTTCCAAGTGGGAAGTAAGACTTCGAGGATGCATTCCAGCAGATTTTTCTGATACAGAAGTCAGAATTTCCTACTTCTGACTACAAATGGTACACACCATTATAACTCAGGAGAGCAGGTCAAGGATAACTATTTTGCTGCGTGAAAAAAAAATTGTATTTCAACCCCAGCCTCCCACACACACCACTCCTAAATAATGTGATTTAAGGTTGGATTTTTAAAAATTTCTAAAGGCTTTCTTTACACCAGGGGTGCCAATATTTGCAGAGGGCACTCTAATGTGTAATATATTTTCATTTTTCATTTAGAGGAACAGAGGTCAAATATGCACATCATTTGCTCTGAGGCACTGATTAAACATCGCTCTGAGTGTACCGATGGCTCTCCTGCTTGAATTTCTACTTTCTGGATTTATGTCTTGCAGAGATGAGTCCAAAGTGAGGTTCTTGCTCAGAGAGTCCTTTGAAGTTGAATGCGTTTTCATATTCATTTACAGTATACAAACCAACTTTCTAGTTACAGCACACACACAAAGTGTTGCAAAGCTTACGCTGTTTTTGTTGTAGATATCACAGCTCGATAAATCATTTGATCTGCACATTTTTGTACACTGGTTTGTCTTTGAGCTCCCATCTTTCAGTAGAATATAATCCAAGTGAAGAGAGATAAGAGGAGTACAGGAGTGGGAAGATTTCAAAAGGTATTTTCTTATCACCTTGCTTTATTCACAAACTCTCTCGCTTCAGACAATTAGAATAAATCTTTCTTTAGCCTCATTATTTTTTTTCTGCTGATGTGTTGGTTTTATTAATACCTTAATGATCCAGGTGAAACTCACGGCCCACACGGCTGAAATTTTTAATAGAGTTAAAATTAGAGAGTTCTATACATGAACTACTCAGAGTTACATGAATTTAGGTAATTAATGGCCTTGTAATTCTGAGGCACTACTAATTAAACCTAGGGATGCTAATTAAAATATCGTGCTTCCTGGATTGTTAACATCACCAGCAGAAAACAGAGGACAGCTCCTGTGCTTCGAATCTCACACATGCATGAAATGTGTACATATGCTGGATAAAGAAGATAAATTAGTCTTAAAGGGACAGTTCAGAATTTTTTTAAATAAAAGAATTGTGCAAATTGTTATAGGCAGTTGATATTTTAAACGCTGTAGATAACTCTCCTGGGGTCTTTAGTAAGTATAAATCCACTTTATTTGGTGGCTACCTGCCATCTTAAAACAACTTTAAACTCCAAAACGTATTCTTAGTTAAATACAAATGATATTTCATGACTGTTTAAACGAGCACAGAACACAGAAGATGATAAGGCTTTGTCTAACCTTTGAAACCCACTGCTTTTTGGTTTATCAGTACTTGAAAACATACATTTAAGATGTGTAAATATGTTAAACAAAAATTTTCGAAGTTGAATTAAATGTTAAAATAAACCAACATATCTAACAAAAAACTCCTGAAATTGTATGTTTTGGGTTTCTTTGCCCTTCCCATCATTATTAACGCTTCCCATCTCTGCATTCCTTACAAATCTTTCTGGAGGCTGGAGGTGGTGCAACAAATAATGTTCTTCCTGTATGAAACCGGTAATTAAAATGCAACACAAAGCATTTTGGGTCAGTGTAACTGTATGATGTAAAAGTAAATTAGTACTCAAAGTTAAATTATTAGTGATACACAGTGGCACACTTGGTAACACTGTACCTTTTAGCAAGAAGGTCATGAGTTCAAATTCTGGTATAAGGTTTTCTGCTTTGAGATTGCAAGTTCTCCCCGTGCATGCATGGGTTCCCTGCAGGTACTCTGGCCTCCTTCCATAGTTAGATTAATGAATCTTTGTACATTGTCTGAGTGTGTGCATGCATCGTTGTTTGTTTCTATGTTGCACTGTCTGTATTTCCTGTTATATTAACAATTACCTTCTCTGTGAATAACTGCCCAAATATCTCAAAGATGACCATGACTTAAATCTTCTTAAAACGTATTTTGCATAAATCAAGCATTTATAAAGCAAGCTTTTTGAGACTGGGGTAGTTCCAAGACAGGATAGAAAGCTGTTATAGCATTTATTAGATATCTTTGATACGCAATGTTAAGTCCATGTTAAGTCCTCCCCTATATGTACTCTTTTCAGTTATGCAAGCTAAAATAAATGGGAATTAAAGTTTTAATTATTAAACTACAATGAATTCAACAAAATAAATACTGTTCCATGCTCTCTTGGTGACAGCTGTTTCCCTGCTGCTATGTGCCTCATACACCCCCGGTGGAAAGGGCCAAGCAGCAGAAAACATGAGTGAAACATCCTACTCCTGTAAGGTGCTGCTGATGCGTCTGGTGGAAAGCCCGGGTAAGTGGTATGTGTGGAGAAACCCAGGCACTACTCATCACATGCCCAATACAATCCCCAGAGTGAAACATGGTGGTGGGAGCATCATGTTGTGGGGGTGTTTTTCAGCTGTAGAAACAGGACAACTGGTTGAAACTGAAGGAAAGATTAACAGTGGCCAAGTACAGAGATCTCCAGGAAGAAAACCTCTTCCAGAGTGTTCAGGACTTCATACTGGGCTGAAGGTTCACCTTTAAATAGGACAGTGACCCAAAGCACACAGCTAAAATAACAAAGAAGTGGCTTTGGAATGATTCTGTGAGCGTTCTTGGCTGCAGCCAGAATACTGACTTAAACCCAACTAAGCATTTCTGGAGAGAAGACTCATGGCTTTACTAGCTCAAAAGGGTGCTTTTACTCAATACTGACCAAAGGGTCTTAATACTAATGATAATGTAAATATTTCAGTTTTTGTTTTTTTAATAAATTTTCAAAAAATAATAATATTGATTCTGAAACAAAATGAACTTTTTTTATTTTAGCAAATGGCTGCGATGAAACAAAGAGTGGAAAATTTAAAGGGTTCTGAATAATGTCCATACTCCCTGTATATACATTTGGCGTTGATGTATGCAGTGACTTTTAAAAGCTTTTAGGACAGGGAAAACCTGCTGTCCTTATTTAGTAGTTTACAATACAGTTCTCAGGGGGAAAGTTGTTACTGAGGGAAGAGGGTTAAAAATGTTAAATTCTTGATATCAATAAGATACTTAAAAATAAAGTCAGAGGAAGGACAGACTTGTGAGAAAGTATTTAAAAATAAAACTTCATTGTTGAAAATATGCTGAGAAAATGTCTGAAGTTCTTTCAGATTGGAAGAGAGACGTTTTCAAAGGATAACAGGAAAGCTGAAAATAAAAACTAAAGAATCATGTAAAACCTGCCTGTCATTTAACATGTTAGATTTTAAAATGACAGCAGCCACCAGTATAAATGATTCATTAAGCTCAGACGAAGTAATCCGGATGTTGACAAAAGTAAGACACAAAGAAACAAACTGAACTGTTTATAACCTTTAACAGAACCTCACCTTAATAAAAACGATCCCTTTAATTAGCATCAGTGTTCCCTCCCATCCGTGCCGTTCTGGTGATCCGTGCCGGGTTTTACCCGCCTCCGTGCACAGCCAGCTGCTGCAGAGCAGGGGACCGGTGCGCCGTTTCTCCTCGCCTTGTTTGCCTCCAGTCCGGCTGTAGCTCCGACTGTCTGCATGGCGTGTGGATGAGGCGCAGAGGGAACGACCCCGGAGCGCAAACAGAAGCGCTGGAGAAACCACACTTTTCCGTTTAGATCAGAGTCCGCTTGCGTTTCGGGACCGCCTGAGGACTTTCGGACTGATTTGAGACGCTCGGAGTTTGATTTTTGAAGCCAGACTGGGGCGCATCTCGTCTCCTTGAAGTGAGCCCTTTTTCATGCAGTCTGTCTGTAGCCCTCCCGTCGGAAGGAGTCTGTGAGGAAGAAGAGGTGGTGAAGGAGGAATTAGAGAGGAGGGGGAAACGATTATTACTTTTGAACAGACCCTTAGACATGGAGCTACTCGTCTGGTCCCGTGCGCACCGGCTGGAAGAAGAGCGCTTATCTGTTTCGGAGATCCCCATCTTTTGTCCAGTGTGAAGAAGGTCAGGAATGCAGCAGAGCCCCAGCCATCTTTGTGTAGTTTATGAGGGATTCTTTTAAAATAAAACAGAGAACGGAGAGGCCGTGGCGGGACTCCTGGTGTTGGTGGACCGAATCGGATCACCACTCCACGCGGGGGATTCTTATTTTGGCACACCGCTGTAAGTAGCGTTTAAACGCGCATGTTTGATTATTTCTTGTGAAGATGTTGGGTTGTGGCTCGCTCAATAAATGCCATTTATTCACACTTCCAAAATAGTATGAAAATATTTTGAAATAAGGGGCCTCCAGCAGTTTTAAACTGCTGCGATGAGATCAATGCATCCCCCATGGTGTAATATATGTAGACTTCAAGTTAGAAGTTGCTTGGCTGCACGATTCAGAATATTATCAGTGGGTGCAGATAATTAAAAACGAAAGCCTTTAGATTTTTGTGTGCTGAATTTTCGCCTTTGTGGGACAAAACCAGATCATTCTATTCTATATAACCTAAGTGGTATCTGTTATTCTACATTTGTATATGTTCTCTTGAGTTTATTTCTATAGCTCCTATTCACAGAAAATATAATCACAAAGCTCTTTTAAAAGGCAAAGAGAAACACAGATCAAATCAAATGAATCCAATACAATCAGATGGAAACATTTATCTTTAACATTACGTTTCAGTATATTTATATAAACATGATTTATTTCACTAATGCTCAAGTCTCATTTCTTGATGTGACCTAAAAGCCTTGAGAAAACATATTAAACATGATTTATGAGAAAGCCATTATTTTTAATGTTATTCTTAAGAAAAAAAAAATCTGGAGAAAAAAAAAGAAGAGAATTCCTAAACATTTCCACCCAGTCCCGGACATCCTAGAACTGGATTGTCAGTTACTATCTCAATTTACTTTTCAATTTTGCTGCTGTAAAATAAGATCATTTCACAGGACATGTATAATTCACAGACCTGAGTTAGCCATGTGTGATGATTGGACACACACACACACACATACACACAAACACACCCCACAATGCACACAGACATATGCACACGCCCCAACACACGCTCTCTAATACATAAATAGAGTTTTTACAGGCTGAAGGAACCATATTTTATTCTCACTTGAGGCTTTTAGAGACATGGGCCGCTCAGACCTTTAGAAAGAAAGCGCTTGGGCTGTCTGAGCCCGCCTGAAATATCAAAGCTGAACATTTACATATAATCCATACTGTCTGTACTAAATCAGGACAGTGGCGCATCATTATATAAGTTGGGAAAACTGGGGGCTTCCTTGGGCTTATATAAGCACTTCATAGTTTAGAATAAGGATGTCTTTACAGGACCAAACAAATCCAACCATATTTTGACGCTGACAGGGATGATTTTTCATGCAAGACCAGACTATAAAAGTCTTGTTGGTTGGGATTGATGTTCGGTGCTTAATGCTGACATTCTCATCAGTGATCCTAAATCATGGAAAGGTCACCTCGCCTTCATGCTAATAAGGGCAACATTTGCAACTGAAAAGATCCCTTCTAACACAATGTTCATGCCTATATTAAGCCCATGAAAATCATAGTTTTTTTTCAGGTTCTGTCCAAATTTAGCATACACAAACCATTAGAAGTTGAGCTTGGTTAGCACGTTTGACCAATCCTAACCACAGTTTAGCCAAAAGGAATTGGTATTGGTAGATGCCTGCATGTCGATACCGTTAATCTTTTACACCATTAGTCGCACACATGTAAGACACCAGCGTCTTTTCTGTATTTTTCCAATGAAATTTTGATTGTATGGGACATGTTGGTTTTTGTGGAAAAAGTCTTGTAACATTTGCTTAGAAAGTGCTGATCATTTTGCCCCTTAGAGGTTTTGTACCTTTGAATTTTTGTCGTTACTGAATTTACAGGTGCGAAATTGAGTCGCCTATATCCATCATCAGAATGTTTTATTCTTGCAATGCATGAAACCGAACCTGGCCTTAAAGGATTTGGACCTGCTTTTACCACCATTTAAACTATTTTTTTATGTTGTAAGTAAATGGGATTTTATAACATCAGTAAATTAATTCTTTCAACAGGTTACTTAGCTTTATTTAAGTTTGCTCAGTCACCCCAATGACTGCTAATAATTTTGCACCTTGCCTATTTATTTATTTTTTGTTTATTATTGTGTATTTTTTAGGGCAGTGTGATATAGACTTAATAATTTATTACAATATTTTTATGTATTTATTGTAGTAACGACAGAAGTGAGGATAAAAAATGTTTATTTTAGAAACTATATAGCCACACAAACAAAGATACCACTCTAACAAACACACCCATTTTGAAATAGGCTATCTCAGGACACTAGTTACATTAAGAAGTGTGATTTTATCACTAAAAGGCATGCACTAACAGCAGTAATCATTTTTTTTGATGATTTCATGGAACAAACAGCAGACAAACTAGTAAAAGTAACTATCCCTTCAATACTGTCAGTTTTTGGGGTTTTCAGACATTAATTAAATGTTTTTGTCACAGTAAATCAAAAATATTTATCATGCTAAGACATTTTCCATGAATAAAGTTGAACAAAAATGTTTTGAATTCCTGTTTTGTACTTGAGATTTTTGGGAATGAAAGCAAGCCTCTTTTGCGGGATGTTTAGGACTGACCCTATGTCGGTTTAGGGATGCCTTTGAGTGATTCTTGTACGCAGTTCGACAGCCAATGATTTAATGTAATTTTTGTTCTATTTTACTGTGAGGAAAGTTAACACCAGTGACTATCCACCCACAAGGGGTTGCTCAAAATCTGGGGTTCATGATGTTGCATATTTTAAATAATTCATCTGGTTCAAATGAGGATAAGAGCCATCACCAGTGAGAAAGGGGGCATATAAAATCTTAAGAAAATAATACAAAATTTAAGCATTTGCAAGACTACTTGTGTTTATAACCTATTTTAATACATAACTGTGAAGATACAAACTTATTGTAGAAGGAAACTGCATTTGAAATAGTTTGCTTGCACATACAAAATGGAAGTAGGAAGGAACAAAATGGAGTTAAAAATTGGTGAAAGAGCCACTTGGATAGTTAACGTTAGAAACTCAAATGGGGGCATAGTGAGTGGTGCTAGTTGGGGACAAATGGTCTCCTGCCTTTTCCTCCCATCCCATCCCATCCCACACCCCTCCTTCTCCTGCTCAGCTCCCACCTAACCCATGCCGGTTGGTTTGGTCCATTTGTCTGGTGTCGTCTTTGGGAGGAAGTGCCATCTCATCTCACATTGCGCAAATGGTTTCAGTCAACGCTAGTGTGAATTCTAGCAGGTTTTTTTGTAACTGCCAATTTCCATATCAAAGTGTCTGCATTTGAATAGGGGAGAACTTTAGCTACCAGCCCCCTTCCTCTGAGCAGTTTTGTTCTGATGGAGCACTGCTGCCGCTGGTGGGGTCGGCGGTGGTGAAGAAGCAGGCTACTCACAGGATTTCTGGAGACGGCAGTTGATTGTGTGTGAATATGTGTGTGTGTGTGAATGTGTGTGTAAGAGAGAGAAGAGCTAGTGTTTGTGTTGGAAGCAGATTTTATGTGGATTTGGAGAATTAGTTGGACATAATCTAACACCAAAAAGCCATGCACTGAGTGGAAATTGTGGATGCAGCTCATTTACGTGGTCATGTTAGAATGATTTTCTCTGATTTTTCCAGAGAAAAAGTGCAAAGCAGTATGCCTTCTTTTAAGCAAAGGGAATCCACGGTGTTCACTATCTTAAAAACAAAAAGCATATAAATAAGTTGCAGAAAATTTGTTTATTTGATTTGGGTGCTGCATTGAGTTTCTAAAGCGCCCCAAAACGGATTTACACTCGAGTGAATGGTTTAATTGGACATTGATTGAGTGATGAAGTAAAGACATGGAGCGTTCATGCTTTGTTGCGAGACTCCTGTGTCCCCAACCGGTGTCTGATTTTGATTTATTTTTTTACGTCGTTGCAGAGATAATATTTATTTCCAATTCTGTGCAGGTGTTATTTTTCAGAGAAAGAATGCGCCAAGACGTTTTCTTTTTTTTTTGATGGATCCTTTGTCTTTCTTTCCTCTTTGTCTTTGTGATACACGGTCTAATCTTCACTTCAGTTTTCAGCAGGTTAAATAGATGAAAATAAACACTAAGACACTTTGTGGTGAGCATGAGAGAAACAAACAACCCAAGAAAAAAGAGCTTTTGTGCCTTTGCACATGCCCTTACTTTGAAAATAGGATCAGCATAGGTTAATAGTAAAAGAGGGTGCAGCGTGTGAAATGTTATTACACAGAGACAGGGAATGTAAATGCCATTGGAAGCGCAGTAGGGGTCAGCGGCCCCTTCATGCTCCTCCTGCTCCTCAGTAATAACATGAGCCAACTGCTCCCCGATCGGCTGAAGAGGACACCTCGCTCCTTCCACCCCTTCCCTTTGTTTGGTCAAAGTAAGACCAGAAAACAGAGGGACAAGAGCGGGTGGTGAAATTCAAGTTTGAAGCCCAAGGAGCAGGAAAGAGTTGGGAGGGTGGGGGGGAATCCAAACGTCACCTGCTATCTTCCCTCACGGCCGACAGGTTTGACAGCTGCCTTGTTCAATTCCTCCAACTTCCTTGTAAATGGTTGGGCAAACAAGTAGCCCGTAAGAGGACCCAGGAAGAGATGAGTAATGGTAGATGAGCTTAGATTAGATTGATCTTCAAAGATGAACACTCCCTGACGATGCAACGTGCACATTTTCCTATGTATGGCGTAATTCTCTCCCCTCTGTTGGCGATTTCTCAGCTCTAACAAAGCCTTGAGAACAGCCTGTCTGCATTGTGTACATGTGGGAGGATGAGGTAGGAGCGACTGTGGTAAGTTTGTCGAGTTGGAGTGGAAACCACGCTGTGGTGCTGAGCAGGGGCCGGCCGTTCAGATTATTAAAAAGCTGCTGAGGAGGAGAGGTGCTTGCATTCTGCTCTGTGGAGGCTGCTGTCAGTGGAGAAATTGGCATCGGTGCTCGGTCCTAAGATGGATTTCCTATTCCTCGCTACGAAATGATCTAGAGTCTCGTAGCGGCTGCAACCTGACATTTTCCTGTGATGCTCTCTAAAGACACCCTCCCTCCTCCCCCTCCCACCCCTAATTTTTTGGGGTTATTTAATAATTTTTTTGCAGGAACATCAAAGCTGCTCTTTCTCTTGTTTTCCATATTTGGAAGAGATAGAAGAGGAAAAAACTCCTAAAGTTTAAAAGCTGAAAAGGGCACAGAGTATTTAACAAAGTGCTCGAGGGTGAGTTTTTCACTCACTGCTGAAGCCCATTGAAGCCATTTTGTGGCTTCACTTAAAAAATAAAGAGGCAAATAAATGTGCATGAGGGTGGTTAAAGGGATAGTTCAGGATTAACAGAAAGACTATTAAAGAAGTTGTAAGGAGGATATACCTTTTCGGTCATTATAAATCCAAATTAGTTGGTTTTGGAGGCTGAAGGTAACAACCACTCCCATTTAAAGAACCTCCATTCAAAAAAATAGTATTTGGTTTATGCGAGTGCCATTAATTCACCTGTAAACTATTGTTTTGTTTGTAATAGGGAGTTATTTACTGAGTAGATGATTATTATTTACAAGAAATTCCTATTGGAGGCAGTGGGCACCTAATTGTCATCCTGTGTGAAACACATACTGGGAACAGAACATGTAATGCATTTCTGGTTAGAGTGTAATAAATAGCAGATTAAAAAAGTCAAATATGTTATTCTGGTTTAAGTGATCGTAATTAAGTAAATTTTTTCACTTGGCAAGCTTTACCAAAAAAGCTCACATATTCTATTCATGGTTTGCGTTTTAGAGAGAAAGATTATTAATGTTGCTCTGCCTCCAACATCCTACCTTGTAAGGAAACATTGGTCTTTTGTAAATAACCTAATTTAAATATTTTAATGGTGTAAAAGTTAATAAAATAGCAATATCAAGAATCACTGTGACCTTTTTTGTGGTTGAAGTTATTTTAAGACAGTAGGAGTCTACTTTGTTTATTTGGCGATTTGATCCATCTCAGTAGGAGAAAACTGAATTAATGCCTTGGTCCAACTGAATTCAGACTTTTGAAATGCATGTATATACTGTAGCCCAACTGGAGTCGAATCGGACTAACGCTCCCAGATAATGGGGTTAGAAAACTGAATTTTTCTCCATGTAAATGCCAACATAGCTTAGTCAAGCTATTTGCGGGACTCCCCATCAGGAAGCGATGAGGAAGCTGGAATAACAACACTGGAACAAGCAGAAACAACCAGTGTAACACAGTCAAACAATACAGTACTTACAAATTGTACTGTGCTATAGTGTTGGTGTCGTTAATTTCTTCGCTCATTGTGCATATTCTGCTTTTACTCTGTCTGCTTCACTGCTGGCAACATTTGTTTACTATCTGTGTGACGCTTTAGGCCAACCTGAAGAGTGCTAATGTGAAAGGGCACATGTCACCACCACATAGCGTCCCACAGTTGAAGGCACTTCATGTCACTAATTTGATTTTCTGAGTGACATATAAAACGGGATTAAGGCTACCACTCTGGTTAAACTACTGGCTCGATGTTTGCCAAAATCTTGACTTAGATGTATGTTTCAGAATTAGCTATATTTATTTCCTGTGTAAATGCTCGTCTGCGACTCTGTAAATAACCACCCAAAGCAAATGCCATGACAGCTTAAAGTTTCTTATAAAAGGAGTTTGCCTTAACTAGGATGACATTTTTCAAAATGGAGTTTCACTACGATTTAGTCTAGCTTTGAGCTTCAACCACAGCAGTGTTTACTACTTAGATTTTGTCACTATATTTAACATGCATTACGACTGCTCTGGCAACTCTTTTGTCTTTCCAGAAAGCAACTGCTCAAAAATCTATAAACTTTATCTGGTGCTACCAGAGACTTTTGGAAACTCTTAGGAAAATGCACATATTATTATTTCTCTTTACAGCAAGGAAAGCACCCCCAGGAAGCCCAGTCCACACAGCTGTCCCTCCCAGCTGCAAACAGAACAGAATATAGTCACCCCTCTGCAACCAGATTGTAAATCAATCCGTCTGATTCTCCTTTTTGGGTTCCCCTTACTGGTCTAAAACCTGGATGAAGGAGGATGGTTGCAATTTTGGACATAGGAGAGCTCATTTGAAGTTTATATGCAGTGTGTTTCAGTTGCATCTTGTCTCTCTCACACTCTCCCTCTTTCTCTCAGAGCACACATTACAATTACATTCACATGGCCAATTATGCAAATAAGGTAGCATTCTCATTTAGCGACTTTAATTGACTGTTTGAACGGCCGGTAGCTAGTTCTTCTCCCTTACAAAGTTACTCATGATACAGAATGAACTATTATTATCTGTTTTTGGAAGAACATTGTTGGCGGACCACTTCCAACCTTCACTTACTAAGTAAATATTTATACTCTTCCATAAATAATCCCTAAATGCATGCATAACAACGGTTAATAAATTACGTTTATTGGGTGGTGTTTGCATTACCTTTTATGACTTTTTGACAGTTCCACCTAATCTGGATTTATACTAAACAAAGCATGTAGGTAAAAAGCTAACTACCAACAACATTTTAGCAGACACTCACTTCAGAAATCCTTAACTGTCCCTTTTTAACAGTGTAGGTCGATATGTGTTTAAGGGAAATCTCACCCCCCCCACTCTACCACCTGAGGTGTTTAAAATTATGGTTAACTTTTCCCCACTGGTTTGAAATGGATGTTTAATGATCGACAGAAGCCCTGAGCTTAGTGTCCTAGCTGTCACACAGGCTCTGTGTGTAAGAAGGCTCCCCCGTTGGTGCCGTTGTTTGACGCTGAGTTCAAAAACAGGCTTGTTCTCAAGTGATGGATCGTCACAGGTCTCTTTGGGTTGTGCGTTAACCCTTCGGAGGGTGCAGATCTCTTCCCCCGTCGGGGGCACGTGATGGATGTGTCCCGTGTGTTTTGGCTCCATCTATCAGAAGATTAGCACTGACCTGTGAGTTGTCTGAGCCGCCCTCTGAGCTCCTTTGCCCCATCGCTGTGCCGATATTAGCATACAAGGACGCTGCTCCGTCTCGGGGGGGATACAGAGATAGTGTTCTTTATTTGGTCCTGCTGCAGTATAAGGTCATAGGAACTGTGTAGATTAAAGGCTGAAGAGTGTGTTGGTATTAGGTATATCTGACAGGTCATCTGTCTTCAGTGCTTCCCTGAAATTCCTAAATAGCACCATATAATTATCCTAGAAATTGAGGTTCAGGCTATGCTTCACTGCAGTTTCTCCTTCATGGCACTCATGAATCATATAAATATGTAAATTAATCAACTGATGTGGTTTAAACAGTTACTGTTCTAATATCATTGAAACATCTGAAACTGTGGAGTGTGTATACATCTAGTTTAGGCTTTTTTCTTTTCAAGGCCACCTCACATGATGGACAGCAGGAACTCTTCATAGGAACTTCCCAAGCCCCTTTCCCTTTTGAGAAACCAGTTATTCAAAGCATTAAAAGGCTGGATAAAATACTACATTGCAGCCCTTTTCCTGCAACTTCAACCTACATTGTAACCTCAGTTTTGCATAATAAAAATCTTTCCCCACTTAGCTCTCTCATGTAACACTTAAATGTCACCTCCTACGGTAACGCTGGCAATTGTCCTTGTTGTGTCTTTATGTATTGAAATAATACCTCATACGACAGTTTTCTTGGTTTACTTGGGAGGGGAAAAAAGTCAGAAGATCACCTGTAATCTGTGAGCTTGTCATGTGCCATGTCTAATGGCTATTTGATGCTTACTTTGTGTCGGATTTCTGCGACAAAGCCAATCTATTTTCAAGGTGAGGAGATATTGTCAGAGTCCTTGAACGTTCCCCACGTTTTGACTGGCAGGTTGTGTCACCGAGGATAACAAGTGGTGGGAGTCACCCTGCAAAGAGAATCTATTACCTCGGATGGCATAGGCACACATTCACAATGTGTCAGTGAAGTCAGCCATCTTGCATACTCCTGGCGTCTGGAATAGTCCCCTCACCAGAGCAACGAGGGAGCAGCTTTCAACTTTCATTTTGGGCCTTGCCATAAGCAGTTTTATTGATGTTGCACGCTCCAGCTTAGTGCTATGATGAATTGTCCTGTAAAAGCCAAAACATTGAAGCGTTTATCAGTGTCAGTGTGTAATCTGTTTTGTGATCACTTGCAACATTAAACAAACAAAAAAAAAAAACTAAGCAAAGCGCTGCAGCATGAAACAGGAGCAGTAAAGAACTTTAAAACTCAGCCGTGCCCTTTCTTGTAGAGTTGTGCTGATTTCCGCCATTTCAAAAGCCTCTTTAGAAAAAGGAGAAAGGGACTGTGGGGCTCTGCGAGTTACAGGCGAGAGAAGGAAGCTTGTTGATGATCAGCCGAGCAAATCAGATCTTGATATCTGAAGAGTGGAGTTGTGATTGCTAATCACTTCACTGCTGAGTTTTAATTAGGAGACTCATAAGCATTCTGTTATTTCCTTGCACAGCATAGTTGAGCATCATGTTCTTAAAAGAACAAATAAATAGTTGCCTTAGGAGCTGGGGCTAAAAACAAGCTTGTGTTTCTACAGAATACACAAATAAGTGTTTCATTCTGCACAACTGTCCATAACATGACCTTTTGTGCCAATGTTTGACTTTGTTGTAAGGTAGCTCTCTTTCTTTTTGTAAGTAGTGACTATACTATATTACAAAAATACCATCAATGCAATATCAAGTGTGCGCAATATCACCAATGAGAAAAAAAAATGCATATATCTTAAATGATACCATTATCACAATGAATACCATATTCCTGCCATCGCAAGAGTTTTTATTCTGTGCAGCCCTTCTGACACCTTTTCTGCTTTTTCTGTCTTCATTTTTAAACACAGAGTTTCCCTCACTTAGCACTAACTTTCACACCAAAGCGTGTTGTGCCCAGAGGAGTTGTTAGTGCTGTGTTCGCTGATTGGTTAAAAGATTGGATTTTGATTTTCTAGTGTAAAACTGTTTGATTTTGGTAACTATCTTTCTCTGTATATAGGCTATGCACTCATGCTTACATACACTTTCTCCGAGCGAGCCCCAATTTAATCAGCAGTTATTTTCTCACACTTATTGCTATAGATTTGACTGATCTTTCTCTCGAATAGGTATGGTTTCTGTCCTGCACTCCTAAGACCTTTGTTAGGACATTTTAATTACAGCAGAGCAGGGTGTAATTGATCTCGGCTTAGAGGGATTTCACTGTCAATGAGAATGAGCATAGGCGTTAATACGACCCAAGCAAACGCTTCCACCTTTGTGCCGCACTGACACACTCTCCTGCAGGAGGGACTGGTAGAGATGAGACGGCCGGGTCTTGTTGTTGGGTATATTTTAATATGCCGCGGCGTCTTTCTTTTATGTGTAACCATTTTGTGTGTAGAAGTCTGGCTCACGGATTTTAACATATCTGTAGCCAGCGTTGTCTACCTGAAGTGTCCTCTTACGAAGCACTTTCTTCATGGTTCCATGTTGTCACCCACGATCCTTAAATTTTTATAAGGCTGTTAGATAATGCTTCCCGTTGAGGGTGAATTATTTATGGCCTTGTACGTATGACTGGGACAGGGCAGGCTTTTAACTCTCTGAGCTACGCTGCTTCTTATGTGGTAACTAAGGGACACCGTTCAAACACCCAAAGGAATGATGTACTGGAGGAGGAAACAAACAGAGGCAGGGGGCTGAAAATAAAATAAAAGAGGCATGAATCCTTTACATCACTTGGGGTAAGCCACAGCACAAGGAAAAAAAAACTTGGCAGCAAAGAAAGGCTTTATGTGAACAGAAGCCTTTTTTGTGTTTTTGAAGCATTGAGAGGTGCTGTGTATGTTTTGCTTATATTTATACAGTGCTCTGGCTTTCTCTCATTGTGCAGAAACACACACACACACACACAGGTTTGCTACAGTTATTAATACACAGGAATTTGAAGTTTGAATAGACAACTACACTTTGTGCGTACTTTATAAGGAGTACAGCTTAAAGAAAAAGTTAGAATAAAGAAATCCGATCAGAGGACTGAATAGGAATGGGCCCTCAAATGTTCTGGTGGTAGACTAATTGCTCCTGTCTAGTAAAAATATTGTTTGTTCAATGGCATTTGGGCACAATTTTCTGCCGTCTTCTCTTATTGATCTCTTGAACACTTGGGTTTTGAACTGTTGGAAAAATAAAAAAAAATAAGAGGATGCCACACTGCTCTCCACGACTAACACCATAAAAGAAATGATTTAGGAACTCAACCATAAAAATGGTCAATGGATGCTTTGGTAAGAAAATTAATCATGAGTCCTTAAAGACATGGTTAACTTACTGTGCTGTGCAGAACATTCACAGCACATATGGTTTCATTTAACAATTTTCTTCATAAGTAAATCACATTTTTCCTTTCAGAATAGTCAAGGACTTTATTGTGGTTTTATAAAGACTTTGTTTTGGTATGCATTTGTTGAAAGGAAGCATAAAATGTATTTATGAACATTTAGTAGACCAAAAGAAGAAAACATAGCCCTCAAGTATTATTTGATTATATGTTGACTGTCTGTTTTTCTCATTAGACCTTAAATGCTAAAACATCTACCATTCTGATTTTAAATTTTAATTTTGTTGGGTTTAGTATGATTAGCCCATAGCTCCAAATTTTGCAAACACACACCCTGACAGCTGTCCTGAGTCTTATTGTGAGAGCTCTCATCATTGTTCACATTCACTCTCTTTACACTAGTATGGCCCTGGAGTTTGCATAACAATGGAGTGAGCAGAGCAAACTCCAGGAAAGCACATCATTTAGACACACAGAGATTCAGTCCTGTAGTCCTTGAAGCTTTAGGTAGGTTTTTAAAAATCTATTGATATTTCTAGCTGAAAGTGTTTCATTTAATCATGGAAATTGTTTTATTGTAAGATGCCACAGATTTTGGTGTCAGAACTGTTAAACCTGGAGCAAATGGTCTCAAGGCTTCACTATGTGGTTAATTTCATGTAACATTTCTTTTAAATTAGTCTACAGCTTAGAGATATTTTAGTTTCTCAGGTCAGCAGTCCGCCCTTTAAAATGAATATGCACAACCATTTACAGTTTTTTTTTTATCAGAGACAGATACTCTTAAATAACCACCCGCTGTCTGGCTTCGTAAGTCAGCAACAGCACAAGAAAGCAATTATGTAGAGCGAAACCAGAAAATCAAGTCCAACCTGTGTTCGTTTCCCAGAGGAAATGTGGCAGATTGATGCCTGGGTTTTGGTCTCCAAAGGAGCTGACAGTGTGGGTGGACAAATTATTACAAACCGGTACTGAAAAAACGTGAAAGTGGAAAGTATCTAAGTTTATAGTATATTTTGAATAAATCACAGATTTTGACTAAAATGAGCCAAATAGATGATCTGACCAATGCCGCAGTCCACACAACAGAATTTTTCCTAATCAGTGCCGTCTTGCTAAACAACCTTTAAAAAAACCTTTGAGATTTGAACATTCAAGAACAATTAACAAATACTGATTTTAAATTATAGTTTTAACAAATTCAATTAAGGTACACATTTGCTCAACAATCAGACCCATGACTATTCCTCTAGGACGCATAATTTTTCTCCGTTCTCTCGAAGACCCTGCTTTATCGAACAGTCAACATTCCAATACTGCCGCTTCTTTGAATAAAGTTTTAGTATTTTGTGTAAGTACATTTTTTTGCTCTAAGACGCTAAAGAGCAGATTATATTCTGAAAATATGCATTCGGTTGGAATATTTATATTGTTTTTAAACTCATAATGCAAAAGGAGAAACTAATTCTGCTTGTACTGTGTTTAACTTTTTGCCATAGCTGAATGTATCTGACCTTCATTAAAGTTGTAAAAAGTGTTTAAATGTATTTTTGCAGTTCTGAAAATTCTATTCAGGGTTTCCAAATATGGAAAAACTTAATATCAGCATTTTCCTCACCGAAAAATACCTCATATTGAAATGTGTGTGCAAGTTGGGAAATCAGTTCTTAAATCTGTAGCGTTTTAAAAAAGCAGACTAAATAAACATGTATGGTGTAATAGTCCTCTAATAGCTAATGAATGCAAAAATAAGCAAAAGAAAGAGAAAGAAAATCCATGCCACCTGCCTATCATCAAACACCAGATAGACAAATTTAGCGACCTGCTAATAATGCAGCACTTGGCAGATTAAAAGCCAGATATTTCCCTCTGGAGTTTTGTAGTCTGCAGCAAAGCTAAAAGTGAATGTATACCGGCCTGAAAAGCATGTCCAAATAACTGATAATTCTGGTCTGGAACTGTTGGATGTGTAATTAGGCAGTTGTTTGCAAGGACTGTCTAAACAGACTTGGTAATAATATGTCATTATTGTGTTTACAATTTCCTCAGCTGGCCATGTTTCTCAAATTGAACTGATAAAAGTATCTTGACCAAAGCTTTTTTGATGCAAACAACACAAAAAGAAAGTGGTGTGAAAAGTGGGGGTGAGGAATGGTGTCTAATTTCACCAAGGGAATTTGCATTTTCTGTCTGCATCTCCCAAAGGGCCATCATGATAAGACCAGCCATAATATTATGCTAATTTTATTGCTGGATAGACGTGATACTTTCTTCCCCTTGGTGGAAATTATGTGTCATAAATTAATGTTAGTGAAATGACCAAATATCTTACATTCTTAGTAAAAAGTACTGAGGCTTGTTAAGTCACAATTATCAGCTCAAAGTTATCATGCAGAGTTACGGTGGATTGAATCAAAGCAGGAAAATTCACAGTAATTTACTAGCTGGTAAACATCTTTACATTCTGAGAATCAAAACGAACCAGTACGTTCACCAAGACCCCTGTAAACACACTGAGCTGAATATCATTGCAGGTATTAACGATGCCCTTCAGGATACGCTTTCATCTCGGCCCAGTCATAAAAAGGCTTCCCTTGCACACAGATGCTGAAAAATTAACGTAGTGTTAAACGCTCCCCCCTCTGCATCCTGATGGGTTTACCTGCAGGGAAAAACCAGTGGATATGTACTATCAAGAGTAAAACATGGTGGTGGGTCCTTAATAGTATTGGCAGCCCTCCTTTGGGACTCATTACCTTTGACGATTACTCCACACAGTCCAGTAATGGCCGAGGTGTGGGAGGCAGTTTTACAGAACCACAGTAGCTGTACCTCATGGTGCAGCAGTTTTAATATTTAAATCAATTTCCATGTTTGATTTCCCTCTGTCAAAAAACTGAAACTTCTTCTTTTAAAAATCCAGATTAATGGGTTTACGTCTCCTTCTAACACTTCAGGATGTCTAGGTATTGCTGTTCTAAAATTGTTGTTTTGTTCCTATAACAGAATAAGATAGTATTAACATTCACTGAGGCCACAGTTTCAGTAGTGAAGTTATTTCAACAATTTTGAAAATGTATCACATGTCTATCTGTGTGTTAAATTTTGTTTGTATGTAAATCCTTCTAGTACTGTATTATTCTCACTTTATCATTCAATGCATCAATATTTTTTTCTACATATTTTAACATTACTGAGATCTTGATCTTGGATGCAGTGATTAGAATTTGGTTTATATTCCTTATATCAGTTTTTTTTTGTTGTTAAGCTTTAAGGTGCAGAGAGATATAACAGTAAAAGACATAAGAACAGCAATTGGAATAGATTTTCTGCCTCTTGTCCATGAGCAGTCATTAAATATTTATGGAAGGACCAGAGGAGATGTCACAGTTTATTTGAGTGACCATTTGCTGTAAAACAGCAGGTAAATGATTGTATTGTTGTTTTTAAAGTGATCAGTACTACAGATTAAGTAGGCTAGCATTATTAAAACCACTGTCTCTGTGTGTATTTCCAGGAAGATGGTTTTAAAATCTTAAGTGTAATCTTAGCCAGTATTATAAACTCCACTATGTCCCATGAAAGACAGAAGTTGAAAGCTGAAACGGATAAAGCGGAGCAAAGTTTTTTGTATTCTGTTTAGCGTTAATTTCAACTAATGAATGTATCACTTTCTCTCGCTTTCCTGCAGCCTGAAGAACTGCAGTAATACACTTTCCTTTCCAATATATATCTCCCTAGACTTCTGTGTTTTCTTGGACTTCAACTTCCATACCTCAATAGAAACGAAAAATAACAAAAATAACCAACTTCGGGTCTTTTTGCTTAGTAACAACATCCACACTGTAGATTGATGCTGTTACTGCAAACTGGTAGTGTAAGTAAAACCTCATTTATAGAGTGCCTTTCCAGATATAAAACCTAAAGTGGTTTACAAGAGCCAACGATGCATAAATAACGCAAAAGACATTAAGAAAAATCTGATTTAGAAAGATTTGTAGTGCTTAGATATGATGTGTTTATCAGAAAACTAACATATTTTTGAGTTTCTTTCCACAGCCACACTGATCAGGGCCAATCATGCTGAAAATCGTCCAATATCTGCTCCCAGCTTATCCCTTTTTGCTTTTCTAACATTGATATGAGGTTATGAAGTTATGCAACAAAATAATCAATCATGACCATTGCTATTTATCACTGATTGAGACAAGAAACAAGGAATTTCTTGCATTGGAATACTTGCTAGAGTAGATAAATTAGAAAAGCGCAATTTTCGGAAGGAGTTGCCTTTTCTTCCACCCATGCATGGTTGAAATGATATTGAAAAGATACGAGCTGGTGACATTCCTGATTAAAACTTTGATATTTAGATTGTTTAAGCTAGATTTTTCCAACTTTTTACAAACTTCCAAAATCAGACTTAATAGTACCATGATAACTCACTAAATATGCTCACTCTTTTTAGTTGATTTAACAGACCAGTATTTCACTGGTCTGTTAAATCAACTAAAAAGAGTGAGCATATATAGTGAGAAACAAAAATGTCTGGATTAACAGAAATAACAATGGCGTATGTACCTGCTGAGACCGTTTGTTTCAACTATATATATATATATATATATATATATATATATATATATATATAGTTGGTTTAATTATCCACATACATATGGTGTGTTTTTATTATAATAGATGGTCCTGAAATATTAGTCATGGAACTGTTTTCAAGTTGACGATGAAGGATTATTCTTTAATTCTTTTCCTTTTTTAATTCTTCTATTTTACATTCAAGTCAAATTGAGAATTTTTTTGTGACATTGGAAAGTGGTTGTGGTGGTGGTGAGATGTTTAAAGCTTCTATGTTAATTAGTGCGGTATGAGTAAAGGGTGAAATAAACATGCCTTGTTGACTGCCTGTCGCTTATTTTTTGTAGTTTATTTTCAGTTATTCACGTGGAGTTATTCGAGCTTGATTTAAATAATAATTTAAATAATTTAAATAAAGGTGGTTTTTGACTTATTTGGCTTAAAATCCCCATTCAGTGTTTTTCATTGACTTACCAGATAAGAATTACATTTAAAAAGTTAATGCGGCTATTTCTTTCAGGGTTTTTTTCAGGCCAAGTAGTTTTTAATGGTACATATTATGAGATTTTGTAGGTCCTCTATTGTCATGATTTAAAGCAGCTCAATGTCAGACATTGAGATGTCAAAACAGCATCATACAGACCACACAGAGAAGTCAGCCTTTGACCGACCATGCATGGGTAATGCGAAGCAGACCGGAGTTTAGAGTTCGGACAAACATTACGGTGAATCAGCTCGAGGAACGTGTGGCTTTATCAGTGCATCTTAGGCGAGCCATAAAGTTGTCATTGTGGCGAAACAGTCACTGCATGAAATTGTTTCTCATGCTGCTGAAAGAATTCAACTAACTCTAAATAGCTCCTAGAAGCTCTATAAGTGTAGTGAGCATGGTTTGCAGACAGGAATGTCTGGTGAGGCCTAACAGCTTGTCTGAATGATGTCAACTAGGTCTGAAAACTGATTAGTTTTTGAGATAAAACAGTCTAAAAAGCCTGACTTTCAGATAAACATTACTGTATGTCCCATATTAAAGTGATGTAGAGGCTGCACGGATAATGTGGATATTTGTCCGTGTTACTCAAAGTTCAACTCAGTTTCGGTTTTGTCTAATTTGTCTTCTTTGTCTCCATCTGTTCGGTTTATTCATGTAGTTATGGAAGGACTCCTGATAAAATCTAAACATTTTACATGTATGAATTGGTTCAGATATTTCTACCCTGTTTATGAAAAATGTGAAAAATTAGCAATTGTTTTTGTTTTTTCACACAAATATTCTACATGTTTTTTGTAAAGTTATCTAAAAACCTTTATCACCAAAATTGGAATATACTTTAATTTTTTTATTGAAATGCCTTTTGCTCTTTAGTTGTAAAGCAGTAAAGTCCTGCTTTCTGTAAGTGTTTTTTTTATATGCTTGATCAGTTCCAGTTGACCTAAAAAAATCAGTTTTAGTTGTATAGGCTGTCTTTATTATTGCAATTTTGACCATCCTTACTGTGTAAAAATGCCACCCCCCCCTTATGACTCCAATTAAATCTAAGAGGCTTTGATTAAATTATTTTTGAAGTCCCATTTGTCTCTAGGAAAGATGATTACAAGCTTTTATGTGTGGGTCTCCTTTGAAGTAGCCTCAATTACCATCAAAATTATACAAAGTCATTATTTTACTTAGGTAACTTTTTTCACTTAGGAATCATACGCCTTTTGCAGTTTTCCCATCTCTAGACTCAACTACTTATTTTATCTCTCCAACACATCTGTATTGTATTTTTTCCACAGCTTTATAAAAATACCCTGATGCCAAATTTGGTGATCATGGTCTCCCTTTTTATTAAAACAAAATGCTGGGATTAACCAGCACTGCATAATTTTAGAGCGTCAACTTGAATAACGTCTTGTTAATGTTCCATATTTCAAAATACTGATTTTGGTTTTCTATATTGGGGATTCTTGTAGCATTCTGAAACTGTTTGAAAAAACTAACAGCATATAAATCAGTTTTCTCCTCATCATCCTGCTGAGAGGCATTTCACTTACCTGAGTTTTGCCTGTAAGGCTGCTTTCTTACAAGCCTCAGCTTGTTCCATGCATTGTCATCTTACCTCCAGGAGAATTTAAAACTGGGATGAATTGTGCTGAATGATGACATCAGCCTAGTTTCAATGCACAAATTACTTTGCGGTTGCAGTTCCCATGAATAGCTATGGAAGTCAAATATAATTTTTTGAACGAGACAGAAAATATTGGAAGATAGATATGCAAACACACTAAATGGATTATCTTGTCCAGTTGAAAATATATTTTCATGGTATAAATTTTGTTGTTTTTCTCTTATTGCTAACAAAATATGCATGGCAATTATATCACAACACCAACTCAAATAACAAGAGATCGAAACTGGCTAATCTGTTCCTGATTTGCTCTGAACAACAATCTGCAAAGTCAACTTTTGAATGATCTGAAATTGACTATTTGGAGTCAATAAACTTATGAAATAACAGATACTGTATTTGAGTTTAATAAAACATCTGATAAGAGTTAGGGACATATACTTGGGTTTTAAATTCCTGTATTTGTGTGATTTCTTCATTTTCCGTTTAATTTAAAAGATTTAAAATACCTCCACCAAACAGTTGCAGCTAAGTTCTCCTTCAGCTGTTGTAACCCTTAAGGAAAAAAATATAACGTAGGTTAAATCTTTAAAAATAACTAGGAAAAGCTTGATTGGTTCATCTTAATGCTTTAGACTTCATAAATATTCTGCATAATTCAGAACTCCAGCTCCGACTTAATTTTGCCTTTTTTTCAACCTAAATCAATTCATTTTTTAGTGATTTCTGTGGTTCTACCCCTATTAGTGTAAATGATTGCCTTGGATTATTGTTCAACAATCTGCTTTGTGTATTTTGGGGAAGAAAAAAAGTTGTCTATTAAGAGACAATGTCCCATTTTTACAGGATTAGTATTTGTAAGCACGAGGCGAGTAATCACAAATATTAAAGCTGTGCCTGAATCTTGCCATGTCAGTAACTTGTATACTGTATATTTTAGCAGCAGGAGTTTTCCCCCTTATCGTCCTCACAGCAGAAATAACCTCTGACAAAACCAGAGCCAGTCCCATCCGTGGCGACATCCCTGTGATAGTTTGCAAATAATGTGTCATCCCCTTTTGGAGAAGGAGGGACCCCAAGGGCTGAACTGTTTTCCCCCCTTAGCTGAGATCACTTCGGCCCAGATGCAGCTTTTCTTTTGTCTTTGTTTGAACAAGTTGCCGTCAACTGCGGAAATTGTTTCTGATTAATATGATCCATCTCTGGCACAATGGAAGCACATGAATGGAGTTGTGTAACGTTGGAGACTGATTAGACAGATTTCCCCCTGCCTGCATGTTGCTCATTAACATCACAGATGTTATGTATTAGCTTTATGCGCTCCCTCTTGATAAAACTAATCTAGTCTGAATGGGGCTTTAGAGTGTGTAAAAAAATCTAACGTCACGTCAATGTGTTTAGTTTTTTTCCCCCCTTACCTCCAGAAGGTGCGAACATCAACATATCACTCGCTGTAAATGTGCTGAATGTGAACAGATCTGTAGTGAGGTGTTTTTAGTGTGTTCAGGTGGAGCTGACATTGCCATGCCAGTTATAGCTGCTTGTAAAAAAAAATAAAAAATTACTGTTTAACTTTGGAAGGAGCCGTAGGTGAGAGGAGCGTATGCGTGTGTGGGCGTTTTTGTGGATAAATGCAGGGGAGTGTGAGAATGATGCATGCAGGAGGCGAGAAGTGAGGCTTTGGAAAAAAAAATTTATGAGGATATTGATTTGAAAAGAGAAACTTTCCTTTGCCATGTCAGTGCCAGACTGCTCTGTGTTCCTCTTAGGCGACCTTCCTGCTTAACCAATGGTTCTTAGTTCAGTCCATTCATTTCAGAGACAAACAGAAAACATTCTCACAAAGTAGCTTGAAAATCTGTGAATATGGAGTGAGTTTCTATTTTCCTTTGATTTAGATATTTTAATTGAACATGGCGGAATTCAGATTTTAGAAGCTCAGTGAATTAGGACACTATTGAAAAATATGTTTATTTCAATAATTCAGTTTAAAAAAGGAAACTCACTATTACACATATCATATATTTTAACTATTTATTTCTTCTAATTATGGTGATTAAAAACTTGAAATGTTGTTTATCAGATAATTAGAATATGTATGTAATATATGTTAATTTTATTTTCACCTGAACCCACCACTATCAAAAATTTGAAAAGGTCTCTGTTGCTTGTGCACCTTCTTTACCAAACTTTTTTGTTCCACTTAATTTTCTGTTGAAACTCTTAGATAGATCATATTGTATACAGACAGCGTCTTTAGGAATGGCCTTTTGTGGCTTACCGTCCTTGTAGAAGTTGTCAGTGACTGTCTAGTGGAAAAATGCCAAGTCAGAAATCTTAGCATGATTACTGAGGGCTGCTCAGTGTTACGAAATCATTGAATTGCAATATTGTTTTGAAATATTGTGATGACTAGATCATTTGTAATTAACCAAGATTTTCCTCAATTTGCTTTTTCTTTCCCATAACCAAAATGACCCAAACATCCTTCTTTTGGTTTAGGCTAGCATCTATAACTAGGTCTAGGTTTGGTGTGAACAAAGAAAGAACGGCAAAATCCTGTCTACATGTCCACACATATTATCTGCAATAGAGTTTGCAGGCATTGGACTTGAAATGTTATAGTCTACCAAATATTGCAATTCAGCAAGTTATGTACCTTTTAAACATAAATAATATCGCTCTGTGTAATGAATCTAAATAATGCATGAGTTGAAATAAATTACCCCTTCGATGACTATCTAATTTATTGAGGAGCACCTGCAAGTCTGATTTTGAACAATTACATTTCCAGGTTTGTGATAATGACAGTTCAGTCTTTTTAGCAGAAAAATACCCTACCATTTTTATAATGCGTGGGTTGTTTAAATCAGTTATAGAGCAAAGTACCAAACAGACACTGTTTACAGTTTTCCCTGTCGCAAATATTAATTACGATGGAGTAACAAGCTCAAGCTGTCCCCTGTGAACCATTTCAAAGCTAGATTTTTACTGAGAACCACATTCTGAGAATACACAATCCCCAAAACACCCCAACGAGCCATGCAATATACATGCACACTGGTGCGAAACAAAATGTTCTGTTTCTGTTTTTTGATGCTACAAAATTACACATCAGTAACCTGGTAAAATCTGTTTGTTCGGGATATTGTTCTGCTTGTACAACACAGAACTGCTTTTAAATCTATTTAGGACCTTTAGAAGTCCGTGTTCTCCCCAGAGTACAGATGGGCTGCAGTATGATGAACAGTTTTTTTATTTTTTTATTTTGCATAAACAGTGGATGAATCAGTACTAATTATTGTTAGGAGGTACATTTTCTGCTTCTGAGAGATTCAGCAACATAATTATTTTAGACATGATTCATTATTTTGTTGACAGGTGTTTCTGTTTTTATGTTGCCAGCCCCTGGCACAAATCCTTTTTTTTTAGTTTTGCTTGACACTAACCTGGTTGTGACTCTCGGGCCTTCTTTGTTCTCTTTACTTTACTTAACGTATTTTGCCCAACCCTCTGTTTTCACTATGTCCATTTGCCCGCTGGTACTCAATCTTATCTCCTGCCTCAATCACTTGCCCAGGAGCGGTTGAACACACCAACCGTTGTGCTCTATCAACAAAATAAAGAAGCCTTGCACCTTACGGAGAGCTTCTGTGTGGGCTTTGTGAGCTGTGTTCAAGGACATTTCACCTTAAAAGCATATTTCTTTTTAATATTTTTTTTCTAAGCAATGCCTCATTTTAAATTGAAGTCATTTATTCCGGGGGGGAGCTGCAGGCTTAATACACAAAAAAAAGAAAAAGAAAAAAAAAGTTGGGTAAATTTTAATCAGTATTTCAATAAAAGGTATGTAAATTCAATAGCTTACACCCAAAATAAATACACCAATTTTGAAGAGATTTTTAAAATATTGTATTGTTTATCCTATCTTGTTATGCAAAAACAAAACAATAAAGTTTATGGCAAGTGATTAAACCATAACATTTTGCGAGTGCTAATAGGCAACGACTGCTGATTATGTCATATTTTCTAGAACTTTTGTCAAATACAGTGTAAGAAAAAGGTGTTCGGTTGATTCTATAGCTTCATATTTTTGGTAAAGGTAGCATGTCAGCAATACTTAAAAACCTGAAAAAAGTAGGTCAAAATGCAGAATCAGGGTATTAGAAAAACAAAAGTTTACTTCTTTTAAAGCAGTTATGGATCTATATTTGCAAGACTGAGCGCCTGCATCAAAAGCAACACTTTAGTATTTTGCTGGTCTGGTACATTCACGTACACCTAAAGGGAAATACATCAGCAATACACTCTGAAGCAATTTTTTGCAGCCCATCATTTGGGAAAGGGGTCAAAAGTACATTTACCAGCAATGTGTAGTCAATCCTTGACAGTGAGAAAGATTATTCACAAGTAGAAAACATTCATGACACCTGCCAGTCTTCCTAGAAATGGATGCCAGGAAGTTCATTCCAAGGTTAGACAGTGCAGCCTTCAAAGAAATTGTAACAAAGAATGTTTTTGAGTTTGTTAGATGTTAAAATTCCTTGTAGTCTCGAAAAGTTTATTAAAAATGACTCTTTTTATGTAAAAAAAGATATGACAGTGAGGCTTTCTAATTTACGTCCGAACAAGTTATAAAGACATCAGGAAATATTTGGGAAGATTTAACTGAAATGGAAATGCTTAATAATAATCCAAAGCGATACCACTTCCAAAAACGAGACCAAGCGTATGGGCTGTAAAGCTCGGTAGAGGAGGGGTGATGATTTGGGATTGTTTTTCTGCCACAGGACTTGTGCACCTTGCTCTAACTAAGAAAACCGTGAATTTTTGAGTACACTAAACATACAAAAATACAAGGCCATCTGTCAGATGGGTGAACTGAATGAAACTGTATCAAGACAATGATTCCAAACACAGTTAACACAATTAAAGCTTTGTAATGATCCAAAGTACAACTTTAATGAGTGCTCACACATCAATGAACAGAACCATCACAGGAGAGACAAACTGAGTAAAAATTCTTTATATTGATTAAAGAGACTCATCGAAGAGGTACTTTTCTTGAAGTTATGGCTCAGAAAGATGGCTCTTGTTTAGTTTATTTAAAAAACAAAACAAAAAACTGTGTTTGCAGGTTTTAAGTTGTTTTTTTCTCGGAGTGACCTAATTTCCAATCAATCTGCTTATTAGTTGAAAAAATTAAGAGGATTGAATTCCAATTAGGAATTCGTCAGCAAGTTGTGTTGTTTCGCCATGTGCAGCTGCGAACTCGTTTACAGCCAGTTAATCCTGATTGCAGTTTATCTTATCAACGAATTGTTGAGAAAGCACACTTGGCAGACTGTGCTGTGTGAAGGTGCAGCTCTGTTTCTGGATATTGGTGGGGACTTCACTCCATCACCAGTGGAGCCAAGGAAATGACATCATATTCCTGCAGGGGTTTAAAGCGCAGTTCTGACAGGACTGTCATGACAAAAGAGTTCCCCTGAAACATCATGGTGCATTGAGGACAGGAAGAAAATTTCCCAGAGGCTGTGTTTTCTCAGTTCCTGTAGTTCCTCTCTCCCATTTCTATTCCATCAACCACTTTCTGGCGTTTGAAATTCCCCTCTCGAATGCGTCTTCTCTACTTCTGAATGTAGGGCATGGGGGTTGAAGGCAGAAAGTTCTCCAAATTAGTACTCATTCACTGAGTGGAAGATGCCTCATTGTGTTGGTAATATCGAGCTCCACATCTCTATTTCACTTGTAGATTTTCTGCCCGCACTTGGACTTGCACATTAGTTTTTTTTTTCCAGTCTTACTTGATATGTATGTATGCGCTCTTTGACGCTCTCTTCTGGGTGTTGACAATTGAAAATAAATTAACATTCCTGGGCTTTATTTTTGTCTTCTCTAAGCCTGTTGAGAAAATTTGGAGGCAAACCCATGAGGTCAGGCTGTACTCACAGCCTGTCAATCCTTCTCGGTGACCCCACCGCCCCGTTTCTTTCTCCCCCTTCCTTTCTTTGCCTATTTTGCCAGTGCCCCCCTCCCAACTCTCACATCTATTTAGTCCCTACCGTCTAAGAAACTCCCACATTCGCCTCTTTCTCCCCCATCTCTCTTTCACCAGACGCCTCTCCAGCTTGAGTGAGGCAGACGCAAGCTTTGTCATAGGAACCTCGCATTCATTCAGGCGGCTGCTGCAGGCAGCCCTGTATTTCATGTTAAGACATGTGGGCCGTCTCCTCCTGTCCATTTGTTTTAATTATCCTTTAATTGCTCGCTGTCCATTTTTAAATGCTTGTTTATTATTTCTATCAGGCCAATGTGAAAAATTTGCTGTGGACTGTGATTTTCTCAATTATCTTAACTGATGATGGATCTCTCTCCTTGGGTTTCAACTGTGTCGGCATGAGAGACAAAAGAAAACAGATGTCAGGAATGTTTTTGAATCATTTTTCATTTTGTTGGTGGGGCTTTCGTCCTTTTCGCCAGACAGATAGACTGTTAATGGAGAGACAACCTTGGGGATTATAATGTGTATTTTCAAGGAAAGGGAGCTTGATGCACAGATCAAAATGAATGTCTTTTGTTGTCTTTTGGTGTACATTACATGTGTGGACATTATAAATAGTCATAATGTACATTGTGGCAGGTGAAATTTATAAATCTGGATCTTTCTTTAAACTTTAAGTGTTTAGAGTTGCACCAATTAATCATGTAGATTTTGGAAATGTCCAGTTTATTGTGATTGGTAGATCAAATAATAATACGTTTCTTAGCTATTCTTTAAATATATCCAAATGAAGAACTCTCACCATTTTTGTTTCTAAATACATTACACCACACCCAGCATTCTATTTGGAAGAAATGTAAATGTGTTGTTTTTGTTCTAAATTAACATGATAATAGCAGTAATTGCAATAAGGCAATTATAATTTTGACTGCAAGTAATTGTCTTACAGCATTTACTACTTCTGGACGAACATATGGTGACAGTGGACAATCATTTGGACTGTGTTATTGACCTTGCAGCAATCCCTCATTCCAACCATGCATGTAGAGACTGTAGAGAGTAAAGACTCCCCTTTAACAGGAATAAACTTCCCGTAGAACCTGCCTCGGTGTGAGCACCCATCTGCCACTATCAACTGGGGGTTGAGAAGACAGAGCGTACAAACACACACACACACACACACACAAACTTAAGCACGGAGTCAGTATAAATTTTATATAAGAGAAAAAGTACAAAGTTTATGACTATATTAGCTCATTTATCTGCTTCATGCAAGAGAAAATCACATCTTAACATATATATTGAGATGTGTTGAAGGCTGGAAGGATAAAAAAAGAGCACATAAAGTTAATTGCAACAAAACATCAGTCAAAGGTTTTGTCTAGGAAAGACATCGTTAAGGAGTTAAAGACAAGGCCAAGTGCATCATCTACAGGAGAGTGATAAGCTGTTGGCAGCAGTAGCTCGGCCGATGGCCTCTTCCAGGAAGGTGTCACAGATAAACAGACAATTAGATTAGATGTAAGTTCTACCTAAGTAAAAAAAAGACAGAGCATAAAATTAAAAGTTGAAATAACAGCAAATATTGCAGAAGTTACCAGTTTCTTCTCCAGCAGCCTAATGTTATAGCAGCATAACTACAGAGATGGTTCAGGATAACCTGGGAGATTTTTTTCCATAGAGTTTATCAAAAAAGAAAGCTTTAAGTCTGGTCTTAAAAGTAGACAGGGTGTCTGCCTCACAGACTACATTTGGAAGCTTCCACTCGACAGGACAGGAAACTGATAACTAAAATATCTGTTTTCCATTCTTCTTTTAGAAACTCTAGGAACCCACAGTAGACCTGTAGTCTGAGAGAGGAGGGTTTTTTTAGGAACATATGCAACAGTCAGATCTCTGATGTATGATGGAGCTTGATTTTTAAGGGCTT
Organism: Apricaphanius iberus; assembly: GCA_028564705.1. NCBI lineage: Eukaryota > Metazoa > Chordata > Actinopteri > Cyprinodontiformes > Aphaniidae > Apricaphanius > Apricaphanius iberus. The sequence continues at coordinate 466,353 of JAPXFQ010002614.1, forward strand.
TATATGGGAAAAGAGGGGTCTTTAACTCTTTTCTTGATTTAAAAAGGAACCCAAAATAAAGGAAGCTAAAATAAGAGTGATATGATCTCTCTTTTTTATTGTAATTTGAACTTTTGCTGCAATTTTTTCTGTCTTGTCTGAATATAAAAGCAGAAAAATTAATCATCCTGTTGTTTATGTCTTTAAGAAAAGCCTGTAGTTTTCTTAGCTGATGGGATTTATTGGGATTTATGGATAAGTATAGTGTAGTACAGTATCATGAGCATAATGATGGACATTTAGCCAATGCTGTCTGATGATTGTCAAAAAAGTGGTAAAAAGAACTGGTCCAAGCACAGAACCCTGTGGTACTCCACAAGTAACCTTGGAGTGTGACGAAGATGTATAATTTACATGAACAAACTGGAATCTGCCAGCCAAATAAGAAATAAACCAGTCGAGTGCTGTTCACTTGATCCCTGCAACATGTTGAAGCGTTTCCAAGAGAATGCTGTGATTGACTTTGATTACAAAACCAGAAGAGATACATATATATTATCTTAGGCCATCAAAATAATTAATGACTTTCACTATTGCTGTTTCAGTACTATGATTAGCTCTGAAACCTAACTGAAACTCTTCAAACAGGTCACTACTGTGTATATATGCTGACACAAACTTGTTTAGCTAATTATTCTTTCATGATTGTTTAGAAAAGAAAGGAATAACTGTAATTTATCAAGTCGTCCTGATCAAGAAAAGGTTTCTTAAGTAAAGATGTACACAACTCAAATTGTAATTAAAATGTACCACTATCTTCTTCCATCAGTCAGCGTGAAATTGGAAAAACATGTAATTGTTTTTTGTTGTAAATGTTTTTCTCTCTTTTCTCATTAATTTTTGTCATTAAGATCTTGCCACCTTGAGCTTTAGCATCTCAAATACTAAAACTCTGTATTGGCATTTTGTTTTAAGGGCAGTGGCAGTCCATCCAACTGGCCAATTGTATCATTTGCATCAGTGTGTCATACTTTTGATGTATTTTTTTCAAAAACATGTTGCATCAGTGCAGTCCTTTGCAATTAGGATTGTGTACATGTTGATATTTCAATGATGATTCACATTCAGCGTACTGTGTGTGCAAAAGGAGAATCATTAAATTTCTTCATTTTATGTTTCTTTCAAAGCTACCCCCCCATGTGTTATATTGTAAGAATGAAAAAACAGAATTTGTCAAAATTGGAAAAACCAGAAAAAGGATGATTGTGTATTTCTGCAGATGATTATTATGCAAAAATGCTGGCCCTGTGTCAAACTTAATTTCGAGGCTGTAGGGCGGCTCAGAGCAGATGATCATTCTGTAAAATATCTAAGGGGGTTAACTGTGACTCATTTACTTTTTAAAATAATGTTGTGCTTGAAAACACTGAGGCTCTTATCCACCAAATTACGTCAACTCCCCTCTGTACGCTGATGTGAAATTATGATGCGTCTGTCAAGACTCGTGTAAAGCATCTTCATGTTAATCGCCTAATCCGTTTATCTCAAGTCTGGACCAATTGAGTGCAGAAATCCTTCCAAACAAAACAGTGTTTTTTTAGGAAAGATAATTATGACTGTGTCCTCCACCAGCTTAAGGGAAAGAGGGGAAATGTTACTCAGCAGGGCGACAGCTGATCAGGAGAAAGAACCCTGAGGTGAAGAGGGCAAGCCTTCATCTTCCAGGCTGGGGAGGATCTTGCCCCCTGGTGTTTGGAGGCTCTGAGTGGGAGGGGGGCTCAGCATAAGGGCAGGGGAATGGCCCTCAACCAGCAGTCCCCAACAGTTTCCAATCCTCTCCTGTCAGCCACTATTATGGTTATGCCACAGCCTGAAACCTCATAGTTGGAGGATGATAAATGGCTGCAGAAGCAGTCCGGTTTGTCTCTGGAGAGTTGTTGCTCTCTTCAGTATTGAACCTGTGGAAGCCGTGTTGGTAAACTGAGGAGTGTGTGCTGCCTCAGCAGACATGGACTTGGACTTCCCATACAGGAGAGCGAGCCCGCTCCTCTTTGTTCTTATCTGATCTGCTTCGGCGCCACTGCCAGATAAACAACTGCAAGAAAAATAAAAGCACAATTCCTATAAACCCACCCAAGATTGGCTGATAAATTTTAAGTTGGCTGCATGTGTGTCTCCTTGGTTTTCTGCTCAATAGCTTGGTCAGGGTGACCTCAAATAAAAATAAATACTTGCAAGCTTCGACAGGCTGTTTGGAAAACCAGCAAGCTTTTATTGCACCTCTACCAGGTTCTGGTCACATATTATATATACTTAATATTTGCTTGAATAATGTGTGAGTATGCTAATGTGAAAGCTCTCTCGTGTTTTGGGATTTTTATATGTTGCCAAAAACATCTAGGTGTATTAGTGATCAGTCATGACTGCTCTGCTGCTCATATTTTGAGTTAATTATAAAATGATCAGGCCAGTTGAAGGTTGCTCAGTGGTAACAACATTCAGCATCAGACGACATTTACTCTTTTCTGCATGAAGACAATTAGAGAGTCACCGGTCCTATGTTCGTGACTGGGTGGCTGTATTATTTAGAAATGAACCAGTTAGACTTTTTGTGGCTAAAAATAATAAAAAGTTTTAGAGAAGATAGCCTATAAGAAGTTCTCTAAAATGTTGTTTTTTTTGCCTTCCTTCTCTGAAGGTTTATTATTTTTGTTGGGATCAAAGGTAATATATAAAGCAAGGTTTAATAATTATTTTAAAAGTTAAGACCAGAGGATTTGGAAGCTAACATTTTAAACTGGCTTTACCATCTCACATTTTCTGGTAGCTTGGTTAGCATGGCTTGCATTAGAAAAGCAACAGTCCCAATGTTTATTTTTTGGAAAATGTAGATCCTTACCTGAGGGCAGATTTACATTTCCAGCTTTATTACTCTTAGAACGGATGGCTAAAACCTAGAAGTATAAAACAGAGCAAAGTTGCTGTACAATTCTCTCTCCCTCTCTCTTTCCCACATTCTGCTGAATGGGCAGACATATTTCAACATGTTTCCTTATAAATAGCTAACATTAAGTGTTCTTCACTTAGTAGCAATTACATATTGTCATTAACTAATCGGAAAAAGACGTGAATATTGTCTTGGAATGCCCATCCCAAATTTAGACATTTTGACGTTGTCTATTTTTTACTTACTTAATGTTGAAATAATAAACATCTCAGTAGTAATTTCTGAATCACTGGCACTAAAAATAAGTTACTTTGATCCTTCTTCACTCAGTAACAGCATGAACACCAAAGGGTGGTTCAATGCCCAACTTCTCAGATAATCTGTATTATTATATACAGTATCGCAATTTGCAGACAAAATAAGGAAAATGTCTACATATTTTTTTTCTTTTTGTTCTGATGCAGTTTCTGAATGTGTTTCAGGATCAGAGTATGCATTAATTTGACTAAATGTGTATTTGTTCAAACAAGCATATAAATTGTGTGTTCGTGTGATTGTGTGGCCTTTCACATGTGACACATAACACATCCTACCTCGGTGTTTGACTTTGGTAAGCAGCTTATCTGTCTTGTGTGTTAGTCTGTCTCAGGCTCTAACCTTTCCCTGCTTGTGCAGACAAAGGACTGTTTTTGCTGCCCCTTGATAAGGCAGGAAACAAAAGTAGCTCTCAAAGCTGCCATGTCTGTAATGGTGTCCTGTATGAACGTGTTGCCAGAGCGACATGCTTTCTCCTATGGTGTTCTGGCAGCAAATGTAGAAGATTGAGCACAGAGACGTAGGAGAATAATGCAGAGAAAACATTTGGTTGTAATGCTAAAGGGGTGAATAAGTGCTGAATTGTATTATGTACTTTGGTTTTGTGTTTACCACATATAAGCATGTAGGGAGAGAAAAAGATTTGATTTTCACTACCCTGAACTTTAAACATGGCCTTGTTTGATCAAACCTATGTCTTCATGGTGTCCAGATCTTTTTCTTTTTCTTGAGTCTTGTCTCACATGTGGAATTCACCAAACACTATAGTGATACTGATTCAATCACTAAATTCTTACAGTTTTTCCTTTTTCTTGTTTTGTTCTAGACAAAAAGATGCTAGGAAACAATTCCCAGAGAACTACTGATCGCTGAAGATTTTCTGGCTCGGCATCCTCTGACCGCGACGCTTTGAAACGCTGTTATCAGCCCATCAGTCACCCGGATCGTTTGCTAACCACGACACAATGGCCTCTGCACTGTGGAGGTGCCCAGTGCTGCGCTGCCTCCTGCTCCTTCTCCTGTGCTTTCACATTACACAAGGTGAGTTCTCATAAGGTGGAATTAATTGGATTCCAGTCAACCTTTGGGGGGCTTTCTAATATTCAACACCGTATGAATGTGTTGAATTGATTAGTGAAACTTGTTGTAAGTTGTTTTTGAGAAGAGCAGGCAGATAGGCTGCCAAGGCCTTTCTTGAGTTTAACCTTGACGTTTTAAAATGTTATTCCAGACTAGCCGTGAACCGGTTGAAAATGTCATGGTCTGATAACCTTGAGTAAAAATATCATAAGTTCACAGTATTTACCCCAAGATGTTAAAACTAAAATGTATAACAATATCTAATTGCTTGTATTTGGAACAGAGAAAAACCACATGAATATATTTCTCAATAAATAATATAGTCTACTGATAATTACAGTTTAGTACTATTTACTTATTTTTAAAGATAATATTAACATTAACTTAACTGTTAATGTGAGCTTAAATGCTCCATATAGCATCTCGGCAAACACTAACATGTTGGTTAATTGTAACCCAATCTATATATTAGGTTACCTTAGTTGTTAAGTTTAAATTATGTTAAAATTTCAATGTTAGCTAAAATTAGCTAAATATGTGTGGTTACTAAGTAGTTTTAAGCAGAATTCTAGCCTAAACACCCACAACACTCAGTTTTAGTTTCCTTGAGCTTATTTAGCATAATATTAGAGGGTTTTGTTGTTCTGGTCCTATAACATGCAAATATTAGCTTGGTTAATGAGTTAGCTGTCACATCACAGCTGTTTAGTGGGAGCAAAAGAACAAAATAGTTTGTGTGCAAAAATCATACTCACTTATAAGCCTCTGCAAAACACTATGGGTCTATCCACGCGTTGTCTTACGTTTCCACCATTTTGTATATTTGTAGAAGAAACATATTATGTTATGTCATAAAAAAGGATTAGTAAATCATTGAGTATGTGTAGCCATGTTAGTCTACCTGCCGGGAGCAGTGTGTAAGTTTGAATGTACTAATATAAATATAATTAGTGTCAAATAGACTAAATAATGTTTGAATAGTTATCATAGTTGTGTTTATCAATATAGAAAAAATATCATAAGGTTCTAGGTCCATATCACAGTAGTAATTGGTATCCCTCCTTTAGTTAGTCCCTCCCAAATCTTATCTTTCTGTATTCATGTCACTGTTTAATTTGCCAGTTGTCTAAGGCCACGTCCACACTAATGCCTTAAACTCATAATTATTTAGTCTACACCCCCCTATCGTCCACACTAACCCGGCTTCGTATAAGTTCTGTGGCCGGATAACTATTAGCCGGGTAAGAGAGCCTTGTAAATCTTAATTCAACAGCTAAAGTGTGGACAGCTTCCCCGGGTAATGAAAGGAAGTGGCGTCAATGAATGCTGCGTCAATAACAATACGACACTACAGACAAAGACAACAGCGAAGAGTAATAAATCGATCTCGGCGTCTGTCCAAACCAAAAACTCTCTCTTCTTCTGAGTAGCTATTGTTCTCTTCTGTTAACGGGACAAGCAAATATGTACTGTGCTGTAGAGCTTCTTGTATATATTATGTAGGCGCTGGCGTCACGTAGATTATACGCGTGTTCAGTGCGTCTTTTCGCGCATGCCCAGTATTTGCACAGGTCGGTATGGGATTGCGCAATCATGGGAACTTAAACGGGCCTAAATGCTCGTGTTGAGTGGATAACATTAGGCGTCTAACTCCCTGTATAACCTTATCGGCTTAGTGTGGACGTAGCCTTAATTGTAAGCAAGAGAAAACTGTGCAGTGGGCAGCAGCAAGTGGGGGAAGGGCAACGTTTTTTTATTTGCTCTACACTACATGTAGCTAGAGAAAACTTTTTGACTGTTTCCCCAAAATTGTATTAAAATTGTATTAAAATGATCTGAAACCACAGGAGTAGTATGGTGGGAAATGTGTGCTGTTTCATAGCGAACTACCTGGATATTTATGACCTCTTATAAATAAAAAGAAGTCCTTTATTAGTGGCACTTGAAACTGCTGTCACCGTTCTATGCCTGTAAAGTCTGAAAAATGACACCTTTTCTGCTCCACAAGATTAATTATAGATTATGTGAGTGTACTTTGAAGTACCAATTTCTCAAAGAACTTATACATTTTTTATTCCCACCTTGATCAAATTGATCTGAGGAACCCAGCAAACATGGAACCCTTAAAAGACACTCGCAAGAGCAAAGGACTTGGAAAAAATTTTACTCTGTTTTAAATCCCCAAATGAAATTCTAAAACTGCTTTTTTTATTTTATTCAGGTTCTTCTTCCCTCCTTCACTTTTGATTAGCCAATTTGGCTGTAATTACAATTGTTGCGACAAAACACACCCATCAGTTATACACCCGTCACAGCGACTGATTGTTGGTGTGTCCAAATTAATGATAATTTTCATCTTTCACTTCCAGACCCATTGTAGCCTGAGACAAAGTAACCTGAAATCACATGGTTGCATGCCAGGCATTTATTACAGATAGATGTTGAAGCACTTTATTTTAGGGGCTTTCTCTTAAATTTGGGGTTTGCATTATTTCTCATTCTTGCTGTTCTATTATAGACTTCTTTTTCAGTTCCATTTTAGATCTGGCTCTGGTACACAATGTGTTAACAATGATAGCCGCTACAGAGCACCCTATTCCAGCTGTCTCTCTGGTAGTAATGCAGCTTTTTGTTTTGTTAGATTAGGTAAAATGGAAGAAGGGCTTGCTGAGGTTCTTGAAGAATAGACCACTGATTTGGTCTGGCTAGGAAACTGAGTTGAATAGCCTTGTTGAATTTCTTTAAGAGGAATGCTGCTTTGGTATGCAGAAAGGGCAGGTTTTAGGTTTCAAGTTGATGTGAAGGCTCTCAGGCCCAAGAATGCATATCTGCCAATCCGTCAATAAATGAGTGTGTGTGTGTGCCTGCGTGTGTGTGTGTGTCCATCTGAAAACAATATTCAATTCTATCCACATGCCACTCACCTTCAGCCCGTCCAGCCCTGAGGGTCTGCATCCTGCCGCTTATGATCTATGTTTCCATCAGCGTCCCTGCAATGCAAACTCCACCTGATAATTACCTCCTGTCCCTCAACACGAGTAGGTATAATCAGGTTATGATTTTCACCCAAAATACTACCCCTATGCTTTGAAATACTCACTGAAAAACCTTTAGAAAAGCATTTTTCTTTTAGCCTGTATCGCCTTTCTCGTCTGGTGGGAAGATTGAACATCAGTTTAGCTTCTGTTTTGATTTACTTTGAGCAAAATGTAAAAAAACTGAACTAGTTAGCTAATATTTTTGTCTTTGGAGATGCAACTGTCTGTGGAGGGAGACAAGAATGTGGCCAACAACTATTTTTATTGATCTAAATAAATAATTGATTTAAAAAAGGAATAGAATAGTTTTTTGTTCTTTTCTCCAGTGCTCGTTAGTTCAGAAATACGAGAGAGAGAAAAAAGGAGATGGTTGGACAGCCTGGTAGATCATTGCTAACTTGTTGACAGCTTATAAGAGATTTTTGTTACCAGCCAACTCTTTTTTTTCAGTTTCTCTTTCTCCACTTTTTGCTCACTCTTCCTTTTGAGCCAAAATACATGCATGGGTTTATTTTTTAATTCTGCCTACAGAGAGACTCTTTCACTGTGCAGAATGAGTGGGTATTAGAATTCATCTCTTACCCGCTCTAGGTCCATTGGGGAAAATAGCTTTTTAAAAATACTTACCCTATTTTGGGAGGATAGCTATGTTAAGTAGAGGTGATAATAAAATCACAAATGAACTAGATCGATAAAATAAATATTTTTTTGTGAGTAGGCTCGTAAGTTTGTTGGCTATGTACAGTCAGGCAAACATGTTTTAAAAAAATCATCCAGTTTGAATTTGACACTGCCCTGTCAACAGAGTGTTATGTCAAATAAAAAGTTTTAAATCCAAAATTAACAGGTTTCTATATAGACCGAATAAAAAGAGGATTTTACTTTTCTTCAAAAAAAAGGAGAAAAAAAGGGGGAAGATTGAATAGCTTCTTCCCTTGTATAAAAAAAGCAATAACAAATAGGCTGTTAAATGTTAAACCCTCAGACAGACACTAGTTAGCACTTGTAAATAGCTTTATAGCTTTTAGTTAGTGTTTGGTGGTGATTGGTGATGTATTCATTTTATGGTATCCCAAACTACAAATTAGTAGGTGGGATTTATGCCTGAAATCAGGGGTGTAGAATAAAAAAAATAAATAAAAAAAATAAAAAACATGGCTCACCATATACATACTATTATATGAATATGAAGCTTGCCATATTGGATACATTATGTCTCAGTAGTATTGTTGGAAACCTGAAACAATCTGTAAAGGTGACCCCTCTGACTTCTGCAAGTCATTACTACCAGATGTTCTTGCATTAGTTTGGCGTGGAGTTCTGTGGTTCATGGTCTAACCTTCATTGTTTCTGTCAAGGCAGTTAACATTGAGGGGAGAAAAGGGAGGAAAAAAAAAAGTTGTTTCTGACCTCAAGCAAATTTTGTTACCATACTGTGATTGTCCGAGTCCATGCAAAATGTATTTTTTGAATAATGATTTTATTTATATAGGGAAAACGCTATCAAACTAACCTGGCCATATGTAAAAAGTAATAATGAAAAAAAGTGAAACTTTTTTGGAATGTGTGCATAGTGTCATATTTGACTTTATTATTATTTAAAAAGAAACGTAATACTAATAGTCAAACATGGAAGTGGTACTGTGATGGTTTGGCGCTGCTGTTTCAGGACCTGACCAAATTGCCATGAATGAATAGTGTCTACAATTCTCTGTATCTCAGAAACTCTTGAAGGAGAATGTCTGACCATCAGTTAGTGACCTTAAGCTAAAACCCTCTTAGATGATGCAGGAGGACACTGATCCCAAAGACAGCAAATCCTCCTCTGAATAGCTCAAAAAGAAGAAAAGCTTTTTGAGTGGCCGTCTGCCAATGATCACACAACCAGATGTTAAATATTGGGGGAAATACATTTTTGCATTGCAGCGCTGTAGTGCTTATCTGTGTGTGAATTCTTTACGCCTGATGGTTCAGTATAGATACTATCAGTATACATGCTGACACCTCTAGTATTGAGATTTCTATCATACTTTCTTTGCAAACTCAATGTTTTATTTCATTTATGTGTTATAAGGTACCCTATTCGTCTGATGAATCAGTGTCGGTACCAGTCACTGCCACATAAGCCTTCTCCATGATTAACACTGTTGTGGTTAACAATGTTTTAAAAAAAATCCTGCTGACTTTTGTCTTCAAACATTCCATTTATTTCCCGTCACTCCACAAGACTTGTTTAAAAACTAAATCAACCTTGCTAGAATATTAATCTATAAATCTTCCATACAGAAGTTCATGATCAGGATGAAAGACAAGCTGATTGTGAAGCTGTTGCTTGTGTCACACTGCACAATCTAAAAGTTCCAGTAGGTCTCCAACAGTCAAGCAGGGCTTTTAATTTTATTGTCTGGCATGTTTAGTAGCAGTTCTTTCAAAAAGTGTTTTTTTTTTTTTACATCTCAACTCCATGCATTCACTTCTCCTGTTAACTGCTGTCCCTTAATTAGATCTCAGACCGAGAAATGGCTACCTGAGCACGACTTCACTATCATCTACTGCTTTGTGGGCATCAATTATTTTTAATTATCAGAGTGCTTGGCAGCTGCTTAGAGGAGCCTATGGGTGCTGATTGCTTGGACAAGGTTCGAGGAGGACAGAAATAAACCTTAGAAATGTTCATCACCTGGGGTTTAATAATTATGAGTGGGAAGAAGCCAATACACTAATGAGATTATTAAGATCTGAGAAATTGTTAAATTAACTGATGACTGAAATTTTAAATAAAAATATAAACACAAATGCACAAAATACGCTTCAAATATACTTTTTTCACCCCATAACTTTAGTTTTTTTTCTACATTGGTATATTTCTTATACTGCAGTTTAGGTGTTTGTTGCATCGAATTCATTATTCCCTGCTAATGAAATCTAATGCTTGAACTGGCAGTCCTTCGAATATTTATACTAACAGTGTGTCATATGAATATTTTACATATCAGGATCTGCCGCACTTTTAGTATTGCAGAGATTCACAACAAGCTTCAGCTTGTTGTTTGGATACAACGTTATTGCTTCAGTAATATTGTTTTCCTCTGCAGCAAGCAGAGAGCTAACAAGCATAATAGCAGAGATGCATGCACCTTACTTTTCTTTTTTTTTAGTGAACATGCAGTTAGAGGCCATATTGCAAACATAGTGGGGAACTGAACAGCAAAACAAGCCAGTATACCCTAACAGGAGTGAAACAAGGAATCTGAAAAAGCGGGATGTAGCAGATTCATGAACTTCAGGTGAGGAGGTGAGGAAATGTAAGCTTAAAAATAATAGAAAAACAATTCAGGATTTAAAGTGGGTGGGATGGAAATCATAATTCTCTCCTTCTATGGCAGATTATCTGTTCAAAAGACAAAGTTACTGTGTGGGAGGTAATTACTCAAGATAAATAGATGAAATTGCTATGACCAATGAAATTACTTGTGACTGATTTAATTAAAAAGCAATTTTAACTAAATTTGAATTAAAGCTTGTTTTTTCTAATCTCTTCATATGCATTCACATTTAGTTTAACTGCAACCAGTGACAATGTATTTTACTGGTAATGTATGTTATAGACCCTAATAGATGTTTTTAGTCATGAACAGGAAAACAGGCCAGAAGTGATGGGCACACTAGATACACAATCAGGAATCAAGTTAAATGGTTTCGACCAAACCCTAATACAGTCTATGTGAAATAGCCCAGTCAAAGTCCATTACTAAATCTAATTTGTAATTTGACTGTTGTTGTATTAAATAAATTCTGAATAAAATATGTTAAAGTCTGGATTTTAAACTTGGCAAAATATGAAAAAGTTCAAGGGGTATATGAATACTTTTCCAAGGCACTGTATATCTTGTTCCTTGCGTGCCTGATTTGTAGTCCTTTCGCCTCAATTCCTTGTAGTATTTTATAACCAGTCTATAAAACGATGCTTCTACCCAGAGGGAAGTAGGTCATGCAGGTATTGAAAACTGTTGTATATCTCTCAGACCGCTGCGGTGCTCCTGTCTAAAGATATTAAAGACGACGACCAGATTCAAAAGGAGCAGCCACAAAGGGGGAGAAAGTATAGAGTGGTTTATCCGCTTCGACTGAATACAAGCTGCTATCTGAGTCATTAAAGGAAAGGAAGATAAGTTTGGGAAGGGCTGTGTCATAAAATGTCAACACTTGTCTGTGTTTTATTATAGAGTAGTCAAATGGGACTTCTTTGATAAAACTGTTCAAAAGTCTGTTGTACAAAAAATTAAGTGGTTTGCAATTTGATAGGTGTTACATATATCTATAGAAATAAAGATCAGTGGTGAGGAGTGAGTGTTTGCCAAGGTCATACAGAAGTTGCTCCAGTACAAATAAATTGTGGAGAGAATACTTTCAGCCACATTTTTTTTGAATAATAAACTCTGTGGAAAAAAGATATGTAAGAAAAATGAGGCACTTTATTTCCAAGGAGCTGTTTCACAACATCATTTCTGCCGTTTTTGAGCCCCTGCTGCTCTGGATAACACACACTGTACGCCTCTCACTGAGTTTTTTTTTTTTTGTTGATAGTGAGACACCCCTCTGCTGAACACACCAGTGTGCTTGTGTTTCTCCCCCAAAAGGTCATGTAGGTTAACGCCATGTCTCGGCACAACATTTGTGTCAAGCGGTGCCATACATTGTGCTGACGGAGGGCCCTCCCTCGTGCCACACTGGTATTTCCAGTCTTGAGCTTGACAGTGCTGAGGGGGGAGGCCATTGTGCTCCAACTTCTCTCTGGCCCCGGGCCATACACAACCAGTCTGTCATCCATTGATATGCTTGGCTTGCCGTTTTATGATTCATATTGAATGCTGCGGGTCCATGGTAGGGTGATCATGAATTATCTGCTAAACCGTGGGAGATTCACAGATGACTGGTCAATCTGTGTGGTGAGAACAAGCATTAAGGAAGGGAAGATGTGATATATCAGGGCCTCATTGAAATTCTGCCCAACTGGAAGTATTTCAAGAAATAAGGGCAGGGGTTCATCATCTGGACTCGATGGACTTTCCTGCTGTTTGGAAGTCAAAAGGAGATTGACAAATGCTCTCCTTATTTCTGTTTCTAATTTGCTTATGGCATAACTTATATAGTGCAGTGTATTGCACAAGTATTCGTACCACTTTGATCTTGTAGGATTAATGCACAGCCACAAACCTTTCACGCGTTTATATATTTAGCAAGGTTTTAATGTGATGGACTGACAAGAGGTAGAATAGTAGTAGAGTAGTCAAAAAGTTGAAAAAAAAAATCTTTGTCATGTTGCATTCATAAACTTCCGTGTACATTATTGGGTTTTTGTCTGATAAACCAGGAAAACAAAATGCATCATTGGACAGCTGAGAAAAAAAATACATGAATTATATTTTGTTTTAACATTTTTAAACAAAAAAAATTGTGGTTCGTATTCAGATTCAGCCTCCTTTCCTGTAATACCTCCTAAATAAAACACATTACATACACACTGCTACACAACTTTCAGAACAAGAAATGAGAATCCTGTGAGTAACTTAATCGGTGTATTAATACAGCTGCTCTGTCAAAGATTGTTAGAGATCATTAATGAACGAACTGCATCATAGAAACCAAAGAACACAGCAGAGAGGTCAGCAATAAAATAGAGTGGAAGTGCAAATCTTTTGAGACTTTCAAAACTTTTTCGCCTAAACTAACCAGCCAGTAAAGGGGAGAATTAATCTGAAAAGCATCCAAGAAGCTCATTGCATCTCTGGAGTTGTAGAAATGCAAAGCTCATGTGGCACAAGTGAGGAAAAGGAAGACGTATCTAGCATGACAAACACAGATAATCAAAAGACAACACTTGGATGATGTTCATCTTCCAAAAGGACAATGAGCTGAAAACATACAGCCACAGCTACAATGTAATGGTTTAGATCAAAGAATATTGTTGTAGTAAAAAGGCTCAGTCAAACTCAGGACCTTAATACAACTGAGAGTATGTGACTGGTCTCTGGTCAGAGTTTATTTGGAATTTTAATCTCTACATATGCTAGCTAGTGGAAACCTGACCTTAAAGATTTGCAGCTGTAGTCACAGCAAAAGGTGCTTCAACAAAGTAAAAGACGTAAGGTCAAAATATAAAAGAATGCAACACCTACACATTTTTAGTTTGAAATCTTTTTGAAAAGTATGTCAATATTTTCTGCCAGTTTTATAGTAAGAACTACTTTGATGTCGTTCTTGTGGTTGTAATGTGATTGTGAAAGATTCAGTGCTGTGAATGCTTTTGCGAAGCACTGTATTTTGTCTGTATTCTTGCCTCATGGAGCAGCATTGCAGGCTTCTGCAAACCTCACCAGCTATATTTCTACATGACATCGCCCTTTATTATTTTAATAATATCCTGGAAATTTTTGGAACCATAAGAGAACATGAAATTGAAATGAGCCAGACCCACACGAATGTCCAGGATCAGGGTTTCCCTCTGAGGAAATGAAATACAATATCAGCCTCAATGGGTTCATCCTAGATTTATTGCAACAGCCATTTCCTGAGTGCGTTTTTTGGTCAAAACGAAGGCAGAGAGAGATGTTTCCATCCAGCCCCTGAGTGTTGGTGTATAATTCTTTCTCCCAACCTGAAGAGAGGCTTGGCTGTTATTGTCTGTTTTCGACAGGACTGTAAAATAAGTTATAGGACGGAATGATGAACAAGCACTCAATTTAACGGGCTGGGAAATGCACAAGTTGTCTGGCAGTTTAATTTCATTTGCAAAGTATGCCCTAAATCTTCATTTGGTCACAGCTTCTGAGAGAAACTCCATTCACACATCTTATGGCAACAAGTTGTATAAACATTTGACCACATGCCTACCTCGCTCTTTCCTGACTCAAATGCTGTCTAAGAATTTTTTCTGCCTTTCTCCAGGCTGCCTCATTCAAGTAATGGATGAGTCCAACTCAAAGCTGCGACATAGCTTGCCTTGGATTTGACACTTTGCACTCTGTAAGGTGCTGTCTTGTAGCAGGGTTCAGCTGTCATAACAAAGCATTGCATTTAATCTTGAAGGGAAACAGTAGGGGGTTCAATAACAATATAGATGCAGGAATCTTCTTGCGTTTCATTGTGTCGTGGGATGTGTTTTTTCCAACAGTAGAAATCACATTTGAAACAGAGACAAAAGTATTTACAGAGGCAACAAGAACCTCTCAAGTTGTTTTTTTTTTCAATTTTGATGTTCAGAGCAATTTTAAATAGCTTGAAGGCACATCATAACAATCTAAAGCACAACGGCTAAACAAGCAGCAGCAACAAACGCGTATACCCTAAAACATTTTTGTGTAAATGCAATCAAAGCCAGTTGGTGCTCTGAATACCTTCAGCAGGATCTTTTTAAGCACTGCCTCTTCAGCTGCTTTGTTTTTAATCCCAACATAGAGTTGGAGCAGTAATTTGTCAAGACGAGCAGACACATAAAGTGTGTCTGCCGTTTGGACAAAAAAGCGTCTCGTTGCAAGGAAGGAGAATAAAAGGAGACTACAGTTCTATTTACTCGGTGTGAAAATTGTTCCAAAATGATGCTTTTGTCTCTACCTGTCGTTTCGGCTACGAATCAGAAATGTCCTAACTGCTCGGATCTCACATTTTCCACTGATGCTTGTGTTTTGCAGTACTGGAATTAAACGAATGTTGACAGTAGAAAAATATGGCAATCAATAAAAAGCATTGTGGATTTGACAAGTTTGGCTTTTTGTGACATGTTTCTTTGTTTGCACAGATGCTAAGGCAGAGGGACTAGTAGGTAAAAAAAAAAGGACAAGAATGACTTCTCAGACACTCCGGCAGTCCTGGTTTCTTTTTGCCTTTGCTCTTGCATAGCAGACTGTCATATATGATGTGAGTCAGTGTAATTATATGTGTTAGGTCTGCTGGCCAGCTCTCAGTACAGCCCATGAATGTGCCTCTGTTGCAGTCAATGTTTTACTAATCTCCTCAGAGCTGAGTATGTGCCACAGAGCATGACCACACATTTTTTTTGTCTAGGAATTAAATGTCACCCGAGGGCAGGTCACCTGCAAACAAAAGGCTACCAGCCGATTTGCAGGTATAAACAGTCCTAGATAAGAAGGCCTTTTCTTGCTGTGTAGGAAATTGAATAAGTACAGAGGCAGTGAAAAAGTCTTCGAAACAGCCATGCACAAAGAACGTTTTTGTTTGCCTTACACTATCAGTTTTGACCTCTTCCAGCATATACCCTCATTGAGAGTGCACAGCACAATGGTTTCATCGAAGATGAGGAGCAGGAAGCTGTCTGTCATCTAGATCTCCCCATCTGGGCATCTGTTATCAGCACTGCTGTTTTCTGCATCGCAATGCTGGTGGAAGGGAATGGGGCAAGGTCATAACGCTCAAGTCAATCAAAGTGGTCAGCCTTGCAAAGATAGCGGGGGGTTATTGCCAAGGAATGTGCATTTTTTCATCGACTTTCTGAAGTTCTCTAAGACTCCCAAGTGTTGCGGATAGGTCAACAAAGTCAGGCAGTGTATCATGCATTGCAATGGATTTTTGTGCATCAAGTGTTTTGATATAGTGTTTTGTGACAGACCATGACCGAGTAAAGATATGACGTTTGGTAGGCATTTTAATTTAGCTTTGTATACTTTGCCACCCCTAAATTGAATCCAACTAATTCCTCTCAGAAGTCTGTTAGTTAAGAAATAAAGCATACCTGCGTGCAGTTTATTTCTGCATATATGCAGCGGCTCTGTGAAGGTCTCAGAGTTTTTTTTTTTTTAGTATACATAATGGTAAGAGTTTGGCACAAAATGAAAACCTACCAAGCCATGGCCTTTGACCTAAACTAATAGAACAGGCAAGGAGAGGGTGGATCTGAGAAGCAGCAAGGTGGGTTTATGGTTTCTGTGGAGGAGCTGCAGAAATCTACACCTCATGGAGATGTCTGCGGTCCAAAAATCTGGCCTCGATGTAGGAGTCAGAAGAAGAAATGTATTGAAGGAAAACCACAAGAAGTCTAGTTTGCGACGAGCCACGTAAGAGACATAACAAACATGTCCAAGAAGTTTAGACAAGCCCAACCGATGGTGGACAACTAACATTGCACATCGCCCTGAAAACACAATATCCAGTGTGAAGTAGGATTATGGCAGCATCATGTTGTGGGGATTATTCTTTTAACTGGAGAGAAGAATGCTAGCTTAAGCTACTTTTTAAATTTGAATGAATGATTAAGAATTTAGATGCAAAGAGATTGTAGACATCCAGCTGTAATTGCAGTAAAAGTTCTACATATACTGATGCATGGAGTATGGACTACAAGTGCATGCCACACTTTTAGCAGATATTTATTTATAAAAAAATACAAAATGAGGTATTATGTTTCTTCAACTTTCCAAATATGTGCAACATTTTTGCTGTTTTACCATTCACAAACCTATTAAAATACATTGAAAAACATGAAACATGAAAAAAAGTGTAATAGTTATGAATGCTTTCGTAAAGCCCTGTAAGATTTGTAAAACGCCAAGCTCCTATATTAATAGTTTTAGAGGAAATGGTTATTAATCATTTGTTTATATCAGAATATCTAAATCTTTTTTATGGTAATATCTCGTAGACGATCATGTGTATTTTGAAACTGTGGGTGTTCGCTTTTGTTGAGATTGTGCAAGTACCAGCTTTAAAGTGCTAAAAGAAGAAAGAGTGAAGCAGACACTGATATGACCAACACATTTTTTGAATTAGGTGGCTGCAGAGTCGGCATTCTCAAAAAGAGGCTTGTACGGGATGAGCACAGTTAGTAGAATAACCAGGATGTCTCTGGAAGAGATTGCTGATAAAAATCAGCCTATTAATCTAAGTCAGCACAGACTCTGCCTTAATTGCATTAAAAGTTGCATTTAATGTAGAAGAAAAATGCATTCAATATAAAACATATGATGTAATAACCAAGACATGAAAAACATTTCTTTTTGCATGTGCAGGCAAAAGATGTCTATGTTGGGAACAAAATCAAGCACTATAAGACTCCAAAAGTTAAATCGACTTTTCATATCAAAGGAATTGTTTAGTAGTCACAAAACAAAAGAACTGGACCAATAGAAGCGACAGTTTTAGATGCCATTTCAAGATGAAAAATTTGGTTCTTATCTGAATTGACCGTTTTTTCTCAGCTCAGGCCTGATCTCTCCTCCTAGTCATCATTGTGGTCTCAGCCTCATTATTCATGTAATCCGTGTTCCAGTTGCGGCTTCTCCTGACATCCTGTCTCAGCTCCATACATGCAGGACCGGGTGAAAAGAGGTGGGGGGTTGATTGAGGGGAACTCTGCCCCGGCAAACAAGAACAGAGACAAGAGCATGTGATGGAGACTAACTCAACCCCCACCAACGCCAGTTCTCCCTTTTTTCTGCTTCATCCTCTTCTTTCTTCCTGTCTATCCCCATCCTCCGGGAAGGCACCTGACTTACTCGCAGACGTCTCTTGCGTGGCAAATCCAGCTGGGGTTTAAGTGCAAGGGTAAAATTTTGGCTTCGAGGTGGCTTAGGCATCACTCGGGGCAGATCAAACCCACAAAACTATAACCCTGCCGCACTCTGGAGCGTTAGTCTTAACTCACCTCTTTCTGTGTGTTTCATCAACTTCCCTGAAGAGATGCAACTTTATGTTGGATATTGAACAAGCAATGAACTAATTCTGTCAAAGTGGCGCTTTCCCAGGAGGGCATAGTAGGTTTTCATGTTCCAAGCCAAACATTACCTTCTTCTAAATATTTATCCGTGGTAATAAATATTTGTATCAGTACATAAAGGATGTTCTTTCTGTAGGTTATGAAAGATTACACTTTACTTTAATCAGACTAATGTACCAGGGGACCGGACCAAACATTGTAGTTTGTTACATCTTCACCAGAATTATTCCTGTAATGGCCTTCATGAATTAAGAGGCTTGCATATATTAGTAATGTAATGAAGCGCTGTCTATCTTCTGATGTTCACCCAGAGGGTCAGAGATATGGAAAATAAATCTTAATTATTCTGACCAAATTAAGTCATTAAACCCTGCAAGTTCTGCAATAAATTCCTATCTGCCAGGACCTGTAACTGAGCTAGATGTTCTGGGCATGGGCGTAGCAGACTCAGGGTACATGTTGGACACATCCCTCCTATGGCGCCCTTTTTTTTCTGATGTTACAGCTATTTAGTATATTTATATGCAGTAACATGTTTTGCCTATATCCTTCTTTAAACGCATCTCAAACATACACATGCACGGGCATCAGTGGATCACCGATGTAGTGTTGCCAACTTAGAGAATTTGTCGCTATAGTTAGCGACTTTTTAGACCGATCTAGAGAAGAAGAATCAACTAGTGACAAATGTACCGGCTTTATTGGTGTTATTAGACAAATTTAGAGGCTCTGACATAAAGCACATATCCTTTTTCTTCTCATTGAGCTCCTATCCTATCCCAGTTCACTCACAGCAAACAGGCAGGCCTTACGATGCAATTCCGCCCACCCAGGAGCAGCTGGAGTTGGAGCAGATGTTTACCCAACTGCTTCGAGATTGCAAATGTGTGAAGCCGCAGCTCACTAATTTGATCCATGTTACTCAGGGCGCTTTTAATGTAAAAATGTATTTGTCTAAAATAAACGACTTGCACACTACAATAAATAACAGGTTTTTTTTACTCGTTACTCATCTTGTCCACTGTGGGTGCTCCTGCTTAAACAGTCATATATCAGTCTTAACTGGACTTTCAGAAAAACAGAAAGAGGTAGGAATTGAACCCCGAATTAAAAGGCTGGTTAAAGTCATTTATTGACAATGTTACGCGTCTGCATTGTATCTGAGAGATATTATTAATAGAATTCTGTAAAAATTACAATTTCAAAAATTGTTCCCTCACATATTTTACAATTACATCAATTTTATGCAAATTAGGCAATATAAATGGTTCTTTAGCACTGAGGAAAGGTCTGATTGAATCTAAGAGGATGATAAATCACTGAATTTACATCTAAAAAAGTTTTCCCCCTCGGTTTGGAGATTATGTTTACACCCCTGGTTCTAGAGAGGCTAAATAATCCACCATCTCATTTATTGATGGCAAAACAAACATTTTATGTCTAATCCTAGAGAAGCATTTCTTCAGCATCTAAAGAGAACCATTTTCTGTGCATTATGACTATATTGTATGAAGTAAGTAATAGGATAAGCCAACAAATTAACTGTTCAACTGTTCCCATAAAGTTCAGGTGATTCTCAGGACTTTTAAGCAGAAGATATTTGAAGGGTGCAGCTCAATTTGCACCTTTACCTTTTTGTTCCATTATGGTTTTGGCAATTTCTTACCTGACTTTTCTGTTTTGATCAATCAAGACCATGTTTCTTCATAATTCATGAAAATACTTACCTAACGAAAAAAGGCATTGACGTCTGGTTGATGGTTATGAAATGTAGAAAGAAGTAAAGTGTAAATACAAAATGGGGGGCTCTTAGCTTTAACGAAGGGTTAAAGAGTATTAGTACATCCAGTTGTGATATTGTTGTTTCCCCCACCACTTTCTGTGACTTTAAGCATTGTGGACACCCACATCTACTTCAGGGTAATTCAACTAGGCAAATGTATTGTTTGCAGAGTATTACTTAATGCCAACTTGAAATCTAATAGTCTGCCAAATACTCCATTCAAACACCTCTTGGGATATTACACACCACTGATGTATCGTTCAGCTCTACTTGTTTAATTTTATAGTTATAATTATTTTTTTTGTGCAAATGTATGATATCAGACTAATATGGGTCAAATAATTTGCCAGCATTGAAATGTGCTATCCTACAGTTAAATGGGTTATTCTTTGTGGATTTAATGCCATAAATGTACCGAAAGACCACTGTCATATTTGTCATTGCTAAAAGACCCATACATCCCAAAGTCATTTTGCAAACCAGATACTATAGTCAATTTTTGATCTTCTTTTAACTGACATGGCTTAAATGTAGCTCATTTGTTGGTCAGTTGTTCTTTTATCGGCTCTGCAAGCCTACAGGAATAAAAAAAGATTAAGGGAAATAGTCATAAGCCTCTTAAAATTACAAAATGTCATTTTCTTCTCCGGATTAAGAAAATCATATTATTGGACTATCTACTCGTTTCTGATTAATGGTTTTAACCACTAACATATTTTTGTTAATTTTGAACCATGTGAGACCATGCTGTTTGTGCTAATTTAGCTAATTTATTGCTAGCTTCAAAGCTAATTTGGAGATTACTACAAAAACAAGTATCTCAATTTTCATCTGAATTGAAAAAGAGAAATGTCTGCTTGCATTTACTCAATCAAAACAAAGATGAAATGACACATTAATTCATTCACAGATAACTAATACCCATGGTAAATCTAGGTTTAAAATAACATTTTAATGGTACCAACTTGTTTTTGCTGAATTGTAGATAATAAGATGATCCGGCCTTGAATTTGGCAGTAATCATTTTTCATTGAAAGACAGTAAAGACCAAAAGTTTGGACACACCTTTTCATTCAATGCATTTTCTTTATTTTCATGACTACATTGTAGATTCTGAATTAAGGGCATCAAAACTATGAATGAACACATGATGTATGGAATTACTATATGTACTTAAACAAAATGGGTGAAATGACTGAATACACGTGTTATATTATAGATTCCTCAAAGTAGCCACCCTTTGCTCTGATTACTGCTTTGCATTTTCTTGAGCTTCAAGAGGTAGTCACCCAAAATGGTTTTCCAACAGTCTTGAAGGAGTTCCCAGAGATGCTTTTGTCTTCACTCTGCGGTCCAGCTCACCCCAAATCATCTCAATTTGGTTCAGGTCCGGTGACTTTGGAGGCCAGGTTATTTCACAAGTTTTGGAAAAGTACTACATAATTCCAGATGTGTTCATTCATAGTTTTAATGCCTTCAGTGAGAATCTGCAATGTCAGTAGTCACTATCTATCTGAATGAATTTGTCAAAATACTATTGGTAACATGGAAAACACTGATAAGTAGCTATATAAAGTTGTATTTGCCAACAAAGGTTTTTCTATTGTTTATTCAAAACTATGGCTTAAGGGAAGGCAAGGGAATTTCATTTGTATAGCAAACTTTCAACACAAGGTAATTCAAGGTGCCTTACATGATTCAGTGGTCAAGAAACCAAACATATGATAAAAGCACAGAAAGTAAAAACAGCAGTAGTATGAAAATTAAAAACAGAAAAAAATGAGAATCAATAAAAGAAAATATTTAGCATTTGGTTAAAAACAGCAATTTAGGAGAAGCATAAAAATAAAATGTCTTAACAAATCATTGTCATTGCAATATTGGTTAGTACAATATTTTATATTGCAAAAGGACTGATTGTAGTGCAGAAATTATAGGCCGATATATTCCAAGTGTAATGAATTTGTGTATGAACTTTCATGCTAGTGTAATGTTTAGTGAGTTGAACACTGCCTCACTGCAGCAGATGTTCACCCTGGGCAAAAATGACATTTCCCAAAATGCTAAAAGTCACAAAATGAAGGAAGCACAGTTGAGAAAGAAACAAAAGAAAATATGTATATATATTGTCATCTAATTCATTACCCATATTGCCATCTTTTCTAATGTCATGCCCTAATTGAATTCTACCCTTTCAAAAAAAGAATTTTTCAAAAACGAACAGTTTTGGGTTTAATTGTATATGGGCAGTGATGTACCGTATACTTAGTCGGTGCAATTAGAGTTGTAGAAGGTTGGTGAGTGGATGAAATATATTGAACTTTTGTGTTGCTGAGTTCTGTGGGAACAGTAAAGGATGGTATTCTAATCTTTTAGAAAGACACCATGGTCTGGGAAAATACAGTTATTTGTCTAAATGAACTAAAAGTAACAATGTGCTACTCCCATAATGTGCTAAAGAACACTAAAATAAATGACTTGTTTTTGTATCTCTGCTCATTTTGCACGTTTGTTTTTCCCTTTACCTCGCTGCATCAACCCTTACCGACCCTTTAGGCTATCCTGGATCATTAACTACCGTGTGTTATTTTGTTTTGTTTTAAACGAAACCTCTGAACTGATTATTCAAAGGCTTTCAGAAACCTATTTTATGTCCAAAACCACCTAATATTTTGCACAGTGTATTTTAGTCGTGATATTTGGAGGTGCACATGCGGCGCTTATAAATCTCTCTACTTGGTGTGATAGCATCTAGGTTTTAATAAAATGGCCCACCTGAGGAGTGTAGAGGCAGCATTAGGATCCTTTAACCCTGGCAATATGACAAATCCTTCTCCTTAGACCCCTTCATTTAGACATGCGTCAACATTTAATATGTTATTCTATACTCCCTCACTGCATTTTTGAGTTAAGACAACATTTAGAGAATGAATTTGAGGAAAGGGCAGTAGTACAAGTCAAGACTTTGCAACTTAACCCTGCACAGCTTAATTTGTGTATCACCAAAGAGAAAAAGGATATGACATGGAGCGTTTCATCTGACCATAGAAGCAGTTGCTTCTATAGCGCTGGTTTCTATTTTCAAATTCTTATATGGGAATTCAGCGTGTCTGATAGCAGCAGTCTGGGAAGGGCGGGTGTAGCTCTGGGGTTTGTGGTCTTGTCTGACACCATCTTTAGAAACAATTCCCAGCAAGGTGGACCAGAGCGGGGACTAAAGTGTCACGGGAAAGGGTGCAATGTGTCAAACTTGATTTTCAGTGTTTCACCATGTTTCGACACTTTGAAGGAAATGTGAGCTGTGGAGGGATATTGAAGGCTTCTTTGGGTGTCATCTGTATTCGAAAAGAAGGTGCTACGTTGTGAATCCCCAGATCTCCGTTCTAATCTCCCACCTATCTCATGTGTGCCTCTCACATCTGATGAATGGTCATGTGAAGCATTTTCTAACATTTTGAGGAGCATTGTCCACTGCCTCACCAATTAGCAAGTATTTTGTATGGTTTCTTCATAGAGATTTACATATGATAGTTGAAAAATGTTAGTGTTTTTAATCTTCAATGCCTGCTTTATCAATTCCTTTTGAAAAATCTAACTCCACTGAAGTAAATCCTGCTCATTCCCTCCGGATATTGGATTATGGAGGCATCTCCTTCTTTTGGAGGAAAAACTTGACTCTAAGATCTTCTCTTTCTTTTCAAGACGTTGCCTACCAGTAGCACCGGGAATAAAACAACATAAAAAGACAAACAATCTTAAAGTACTCCTGCTGCGACCGTGGTGGGGGCACTCTTATTTGACTAAAGGCTACACCCTCCTTTATGCTGCAAAAGAAAACGTCCCTGTCAAACCGAAACCCAGAACAATAGGGGCCAGCCTTGGGGTAACATGGCCATTTGCATGCAGCTGTTTGCCGTTTCCAGGACTACAAAGGCCAATCAAAGGAGCCTTAATGGGAGATGACAAGCGTCAACCAGTGCTTTGCTCTCTGTCTGTACCAGGTCTCGTCATTTTCTCCTACCCTCCAAAAATGTCCCAGTTTTTTTTAAGTTAAACATTCCTCCAGTCTTTTTTTGTCTCCCGCTGCCTGATAGTGTGTAGTTTGAACGGTTAAAGGTTGGTCATGACTGCAGTATTGAGAGCTCGCATACAGAGCAGCCAAGATGAACCTGAACATTTATGTTATGGTCTGGCACTTGCAGTTGGCAGACGGCAATATCTCAGCACGAAAACGACATCATGTTCTCATTTTATCTTCATGATTTTTTCTTTTGTTACGTCACATGAGGGCATAATTGCAGAGGGTTTCAGATGCGCCCATCTGAGCCACAGTGCCACTTACAATTTCAGGGGTGTTGATAGAAAACAAAATATGTATTATGAGAGGGATTGTCGCCAGTGAATTATAGGCTGTCATCTGGAGGAAAAAGGGAGAAAAAAAATAAAACCCTCCCAGAATACAACAGATTGAGCAGCAGTATTGGTCTTTCTTTGCTCTCTTGAGCTCAAAAGAGAGCTTAGCAGGCAGGTCAGGAGGAGAAATCTGAAAAGCTACTTTCCTACTACAGAGGCAGGAATGGGGATCATAGCCAATTATCACTTTGTCAAAGTGCGTTCCATTGCAATATGTTTAGGTGGTCTTGATCAATCATGATAATATGTTATTTGGCAAAAATATAACATCTCTGGTTTTTTTTTTAACAATAATTCATGGTTACTGTTTTATCACAATCTCCATATGTAAAATCAGCGCGTAAATATATTGTATAGCAGAGTATAAGCTGAAGAACATTTCTAAGCAGAGACCTATAATACTGCAGCATGTCTGTTTTTTAATTGTAATCATTTAATTTAAGACAGAAATTCTGTGTCTATGGACTATATCTATAATGTCAATATGCATAGAAGCCAACTAAATAGACTGTTTTCATCATGGAAAATGCATACAAGGAGTCTAGTATGCTGCATATGTAACTTACTTATTTTTTTCAAACTGTTAAAACTACATATTACTGCCTTTCCACTTCATAACAACAAAGTAATTTATAATGGTCTACCTTATAAAATCTTTATAAAATGCACTGATTTTTTTTGTTCTAATGTCACTAAACTTGCCCGTGGAGATGTTTTTTGCAGAACAAGGTGATCAGTAATAACCCAAGAAGTGCTGTGAAGATTTTCATCCTCCCTGGATCCTAATTTCTAAGTAAAAAGAGTACCTCTGCTAGGCTTTCATTGGTTACTTTTTTTGCCACATTTATTTAATCCCTTGTCCCCTTGTAACTGAAGGAAAATTATCTACTGATTGTAGGAATAACCCATTAATTAAGTTAAGCTTTGTGAGCAGCCGTAAACAAAGCAACACACTATGCTTGTTTTGATGTGTTTGTGTTTGTAAAAGTTAAGGTCTATAATGCTGTTATTTATATATGCTTTTAGGGTAATTTAACCAGATCGGGTAATCTGTTGGCCTGCTCCTTTAAGCTGCTGTGTCTCCATATGCCATCGTCCCTTAACTGTTTCAACAGCGAGTAGAGTCACTGACCAGAGCAAAAAGGCACACAGAACAGCAGAAATAATGAGAGATCGACGTGGAAGAAGCAGGTTTTTTGTGTTGCTGTTGTTATAAACTGTTTTGCCAGTAATTCTATTTATTTTTACAAAGCCGGTGTAGTTACCAGATCTCGGGTTACCAGATCTGCTCGGGGGGCCTGAGCTTGCCTTGTTTGGTAACATCTGCTAATTTCCCTATGAGTAACAACCAGTCAGCGTGACTTAACCACAGTTCTCGCTGAGCAACCCATTCCAAGTATTATCATACAAGAATGCAGTTAGTTCCTGAATTGGCCCTGTCGGCCCAGCCGATGAAGTGAAGACGTGCGTATCGCGTAAATGGCCTGGTCAAATTATCCTGAAGTTCCGATCATTCCGTGTCTCTGAACTTGAACATCAGTTGTGTCTGAAATGTTTATTGGTGTTCTGATGTTAATTGTGCACATATTTATCAAAGATGACTTGCTGTGGTATTGATTGCACTAACATACCATCTGCTCATTTTTTTTCCGTAAGGAGAATTATATTTCTACTGTGTATTTAAGGTAACACTGCCTGATCGAAAATGAGTTGAAATTATTACATTTCTTCATTACATATTGATTATTAGAACATGTTTTGATTAAATACACATTGTTTTAATGAAAGCTATGGACTGAAGAGACTTAGTTCTTCTATTTGTTCAAATTATTGAATCTGCCTAAACGGCATAGGATTGGCAGAGTGACACAACTGCAGTTCTCTGGTTAAAAACGGCGGCTAACCTCCATCAGTTTTGGTTGCTTAAGGTTAGCTCGGTTAGCTCATAGCTTTCAGCTGAAATGGCTCTGAGTGTCAATCATCATCCCCCACTCTCACAGACCCAATTTCATCGCCACTTTTTCCCCCATTATTTGTAAGCTTGTGACAAGGTGCGTGACATGGCCAAGATGGCGGTGGTGGAAGCTGCCTAGTTGTCATCAATCCAGCTCTTTAGAAACCTAAGGATGATGTCATAAAAGCTCCATCCATCTTTATATACAGGGTATGCTCTGAATATAAGTCTCGCCATATTGGCAACTCCTTTGCATGGAAAGTAGCTGTTGGCTGTTCCAAAAGTTGCTAAAAATAGCTAATTGACTAGTTTCATTTGCATAACTCATAAGAGATTCCCTCATAAGAGAGGGAATCCTTTTATTTATATTACAAATTTAGCAGAATATTTTTTTTTAACCATTGATGGTAGAGTGATTTGAGTGGAACTATTATACGATTTTGCCTTTTCAGTCTGTTTTTGAGTTGCCATGTGTCTTTTTTTATATCATTAATTTTGGTATTAAAATCAGCCCTGCAATACACGCCATGTAGTATCTCGAATAAAAGTCTTTAACCAGTCTTTCAATACAGGGTTTGGCTATTTTCTGTATTTCTGAGAGTCCTGTTTAGACTGAGACATGATGGCTGTTTAACATCTGCCACAGAGAGGTTAACTGTGGATTATGGTTAGGGTTATTTTAGTGTCCAGTCCTTTATTTTTAAATGGGGGCCTGACTTCTGTGTGTTGAATCAGCGGCCGTAGCTTCATGCATGCGTGATTCATTTGCAGTCTTGAAGTAGCACTTTTTGATTACAGTTTGGTCAGGGCGGGTGGAGCTGCAGCACAAGGACTGCCTGCTTGCTGTTAGTGCTCTGGGAGGAGGAGCCCAGAGGAGCACCGCTGCTCAGTGGGAAGAGTAAGGATTATCTGCTTTATGACATAGTCCCTACTGACACCAAAAAAGTTTCTAGATTTTTCGCTAGTTCTTTTGAAAAAGAGACTCTAGAGGGATCTAAAACGTTGCTAGATATAGTGACAGAGTCCCTAAGTTGGCAACGCTATAGACACCCGCTCTTCGGTGTCTCATGTTCTAATACAGTTAAGTTTAAGATTATCACCACCTGCTGGTGCAGCATAAATATAACAGTGTTTGCATCGGAATTCCACAATGTACATGTGTTTTTGTCGCCCGAGGATTGTTGCTGTTTGATAGCTGAAATCTCCCGCTTTATTTTAATTATTTTTTTTTGCTCATTTTTTGGTGAAATATCTGAATTGTTTCATTTAATGAAGAATGATTAAAAAAAGTTTTCTAATAACTGGACGGAATTAAATTGCCATTTTACATTAAAACTGTGTTTCAAAAATTACAAAACTTTACAAAATAGTTTTACATTACACATTTTTTTTTGCTCTACTAAATATAAGCTATTTTTTAAGTACAAGTATAAAGTATAAAATTCAACTCAGTCTGAACAAGTACATAAAACAGAATTGCATTTTATTTGTCCTATAGACGATACATATTTTAAATTTTATCTTACATATCGGCAGGAACACAGCAAGATCACCCACTCTTTCTTACCGACACAGGGTTTGCCTTATGGACTCTATACTGCAGTTTTACAGACATAATTTTCCCTACAGCTGGTGGCCTTCTGTCGCAATCTTCAACTGCTGCAAAGTTGATCAGTCAAACAAAGCACAAAGGGTGAGATGAAAGGCTTTTCATGCCTCCCTAAGACACTGCACACAAACAACCTATACTCCTTCTCAAGATCTTGCAAAACTTGTTTAAACCAAGCAAATGCACACAGAAGAATAGATGCATCTATAAATATTTGTTGTCACAAGGGTTTTCCTTCAGAGCTTTGTCTAAACCCTGAGATCTTAGACAACATCCTGTTAAGCCACCAAAAATATATTCCCTTGAATTTTGATTTTCCTCTTCTACACAATAAAAAAAGTATTATTTACACATGGTATAGTTTAGTATTTTTATACTGATTTGTCATTACATGCCTGGTTACAAGTTGATTAGATCACCATTAATGAGACCAAGACTATGTGCAGTTTGGAGAGAAGGCGATTTGTTCTTTGGGCTGCTGGCACAGTCTACGTGCTCCTAATTGATGTAGTGTTAGCCTACGACTAAAAAGATCTATACCGGAGAGGTGGGGGGAGGAGTTCAGCAAGGCACGAGCCTAATCAATCGCTAGGCTTCTGCTGACAGCAACTCGCCATCATGCCATAGCTATCTAATAGATGGGCAGTGGCGGCGGTGGACAGCTAGAGAGAGAAACTTAGACAAGGCAGATGGCGCATGTGTCCATGAGGGTGTTTTTTTGCTTTTTTTTTTTTTTTTTTTCTAGAAAGACCGTCTTTCTGCTCGGAATTTTAAAACCCCATGAGATACATTATTTCCGTCTGTTCTCTATAGCTGGCGTGATAAACCCGTCATTCCATCCATGAGGAATGGCAGGCGGGACGATAATTAGTCTTCGCAGTAAAGCCGCCAACTCCTCTCTCTGGGTCTTATCATCCACCATTCTGGACAGGTTTTCTGAAAGGTTTGGGTAATTGTCGTGGTTATTGGGAAAGATGGAGTGACCCCGCAGCCCTTCACTTATGATTTGGCTGGACTGATTTCTTCTAATGAGGTGATAAACAGTCCAGCTAAGAACAATTTACGGACTATTAGATGGATCATGATTTCGTAATGAAATGTCTAGAGGGCAAATGCCAGAGAAAATCTGCCATTAATTTCATATTTTGTTCTCCTGCTACTTCTCCTAGTGAGCCTAGAACTTTTTCCTAATATGCAATGACTCTAACAGTATATTTTCAAGAGTGAATGTTTTACAGATGCCATTTTTCTCCTTTTTGCTGCTGTGGCGTGTGCAGGCTTACATAGACTATCATTATGACTGAGCCAGGCAGAGAAAAGCTGAAATGACTTGCAGACATGTGGGTTGGGTTTTTAAGGACAGGAATTTTGAGCCAGAATCTGAGCAGTTCAAACAATGCTAATTGCACAGGACCCTGACTATCAAAAGAGTGAGGATAATTAAAGCAAGGGGGCAAAGTGAACCCAGGGTGGTAAGTGTTAGTACATGACAATGGTCGGGAGCCAATGGGAGCAGGGAAAAGGTAACAGGCTGAAAGGAGGGCTAATTAGGAGAGAGCAGTGTAGAAAATACAAATGGTAGCTGCTCCCTCAGGGGCCCACCAGCACTGAAAACAACGACTATTATTGACAGTTCATGCAGAGCCCTGCTTGCTCTTCTTTAATAGAGCACATTTTCATGTTCTGCTTAGAATTCACCTAATTGTTTTCTCAGAATTGCAGACAGTTTTAGTTTCTCAAATGGATCCCTTTATAATCATCAAATGAAATGATGATAGGAAAAGCTATATTAGCCTAGTTAGGCTTTTTTACACCTCTCCCTTGGATCATCCACATTCTTTAGGCAGTGTACTCCTACCTTAAAAGTAGCACTGTCTATACCGATATCACCTGTTAGTTTTCCATTGTACTAATTATGTTCTTTTTAGATGTGATGTATCCTTTGTTCCAAAATCCTCATCAACCTCATCATGTTCTGCATTCAGTAATTCAGATAAAGTATATTAAATTTTACTGCCAAATGTCTTAGCTCTAAAAAAAATGCCTAAAAAACTGAACCAGATCAGAGTGCAGAAGTTGCAGTGCTTGTTTTATTTACAGCATTCAGAAAATGCAATGAAATGCAATGATGTCTGCTTTGTTTCTGGCATCAACATCGCGTGAATAAAATAGCTTTAAGACTGTTTAATCAGGGTGACTATGGCTCAGTAGGTAGAGTAGTTGTCTTGCAATCGGAGGGTTGTAGATTAAATTCCAGCTTCTTCCTGTCACATGTCAATATACCGCTAGGCAAAGCATTTAACCCTAAGTTGCCTGGATCGGTATAAGAATGTGTGCATGTTTGTGAGTGCAAATTGGTGATTGTGGCTCCAGAGTAGGAGGCCCTGTGTGGTCAGCATGACTAGAAAAGCCCGATATAAGTTCGGTCCATTTCACATAACTCCAGTTAATGGATTCATTTTGACTTTCTCTTGTTCAAATAATCTTACAGCAGAAATGCAATATGGCTGTGTTAAAATACCAGATTTTGGGGATGCAAAATGTACAAACCCTAAAGCAAATGCTTTGTTGGTACACCTGTTGATTCACATCCAGCATTCACTTGTCTTGTGCACATGCCTGTCATCATTCAAAGTATAATCAGAATAAATTGAAATAAAAACTATACTAGATTCTATACTATTCTATACTAGAAAAAATCTTTCTTTTATTTCAATCAAAATATCTTATTTTACAAATGGATCAGTCAGGTGAAGAAAACAAAAACTCCACAGGATTTTACTTGCACATACCTTAAAGCTTGAAGTTATTAACAAACCAGGTGGATTTAGATAATTTTATCAGCATGTTTTTTTTAGAGGGGCTTTGAAAATGCAGAGAGAACTAAAGATTAGGCAGATGCAAAGCAGGCCTTTTCAGCCTCAATGACTTATGCCTATCACCAAAGATGAATCTTCAAAATACCAGTGGTAACTTTCAAGAAGCTAGTCAGCAATAATGAGTTTTTTAGCTGTAATACTGAATTTTATTAGTAAACATTTTCTTTAACTGAAACAATTGTATACATTATTTTATCATCTTTTCTGTTTTCCTTTCCTCTCAGATACATACTTCTTGGTTGGATGAAAATATGAAATGATTGACATTACTAAGACTGCATGTTTCTCTCTAGCTGATAAAAAGAGAAGGCGAAAAACTGGTTTAGAGGCTGCAGGAAGCCTGACAGTGACATTGAATGACCAGCAAGGTTTTCTTGTTATTCCCCGCTGTGGTCTACCCATGACAGCAAACTCCTGTGGTCTCCAAATGTTTGGACTAATGAGTAGGGTTGAGCAACAAAAGTCTTTCCTTCCCACCTGAAAAAACAAAACATTCGAATCAAGCTAAAATCTCTCAAAATGTGTGGACAGAATGGATTATGTTCTCATTAAACCATATTTGAACATTTGGTCACAATCTCAACATGTACAACTTGTGCAAAAAATCAAACATCCCCATAAGAAATCATAATAAAACATAGTAAAGGGACAATCATGCTGTGGGATTACTTTTCTTCTGTTGATACTAGAATTTTTGTGACACTCAGTTATACAAAACCTTTTAGTCTATGCTAAATCGAAGAACTCATCCAGATCAACAATATCTTAGCCTCACCAGAAGAAAAATAAGGTTTTAAAAAGCCTGTCGTCATATCTGTTAGAAGCAGATTTGGCAAATACCAACAAGACAAGAATTTGGATGCTGTTAGATTAATGAGACCAAAAAGACCAAAGAAGAGTAAACACTATGGTTAAAAAATATTATATTAAAGATATTCATAACTGTGCAACTGGACATAGTATTAGATATATCTGTTTGGCATTTTTATGAGGGATCTATACAGTTTTTATATCAACTGTATCTGTATGATTCTATTTTTTACAGCACATTATTGCCTAAAACAGAAACCTTTTCTAGGGTAATTTCATCTAAAGGGATTCAGACATTAGTAAAATATGTTGTTTTCTTCTAAAATAGAGCTATTGTGCAATTAGACTATCTACTCTGCTTCAGCTATAGATCAGTCGTCCTGTGCGGACTCCACACTGTCCCGTGTTCGATTGTCCTCAGGATAATTTGGATTATATGCCACTTCATTCAGCTGCTTTCCTGCCTTTTTTTGTCTATTTCTTTTTAAAGCAAGTAGAGCAAAAAAATAATAAAATAAATAAATAAATAAATAAATGAAAGGGTCGATATGATAATAAAACAAACTGTTCTAAATTGAACTGGATTTAGCTCTGTTGGTGGATGCTCTCTGTTTGTGGAGACCATCTCAAAGCACTCTGCCCTTTATATTTGCTCAGGAATTTATTAGATTACCACAGATCTTCAATGATTTAAAAATTTGACAGGCCTGACCACAGGGCGATGGAGAAATGAATTGTTTTTCATCATTCCTCCATTCCTGAGTTGTGTGTAATGGTCCCCCTGTTTAAAACTGCGGTAAACATTCGACTGCTGTGGCCTATTGGGGCCTTGCCAACACATTTTTACAGCATGATGTGCGGTCTTATTGTGCCGGCTTAGTGATCCCATAACCTATTAATTTAGTGATGCTCTTTCTTTGTCTTTGTGTGTGTTTCTCTCTTCCTCCGTCGTTAGGCTTCAGCCGTGCGGCCTTGCCTTTTGGGCTGAACAGGAGAGAGCTCTCATGTGAAGGATATGCAATTGATCTCCGCTGCCCCGGGAGTGATGTCATCATGATTGAGACGGCCAACTACGGCCGCACTGACGACAAGATCTGCGATGCTGACCCATTCCAGATGGAGAATGTCAACTGTTACCTCCCTGATGCCTACAAGATTATATCACAAAGGTAAAACAGCAGGGGGGAAAGGAGGGATTCAATTTCTGAATAGGAGCTGGGCAGAAAATGTATGGCCCTCCTTTTTTTCTTAAACATTTTAACTAATTATTCTGAACTGTTTAAAGTGGACATATCATGGTCTTAAATTATTCTCTTTTACATCTAAATTATTCATTTAAGGTGTATATAGAGTGGAACTGCCAGTCTTGGGGACACTGCATACCCCGCCCCCCTGCAGGTCGCAGAACCTTCCACTCTCCCGGTCAGCCATTTTTGTAGTTTGGTAGAGATACGACAATCTAAGGGAGCATAAACTTTATATTTGCAAGATGTCAGATGACTTTTGCATCCAGCCACACATTTTTACCTAACATACCCACTAACTATATACAACATGACTGTTTAATGGCTCAAAACTTCATTAAAAATATATTAATATGCTCTCTTTAGCAGTGAATCCTAAAGACCACCACTAACACAACAATGCTGTGTAATTTAACTATAACAAAAAGACATTTATTAAACTTTAAAGAAAAAGATTATACTAAATGACAATTATATGTTTAAGCAAGCGGACAACTTGAACAATAACAAAAAAAAACGTTAGCAATTTTACAGGAACATATGCTGACCGCATTACTGAAAACAGTTTAATAAAAAACGCTTCTCAGATACCACGTAATTATAGTAATGCTATTATAATTAAATGAATACTTCGTCAATTATATTCAGTTTATTTATATAGCACCGATTTACAGGAGATGTTGTATACAAGACCCCGAGGTTGTAAGTATGCTACTGTTAGCGTGAAAATAATGTCAATGAATGTATTAGGATCATGTGTTGTCTAAGACTAAAAACTGAAAAATAATCCAATCGGGTCACAGCCAACCTTTTAACAACTGATGTTTTATGGCTTGTGTAGAGACGATAATAATTGGATGTGATATTCCTAATTTCGAACTGTTTGTGTTTTCATTACTTCATCATTTGAATCTATATATTTTTCAAAAATTGTGACAGTAAACATTTTAAATACATCACTCTGCGTATAAGGAATCAGTGTAATATTTTATTTTATTTTGAATTAAATAAATAAATTAACTTAATTCTTGATATTCTCATTTATAAAGATACCCCTGTTTTTTCGACTTCAGTTATTTTCCCCTGGTTTGTTTGAGTGCAAAAACAGAACAAAAAGCCCCCCTTTTTAAAATGCTTATATAACTGTTTTGGATGCACTATCCTAATATCGTACACAATGATGTAATAAAGCATCAGTAGAAAAGTCTGGACTTTAGATGTCATATTTAAGGCAGATCAGGATCAGTGTGTGCTATGTCCTTGGCACTTTTTTAACTCTGCAGAGCTTTTTACATGCACAAAACAATATGCAACATGCTTAGAGCTAATATATACAGACAGCTGAATGTGTTCAAGCAAAATGGTGACATCTTACACCCTTCAAGTTCCAGATTTTGCTGTCACTTACCAAATAATGTGGATGACATTTAAAATCTTTAAAAAGTGTAGCGCAGATTAATTCTTGACAGGCAGGAAGTGACATCCTTGCAGCGGAGCTCTTCACACCAGCTGCGTGTTGTTGCTTCTTTTTGAGTCATAATCGGAGTAGCTCAGGGAGGTCACATGAACACCTTCCTAATACCCTATCTGGAACACTGCGCTTTCTTTGTTCAAATACTTGTAGTGCATTAAAGTGGCTATGCCTCAGGTACCGAGCAGTGCCCATCATCGTGCCTTTTATCCTGAATACCCTCTCACAGGATGCCGCCTCATTGTCAAACGACAGCACAGCAACACTTCAGCTCGACTGCTCCTTACCTCTAGAGGTGTGTGTGTGTGTTTTTAAAGGGCACTGGATGAGCTATTCATAAACAGTAATGACCACTGTTTACTGCCTAATGCGCCGCTCTGTCTTAACCTGCAGCCTCTTTAAAGCTGGCTTTTGAGCATCATCGCCCACCATGTCAGACCTTTGGGATTTTTGCATGCCTCATTTTCTCTTGTTTACCCCCATGAGATGCAGCTCCACAGAAGAGTTTCATGAATACATCAGGTCCTGCTGTCTTTCTAAATCTACACCACAGTCCCAGTACAGTTGTACTGTAAAACGCTGCAGTCGCTTTCCATGCCCTCTGCTTTCCCTGACAACCACTACACATGTGTTGACAAGTCAAGGCCCACACTCTGTGGGGATTTACTTCAAATGTACAGTCATGTGAAAATTAGGAAACCTGACAACATTCTGTGTTTTTATATCATATTTGGGCACATTTATTATTACCTAAAATGGCAAAAAAATGAATTTGCATTTTTAAGATTTTGTTTTATCTCTGCTTCTATTTGTTGAGGTTGGAGTGAGCCCTATAGTATTATAAGAAGATTTGTCCGAGGCCCTCAAAAAATAGGTTGATACAACTTGTGTTTTCTAAATAAAAAAGTATTTCACCAGTCCACAGTATAGTAAATAGTCTAATAGTTAAGGATATTCAAAACAGCTTTTATCATAGCCATTTGGTTCCCCCTTAATAAGGACCGTACAATGCCAAAAGAAGTCTCAGAACACCCTAAAATATCATCATTGTACCTACAGCTTACCTTTGCAATGGTTTCTTTGAAGTTAATTACCTGTGTATTGAGAAAGAGACTGGATAGGTTTAATTTTCATGGAACATCTAGAAGGACATATAATTTCCAAGGAGAACCTAACAAAGACCAGGATTTCTGGAATATTTTTCTTTGAAAATATTAATCTTATATTTAACTATTTGTACAACAGAAGAGAGGACATCAGCTAAATACAGCATTCCAGAAAATCTCATCCTCCTAAAATCCACCATGAGCTCTACTGTGTATCAGAAGGTCCTTGATGTAATTGTGAGAACATCTGTAAAGCAATAATAGGTGAAGCAGAACTGGACCTTGCAACATGTCTGTGACTCAAAACATGCGGGTAAATCCATCAAGGCCTGGCTGAAAACTAAGAAATGAAAATTACTTTGCTGACTCAAAGCCTAGATGTTGAACTCATTGAGGTGCTGTGGGGTGAATTGAAACAGACTGGGCATGCAGAAAACTCTTCAACCATCTTACTGCTGAAAGTGAGGAATGGGTGAGGCTTTGCTCAGATTGATATCAGACCCTGTAGATTGTTATAAGAAGCATCTCTGAAGTTATTTCAGCCAGTGGGGTAACACTATTAGGAGGTGGCGTGTCCTTGTGTTTTTCTCATGGTCTTATCTTCTGTTTAATGAGAAAAGCAAGGATTGTTTTGTTGATTGATTGCAATGAAATCCATTTCTCTTCTAGGGATAAATAAAAATAAGATTAAGATTATAACATTTCTTTAAAAATATATTTATTTAGGTGTCCTATGTTTTGATACGACTGAATATTGATCCAGGTTTCCAAATAACACGGGCTTTGTAAGGAACCTGTGCCAAAATAATTGTAAGGATTCAGATCAGAGGAAACAGGCTCCTGATCGTAATTAAAAGTGATGTGATGAATGGAGACGTTAAACCAGCCGCAAATCTTTCAGAGACCAATCAGCGCTCTATTGGTGTGCAGCAAACTAGAATGTGGGTATTTAAACTCTATCACAATGGACCAGTCAATACTGTCAGGATTAACAAAAGGCAACACCCCCACAGAAGAATAAACAAACACATTAAACAAGAGTGGGTAGATGGAAACAGTTGGAGGTCTGCAGCACAGAGTGGCAGTTTCTGGAAATTGCGACAACGAGTATTCGTCAAGAGCTGATGTTTTTTCTCCCTCACAACAAAACTTACTAGACAGGAATCAAATGGAAGGATTTCTGCACGATGCCATTAAAAGGTTTTGTCAAGAAGAACATTTAGTAGGATGAAAGTTTTGTAAAGAAAGTGCTGTAACCTGCTGGTCACGTTGTTTAATATTCAGGTCCTCATTCTCTTAGAAACGCGTCGTGAATGGACTGTGAATTTGACCTTTCCATCTCTCGACCGGAGCAGGTGCAAACACTGTTCACTTGTAAAAAATTATGATCTAAATACACTTTTCGTATCTCTGCCTTCCATTACTTCATTTGGATTGCCACCTCTTCTCTGACCCTTTAAAACTACCAGAATGAATCTTTTATCTGGTCAAAGGTGCAGCTCTCTGAGAGAAAGCAAGAGGAATTCAAACACTTGACTGCCGTGAAACTGTTCAGTGCAGATCGCACGCTGGGATTTGCTGCCATTATAAACAGACTGTCAGAACCCTTAGCAACAACACCTGCTCCTAAAACATCTTCAAATTACTGTGAGGGGAAATGCTGCAGTGGACTGTTCTTGCATAAAAGGAATTTTTATGGATAAAAAAAAACTATTTTGATTCTTAGATGTACACAAAACAATATTTAGTGCTTATATAAGATCAAATGATATAATGTGAAACATTTTCTCTGGTACTTGTTAACCAACAGAGAATGTAATCTAACAACATTTTGTTTTCTGTCTTTTAACTCTTGGCTTTACTTTTCTAGCCTGCAAACTAAACAGTTTGATTTGGTCCCATTGCTCACATCAAGTGAGCTGAACATAACCTGCTTAGTACAACAAAGAACTCATAAATAGCCAGAAATGTTTCCCTTTGGAGCTGCTAGAAACCAGAAGTGGAGCTAAAGCTTAGGTGAATATTTATTAGGTGTGTGCCTTTGTGTGTTCTTCTGTCTTACAGGCTAGCTGCTGTGTGGCCCAAACTCAGCCATAGAAAAACATTGCAGATGATTCTTAAATGTTTTTTTTTTTTTTGTATTGATTTATCATCACTTATATAATTTGACTGCAGTTCAAGTTTCCTGCGGGTTGAGATGAAGCTAATTGTTTCTTTCTTAACAAGACGAAAAGCAAGATTTAAAACATTTATGTTATAATAGGAGTCAACTGTTCCATAAAACCCATGAGACGATGCATGATGTTGGCAGGATTTTAGAAATATTTTCTGTTAAATTTAAAGAATCCAAATAAACATTTCACAAATTATATACTTTTCTAGTGGATCTGTAATATCTGTAGAATAATTTAGCTCACATTTTACAACTGTTCTAAGTTGGTGATGATGCCAATAAAAGCAAGAAGAATACTTACGTTTTTCTGTGTTTTCAAAAATAATATATGGTCCTACTAATCTCAGAATGGATTCAGATAATCTGTTTGGTGGAGCATTATCAGTATAGTTTGGATCCATCAAGTGTTTTAGATTTGGAACAACAGATGACCAAACACAATAAAGACTCTGTGAAAAACTTTCAACTGTAAAGCACATGCTAACTTTAGCCTCATTACCTGATCAGATTTGATTTTAAACTAATCTAATCATCAAATGCCTTACAGATGTATAAAAAGAGTAATAAAATAACCCCTTAGTTTAGTACTGATATAAAGCTTTAATGCAGATACTGACTTTAATGTTCAAGGCTATTGGTTTCTCTGTTTGGTCAATACTTTTATATTTCAGGTTTAATCTAAAAAACGGATATAAATCTGATAAAGGCTACCTCAGTCGGTTGTACCATGTAGTTCCAAATCCACCTTCAACCATCTCACAGCCTTGGTTCATACCACTATTGCCTGTTGATGCACATTCAACGTATACCAAAGATTACAATAAAAAGACTTTGCTGCCATCTATTGGTCAATGTTTTTTCCAATTATGCTTCATTTTTCTGATCAATAAACTACCCAAGTTAATATCTATTCTACCTGCTACATTGAAATTAGCAATCACACAGGGCGATATTACCTACCATATTTCAAAGCCTATTTATCATCACTTGCAGCTGTTGACTTTACTCTGAATGAAGTAGAACATGCTTTGGTGCAGTTGAGGTGATCCTGCCTGTCCCATCCACTGTCAATCAGATCACATTTTAATGCAGTCAACCTGTTCCCTTGCGGCACCTTTTTTGAAGCATTTGCTATGCTGGAGCCTCACAATTTGCTCCTCTATAAGCACATATGTCATTATACTGTCACTGAGGTTTAGACCATCGCTAGTTCTCTTTCTTAAAGTCTGTTGGGGATTGTGCATCTTTTTTAATAATATGCAATAGTTGAGTATCCAGTAGCTTTAAAGCACAAGGCGCTACAAAGCAAATGCAATTGCACCTTTGAGAAAACTCTTATGCCGGTTTTGCATGTGTTTAACTGCTTTTTAGAATTCATTAACTTAGTCATGCTCTTGATAGATGGGTAGAAATGTTTTTTTTTTTGTGCAACACTTTGTAATAACATATTTTCCTAAACCCGTTACTGTTAATGTCACTTGTTCAGCCGTATGTCCAATTTGCATCTCTAATTCTGACTTTTTTTTTAAATACTTACCTCAACCTTGCACATTGTTAAATCTTTCTTTTTTCGGTGCTAGTTTACATCTTGTTTGCCTCTCTTCCTGACATCATTCTGAATCCCTGGGCCTGAACAAAGCTCGATTGAAGTGGAGCCAATTTCATCCTATACAGTATTTACACAAACTCTATATTTTGCTGTACTTCTAGTTTCTTTTCCCCCTCTTGCTCCCTCTTTACTTGAACTTTTTTTTTTTTTCACACTCAGAAACATGTGCTAGCACACACACACGCATACCCACTGTCTCTGTAATTCACACATGATATTGTTATTTCACTGAGGGACAGCATATCATGCTGGAAGGCAAATAACCTTTCATAGAGTTGACACATTCATGTCTTGTTTGGGCATACATGCAGAGGAGCTGCTCTGTTATACTTGGGGCCACCCATTCCAGTCCAGTGCATGTCACTGCCACATGTCGCGTGTGTTTTAATGAATGTCCTCTCTTCCAATAGCAGCCTGAAGACAGTAATTCCCAACATGCCTTGTAGCTGCTCTCTCACTCTGTCATTCATGCCATTGCCTTCATTTACTCGCCCCTTAATGCTCTCATTCCTCTCCTCACCCGTTCGCAAAGGTTTGAAACTAGAATGCATAAGTAACAGTCAAGCCTGGGATTTCATCAGTGTCACTGAGGCTGTTACAATAAAGCTCTCCCTCCTTTTGTGTTGTTAATGTTGTCTCTTGCGGAGTACTCTTGCTGTGGGTAGTCATGATGAAATCTCTGGTCAATCTTTTTTTTCCCCTAGGTGCAACAACCGTACGCAGTGTGTGGTTGTCACTGGCTCTGATGTCTTTCCCGATCCATGCCCTGGCACCTACAAGTACTTAGAGGTCCAGTATGAGTGTGTTCCCTATAGTAAGTATTGCCACCCCTATCTCATACTGAAATTTTGTTGTGCAATATCAAAGTGTCTGATGTGACTGCAGCTTCTTTTTATTAGTTCTTACAGATCACGCTTCAACTCTTATATCTGGAATACCATTGTGTTACTAATTATGCAAAAGTAGGTTAAGTTGTCATATTCATGATATTTAAAGATTTAATTAATCCAGTTATAAAAAACACACACACACTTTTTTTTCCCATTTCTTCTTTTGAACTCTAGTCATGCAGATGTGATTTTACTCAGCTTTATTTAATAAGTGTGACATTTGATGTCATAAAGTTTCATGTGTTGGTTACAAATAAGAGCCACAAAAATAGCAAAATACATTTTCATTCAAAAAGACCAATATCCAGGTAGGCATGTGATGGCATGAGATTCCTACAGCATTAAAACATAGAAAAAAAACGCTAATTTTCTGCCATTAAAATAAATCATTGACATTTTTTTTCAGTTCAATTTATTTACTGTAGTTTAATTTTGATTCATATGCCTATTGTGCAAAGCAGTTCCCCTTTTTTTTCCTCCTCTTTATACAGTATCACTGGGAGTATAGCAAGCTGATAGTATCTGTGTAATTAGTTGGCCTATCTACTCCAATAGCAAGACTACATTTGGATGTCTAACATCCCCGCCACACTATTGGGTGCCTACGTTTCATTTCAGTTAGTGTGTTTGCATGCAACAAAAGAAAGCCAAATTACTGCCTTCATCTTACTTAAATCGGACTTTCAAACCAAGCTGGAGTTGCAGTAATCCTGACTAAGGCACCAAGATAATACGATTGGGAAATTGAATTTCTCTGGAACCAACCCCCCGCCCACAGCTTTGGGAAGTGACGTGACGTTGAAGCCTGAATCAACAACAACACAGTAGTAGAAAAAGTTGAATATATTGCTGCTAAGACAAATGTAGGCGGTGGGTCAGTGCATTTTTGTTCTGACAAAGAGACAACAATAAGGGTAAAGATACATCAAAGAGCATGAGCAACAAAAGGTTAAGTTTAGAAATGCATGTACAAACCTTAGACTCACTCTGGCTAAGCTATGATGTGCATGTAAACGCACCGAATGCTGTATGAGGTACCAATACCATTGGAAAATAACTCTAGAGTTCACTTACAAGGCATTTAACACTATAGCACAATTTTAATTTAATGAGACTATCCCGTAATTGGTGGGTTGATGGTTCGAATCCCCGCTCTGTCTGTTTTGGTCATTTTGTCGTCTGGCAAGACTCTCCGCCCTGGTGGTGATGGTCAGAGGGCCCAGTGACGCCTGTGTACGGCAGCGTTGCCTCTGTCAGTGTGCCCCAGGGCAGCTGTAGCTACAACGCAGTACTCGCCACCATCAGCATGTGAATATGTGCTTGAATGGGTGAATGACTGAATGTAGTGTGAAGCACTTTGTGTTCATCTGACTGAAAAAGCGCTATACAAATGCAGACCGTTTACCAAATAAGCGTAATTGCCATGGATTTTTGGGAATATGCCATAAACTTCACAACCTTGATCCCAAAAACAATGCACAATTAAGAATGGGAGCACATCAAAAGTGATAAATACACTTTAAAGAAGCAGTAGGGCTGGAAGTACCCCAGAATCTGCTTCAATTTCTCACATTTAAACCCAGATAGCACATGTTTATTTTTTAATACATCTTCATACACTGTAAGGAAGAAATTTTTTTTCAGTTTTTAAACCATTTAAACTATTTGAAGTTAGGTTTACCTGGCCCAAGTCTATATTGATTTTAAGTCAGTGCTTACAGGTTAATAATAACAGCCTACTTTTCTAGACCAGTTTAAAGATTGAAAAAAAATACAGACAGTCTGTCCATCTGCATATCATTGTAAGTTTTTAAAGTTAATTATCACTAAGATAAGAGTAAATCATCAAGAAGTACCCTCTTGTGTTAACAGTTTGCAGCAGTTACGAGAAAAATTCCACAAAAATACTCATTAAAAAAAAAAAAGGTTACAAATAATATTAGAAAAACAATTTCTTGCAGACAAGCATTTGGGACATAGCGGCAATTGAACTCTAAATGACCATTCGTTTCCACGTCTGAATATGCTCAACACTGGTATGGAAAACTGTAAAAAGTTTGCTATGGTTCGCTTTTCTACTGTTCCGTGTCTTTTTATGCTTCCCGTTAGCAAGCTTCCACCCTATTAATAACAGTCCCTGGTAACAGCCTATAAAGCTAAACGAGGTCACTGCTCGGCCTTGTTTATTTGTTCCTAACCAACTAATGGAAACATGCTTAATTTGTATGCTTATTTTTTTACCTGACAGCGATGTAGAATTCCTATAACTGACATGCCAATTATCAATCGTGGGGGTTTAGCTTTCACTAACGAATTGTAAATCTCTGACTGCAAGATTAAAAATTTGGTTGCAGTCAGTTTAATTTTCTTTATGTAACTATGGATGCTGAGCCCACTGACACAAATCAGTACATCAAACTCAAATGCTTTAAATTTTGTAAAAGGATGCATGTGTTTATGTCTTCACAATTTGCTGTGATCTTTATCTGGCTGCATAATACATCATTTATTATAGTTTTTAGTGTTTTTAGTTTCTCTTTGGCTTCGGGTTTTCAAATTAAATCTTCACGTTTTAGTCATGTATCATTTTAGTTCCAACCACTAAAGCAAAACCTAGTCAGATTGAAGCAGAGGTTCCACATGATTCAATTTCCACTGAGGGATTTCACTGGGGACTTAGACGTGATAAATGGCTGTTGATGTGTGCCCATCACTGT
This sequence comes from Apricaphanius iberus, assembly GCA_028564705.1. Taxonomy (NCBI): domain Eukaryota; kingdom Metazoa; phylum Chordata; class Actinopteri; order Cyprinodontiformes; family Aphaniidae; genus Apricaphanius; species Apricaphanius iberus. The sequence goes on from JAPXFQ010002614.1 coordinate 509,099, forward strand.
CTATTCCAGACTCTGCCCTTATGGCAGTAAATGCATCTCTGGTTTATAGTTTGACGCGCTCATATAGATCAAATTGAGTTTTTCATTTGCCATATCTTTTCTTAAAAACAGCATTCTGCGGTTAATCCTCAGACCTTGCTGTGATCAGTTTACTTTGGAACTACTTTTCATTCGACAAATAGTCCTGGGTTTTCTGTTTTTTTCATAAACTCTCATATTTGTGGTGCAGTGGAAAATCTCAGGGGGTATATATTTCTACAGTTTGACAAATAAAGGTGAAGCTATCTGCATGACTAGATATTAATAAGGGTTGGAGACACAATGTTTTCTCACAGTTTCCGTTGGCTGACTTTTAGATTTTCTTTTACTGAAATCAGAACGTATGGTTTTATTTAGTGTACTTGCTGACAATAAAAAAACAAAAAAAATGCTGTAACACTTTTTAAATGACCTATAATTTTAGATAATTCTGCATTTTTCCCCCAGATTGGACTGAATAATTTGTCAAAATTATTCTTTTCTTCTACAGTTTTGCTGCAGAGTTGTTTAAAACAAGCACTATTTAACAGTTTATCCATCTTAAAATGGGTTTCTATAGTAGTTTATTTAAATGCAGCTTCATCCGAGACTGTGAAAGTACTCCATATTTAAACTGCTGAAATGTAAACCTTTAGAAATACTCACAGTTTTTTTCCCTCCTCTTTCAAACAGACCTCCCTTTCACCTCCAGTTCCCCACCCCTACTAACTCTTTCTTATTTTTATCCTTCATTTTCCAACTCTTTTTTAAATTGTCTCAAGTCTCTCCCCTTGTCACTAAAGCACACGTATTGCTAAGGAATATCCATATTAGGCTGACTGTCCATCAGTCACCTAATGCACCGCTGGCTCATTTAAGAGTTGGGAACTTCAGTGTCATGTTTTACGTGTGTGGGCGAGTGAGTTTAGAAAGTGCAGTGTTTGATTGTGTTTAGAAAAGTATGAACAATTTCCACCCTCAGCCAAGACATGCCAGAAATAACTCCGGTGCCGTTTCTCTTAGACTCCTATCCATCTAAATATGACTGGAACTATAAAGTTTTTGATTTTTTTATTTCTCTATTTCTTCCTACTTAGGGGAGTCACATTCTTAGAGGAATTAATACAGCTATTACTGTGTAAACTTGTTCTGTTGGCAGATAAAGGCGATGAAAATGAAGTCTTTATTGGAGAGTGCGATTCATAGCTTGTCTCTTGCCATAACTTCCTTGTTTTTAATTCTAGGATGAGACATCACTCTAACAAACACTTTTTTCTGCTCTTCCTCTAAGATCTTCTATTCCAGCCAACCGGGTGGTTCATTCCATGCTCACACCCTCCAACTATTTTTTTTCTTTGTATCTACCAGTTAACTCATGATAACCTGTCTCTTCCTCTTGCACTCTTTTTTTTGTTTTCTTTTCCAATGCCTGAAATAGAAGTGGAGCAAAAAGGTAAATGAGTGCTATGGTCCTTCCCTTCCCTTTCACGCCCCCCCTCTCCCTCCTTTCGGCCTCTTGTTCTGTGATGTTGAGTACAGCTCCCCTCCCGGCCCTCCCCCTCCCTTCCTGATTGCCTTTTCCTGTCAAATTGTAAACCCATAGGAGGATGGTTTGCACCCATGGAACCCAAACGATTTGCAGAACAAAATTTCAAATGACAACCATGTTTACCAGACTAAGTTTCTCTTTGCCATTCGAAAGAAAACACCGACTGTTTTTGGTGTCCATTCATTCCTCGGACCGCCCCTCGTAAGCAGTGTAACCCTCCCACCAACTCCCCTGAAGAATGAGTAGTTGTGTGTGTATACCTCTTAATTGGCTCAGTCTCATTTTGCCTGTCCCAAGTTCTGCTGCACCCATGGCACGTGATGTGAAACAGCAGTGATGGCTGAGTGAGTTTGGCACCGCCTGAAAAAAAAAAAAAGAATTGAGAAGGGGAAACCTGTGTGTCCCTGTTTTTATCCAGACCAAATTAATTTTTATTGGAACTCTGCCGTGTCCTCCCTCACCCATCAGTGGTTACTCTTGTCTTTTGCCACAGAAGTAGTAAAAATCCTTTACCACTGTTGTTTCTCTCTCTTCCCCCAACCTCCACTTTCATTTCTTTCTGGTTTGTTTTACCTTTGCTTTACTGCCGCCACCACCATTCCACAACCTGTTGTTCACTCTTACCACAGGATGTAAAGTCTGTTCCCTTTCCCTCATGTTACTTAATGGCCCTCAGTAATGTGAGAATGCATGTGCAGTGTGTCCATGTGTACAGTGGATATAGAAAAGTGCACACACCACTGCTGAAAGGCCAGTTTTTTGTTAACTCATTATTGGGACCATGATAAATCATAACTTTTTCTATATTTGTTGTGAATTTTATCTTGTACAATTCAAATGAGAAAAAAGTGGAGAACACATGATATTGTTGCCACATGTAAAAGACAAGCAGGACTTTAACAGAGATTTTTGCCGCTCCTTTGATATCACTATCAGGCTCTTGGCAGCCTTTATGACTAGTTTCAGTCTCGTCTTTCTATTAGTTATGAAAAATAATATAGTTTTTGCCAAGTACCTATTGTCCGGAATTATTGACAGCTGTCTTTCTGATACAATGATAAGATCCCTTATAACATCTCTGCATACTTTGGCTAGAGGTGGAGGATCCATTTGAGCACATTTCAGAATAATGCTCCTCATATGGCTGAATTTTATTTGCTATACAACTGAATCATAATAACTAATAGACAGTGTAAACTCAAAAAGACTGCATGTTGGAATTGAATATAAATGTGGTTCAACAAAGTATGAGACTAAAGCTGTGCAAAGTTATGCAACGTTTCGTACATTGTCTTCTAACAGATTGTCTTTCAGTTGAATTGTAAGAAATACTTAAAAATTCTGAAAGGACGTTTCATGTTCTCCAAAACCCCTGGCATTTTAGCCTTTTGGCCTTTTTTCGACTTTGATAACCACTGTACCCAGCTGTTCATTATTTATTGAATTTTAAAGACAGGCTGGTGATTGATAAAAAACATCACAAAAAAACAAAGCACTCTGAATTCTCCTTCCGCCACTTCCCGTGTGTTTCATTTGCAGGACTTTCAAACTTTTTTTTTTTGTGCACATTTTTGTTTTGTCCCCGCTACAGTGTAGCAGCAGCCCCTTGAGAAGCGAGTTCTATTAACCTCACATTTTTCATCCTGAGTAGTCACATCGACACGTACATTTGTTTTCCTTCCCCCACTTCTCATTAGTACGAAAACACCAGTCAAAAGCTTCAAACTCGCTGATCTTTTTGTCCTGTACTTGAGTGGTGCAGCTGCGAGAATTGTGCCTGTCAAATGTGTAACATTTGAAGTTTTTAACATTGTGCCTTGTTGTATTTTTGTTTTGCTCTCCTCTGTTACCAGTTTTCATTTGTCCGGGGACTCTGAAGAGCATAGGAGCTGCAACCTTCCTGTTCGAAGCCGAGCAGCAAGCGGGCTCATGGTGCAAAGACCCGCTGCAGGCTGGGGAGAAGGTGTTCTTCATGCCATGGACGCCCTACCGCACAGACACCCTCATCGAGTACGCATCCCTGGAAGACTTCAAAAATGGTCGGCAGACGACCACCTACAAACTGCCTCACCGCGTCGATGGGACCGGCTTTGTTGCCTACGATGGTGCCATCTTCTTCAACAAGGAGCGCACTCGTAACATTGTAAAGTTTGACCTCCGCACGCGCATCAAAAGTGGGGAGGCCATCGTGAACAATGCCAACTACCATGACACCTCACCTTATCGTTGGGGCGGCAAGACAGACATAGACCTTGCAGTTGATGAGAGGGGGCTCTGGGTGATCTACGCCACTGAACAGAACAACGGACGCATAGTGGTGAGCCAGCTCAATCCGTACACTCTCCGTTTCGAGGGCACCTGGGAAACAGCTTATGACAAGCGCTCGGCCTCCAATGCCTTCATGGTGTGCGGCGTGCTGCACGTAGTGCGCTCCACCTATGAAGAGAACGAGAGCGAGGCGAGCCGTAGCCAAATCGATTACGTATACAACACCAAGTTGAACCAGGGCGAGTACACGGACATCCTGTTCCCCAACGAGTACCAGTACATCACCGCCGTGGATTACAACCCCCGGGACAACCAGCTGTATGTGTGGAATAATTTCTACGTCCTGCGCTATGACCTGGACTTCGGGCCTCCAGATCCCGCAGAAGGTAAGGCTTCATTTTCAGGTGTATTCCATTGTCTTTGTGTAAAACCCTCTATTGTTTGGCAGAGGCTTGGAAAGTCACAGATGGCTGCCTTTTAATTCTGGATGCAATTCAGATTTGAACAAGGAAGGAGGCATTTGTTATTTTGGGGGAGGCCTCATTTGCAGACAGAAATTAAAAATTCACCTTGGAATGAGGGATAATTCTCTGTAGGGCACAAGTAAAAAAAGAATATGAAAAATCTGTATCTTTATTACCACGAAGTAGGCGAGCCACTCACTCCATCTGATGCTAGGACCCCATCAAATTCTTCAATCTCTTATCCAAAACCATTATCTACACCGCACCCCTGAACTTCCCTCTTACACTGGGAACATATAGGAAAAGGCTTGTGCACGGTATGACAGAGGTTATCCTCTACTCTCCGCCTCAGGATTGCACCATGTGTTGCCATGGTTACTTCGTCAACTTTGCTGTAGCCATTTTTCCTTTTTTTCCCTTTTTTTGTAACAGATGAGGTGATAATCGGCAACCTATTGTGGGCTAATATTTTTCAAAGGCGAGTAATGGAGCACACATCGCATCTGTTGCAAAGAAAATGGTTGGAAAGGGAGATCTATTACAGTGAAGAATCCTGTCAGGCAGTTAACAGGCTTAAATTAATCTGTTAAGTGCTGAGAGGCGACATATGTGTCATCAGACAGGGACATTACATCAGGCTGATAATGGGTTTAATTACCTGACAAGCCAATTTATCCTATAAGTCTTCTGTATAAAGAGGGGGAACAGGAATCTTGACCTGACTGAATGATATATCAGAGGATCAGGTTACCACCCCTCACCCGAGCTCAGTTAGATATCAGGTTACAACTGGGCTGCTATTAAATAATCGTATAGTTAAGATATTATTTTTTTGTGATTATTAGATCAGTTGTGGTATTGATATGTGATTATTACTCTTGATAAAATGAATATATTCTACAGCTATTTTTGGTCACTAGATCATTTTAGATCGAGCTTCGATGCACTGATAAACATAAGTACCTTGAAACTTTTTTTTTGTTAATTGGCACTATTTGAATAGGCTGAGATGAGATTAAGCAGGCTTTTCCCCAGTTGATGCATATTTATTTATTTATTTTTCCTGACTAAAACATATGAAAGAAAAAAGTAAGCTGCGGGTTCTTTGGTGTTATGGTAGCAGTTTTGAATACATATGATGAAATTAAAACCATTATTTATGCATCAAAAAAGGCAGTAAAGCTCTACCCCAGGCAGAATTGGATTTAAAGTAATCTTTTAATATTACCAACATGTTTCCTATGACTAGAAGTAATGTTAACGTTTTGGAGTAACCCAGTTTGTTTCCTGACTTGAATCCCATAGAGACTCTGTATAGGGAACCATAATGCCAAAAAGATTTTCCATTGATTTAGGAGAAAAATACTGTATATACGGCTCTCCTCTGCCATTTTTCATTCTTTATTGAGAGATGTCTGTCTCAATTCCTATCAAAAAAAGAACTTCTTGGTTTTTAAAAATGATTTTAATTTCAAATCTGTTTGGGATTTTTCCTTTTGCCCTAACTGTATGTCTCAAACCTCTTTGTATTCTTTAAGTGAGTATGTGGTTGATGTGTTTCTAGACTGAAAATAGTCTTGTTCCATTTAATGAATAGGAAACTACTTTTGGTGTTCCTGTATTTAATATTTTGATCACTGGTCACAGCCAATCAAGGAAATACTGGGAAGTCTAATTCCCTGTTCATTGATGGATTGGATCTGAAATTTATATCTGTATTTTTTTTGTAAACAAAATAAAGGTGTCACAGATCACACATAATCTAAAACTCTTATTAGTTTGATCATCCAGTCTAGATTTTAGAAACAGGTGGGAGTTAGAAATTGAAGTTTATCTGAATTGGTCCAGATTCCAAAGAAACATTGAAACATCCCATAATTGATTTGTAATTGTTCTTTGTAAATTCTTGATCAATTAATAAAGAAGCCTTATAATAATTAATCATAAATACAGATTGGTAAGAACAAAATAATAAAATTGATTTAAATCTTCCAAAAATTAATGTGATATGGTAAAACACTGTTTAAATATAAAAAGAAAGATTGTAAGTTGCCTTAGAACAATAGGTATTATATTTTTTAACATAAAAACTGTTTTTCAATAGCTCCATAGTTTGTCCTTTTTGAAAAGATGTTTGTAATCATGGCAACATTTCTAAAAGCAGACTGGAAGCATGCACTTAAAGCATTTTGTTATTACATCTGATTTGTTTGAGTTCTAGGTTAAGTGGGGCTATTACATCATATTGGGGAGATTATAATATGTATCATATTGATCTACATGAACATCCAAAAATTTAAAACACTTGATGAAATGGACTTGCATTTTGTAGTAAACCTGTAGAAAACAATGCTTGCAAGATATCGATCAATAAAAATAAATAAAAAAAGCTATATATTTTTACACTGTCCTCAAAGCCTTAGGGCCACAGAGTTCTCTCCACTCGTAATCGTAATAGCAAATATTCCATTTCAACCAGTTCTTTATTGATATTGCAGAGACTAATTTAGCGATAACAATATTTTGTGATACATTGCGTTGTCCTAGTTGTATTTTTTTTTTACATGTAACTCTAAAATATTTAGGAAGGGGGTTGCCAAGGGGTTTGAAATCTGATTCTATACCTGTGCTATTGAGGAGAGAGATGTGGGGCGATACTGATTTTTTAGCATGGAGGATGTATGCTCCTAACTTTGGCCCCATGTCAGCACATCTTGTTTATTTTCCCACTGTTTTAGAATCTCCGAAGACTCAATTACAAGTATGTTCAACTCGATATGAAAAGTACTTGAACTTTGATAAGTTCGCCATGCATGCAAACTGCTAGTTCAACTGCTCACGTCCTGATTTATGTAAATGTAATTAACAAGTGAATTATCATAATTACCCTCTGTGTCTCTAAAGAGTCTCGGGGAGAGGAGGGAAATAGCCATCACAAAGCATTTCCATTGAATGGTTTAATGTGTCCTCTCAGCTACTGTAATGCCTGGGTAAACATAAATGCCACATAGGCTCGCCGTCGCCACTTGCTACAGTGACATAACACAGTTGTTGATATCACCCATTAGTCTTAGAGCTGGTTTCATGCTACTGTTCTGTCACTTGGCTCCATACAGAAGCCTGTCTTTGCTGCAGAGCTTGTCACAGCAAATCACTGAATATGTTTTATAAGAATATTTATTTATATTGTGTTCTAAAGGCGGCAGATCTGAATATGCCAAGGCCATCTGCAGCAGCAGTAGTATGCTCTGTTAAGGGCTCTTGAAAATAATTGGTCCTTGTTTATTAGTTGTTGTTTTTGTACCCTTTTCCCAGATCCACACCTGTAATTCTGTTCTGTGCACCTATTGGGAATTATTGCTAGCTGTGATGTGTCGCTGAATTAAACAACCTACTCTGCAGGGTAGTCTAATCGCTCTGAAATAATGTCTCACTCTCTGAAATTGAGGGGCACTTGAGGCGTAAAAGAAATTAATTGTGCCCATTAAGATTCATCGACCACAGAAGCGAGTTACACCAAATTCAGAGCATCTTTTCTGCTTTTATTTTGTGATGGCAGCTGCCGACGTCGCCGTCCTTTTCTTTCAGAGGCATCAACCTTGCCGGCAATACTCACAGTCTGAAGAGCGACGCTAGAACAGCCGTAGGATTACAGGCTCATTTTAGGAGAGTTTTGGCAAAGTGATCAAAGCGGGAGATAATTGACCTCAGCAACTTGTCTGCTCCTTTACCTTGCAGGAGAGTCGGTGCAACACTGCAGGCTGCTCAATCCTGGCCTCCGGTTGAGGCGATTAGCTCGGGTCATTCCACGTATTGATCTCTCTGCTTATTGTTCCAAACAATTCACACAGAATTAGCGAAAACATCAGCGGGCTGCTAATGCGTTGCGAACACAAGCCAATATCGGGAGAGTACACCTCTTCTGAGATGTGTGTCGAACATCACCACCACTACAATTACCCAAAAAAGGAAAAAAGTAATTTCAGTGCCTGTAGTTAGAAAACTTAAAGGGACATCGGTAATGCATTCTCTGTGATGTACAAAGGCATTAACTGATTTTTTAGTCAGTAATTACATGCAGAGACCATTTCAAACTAACAAGGAGAGAAAGGGGAAAATGAATTTGTCTTTGAGGTAGCATTGATTCGAGACCTTAAAGAGGAGAGGCGTAAAATTGATGGCTTTGTTCAAAAGGCTTAGCTCCTTGGAGCATTCTGGTTCCAATGAACAATAAGTGGGCTCTGTGTTAGAAAAAAGGGAATAAAAGTGGCGTCTTGTGATCCACTTATGCATTAGATGGTCACTGGTATCAAGTATTTTCAAAACAGTTAAATTTTCCATCATATCTTTTTTTGCCAGACAAAGTGCCTGGACTACCAAGAGTTTTCTTGACGTATAAGCACGTAGTGTTCCTATCCCATCGGTTGCTGCACACTGCCAATCAACTGACCAGTTGCTGTTTCAAACCCAGTAAAATATTTCTTCATATGGTTTTGATGTTTAGTCTTTTATTTATTGCATACAAAAAAAAATATAAAAAGACCAGACTAAGCTGAGTTCTTTTGGAGAATAAATTATTACAGCAATAACCCTCCCCACCTGTTGCTAGTAAAACTGATGAAAATAAGTATTTCTATGCTTTTCTTCTGCTTACAAGGAAGAAAAATGTGGCTGTTTAAAAAGAGTAAAAAAAAGCATTTAGTAAAGTATGAGTTCAGCTATTATAATCTATTAATCTTTAAAAAACATTTTCTGCTGTATCAGAGAGGTGCTTTGTAAATCTGTTAAACTACCACTATTATGTCACATTAGGTATAGTAACTACCGTTATATCTTATCTGCATTGATTACACATCCAGTCATTCTGTAATTTCAACTATGTAATTACTTTAATAAAAAAATTTCTAAATAAAACAAACTAAAAGATGGTAAATGACCTGTACTTTTATTGTGCTTTATGTGGTCCAGAGGAACCCATAGCGCTTCAAATACATTCGGTCATACAACTATTCACACCCACGTTCACACACTGGTGATGGTAATCTACATTGTAGCCACAGCTGCCCTGTGGCACATTGACAGAAGCGAGGCCGCCAAACACCGGCGCCACCGTGCCCTCTGACCACCACCAGTAGGCTAAAATTGTTGACTTGTGTGGATAACAGTTTGCTTTGTAGTGTTGAGTCGAACAGAAAACGAAGGAATCACGAGATTATTCTCTTTTTTTCTGGATCACAACACATGTCCTTAACCTTTATCTAGCTACTACAAAAAGCTTAAAATCAAAACCATTGTATCAAAGTATGTTCTGTTAGTTGATGAATTTATATAGGCATGTTATTTGATGTGATTAATGTTGAACCTAAAGTTTCCCAATCAGTTCCCTTCCATAAAAAATGGACAGCTTTTTTATTTTTTATTTTTTTTTCATCTTTGCTGTGCGAATGCCATAATACTATAAAACTATGGTACCTATTTCCATGCAAGATGACGTTTGCCTCTTTTTTGTCATGTTCTGGCTAAAACCAGCATCTCACTCAGCTTTGCTTTGCTTTCATATCTTCGTATGACACCTCCAGGTGAGCCTCGAACACTACGAACATTTATAGATGTATCACGCGCTAAGCCTGTGCTCCACGCTCTGAAGCCTGTTCTGCAACAGAAATAGAGTCTGAAGCAAAGGAAGTCAGGGGATTTGGAGCTGCCTTAATTGTTCTGCTTGCTGGATTATGGCAGGAGAAATTTTTAGTGGACCTCATAGGTGTACATGACAAGGAGTTTTGGAGTGTTTTGCTCCGAGTGTATTTCTGTCGCCACATATACCTTCCTGTCTGCACGTGTGTCTGTAAAGCAAGCTGCTTTGCCATCTCCCCCTCCTGAATCAGACTTGTCTAGTTGTGACTGTCTTACGCCTGCTGCTCCACAGTGTTCGGTTTCTTCAGGCCTCATAAATTACCCCACGCAGACACAAGATATGTCAGGCAGAGCTTTTCTCGTCCATGGCTCTTTTAAGGAACAAATGTCAATAAAGCTGTCAGCCCAAGGATATTTTTTCTTTCTACTTTATTTATTTCTATATTTTGAAAGAAGGATGGCACGTTCCTTAGCATCAAATTCCAGAGTGTACATGAGTTATCTTGTTACTCTTTACGATCCATGCTCCCTTCAAGTAGCCCTGAATCAAACAGAAACAGGACGAGCGCCTATAAACAGCCTGATGTAAAATTCATGTCTTGTGGGATTTGTTTCTCTGTCATTAATTATCAGCTCGAGCTCCAGGTAAAGAGGCAACTGAAGCTCAGTTTTCTTCCTCTAAGACGACCTTGCTACTGAGACAAGCTACACAAGGATTTATGTAGAGCGACACGCATAATATGCAAACAGTCCCACTGTCACACACTCATCTTTGTTAAGCTGTCCAGCTGCTGGGCCAGCTTTAAATGGATTTTTGAAGTTACGTTCTTATTTTAAAGTTTATAAGTAATTAATATTTTACCTGCCATAATTAACTCTCTTGGTGTGTTCATTTAGTTTAGATCCAGATTACTTGGTCCAGGATGCTATAGCTAAAGGGTTGGGCTGAGACCCCTGCTACAATACTGAGAATGCTTTCCAAATTTTTTACATTTTTTTTTCCAACACCTATACTCTGTAGGACCTTGACTACAGCATCTTATGGTGGTATTGTCATAGACTGCATTGAAATAATACTAAGAAAATATTGTGCAGTGCTATAACAGTGCTAGGCTTAAGATTCTCTCATAACAGTTGTATCTGCAGTTTTTTGCACTATTTACTGTTCCCAGAGGTTGTTAACTTTTTCTGCTTACATTTGAAGTTTAATGTAAACAGTCAGGGCTTAACAAGACAGACATAAAAACTGCTTTACTCTACTTTGATTTCTATACAACCTGTAGGCAAAGTGGACCTATATGTCATAATTATTTTAATCTTTCCACTCCACCCATATATATTGGACCAAAACCATATTAAATACTCCTTTTTATAACATTGTTTATTGTGATCAATGACTTAATAAGGTCCAAGACAAAAGCAGATTTCTACCATCTCAAAACAGTTCTGATCATACAAACATCACACAAGTTTAGGCAGATGTTGTTGTTTATTTTGTTATAATTTACACAGAAAATAGAGGTTGGAGGTGTTGTGCCAACAATGACTCCCCTGCGTGAAACACTTACTAGGAACATATTATTCTGTCAGAGGGACTACATAATAGAAAAAACTAAGCAGAATAAAAATAAACAGCCATAAAAAATAAACTTCTATAGTTTTGTTTTTTATACAGCTTTACTTTTTTATAATTCAGTTTTTCTGATCAGAAATACTTTCAGAGATGCAAGTCAGAATAGCGTCCAGGTGCTGCTCTCTTTGTTGTTGTTGTTGTAATGCATTAACCTACTGATACAGATTTTGGTTGATTATAACTTCTCTTCAAAAAGATGGGGAAAAAAACACTTACAATAGCAGGACTTCCTGTTGTTAGTGGTTGTTAATTATGTATCTTTTGACAAAGCAAAATTTGTGCCAAGTATGAGTTCAGATTCCCTGCAAAGTAGGGTTTTACTGTTTTAGAACAAAAACAAAAAAATGTATACAGGCAATATTTGTTATTGCTTATAGCATCTTATCTTAGTAATAACACATTAAGTGCACGTGGGGTTGTTAAAACAGCAGCATCCATGTGCATTCCCAATAAAAAGGTTTATCTTTAGCTCATTTATGACTCTGAAAGTCTGCCAACATCTCTAATTGCAGCATGATCCTTGACAGAGGTTTAAAATGCAAAATGATAAAACAGCAACTTTGCTGTTCTCCATGTAGTCTTTTCGGATGCCGCAGAAAGTCTTCTTTGCAGTCGTAGTCTGAAGAACTATACAGAAACATGCGTTGACATGTAGAGAGAAACTGTTTTTTAAGTAACATTTACATTACTTCTTACATCATCGTACTTTCTCTAAGTTTATTTTTAACTCACCTTTTTGACACTCACAAAAGCTAACCGTGAGTCATGTAACTGAATCTACAGGAAGAGCGTTACTGTGAGCTGGTTGTGCTAAGCATGGTGCTAAACCTATTGGAAAAAGTTCTTTCTTGGTTTCACAGGATGTATCAAACTGAAAAATGGTCCTTTCCCCAGCCATTTTTTTCATCACTCATGCAACACTTAACATTTTCCGTTCTTAGCATGCATTTCACACTGGACGATCATTGGTGGCACACCGCCTCCTACTTCTATTCAGCTTGTAAATAGTAATTTGCTTCTGTGCTAATAACAGCCTGCTACGGACATGACAATGGTTTAAAGCTTCACAGAGCAGCAGGTACGTGAAGTTTTATGAGTTTTATGAGTTTTGGATTATTTTGAGATTAGAAGATAATACCTACTTAAAAACCTTAAGCAAAACATTACTTCAACGATCCTGAACTAACCCTGTAATATCTAACACACAATATTGCACATTTTTAATGGCCACCTTGGGAGTACCAGCAGAGCGATGTTGGGTAATTTGATTATTCTTTCATAATCTTATGTATTAAGATTTCCTATAAACTCCATGTGTATGTTTATTAGTGTACAAAGAGGATTAGTCATGTAAGTGATTCATCTTTCAAGCTGAAACTAATTAAAACGGTTTGTTTTGACTACAAGCTGTCATTCCACTTCCCTTAATAGCAAGCATTAGACAGCTTACTATTCTTTTATTCATGTGTCTATCTGGACAGGTAGAGACTACTCTGACTTTGTAATTTAAGTGAAAAAAAAAGCGCTACTAGTGTTAAGGTTTGAGCTATAAAATCAAGGACAAACAGAATAAGCACGCCTCTCATCAGATGATTACGCTTTAATATTTTTCGCCATCTTCGTCTCAGGAATGACTCAAGGGGACTATAATGTGATGAAACTAATTCTGCTTCATCTCCTGCATTTCAACTGATGATCTTGCGGGATGATATTCCTTCTCCCCTTTAGCTGCGTTTTAATTTACACACTCTGCTTTGACAGCGGTCATAGTCATTTTTCAAGTGCTCAATCTCAAACTCTTCCATTATATACAAGAGGTATTATTCACCATATGGCAACAGCATGCTCTTTGGTGTCAGATTTCCCATAAAGAGTGACTTCACTGCCTCTTGAGAGGAATGCAAGCTAATTGGTGCAGCCCTCTCTTGTATGAGTGCTATCAGAGGACGCGAGGCTCTTACTTGAGGGAGTTGCTCTTTGCAATCAAAAGAAAATTGTAGAGCGCATGGTGCAGAGGCATCAGAATAAGCCCGCAGATGTGGTGCCTTCTGAGCGCATCACTTTGTGTAGTACAGAGGAGCTGTGCTGCATTGCTGACGGTCTTGATGTTACCTACACTTTGATTGGAAGACTTAAGACACGATGTCTACAAGGATCCGAAAAGATTTCCTTTGATTAAGTAATGTGAAATGATTGTGAGAAGAGCCAGAAGAGAGAAGAGTGAACAAGGAAGATGATGACCAAGTGGCTAATAGGTTAAAGAGCAGAAGTATGCTGATTGAAGTTTTCTTAAATCATTCCCATTGTGTAAATAGAAATAAACAATGACCTTCAGATTATAGCGTGATCAAATAAAACTGAAATAGAGAAAAACATTGTAAGAAAGGTTTTAGCCCATATTGATTTTCATCACACTTAAGGTGCACCAAATTACAGGATTACCATTTATATTGTCTGATTGACCTTAATTTCTGCTCAATATTATGCATGTAAAATATGTTGCTTGTGTAAAGAATCACATTTACAATGTAATGTCTTAGATTAAGCACCGGAATGCAATATAAATCACAGCTTGATACTCAAAAGCGTATAATGATTAAATCTTTTACATCTGCCCTGTGAGTGCAAATTACAGGTCTTAAAAAGTAAGCTGGAATTGATTTGATCACCTGTCTGTTTACGAACAGCTAATTTAAAGGATAACCTCTACCTGTTTTTTGCTATCCAGAACCTATCTGTATGGAAATTACATGGTCTCCTTCTATATTGGTGGATTTTGTCTCTTTCCATGAAATGAAACAATAGATAAGATAAATCAAACGAAATAGGACAATAATAAACATTAACTAATAATATTCTAGTAATATTTTTGTTCCTTGCTCTTCATTTAAGCAGAAAACCTTTATGGAAAGCCTTAAGAAATTTTTTTCAAGTCAATAAGAAACTACAAGTTAGTTGTTTTACTGGTAAATCGGCTGATTTAGGCAGATGCAACGTTTGTTAATAGATGTACATATTATATTATATTATATTATATTTGATTTTCATTTTTACATCAACACAACAGTTAAGTAAGTGTTTATTTATTACGAGTTTAATTGCCATTAAATTATTTACCAGCAGTATTGCATGTTGAATGTTTTCCGTGAATGTCCTCTAGAAACGTAAAACCCATTCTAGAGATATTTAGTTATAATGGACATAAGCACGATTAGTGAAAATCTAACTCAGCATACTGTATACGATATGTAATATTTGAAATAGTGATTTGGACCTGGGAACATTGCACTCCTTTGTGTTTCACAAAATTCTAGATCAAAAATATGTGCAACTATGTATAACTAAGGCTTTACCAACTTTGGATAATAAACAGGACAATGATCCCAAAAATATGATAATAATATCTGTAAATCTACAACAGATTTAAAAAAAAGAAAACATCAACTAAGATGTTTCAAGGCCTGAGCCAAAGTTGAGACCTTGAGCCAACTAAAATGCTGTGGTTGAACCTCAATAGAGCTGTGCGTAAAGAATGTCTGTAAACCACAATGAACTAAAGCAACGTTTTACAGATGAGTGGGCCAAAATTCCTCCACTGAGATGTGAGAGGCTGAAAAAGTTGTACTGAAAATGACTGCTTGAAATTATTGCTGCCTAAAGTAGTTCTACAAGGTGTTGAATCCTAGAACATCATTAGCTTTTTTTCCACGACTTTTTCAAATTGGGAAAAAATTGTTACGGGGCTAAATATACATTTTTTTGAAGAGGCATTTACTTTAGAAAAGCATGTTTTGAAGATTTTGCCTTAAATTGCCCAGAATAAACAGTATTTGGTTTACTGTAAACTTAGCTATAATTTTTTTTTTTTTTTGCTTCCGATTCACAAATGTATCGTTGTAATTAGAAATAATCATTGTTTTTTGGGGTACAGTTAATGAGTAAAAGGCATCCTGGTTTGAAATAGTTATTAGTAGTTTGTGATGAAGTATGAAAAAACTATTTGTAGTTGAATTTGCTACAAAGAATTAAATTAGATTTCATTGTGAGTAATTAATAACCTGGCTGCATGGTGGCGCACTGTCCAGGGTGTACCCCACCTCTTGCCCATTGCCAGCTGGAGGTACGCACCAGCCCCCGCGACCCCTTGAGGATTAAGAGGTTTAGAAAATGGATAATAAACTAACGGACTAAAGTTATTATCTTGAGTAATTATCTAGTTCCTTTAATAGCAGCTTTGACAGCATGGTTAAACCAGGATTTTTGTTTTTGCCCCGATTTTCTTCTTCTGACATGCCTCGAATATTTGGATGGTTCTTAAGATGACGCTATCAGACAGTCCTGCCATATGTGGAGTGTTCAGAGTCCACTTGGAAGGATGTCTGGATTGCTCTGATTAAAAATAATGGGATATTCAACATCTTGGATTGTCCCAATATTGCAGCATGTGTGGTGTGCTGCAAGGACAAACAAGCATTCATCCCATTGAATGTGATGTGTAGCCAATCAGAAATCGAGGTGACTCGTAGCGATATGCTTTGGAAATGTCTCACTTGACCGCAGTCCGCAAAGGTATAGAAACCAACGTCAGTCAGAACAAAGTGTATAACGACGTTTAAGAATGAAAAAGAACAAACAAAAAAAAGACAATAACTCACCTCCATATCTTTGTATCGCCTGTAGAGCCCCTGCTCCCGCTGTCTCCCCTCCTTTATCCAACACCTTTTATTTTTGTGTGGTTTATTATCTGTTAAAACTATTCACAAACTATTTCCTCCTCCGTAGCCGCCTTCTTTATTTACTCCTTTGACTTTACTAGTCATATTTTATCTTGTGAGGTTTTGTGAGATTTCCTGCCTGAGCTGGGTAGCTTTGCTTGTAAAATAGGTTCATATGTGGTATCTTGTCATTACCGTTTGGCTATACACTACACACTGTTGGACCAAAATAGGAATATCTGTTGTTTCTTTTAAATTGCAGCGTGTGCAGTCTGTACTCTTGCGACAATTTTACAATCTCACCATATGAACCAGGCTTTAATTAAAATTAGCAGTGCGTATTTGCAGCATGTTACAGCTAACTGAATCTTTAATGATATAGAAGAAAAAAATAAAAATATACTGCTTAGAAAATAACTTAAGCATAAACAATTTGTATGTTGTGATAATTTACACTAAAACAAGTTGCTTCAGAAGGTTGATTTGGAGAAATATGCTCTCAGGAGCAAATTAATCAGGTGATACAAGCAAGCTGTTACAAACAGCTGCCTATCAGGGTTTGTATCAGCCTGTGGAAAAGCAGAAGTCTGCTCAGGTATGGAGAGGTTTAATATTCTGAAACCCAATTACATTTGCCCTTATATTGCATTATATCTGTCTATTGAATCAACCAAGTCAGCCTATGAATCTTTCCACTTTCCCTGACTCAATGAAAAAACTTTGCCTGCATTATACAATATATCAGAAACTTTTTGTTCATTCTTATATGAACCATAGTTATGTTGGAGCAGCTTGAGAGCCTATATTAGACCTAAGATTAAATAAGAAAACAGTGCAATGAACTTAAAACATATTTAACTTGAAATTGAAGTCATTTTTATTTTTGTTTTTTTGGCTTTTTCTTTTTGTTTTACTTGATATGGTAAACTGCACAGGGGCTAGTAGTTAAAAGTTCAGCCATGTTGACCTGGCCAATGTGTCAGTGACAGCCCCCTGATCAGTGAATGAGTGTGAGTAAATTGGCCACTACCCATGTAGGGCAGGGAAAAAGGCCATTTTGTGAAATGTCACATTTGAGACACACTGTAGCATTTCCTTTTCTCATCATGAGCTTCATCCACCCACCCCCATCATGCTTAGGTGGCCTCTTGGCCTCATCACAGATATCAGCATTGTAATAAACTCAAATATTTTACCTGAATGAAGAAGCGAAGATCACTCTGACCCGCTGATTGGTGTGAAACAAGAAATGTCGGCTCTGTCACTATTCTCCCTCGGGGAGATGGAGATAGGTGTCTGATGATGGAGAGTCAGATACCATGATATTGCATTTTCCCAAAAGCACCCGGGGAACATGATGAAGACTATAGTGGCTTCTCGCATGGGCAGACCTCATTGTGGGAAGTTGCTTTTATCTTAATATACAATCAGCAGGTTATGGGTAAAAATGTATGGCCGTTCAGGAGGCAAGAAGCCTTGGAGATCCACCAATGAACACACATACACACACAAACACTCAGTGTTTCTCTTTTATCCATATTGACTCTTCATACTGTATTAAATTTATTGATTTCCCATTCCTGCTCTCATTTCCTAGTTATCTCCAGGCCCTCTGCTGCAGATATCAATCTGTGAGCTGGCAGTGATTTTAAGCAGGGACACACCTGAGTAATAGAGCAGACACTGGTTGGGTTGCACACTCGCATGTGTGCACAGTCACACACGGATTTGCTTGGTAGGCGTGGACAGACTACAGTGCAATCGCATTATTGCTGATGTATGGTTTTTGCTCCGGGCTGTGCGGTTCTCCTTCCGTACTCCAGCTTTATCAAAAGGAAGGAGGCGAACAAGGCAGAAAAAAAAAGGTAAAACGCAGACAGGGTTTGTCTTCATTGTTGACATTTAATCAGCCCAATACTGAGTCTGGTTGGGAGAAATCACTGCTGTGTGAAAGATTGCCCCACCGCTGTTGCTTGTCTTTCTTATTGGCTTAAGTAAAATAGAAACGGTTAAAGATAGTGCCCGATTGTCAGGTTCTTCCTAGTGTTTTGTGAGTGAGAAGATAAGAGGTGGGATTATAAGTTAGACCTCCATGAACCTTTTTATTTTCAGTCAGCAATAAATCTAGCATTCAGTGATAACAAGAAACCACATCTCTAACAGCTTCACTGTTCTGTCACCCCAGTTCCAACTACTGAGGATCCGTCTGTCTCATCGACTATAACCAAAACCACGCCGATGGTCACCACCACCGCTGTGCCCATCCTGAGGGGCCATGGTGATACCACTGCAGCGGGAGCTGATCCGAGAGAGGGAAGGATACTGTACGAGGACAATCATGGGTCTGTCACAGCTGAGCCCATTGTGCCTGAGCTGCCCCCGACACCCCGACGCTTCTGCGAGGCAACCAGGAGGAGAGCCATTGACTGGCCCCAGACACATACCAGCACCACTGTGGAGAGACCGTGCCCCAAAGGCACCAGAGGTAAGTGTCTACATGTATTTTTAATTATTTTCTATACAGTGCTTTGAAAAACAAAATGTCAAATTCTGTCACACATCCATAAGCAGCTCCTGAAGCAAATGGTTAAACTCCCCAAACTCAGAACACATCTGAAGAATGGGCGCTGATGCACCCGATGTTGACGTTGTCTAGCTTTATCTAGCAAATAAAGCCAAGCCACTCTCTCGATACGACCTGCCATAGTTCAAAACCTCCGGCCGGCAACAGAGCAAGCACCGCCGACGCATTCTTTTTTCTCAGAAGCAAACGGAAGCTAAAAGTACATGTGTCAAACTACATGAGTATGGTGCATTGGTTGATGCAGACAAACTGTGCGGTGTGAATGCAGCATTATACATGCATTTTTAAAAGTGAGATTTCATTCGGACTAAGGCAATAATTTGACATTTTTTTGCTTCATGTTAACACACTGAATTTTCCATAACTATAAAGAAAAAAGATGCATGGTGATCAAAATATCCAAATACAAATCTGCAACCCATCTGTTCAGCCTTTCACCATAGCTCATGTTTTATAATTTTTTAAGTTTATCCCTTAGCTCTAACAAGCATCCTTGTCCCTGCCAAGCAAAAGTGGCCCTGCACCATAACACTGCCCCCAATGTGTTTCACCCCACGGATTGTGGGTTGCAGAAGAGATTCAATGTTGTCTAACAGAAAAAGGTTTTTCTTTGTTTTTTTCTGTGTGTAAATGCAGCTTTTTATGGATTTATTTTAAATTTTTTATTTTTACATTACTTCTATAAAAACCTGTAAAGGCCAATATTTGTGGCCACTTAGATGCCCACTCATCAGATTCTCCCATGTGATCTTTGCAGCTCTTCCAGAGTTAAGGTGCATCTCTTTGCTGCTTCTGTAGTTAAAGTTAAAGTAATAATAATCATTAAAGTATGATTATCATAATACATATACTGAGGGCAACTACTTAAGAACTGCGCTGATTCGATCTCTGAAATGGATCTCAGCTATGATTTTGGCTATAGAACTTGGAAGGTCCTGGAGTTTGTGGAGAGTTTTGTTTCAGGCACACCAGTAGGAGAGAAATACAGTCATCAATCATGGAAATGAAAAGATTGCCTCAAAATGTGGACTTACTAACAGATTCACAGCTGAATAATGCTTTGCTTGTCTAGCCTCTGTTCAGTTGGACAGCCACACCTTGTTAGGTTTGCAGTTGTAACACCTGTTTTCATTTTCACATGACGGATCAAACAGTGCTAGGATTTTATTTTGGATATCCGAGTAAAAGGGGCTCAATACAGCATGCAACACGGTTCAAATCCTTAGTTGTATTAGGAGTTGAAAACCAACCTTATTACTTCACCAGTATGTGCTAACTTATGCCGGTATATCAATAAAATCTCAAGGAAGTACATTGAAGCTAGGTACTTTAAGGTGGCAAAACATGAACAAGTCCTAATATTTTTGCAAAGTATTGGCCTTGCTGTTGAAAAGATCCACTTTCATTTTGACTATTTCTTTTATCCTAATTCCTGTGTGGTGAACAACTCAACAAGGATTTTTGCAAGTGTAAGACAGTGTTTCTTGTTTATGTGGCAGCTTTAACAAGATTAAAACCCTCATTAATTTGTCATGTATAAAAATACATAAGCTTATCTTTGAGATGTCTCAGCCTTGCCCAGCATAAAAGTGAACTTATTAAATACTCTACCAGCCTGTGATTATCATTAGTACTTTAAAGAAGTTTTTAAAATACTTCATTTTTAAATTTCCACTATTAATTATAGGAAAAACCACACACTGCAGATTTTACTGCATCATTATTTATTAAAAATAGATAAAAATAAAATCTTAAGGCATGTATAAATAATAAAAAAACTATGAGATTGTTTGTCCATTTTAAAAAGGGACTTGTAATGGAACTGTTTTTTAGGAGAAATGAAGCTTATTTATTATTATTAGTATTATTATTTTCATTTATATGGTTACAAACAGATTAGTTCTGTGTGTCAAATCTACTGAGTCCCATTGTGTCTACCTTCATTAGAATATTATCCAAGAGTTTATTTATTTCAGTAATTTAAAATACAAATGTAAACCCATACTGTATATAGATTTCTTACACATAATAATGCATTGAAGTGTTTTTATTTTATTTTATTTTTTAGATAATTGTGATTTTTACCAACCACCACTCTGAAATTTGGTACATTTCATAAAACCAGTCTAAAGATATTTTTAATATTTAAAATGCCTTACTACTGAAAAGTAAGTACATGTGCTTTAACAGTATGCACGTTCAGTACTTGGTTGGGTCTTCTAATGCATTAATTACAGCTTCAGTACAGCAGTGCATTGAGGTGATCAGCCTGTCGCTCTGTAGAGGTGTAAATAAAGCCCAGATTAATTTCATAGCAACCCTGAGCTCCTCTATGTTGTTGGGTCAGTTGTCTTTCATCTTTTTTTGACACTATTGTCAAAATGGACTTTAGGTCATACCTGTTGGCTGTCTCATCTAACAAAGTGATACCACAGTCTTTAAATCAGGTATTGCTACGTTTAGTAGTGTGGGCAGGAGCCAAGTCCTGCTGGTCGGACTTTCGACTTGATAAAACAAAATGGACCCACACCAGCAGGTGACATGACTCCCCAAATATCATCACTGACTGCTTAAACTTCAAACTGGACTTAAAGTGACTTTGATGTCAGCGTTCTCGATTCGTACTCCAGACTCTAAGATCTTGCTCTCTGAATAAAGTTCAAAATGTATTCAGTACTTCTACAAGGCAGCCAGTATGGGGACTGCTTGTTAGACAACTGATATGGTCATAACACACTATGTTTCTAAAATCTTTTTTATTGGTTGTACGGGATGTTCATATTTCCTAGAAACTGGGTTTTCGTGTATTTTAGCTGCAAGCCAGCTTAACAAAAATGTCAAATAAATGGAAGAAATATTTCCTTTTGTGTAATGAGCTTATACAAGTTTCATTTTTGAAAGGAATTGTGGAAGAATACTTTTCTGATATTTTAAACTACTGAAAGGTGCCTGATACCTGCTTTAGTTCTTCTTTCTACCAGCAGCAAAAATATGTAAAATTATCCGCTTTCAACCTTTTTTCCTGCTCAACAGTGTAACAGCAGGAATAAAAATGGTAAAATTTCCTCCCAAAACACTCATACCTGTAAGATTTTAAATTTAGCACAATTACACCAATTTCACAATATGACGTAACCCACTGCAAGTGCAGTACAGCACAAGCTGTATCTTTAAAATCTTTTGCAGTGGGCTTGTTTTGTTGTCATTTGGTACAATGACAAATCCAACTGGAAAAGTCACTTCTAACAGTGACGTTCTGAAATAAAAATAAGCGAAAAGCAAGATCCAAAGAACCTGACAGGATCTGTTAAAGTGATTCCTATTTGTGTGCTCATCGTAGTGTTATTTCCACCTCTAGTTACAAGCACCAACTCAACAACATTTAATCTGCTAGGCAGTATGTCTGTTTTAAAACCAAAGTGTTGCATGATTAGAGCTTTTTTCCTTTCTACATCAAGGAGAGGGAAACAATCATAATGTACTGTCTTGGTGCAAACTCTCGGATAAAAGCATACAAATAGCGGGAGGGACTGTTGCCTGTTTCCAAAAGGACATGGAGAAACAAAAAAATGTGATGGACTGTTCATTTTGTGAAACAGAATCTTTTCCACAGTAGGTATATTTTAAATAATGCACTTACAGTTTACTTAGTGTAGTTAAAATCTCTGCTGGAAGTGAATGAAGTCAGCAGTTAGGGAAACAGTTCTTTTGATGTAGTTATTTGAGATGGTCTGACAACAACATTGGCGCAGTAATCGTGCTGAAATTACCTTCGGAGCAAATCCCAGAATCTGAAAGTTGTGTCAGAAAGAAAAGCAAGGCAGCAGAAGAATAAAAAATAAGGAGCAGATAACGTTGGAAAAGGAAAGAGTGTCGATTTTTGTCTTGTTGTTGTCAGTGTGGTAACATTTAATTGGTAGTAATCATCGTTTTGAAGGGCGAGGCAGCATATAAAATGCTGAAAGCAGGGAAATGTGTTGATCTTTAAATGTAAACAAATGCCAACTTGCTTGCTCCGTCAGTTTTTTTCCCTCCTGTCTCAAACTACACAGACCTCGACAGTCTTTTACTAAACCTTTCCAAACATGCTTTTTTTTCCTATGTGGACATTAAAATTCCTCTCACCCTTTCAGATCATTTGAAAAATTCCTGCTGCTGTGGAACATTTAGTATACTTCACAGGAGAGTCTGTATAAATGAGCGATCAGCAGGAAACATTGTATCCGAGCAAGGTTTTGGCCTCCATCCAACTGTTGTGTTTCTTTTTTTCTCTGTGCTGCTGCAGGCACTGCTACTTTCCTCTGCACCGTGATGGGCACTTGGTGCTCCAAGGGGCCGGACCTCAGCAACTGCACCTCCCACTGGGTGACTCAGGTGGCACAAAAGGTAAAACTGAGAGCTTGTCCATTACAAAACGTAGCAGCGATCAAACACAGAAATCAAACATCTACACTGTGTGCAATGCATGACCCCTTTCCTTGCTTGGTTTATTTTCTGAACAGGTCAAGTGTACCCATCATTGAAACACTTCCTTTTTTATTTTTTTGGAAGGTGAGCCAAAGTCATGTGGCAGCAAAAAGAAATGCTCTCTCCTGCTCTGAAAAAAAAGAGTCAGGCATGAATGGCAAGAGCTGCAGTGTGCTACCGAGAATCAAAGAACCAGGGTCTCTTTCGTCAGTGCTTTTGTTCTTTGATGTTTTGCAGGTAGAGCTGTAGATGTGCAGATAAGACCTTCAGTAGCCTGAATTCACCATAATGAAACGGGAACACACTGCATTCTGAGAGGGAGATTATTGTTCTCTGTTAGAAAAAGCAGAAATGAATGCAGCAGGTTCAGACAGGGCGTCTGGGTGGGGGGAAGTATTGTGGATGCATTTATAGAGCTGTGCCCTGATTTTAAGTTCTTTATGTGAAAGAAACACAATTTAGTATAATTTAAAAAATGTGATGCACAGCAAATCACCATGGAGACTTTTTGCACTACTTCAGCATTTTTTTTGCAAATTATTCCGTATTCTTTAAAAATGTAATCGGCAAGGAACAAATACAGTAGAACGAATAAGCAGATATACACATAAATACAAGTTTTAGCCAACTTAGTAAACTGTGTTTATATAGAACTGCAGGTACACAAATGGAAGAAACCTGGCATCATTACAATCATTCTCTTATTAGTTATTACTGGAGATACATCAATCAGATCTAATGGCTAGTTTCTAGTCTCAGATTTTTGTAAATTTTGTATCTGCAGATACTAATTTTAACCCATGATGATTATTCCTTTGAAGCTATAATATCAGAAGATATAAGAAAAGCATTAAATACAATTATTTCCAGCCTTTCAGCCAGGAGCAAAAGACAAATTGATTAGTGATTTCCCATTTTAAACTAACTTTACTATCTTCTATTATCATTTAGCACATTTAGCATGATGTGTGTTAGTAAGTAAGTAAAATTGATTTATATAGCGCCTTTCATTGACCAGAGTCACAAAGCGCTTTACAATTAAAAGCAAACACAGAAAAACAGTAGAAGAAAACAACAGTAATATAAAACACAAAGGCTATGTGGGGTGGGGCGAGAACGCCTGCCTAAACAAGTGTGACTTATTTTTTTGTTAACAAAAAAAGTACAGAAACAGCTGTCTCCAGATGAAATCCATTGACTGTCCTCCAATAGGCCTAGTCTATATTAGGAAAAGTCTTGATATGCAATAATATTGGCAAATGTTGCAGTAACAATATGACTTATGATACATAGACAAATAAATAGCATAATTGTCTTTCCGCTTAGGATCCATAGCAAATATAAACCCTACATATTGAATAGTCTATCTGGTTATAGGATTAAAGTTGAATCTGAAATCCATCTTCTCTTTCCCAACATCATGGGTTTATTGAAAAAGTTGTTTCTTAAAGATCTTAGTTATAAGTTCTTAATGACTCCAACACATCCTCTTTTTATGCTGCATTGAATGACAAGTGCCGGTGTTAGTTATGTTACAGGCATAGATGTTCTGTAGTCCATGTCATTTTTTGTGATTTCAAGTAGAACATGTTGCATAATTGACAGAGGTTGAAGGCTCAGAAGGATAAAACAGAGCAATTTTGTTCTGCTGTGTTCTGCTGAAAGTGTTGCTCTCTTCTGTTATCTCAAAGCCTGAATGAATAGCGTACTTATGATATTTTTTGGGGTAAAGTAAGACTTTTTAAATAGCTTCTTAAATGTATGCGCGTCCTTCAACTTCATTTTCAAACACCTCACTGATGTTGACAATAGCTAACTTTGAGCCTTTATCCCTAAAATACAGCATTTACACTGAAGTGATCTGTAGTTACCAGAACATGATAGCCCTTAGGTGTGCTGCATTTACTGATCAGAAAAATAACAGAATATCATATTTCAAAAACGCTCTTCTATTTATATATATATATATGTGTGTGTGTGTGTATATATATGTATGAAGCAATCAAAATGTGGCTACGTGATTTATCATTGAAAAGAAAAATCCATATTTGGATTCAGCTGCTAATGTTGATGGGTTTAAATCTATTATAGTCCTGACTTCTAACTTTTTGCTAGCATATTTTTTATACAGCCTTATCACCTTCCTTATAGCTTTAAATTAAAGCTCAGAAGCAGAAAGACTGAATGAAAATATGCTTCCTGTGTCTGTACATGTATTGCTTCCTCCTGCACCAATTGATTCACCACTCACTAAAGAACAATCCCACCATGGGAATTAGTATAGATCTGGTCAGCGTATGTAGTACGATGGTGAGTCACTGCAGAGCGGAGATTGGGTCTAATAATAAATACTATATTACACTAATCACAGAACACAGTTTATAATTGTTATGCTGGTGTACGTCTCTGTACTCCTCTAATGCTTGCGGGTGACTAAAACCTATTTTTCTGTAAATGAGCCGTGTTGCTGTGGATTAGGACACTGCGATGTATGTGGCATAAATTATTCAGGTCGTCGTTATATAACCATCATCCCAGGCCTTCATCACCCACATTTCCTTCACTCCCCCCTTGTTTCCCCTCCCTTGTCTGCTGTTTTTAGATCCGAAGCGGCGAAAGTGCGGCTAATTTAGCCAACGAGCTGGCTAGGCACACGCAGGGCCCCGTGTTCGCTGGGGACGTCAGCTCCTCTGTGCGATTGATGGAGCAGCTGGTGGACATCCTGGACGCCCAGCTGCAGGAGCTCCGGCCCAATGAGAAGGACTCCGCCGGACGCAGCTTCAACAAGGTCTGTCCTGTTCTAACCTCACATTACACTTTATTCCCTAATTTGCCCCTCACTCGGAGTCAGCATTACCCAAGTCATTCATTAGCAGGATGCTTACGGATGACACGCAGACAAGCCCGTGCACTCTCTCACACACACACACATATCACACTCAATTTTAGGTGAATGACGCTAAGGGGCCTGGCCTCTGCCCTGAGGGGGGACCTCATTCCTTTACAGCTCCTGGGTAATTATGGGCTTTTGGGAAAAACAAGCTCACCTGGCAGTTCCACCTTATTCGCGCTAATGGCTACGAGCCCCTCTCGGAAACAGAGAGAATAACTCTTCATTGCTGACAAGTGCAGGACTGCTGTCCTTCGGCGCCTCCATGGACGCCTATTGAAAAGAGACGTACCACGTAGAAATGAGTGACAGGTTGAAAAATTGCATTATTATTCAAACTCTGCAAACAGTAGTATGTTGGTAAACCATGGGAGTTTTGTGTGAAAAAGACAACCACAGGTTGTATCCATATGTTCAGACAGCAACATAACTATCACTGAGATTAGAAACAGCTAGTCTGTTCATAAAGGGGAGTTTTTTATGAAGGTTTCCTGCAGTGCTGCTTTGAAATGTCACAAAAAGGGCACGGAGTAACTGAAAACTTCAGGGATTTGACCTCTCTGCAGTGATGTGAAGGTGTACTCAGTGACATTGATGTTCTTTGTTATTACAGCTGCAGATGTACACCAGAGTTTTCTGTCCTCACTGCCTGATATGAAGTTACCCCTGAAGCAGGCTATTTCCCCTTGGGAATTCAGTTCTGTTTAGCTTGTCTCGACTTTTAAAAAATTAGCTCCTTGTAAGCACCTTTTCCTGCACATGTGCACAATTAATTATGTGTGATAGTTTTAGAAAAGGGTACAGACATCTGTTAAAATCCCAAGTTTTTCTGCGTAAAAAAAATATATTTTATGGAAAAAAATGTGACACATCATGTGCAATGCAAATATAAAAGAAAAAATTAAAAAGCACTTTCGAAATTAAAAAAAGGCTCAATGATCCATTACCTCTTGACTTGACAATATTTGGCTACTCTTCACAACCCTCTTGAGGCTAAATTTTCATTCAGATTATTAGTGTAACACTATGTTCAGGCCATCCCCAAACTGTTACCTTTGGTAGATGTTTTGGCTCAGACTGACTGGTATTTGTAATCATTTATGGTTCCATCCATCTTCACAAAAGTTTTATTGAAAATGTAACCCCACATCCCAAACTTGAATCTTGCTATATTAATTCTCCCAAAAGGGTTTGGGAGATATAGTCAGGTGATTTTATTGGTTTATTTAGAAAAGGCTTCTGTGTGGAAATTCAAATTTTTTGTTCAGTAGATAAATGAAAAATGTGGGAAATGGTGTTCTCACATACAACAAAATTAAGGCTTAGCTCAAATTCCTCCTTTAGTGTTGCTGGGAGCCTCTTGTCAGCCTGCAAGACCAGTTTCTGTCGTCTTTCACATCATTTTGGAGAAACATCCATTATTTTGAAACACCCCTGTTCTTTATTTTCTTCAGGTAAAGACCAGTGTCCTCCTCATTGAACAATTAAGAGTGTTGTGCATATGAGCAAATGACAGGAAGTCCCTTTCGGGGGTAATTGATCTACCATTTAGGGATGTCAAAGTCACTTGAATTATGTAAGGTGTGTGCTGAAGAAGACTAGACTCAGAAACTGAGTCAAATAGGGCATCAACCAAGCATTAGTTAAAAGGGGAATACAAATTCATAGCCAGATTTTGCAGCATTTTTTTATCTGTTATATTTTCTTCCCTAATAATTTTGTTAGCTTTTTGGTTGAATTCTGTATAATTTATGTCACATGAACACGTGTACATTTTTGAGATCTTGTACATACTTGGTCAATAAACCCTACCTTAATCACGAAATCAGTTTTTTATGGAAGAGCAACAATACAGAAAAAAAAGATTTCTTGAGAACACACATTACTCAGAACAGTGACTTACAAATCCACATTTTGCTTCACTCCTCTGCTGTTTCCTTTTCTGAATTTTGCTGTTTTTTTTATCTGATTGTGTTTTGCACCTCAAAGATGCTCCAACTATGGACGCTGTATTTAATTTAAGGCCACATCCACACTAAGCCGGGTAATGCCTTAAACGTATAATTATTTAGTCTACACCCCCCTATCGTCCACACTAACCCGGCGTCGTTTAAAGTCTGTTGCCGGATAACTAATCTGCAAATGTATTGCTATGTAAATACAAACACAAGATAAGTATAGCCAGTTTTTGGAGTTGGCTTGTTGATTTGCATGCTCTGCAAATAGACAAAAGAGGAAAATAACGTACAATTGAACAGCTATGTGCGTTGATTTTGGAAATGTCATACATTTTCTTCCAGGGCGATGAAACCACTAAACCATTGTGTGCTTCTTTAGGTTCCATGCAGCCCCTTTCCTGCAAACTAACAACTAAAATTAAAGTGACAATCTGCAGAAGTTTTGTGCATATCCTTATGTGCTTTGGATGCAGTGGCCTGGATAAATTGCCTCTGTGTTGCAGCAAAAGCAGTGTTTGAGTTTCTAGGGTGTGACTCACCTTTAATGACAAAGCCACTTACTTAATGCTTAGAGATTAACACAGGGTTATAAAAATAACTAGCACTTAATTGTTTTCTCCGTCACATGGAATACAAAGGACATTATCCCCGGATTGTTTATCCTCTCTGTGTATTTCGATGTATCACTAATGGGGAGCAACAGACTCTAGTCTCAGCACTTATTCCTTCCCACTGTCTGTGTGTTTCTTATCTCTTCCCTTCACACGTATGTAATCCATATTCATAGCGAGGATTTACCCCTTAACTTCCCCCGGGAAGCTTTTAGATCTGTCTCATTATTTTAAGGTGATAGTTCACAGACCTGTGGCTCTCCTTCTTTTCATTAATACTGTAATTGATAGTAAGTTGCATGGTTTAACGCCTACTTTTCTCTCACCACCTTCTCTCCTTCTCTTTCTTTACAATCTGTCTCTTACGCTTGATCCTCTTGTTGTGCGGAAAAGCTTCAAAAAAGAGAGAAGACATGCCGAGCGTACATGAAGGTATAACTGCCAGGCTTTTTTCTTCTTTTCTTTTCTTTTTCCCACATTGCCGTTTCTACCCCCGGCCCCTGACGTCTGACTCTCTGCATGCGCCTTTATCTTTGGTTGTCTCTGTGCCAGGTGACCCAGCTTGTGCGAAAATACAGGGGCTCTGTCTCTGCTCTCCTGTCACTTTCTACGTTTTAGGATGTCCCTGTCAATATCATTTCGTTTATGTCTCATTCTCCCTCCTTAATGTCCAATCACTTATATGTCTTTGTCTCATTTTTTCCCTCCACCCCCCTCACAGTTTTCTCCCTCTCCATCAATCTTATTAGCTCTTTGCATGTTCTGTGAATAATTGCCTTCCCACGGTTGTAATTGCATCTCCCTGTCAGACAGAAGTGTGATCAAAGGCCCTCTGTGCTCAATTGTCACTTGCTTACATGGTAAAATCTCTACTCTCCCTTGTCCCCACAGCAAGAAAAAAAAAACTTTTCTCCCACTGTGATTGTGTTTTATCTGAGGGATTAATTTCTGAGCCCATTACTTTGTTTGTACTTTGCTCCGATTTCTTCCTTCTCCTCTGCTGCGTTGGAGTTTATTTTCTCAGGTGGACTCGGCAGAACGATAAGGGCATGGTAAACTCAGGGGAGAAGATGCCATGCAGAATAAAACAAATTATTATGTTATGGTTTACTTGGGGACTATTTCGTTTTTTTTTGTTTGTTTTTTGCTTGATATCTCGTTTTACAGAGGGAGAAATGTCATGCATTTTTCTGCCACTCATTTGGTAATGTTTTAGCCACACTGGCAGCCTAACTAAAGGTCCCGTTGGTCCTCTGGTCATCAACTCAACATCTGCTGAATGAATTAACAAAATGCAGAGTACATATATTTATAACACCCAGAGGCTGCTTGGTGGCTTTTCTTTTTTTCGTCCTATGTTTTGCATCCCACTCTTTTTATAGCACAACTTTATAAGGCTTGAACCAACGAGGAGATATTTGCAACGTCATATTAATGAGAGAATCCATCCTTGCAGGCTTCAAATTGTGCTTTAGTTGCCAAAGCACGGAGGGTTCAGCCAGACTGTGTTCATGCACCGGCAGTAGCGAGGGAGGTTTAGAAGCATCAACGATGTTAGCTTAGCAGCTTGTAGCATCAATTCTAGCATAACTGGAGAGTATTTTGGAGAGCAAATACTGCCTGTGAAGGCTTTTCATCTCGGAAAACATATAATTTGCTCTCCTTCCAGCTGGAGGGACCAACTGTTCTGCTATTAATGGTTTGCTCATCTGATAGGTTGGTCTTGAAGAGACCAGTAGCACAACCAGCAAATAGGCCACAGAGCTTTGCAAAAGTATTCACACCGTATTGAATTATTTCATATTTCCTTTATTTTTTCTGTTACAACATACAGTCAGACTTATTTGGGAAGTGTGAGGAAACTTTTAAAACTGTGTTATGCATTTATATTTATCCCCCTTAGCTCTGTAATTACCAAAATATCCTGTCCAACATTAGGTTCAAATCATCATCATAAAATGGAAAGAATATGGTACTGCTGCAGACCTGTCAGAATATGGTTATCCACCTTACTGGGCAGGTCAGAAGAGGAGAGCATTAACCAGAGAAGCAGCTAAGAGATCCATTGTAAACGCAGATTTCCTATGGTTAGATTGGATAATCTGTTGACAGGACAGCTCTGGCCTTCATGAAAAAGTGACAAGAAGTGTTGAAAGACTCTCATAAGAAATCCCATTTGCTGATTAAAGCAAGCCATTTAGTGGCTATAACAAACATTTGGAAGAATGATCCCTAGTGAGATGAAACCAAGATTAAAACTTTTCACCTACATGCAAAAGACTAATAAAAATGCCTGTTACGCTACAACACCACCATGCTGGGGGATGTGAACACAGAGACATCCTAAAAGAAAACACGACTCTCCAGCTAGACAGCAACCCTAAGCAAACAGCCACAGCTACAGTAAGGTTTAGAACAAAGAATAATTTCACACCAAACTTCAGATTTTCATTTTTAAAATAGTTGAAACTATTTCCTTTTACTTCCCAAATTTGCACTACTTATTGTTCTGTCAATCCCAAAAAATACATTGAAGCTTCTGATTGCAATATAAGACATTGTGAAAAAGTTCTCTAGGTACGAATATGTACCCTTATTTCACACAAATGAAATTTCTAAGCTGTGTAATTCCTGGTATCAGATTTTAGTGAGTCAATACAGCTTCTGCTTGTAATCTGCACCTTCCTGTTAAGTGAATGCTAAATTAAATATAAATGTTACCAGTTTCTCTTTGCATTGCAACAAGTTATTTCCACATTACTTTTACAATGAACTAAAGATCCCTTTTTATATTTGAGTCGATTTTTTGTTGCAGAGATACAGATGAGTCATAGCATATCTACAAAGATAACGCATCTTAACTTAAAAGTAAATAGACTCAAAAAGCTTCTGCTCCGTTGAAGAGTTGTAAGGCACCTAGAATGTTGACTGTCCTGTTCAATAAGCTCTCACCATATGTCTCCCTAAAGGCTCTCCTGGCTGAACCCCTGTGATTTGTAAGCTGACCTCCAACCCATGTGAGATTTAAAGAGCATTTGGTCAGAAGACAGGTTCTCTCTACGCTAACATAAATTAGAGACAGACATCTTTTTTCCTCCTTTTTTGGTTTAACTCAGGGTGGAAGAAGACCTTTTAGTGTCTGTAATGCTCTCTTACATGCACATCAAGCACACAAAGTAGCAATCTTTCCGCTGCCTGCAACGTCAGGGCCGTAAAGATTGATTTTTTTTTTTTATGCTCAAACTCACAGATATTAAGGAGCACTAACAGGTTGATGTATGGAAACAGTCATCATTCTTGTGGTTAACAGGAGCTTTGTGGTTAAATGTTGCGGTTGATCAAATTTCAGCATGGCCTTGAGTCCAACTTCGTTTTTAGTCCAGGCATATAGAGGACCCTGTCATTGGTCAATTAGTAGTTTGGAAAATCACAGCCATGTCTAATTGGTGCTGTGAACAGGGTCCTGTTGTGGTTAATTACCATTATTGAGGTAGCTCTTGCTGGGGGTAATGACACCTATGGTTAAATTGTCACTCTGAATTATCACAGTTTAAAAAAGTAGCTCTGGAACGCTATGCATACGTTTGTTTTTTTCCTGGTTGATTTCGCAAAGCTTTTCATGTTGTTTCTTAATTTTTGCCCATTCTGAGTCATGAACTCAGCCATCCAGTGTCAAAGGAAACCCTTGTTTTATTGATATATGATACTTGTGTAAGGTTTGCTGGAATGTTTTGCTTACTTAGGGCTTATCAGAAAGCAGGAAATTAAAGGATTGAAACTGAAAACAAGCAAACCCTATATCCCTTTGCCCCCGTTTTGACTACTACTCTGGATGAGGATTTGATGATAATGCCCCCTTTTCCCCAGGAAATCAGCATCAGCAGATTTTGTTATCCAAACAAGAATATTGTTCTTAAGGAAAGCTGGAATTCAGAACGTTAAAGGGAGCTTCAACAATTAAAGCGTATTCGCTTTTTATAAACAATACCTATAATTTTTTTACCATCATTATTATTTTAGTTGTCCTTGAGAACCCCTTTTGTTTTCTGTTGGACAAGATCTTGATGTTACACTTCCGTTTTTTGTGTGTGTTTCTTTTATCACTGTGACTGTTGCTCATTCATCTTTGCTTTCAGCATTTGCTTCCCTGCTTCTCGGTGCTTTGCCGTGAAACTCGAGTTGTGACAGGAAAGTGAGGAACGGTAAACTGACATTTTTCTCTCGTCTCCATGGATGCAGGCAATTGTGGACACCGTTGACAACCTCCTGAGGCAGGAAGCACTAAAATCCTGGAAGGACATGAATTCCACGGAACAAACACACGCCGCCACCATGCTCCTAGATACGCTGGAGGAAGGGGCGTTTGTGCTGGCAGAAAACCTGATCGAGCCGGCAATCGTGAAAGTGCCTGCAGAGAATATTGGTGAGTCCATTGACGACAGAGGTGTGGTGCCTTGCAAAATGATTTTAAGCCCCTTAACTTTTTAATATTTTGATATGTTTCAACAACAAATTTCAAGGTAATGTTTTTGTATTTTATGTGATAGACACGTGCAAAGTAACATAATCAGAAAAAGAAAGTAAATATACAGTGTACAAAAGCTTTTACGAAAAGCTAAATTAAATCTGTTTTGTAGATTTGAACTACACACCCTAGATTTAACACTTTGTAGAACCATGTTTTGCAGTCAATACAACTAAAAGTCTTTTAAGGTCCGTCTTTACCAGCTTTGTACATCAGGACATTTTTATCACATTATTCTTTGCAAAAATCGTTCAAGTTCGGATTGGATGGATGGTGTCAATGTTCAGCAATTTTTCGAATTTCAGCATAGATTTTCTTTGAGATTAAGGTCTGGATGGATTTACTCATAATAGATTATTTCAATAATGCTCTGACTTTGTGCCTAATGTCGCCCAACTGGAGGACGACATCTATCTCAGAAGTTTTTAAAGCCTCTAAACACTAGGCAAGGAAATTTAATGTATAGTATTATCTGATCACCATTTTATTTGACTGATCATTTCTAACACTTGAAAATACTTGGATCTCACGTATTCCATTGTAGTTCCAGTTCTTCCAGGCCCCTGTTATTAAGGGATATCAAGACTTTAGCTAATCGCTGTGAAAGCACATGCCTGTCTCAGTTTGTGCTTCTGATGTATTGTTTTTTTTTTCATTGATTGGGTTCACATGGATTATCATTTTTTTATTTACTAATAGGCTGCTTTTGGGGTTAGGGTCTCATTGGGATATCTGTTTAAAAATGGTCACATCACATCTTGCAGAATTTACCATATCAGACTTGACGTAACAGGGGAAAAAAAGAGGTTCATTAGTGAAGCAGTCTCATTCATTTTGGTCTTTTTCTAACGTGTGAACTGTCATGTTTCTGCTCGTAGCTCTTTGTTGCTATGGTAATGGTTCCTCACTCAGCCCGTCATTTTTTTGTCTTATGTTTCATTGGTTCTTAATATTTCTTTGTGAAGTCACCTCATTTGAACGCATGCTGCAAGATGAACTGTCCAGACCTCTTGGGGGGAGAAACAAAAGAAACCAATTGAATGGCACCACTCTATTCAGACAGCTTCTCTATCGGCTTTCTCTGAGCGTTTCCCATTAAGGGTTAGTTAGCTGCGCTGATAACGACGAGTTCTGTCTTTACCAAAAGCACTGATTAATACATTTGTGTAGTATGCTGTATATTGACTATTTAATCACTGCGTTCTGGCTTTCCTCATCAAGCTGTTGAACTCTCGCTTATCTGTAGCAATGAAGATAATATTTCATTGGGCCAGCAAAGATACACCCATGAGGAGAACAGAGAATACTTTACCTGACATCCTCGCAAAGGCAAAAGAAGCAGATTTTTTTTTTATCTACCTAATTATCTGTTTTCGAAGGCCAGATTTGTTCTCCAGGTAAAAACTAAGCACATGATGAAAAAAGAAAAAGGAAAGAAAGATGAAGTGGAAGGTTGACCCAAACCATAGAACAGTTCTTCATCTTTGTCTGTCAGAAACCGCCTATCTGCTGAAGTGTGGCTGTTGGTGATGGAAAGGGGGCAGATACATGTATCCCTCTGACCCTTTAGTAATTTCACACATCAAAGCG
Source organism: Apricaphanius iberus (assembly GCA_028564705.1). Classification (NCBI taxonomy): domain Eukaryota; kingdom Metazoa; phylum Chordata; class Actinopteri; order Cyprinodontiformes; family Aphaniidae; genus Apricaphanius; species Apricaphanius iberus. The sequence continues at coordinate 544,005 of JAPXFQ010002614.1, forward strand.
AGCACCACCCTGCAGCTGGCATGCCGGAGAGCAAGGGTGGGGGTGGGGGGAGTTGCAGGAATTTGGAGGATTTTCAGAGATTTGCTCATCCAGCCCTGAGTTATCTGAGCCCACGGGGGAAAGAAAAAGTAAAAGTAAAAGCACAATGATATGTTTGATCCTATGAATATTTGACATTCATGCTGCAGCAGCCTGTGTGCGCTGGCGTTTACTCATCCTCCACCGCAGCCCTTGTCGTTATTTTTTTCTTCCCTTTGCTCTTTCCTCTGAGGTTTTCACAATGCCAGGAAACAGCTCAGTGACATGGGTTTTTTAAGTAAATGACACCCTACGGGATTTTGCCAAAAAGGCTCAACTCTGTTACTGTTACAATGAATGCCGAGTCTTTTGCAGATGCACCGCTGGGCCTTGATGGTAGAACTCTATTGAACACAGCAAAGCTTTTAAAATGTCGTCCATGAGTTATGCATCTCCCTGGTTTTTTGCTAACCTCCTCCTTTTTACTTTGTTTCGTCTCTTAGTGTTGGATGTGTATGTAATAAGCACCGACGGCCACGTGCAAGACTTTAAGTTTCCACAGACAAGCAAGAGTGGAGCTACTCTTCAGCTTTCCTCCAACACTGTGAAAGTCAACAGCAAAAATGGTAAGAAAATGAAAATCTGGGAAAAAGCATTCTGGCTAATTGTATAAATTTAGCATTTTCTTCCTCCAGTTACTGTGACTGGTTCGCATCTTCAACCCAATTTAACACTTATGGGATCAGCTTGGAAGTGTTGCTTGTTAAAGAGTGCCCAGCATCAACCTCATTGGCTGATGGGAAACAATCGTTTGAGGAATTGCATTCCATCCCACACCATGGGGTGACATTGCTAGCCCTGGAGAGCCAGGGCTATTGTGGTTGTAAACTACTAACTACTACCAATGCCTGTAAATTAAATGAAAATTTGAGTTACCAATATGTATTTTTTTCTTCAAACTATTATCACCCAATCCAATAGACAATCCCAAACCCCAGCTGTTTATTTCAAGCTTCCAACTGTTCCAACAAAGACATAATCAATCAAACACAAATTTCCTTAAAGGTTTCTTACAAGTTTACTTTGACCTCTTCAAACCAAGATCTAATCACTCACAAATTGACCTTCAAATCAAACGTCTTTTCCAAAAGTTTTCTTACCTAATTTTAATTTTCTGTATTTGTCCTGAAATCCACACCTGTATCAACATGTATACATTAGAAAATATTTGAATAAGCACTTAGAAAGTTAAATAAAAATCTTCAAACTTGAAGGTAGAAAGGAAAGTTTTATTAATTTGGTCAGTAAAAGAGAATTAGAATTATACATAGCGTGATAAAATTAATAGAATACTACAGAACTTTAAAATTATTTTCAATAAAAAGTAATACTTATAGAAAATAATAGAAAAAATATATAGATATAATAGACATATGTTGAGATCTATCTTGTTTTCTTTTAGTTTTGCCTCTTACATCTCCAGATTGTTGGTGAGTTTGGCTCAAAACTCTGAGAATTTACCTTATAGGTATATCCTGTATAATAATTTGATTTAGCCATGAGCAGCAGGCATGTATGATATAAAACATTCTGTTGGAATAAAAAGATCATTTTTATTTCGAGACTTACAAACATTTTTTTTTTACCAGTGGTGCTAATATAAGTGCACACAGAGTCCTGTTATTCCAAAGAATTAAACCTTGATTGTTATTTAAAATAAATCCTGTATTTTGCATCATCACATTAACTAAATGCATTGTTGGGATTTCTGCATGCTACCAAATTTTTTTTAATTGTCTGTTGCAGGTGTGGCCAAGCTGGTGTTTGTGCTCTACAAGCACCTGGGTCAGTTCCTCAGCACAGAGAACGCCACGCTGAGGGGAATGGGGGATCTGAACAAAAACAATCTCTCCCTCACTGTCAACTCCCACATCCTGTCAGCCTCCATCACAAAGGAGTCCAGCCGTGTGTTTGTGGCCGACCCGGTGGTCTTCACTCTGGAGCACCTGGATGTAAGTGTCCTCCTGTGATCTGACCGGATCACCTATTAGGGCTAAACTGTGATGAAAACTGAAGTTATGCCACTGTACTTTATAAAAAGGGACATTGAGGAGGTTATTGTAGGGCCAAATTGTCCCATACTGTACCAACATACCATAGTTGAGATGGGAAAGTATCCATTATTTTAAAATTAAGGTTATTACACGTTTAGAACAAACTATATTTGTAGCAACCAAGCATGTAATAATAGCCAATAGCATAATCACTTTGGTAATTTTAAATGTAATAAAACTAGTAATGGAATAACTTGCCAATAATGTAATAAAGTTTTTGAGAAAACAATCTAATAACTGGATAGTGCACTTATGAATGAATATGAAGACTGCAGCATCCTTTGTTACCTATTCTGATCATCCAAATGCACATAACTGTGAGATAAACCTTTATTTTCCAAGAAATGTTTTCTTGTTTCGCTGCCATTGTTGGTTGAAGTTTTTTTGTTGTTGTTTTTTTTATTATTATTCTATTCCAATGACATAACTTACTATGTTACTGGCAAGATTTATCAGGTTTTATATATTTAGGAATGTCATATAAATGCTTTAAGACTATTCACAGGTATTATGTTGTCTTCAGTCAACATGGTATTGGTTTCTTGTCTTTTCACCATAATTCACATTGTGACAGACTTTAATATATTAAATCTGAAAAAATGCATTAACCCCTCTCCCATCCCCGTCCCCTAAATAAGATCCGGTGTGGTCTTTAAAAATCGTATTTTTATTTATTTTATATTTTTTTCAACAATTATTTATTGGTTTTCAAACACAAAGACACTGATGGTTATAACAGGATTATTCCTTCGCAAAATTAAATTGGCAACAGGGGCTAATAACACGTGTATGTACAAATACAAAATCATATACATACACACACTAACATGCAAGCACACATGCTTGAACAGACTCTCACACACATACACATACCCGTAAGTGCGATACCAACTCTTGTTATCCAACTTTTCACACACATAAATATGTAGAATGCTGGTCCCAGAGTTGAGTCCCCAAGGAATAAAAAAGGAATAACCTCAGAAAATAAATACAGCCTGTGCCTATCTTATTTTAAAATAAAATCTACCTGTTGTAAATTTAATCTCTCACCATAAGTATTGCTGATTTTTGCTAACAGCATCATGAAGACTAATACCAGACCAGGTCAGGATGAAAGTTTTGGTGCTTTTAAATGCAGGGTTAGGTTATAAAACCATATCCCAGAAAAAGAAATGGGCAAGTATACAGTATATGTGCAAATTCCCCCAAGATAGAGAACCGTTGTAGAGGCGGCATCATGCTGTAGGATTTATTATTTTTATTTTATTTTTTTAGCAAATACAGGGTTAAGGTAAAAGACTTGAGACTGAAGCATATGTTCACCTTCCAGCTGGTGTAGCAACTCAAAATGGGTAGCCAGTTCTACATTTGATTGGTTAAGATCATAACATAATCATGTATGAGAAGGGGCCTGTTAAAGTCCAGACCTAAATCCAACTGAGACTCCATGGCAATGCTGGTAAATACTTCTGCAAGGCAATGAACATGTATACACATATAGAGTTTATTCAGTTATTTTCTGATTTAGGGTCTTTTGTGTGCTTCTTGTTTTGCAGAAAGAGCATTATTACAACCCTAACTGCTCCTTCTGGAATTACTCTGAGCGAAGCATGATGGGATACTGGTCCACTCAGGGCTGCAAGCTGCTGGAAACCAATAAGAGCCACACCACTTGCTCCTGTAGTCACTTGACCAACTTCGCCATCCTCATGGCTCATCGGGGAAATGTGGTAAGTGGCCCCTACCTCGCTGTTCTCGCCTGCTATTTTTCTTTCTCAATTAGTCCTTCTGTCTCCCGTCCTGCTGAATGATTTGTGCACACGTGGCAAGTGCAAGAGTGGCGTCTCAGCGGCGATAATTAGATTAGAGCGGAGTAGAAGGTGACGGTATAAGCAGAAGGGGTGGAGGAAAGGGAGAGCGGGATGTCCTTTTAAAAGAGCGAAAATGTGGATCAGGATAGGAAGTAGCACAGCATTATCAGATGTAATTATGTTTCACCTGTGGTCCATGTCTAATATGTATTCTCCATGCTTGCGTACCCAAGTATCACGGGAAACAGCACAACCTCAGGTTTTACTTACATTCGCCACCCTTCTTGAAGTGGTCCAGAATTCATTCTGTCACAAAATGCAATTACAATCCAATTACATGAAAAACAGCATGTGTAGCAGAGACCTAGCCAGTAATAAATGTACAGGATAAGTATGTGGTTTGTTTAATAGTACGTTCCAACTCCTGAACTTGGTGCCTCTCATCTGTCTTAACCTCAACCTTAACCACATCTTGAAATCAGAGCTCAGAGGCTGGGCTCAGCCTCACACCAGTCCCCCTACATGTCACCTCAACAGTAACTCCTGACCTCAATGTAATTACAAATATCACAGAAGGAATTGCCTCACTTTCAGGCCACCATGAGTTTGAGTGATATTTCTTATGGCCAGGGCTGCTTTTCTATTTTTTTGTTCTTATTCCCAGTTTGGCCCTATTACCTACTTGGCTGTACATCTTCTGAAACGCCACACACAGCCGCTGCTCTTTGAGGCCTCTTTCTGCAATGAGCGTGGCATAAAAAAAGGATGACGGATGGCATTCAGTCCGTTTGCCAAATGACGTCAGGCCCGATCGAGTTAAATTAGGCCCTTGCAGTTTGTCAAGCCTGTCTCTCGTTGATCGGTCAAACGGCCAAATGAGCACTGAAACATGTCTGGCTCTGATGTCCAGTTGAACTTACAGCGCTGAAAATTCCTGTATATGTATCGGTTTCTGCCGTTTGAATGAAAAGGGAAAAAAGCTTTAAAGGTTTAAAAAAAACATTAACATCAAAATCACCCTGATGTAAAAAGGATAGAAACAAGCATAGTCATATTGAAACAGTGTAAAGATCTGTAAAAGGCACTCAAATGTGTTAATTTTTCGTTCCAGCAGCATTCTCTCTCTTTCTCTAAAAATGTACAAACATCCAAGATTTAATTTTAGTGTGTTTATTGATTCTGAGAAGATATTCCATTGTAAGAAATAATATTCACCAGTGCCACAATTATTGGCACCCCCTGCTGTTAATACTTTGCACATCCCACGTTACGACGAGCAGCACATTCCCTATGAATTTTCACAAGCTTGGAGCACAGTGATAGAGGAATCTTTGCATGATATCTCTCATTAACTCTGAGTCCTGGGTCCTCCTTTATACATTCTATACTTCACCATACGGTTTTTTAATAGGATTAAGGTCTGGGGACTGGGATGCCAATTAAAAGGTGGATTGGTTGATGTCTTGTGAGCCCTTTCTGAGCTGATTTGGACATCTGTTTTAGATCATTTTCTTTTTGAAAGACCCTACAATGACCCATTTTGAGTTTGCTGGAAGAATCCACTGGATACTTATTTAAAACTAAGTTTCTGCAGTCTCCAAAACATTAAGAAGTTCTAAATTTATTTTTTTGTATCCTTTGGCTTCAAAAGGTTTTGATTGAGCCCACATTTCCTAAAGGAGGCTATCAATCTCCTGTAGCTTGGTGTTGAATTAGTAATTATTGCCTTTTCTTTTTACTTTTTTTTATTCTTTTTAGAAATAATTTTTTATCATTTAATATTTTTGTACAAAATATCAAATTCATTACTGTAGCACAGTTGGAAGGAATTTAAAGCCAGATATTCGCCTTTCTTGTTTGCCCCTGAAATAATTACTTTCTCAGACAACTGTAAAGTTTCTTAAGCAAAATAAAGTCAGTGTTGTTTTTGCTATTTTCAACTATCTATTTTTTTATTTAATATAAATAAACATAATATTTGGCTTGAAGTTTGATTAAGTTTATCTGAGCAGGTTTCTATTTTTCTTGAAAGCATTTCTCTTCCTACGATAATCAATACCCCTTTCTGTTATTAAAAAATAATGTTCTCTAGGCTTTCCAATTTTTAAAGTAATCAAAATGGATCCCTTTGTCATTTTATATGTATAGTATGGGGAAACAGGAAGTTAGGTTTTATGCTTTGAACAGCAACCAACCCTCTGATCAGCTGAAAATAGATATACTGACTTTTTAGGGGTGGCAGTTTGCCAGGTTTTCTTTGCTCTCTAAACAAATGAACTCAAATAAAAGGTAGATTTTCCGCATTGGAATATGTTGCTGCAGTTAAAGATAATTGTATCTTACAGGCCTTTACTCACCTTAAAAGTGGTGCAAATAAATGTGCATGCTGTCTGTATATGAGTTCTGCCTGTATATAACCACTATGAAACTAAGCTGAACACCATATGATATTCCATTTTCTTCACATAAATACATTTTTCAACCAAGATGGACTTTAATCTCCAAGAATCCCAAATGCCAGCTATTATGATGAGTAGAACCTGAGCATGTGCTTTCTGTGTGTGTTTCTGCAGAGTAACGGGGGCATGCACGAGGTCCTCCTCACTGTCATCACCAGGATGGGTATCGCTGTGTCTCTGGTCTGCCTGGCCATCAGCCTCTTCACGTTCTGCTTCTTCAGAGGTCTGCAAAGTGACCGCAACACCATCCACAAAAACCTCTGTCTCAACCTCTTCATTGGAGAGCTTCTCTTTCTCGTGGGCATCCAAATGACTGAGCCAAAGGTAAAGGGGAAATTATACTGCAGTGGTTCTTATTTTTGATTGTCTTAGTTTAAGCAATTCATCTTTTCTTTCCTAAATTTAACTTTTGATTTTACTTTTAGGGGTTGGATCAAAAAGAAAGAAAAATGGCTAAAGTTTAATCAAATTAATCTACTTGGAACGGCAGACGACATTTGAGTGTCTTCATACTGATCACCGTCACATTTTTTCATTACACAACAACAAACTTGAATGTTTTTTAGGGGATTTTATTTTGCAAAGCCACACATATTGATTTGCTGTATTTATAGCAGCATCTTTGGTGATTGCCTGTTCAATATTGTTCCCTAATTAGAACTTTATGAACATTTTAAAGGCTGAACACTTGACAAGCAGACCTTTTATAGGCTGATAGGGTATGGTGAAGCTTAATTGGGTGTAATGATAGCAGCTAAAAACCAGAGAATTAATATTTTAAATAATAAATAAACTAATTCTGAGTGAAGGAAGCGGGATATCTCAGAGTCTTGTATGACAAAAATCCCCAATTGCTTTATTAAGAAATCTGTTTCTCCATATTTCACAAGAGATTAAACTGAACCAAGATATCCCCTTGTGTGTAACTCCTTTGTGTGTTTCCTTTTCAGCTGGTGTGCTCCATCATCGCCGGAGTCCTCCACTTTTGCTTTCTGGCTGCATTCACCTGGATGTGTTTGGAGGGCATACAGCTCTACCTCATGCTGGTCGAGGTTTTCGAGAGCGAGTTCTCACGAAGGAAGTATTACTACCTCTCTGGCTACCTTGTCCCGGCTGTGGTTGTTGGCATCTCGGCCGCAATCGACTACAGGAGCTACGGAACGCAGCACGCGTATGTACTCAATCTGTGTTGAATCCCTTCTCCTCCTTTTGCACAGATAACATATAAAAACTAAAATCACGAGCTGCTCTACTTAAACACACCCACACATGCATATGGTGCTCTTTACTAATGACAGTTATATCACAGGGAGTAGTCCACCTCCGGCCTATGGCACATTTACAGCCTGTCACTGCAGAAAGAGGGGGCTGTAAACATTGGAGATGAATTAATGAATATGCTAGCTGACTGGCTCGCTCGTTCTTCTTCTTTTTTTTTATTCTTTGCAAATGCATAATTACTGCCCTTATCAGTTTAAAGTCTATGCACTTCTGTTTTGGTGTTTGTCCAACCAGTAACCTTATGACTTGGAAGACTTTATTCTTCTGAGTAAAGAAAGAAAGTAAACTGTGAACTTTGTATTGACTTTAAAAAATGCCTTCCAGTGTCACAAATTAGAGAAAAGAAAAAAAAAAAGATATATACATATATATTCTAGTAAATATATATATATATATATATACTAGAATTAACATAAAGCTTTTTTAGCCACAGGTTGCTGTCAGCACCTGTTTCAGGATGATCTCAGAAAAGAGGATAGTTTCTTTGCAAATACAAAAATATAAAAACTGTGATTAGAAAAGTCAGATAAGAGTTGTCTTTTAGTCTGCAGCTCCTTATGGCACGATGCGAACACCCCTTAGAGGTCGAGTTTTCTTCACTGTGGTCAGAAGAGTTGCCATTTTGTTGCAATGGCCTATCATCTAACCAACTCCTCCGTGCACTAATCAATACCACTGAGCAGTGTTGTGGCATTGAAAATGATTTGATCAAGCAAATGTTTGTTTTTGAATGTTGCAGATGCTGGTTGAGAGTGGATAACCATTTCATATGGAGCTTCATTGGACCAGTGACATTCATAATAGTGGTAAGTTTTAAAATTTGTGCATGTGTAGGATCTGTCACTTTTTTTTTACGCAGAGAAGCTTTGGAAACAGTTTATAGATTTTCTCTCCATGTGTGCTGGCAGCCTCTTAGCTCTGCTTTCTCAGATCAATTTGCATGAAAGGGAAGTGGTCCCATTATAGCTGACACGAGGACATCAGTGTCCACTCAGCTATGAAATCCTATGAAATCAGAATTGTTGAGCAGTAACAACGCAGAGCTTTTCGGTCCTCTCGGCTCAACTAGAGAAGACTCCCTTCCTGCAATCAGGACGAGAAATCATTTCAGGCATGAAGGTCATTTGCTCAGTGGGAAAACAAGGGTGATGTTGGTGGATGGGGGGGGGCAACATGGAAGTAATGAGTGGGTGGGCCCGACAACCATTACCAGAGCGCATTGCCCTGCTGAGGATCATGACACATCCCCAGCCAATCCAAGCACACAGACATCTCCATCTTCACTTCTTAATATTTCATGCAGAGTACACCGAGTTCACCACAAACTCACAACATGCGTGCAAAAGAGGCAAGAATAAACACATGGTGACTATCCATACAGGAGCATCCATGTAAATGTGTCCAATGGCTGTAACAAAAACATGCAAAACCATAAAAAGAGCTGCATTGGCCGCACTTGTTTTATGTGCTTTATTTGGCAGGGAAGTAACAGACCTGAAAACTGTGGAGGATGGCTCCTTAGAGACCAAGCATACAGAGAAGGGGGGTCAATATGTAGCCTGCCTTAGCTTTCTGCAGAGTGCCTCCTTGCCTCTTACCTCCCTGTCCATGTGTCCGTCTGTCTGTCCATCTCACTGTATCTGTGGCATCACTTATGGCTGTGTTAAATGCATCTCCTGCTGCTCGGCTCATGTGGATGTAAATTGGCCCCAATGGCTGGGACACAAAACTCTGTGATCTAAAAGCCTCTTTCTGTCTTCGTAGCCGCTCCCTCTTTTACCATTTTTCTCCCCTCGGTTACATCTGCTTGCCACTCACACGCTGCTGTTTCAGTTCTATTTTTTGTTGTCTTGTCATTTTTAAGAATGTATCCATATGGTTGGATAATTGAGATTTTTTTTCCTGTACTAGAATTAAAAAGTAAATTTTTTTTTTCCTAGAAAGCTCCTGATTTTTTTACACTAAGAGACTTTGAATATTTAACAAGAGTTCAGGTGAAGCTGAAGGTTCTAATGGAAAAAAAAGATTCTATATATCCGTGTTGTTTTTCATAGAATATTAAGTGCAGTACATTTAAACAGTTAAATATGGTATCAAGCCAAATCGAAGCTCATCTCCTCCCTTCCTGAGGGCCTGCGGTGCTTACAGAAAGAGACATTCTGAGAGTACAGAAACCTTTTCTGGATGTATGGCTTGAATCACTTAAATGTTTTTCATGGCCTCTAAAATATGGTATTCAGTTCTGTTGCTATCACCCCCCACCTTTCTCCCTGAAAATTTCCTGGGCTTTTTTTAAATTTTTTTTTTACAGTTTTTCTCCACATGTTTTAATCACCCAGTGTTCCTATCTAAGTGCAGTCCTTGGCATTGCGTTACCTCTACCAACTGCGGGAGGGCCCTGCACTGAACTCAGGCCTCCTTCTTACCTGAGGAGTGAGCAGGCCCTTCTTTTCACCCGATGGGGTGGGGTTTCCCCAGCTGGATGTAGCACTTGGAAGGATCACGTTATTCCAGCTAGATTCTCCCCACCCCCTCAGCCACCACAGCCTGGGGGGCAATGTACAGCCCAGGACTGATGCATGTTTTTGTGGGAGTAGCTCACATTAGCTACCCAAGGGAACACGGGGAGAACATTCCAACTCCACACAGAAAATTTCGGCAACCCCACCCAACGTGTGGGTGTCGATGATGTGGCGGAAAAAATACACCCTCAGCACCCACAGCATCCCTGAACCCTGGACCTTCTAGCTGTGAGATGAGCTGTGAGGTGAGCTGCGCTACCAACTGTGCCACCGTGTTCCCAGTTTCTCGGGCTTTCAGTTGTGACATGTTAAGATTTGTTTGGGCTTTTCAGTGAGTGCATCCTCATCTTGTCTAATTGCGTTCCATATTTGGCATCAACTGTATAATGACAAACATGAGAGTGAAAACAAAGAGCGAACACAGCTTGTGTCAAAGCCTCAAGCTGACTGAGGAAGACCAAAGCGAAAACCTCTCGCTCCTGATGGTCTGTGAAAGTCAGAAGGCCTTATGATCACTATACAATTTTTATAGACCTCTCACTGAAGTGTGTTGCTTGCTTTCAGATTTAGTATTCTTTTCAGGCCAGATTGGTATCCATTTACTGTGTCTTTCAAACGTATTACTACACCTTCAATCACTTCTCACATTTTGTTGTGCTTCACCCACAAACCTTATTTAAAAGGATTTCATGGGATTCACCAAGACAAAGTAGAGCATAATTTGGTACTGGTCAAAAATGACAAAGAAATGATAAGTGTAGCATGCTTGTCTATTCAGCTCCATGAGTCAATACTCATTTTCAATTATTGCTGCTAGTTTCTCTGAGAATGTCTCTTGTCAGCTTTAAACAACTAAAGACTTAAATATTAACCCTGTTTTTCCTTGCAGAATATCTCAAGTTCAGTCAGAGTAAATGGAGAGTGTCTCTGAATGACAATTTTCTCATCCTTTCTAAGAATCTCAGTGGGATTTTTCGACTGGGACATTCTAAGACATGGATATTCTTTGATCTCAACATTTATATTGTGGCTCTCCGTGATAAAGTCCTGCTGGAAAGTTATCGTCTCTGCTGCAGCATTTTCTTCCAAATTGTCCTGTATTAATGCTGCATTCGATTCATCTTGGAAGTTGGTGCCCAGAACAAGGAATGACATCACAGAAGAGTTAAAAGCATAGTTGCACTCTTTTAAATGCCTGGGACTCTTTTTGTTTTTTGATTAGGCTGACTGGACCCAGCTTTTCTTTCTGACACCTTTAGGTATTCTATGTCTTGTGATACTTTATGAATTTCATATTTATTTGTAACAACTGAAATTTTTGTAGCATCTGAGACTGTATGGTTGTTTGTCTTTCGTTTGCATTTTGAAAACCTAAAATAAAATATACAAAAGCGTAGTTATAAGTTGTAGAATAGGGAGATTTTCTATTTATTGTGGTTTTCAACTTTTAGCAAAAAGACAATAGATTTCTCTTATGCTTTTAACTACAAAAGAAAAATTGTCTCAAGAAGATGTTTTCCAGCACTGTTTGCTTTCTAAGAAAACATCTAGACTAGAGTAAGGCTGCCAGAGCGAACAAAGATAAAGACCAGGACTTACGGAATGATGTTCCTTGGATAGACAAGTCTAAAACTAATAATAATAAGTTGAATGAATAATTTGGAAGCAAGAACAGGGGACATGTTCAGCATAAACCAAATATAGCATCAGAGGAATATTACCTCATTCCAGGTGTAAAACATGGGGGTTGATGGTTATGTTTTGGGGATAGTTCTGCAGCAGGACGACCTCATGATACTCTTTATGAATTCTACAAAGTATCAGAGAGTGTTAAGGAAAATCTGAGATCATCTGTGAAAAAAAAAATTGAGCTGAAGCAGAAATGACAATGACTCTAAAAATACCAGTACATCCAACATGGGCTGGTCGAGACTTAAGAAACACTAATTCCGTGGCTAAATTATAGCGCAGATCTTGATCCCACTTAGATGCTGTGAGCATAGATACAGATTTCCAGTTATGACAAACTTAATTTCCCCCGAGTCGTTGAAAACCAACAAGCCAAGAGCCAGATACTGACACAATACAGCATAACTGTCATGATCTTATGTCTGTGTGAATGACTGACAAATCTTTTTTTATAGAAGATCTTTGAGAGCGCTGCTTCAGCAGCGCACCTGCCACTGATCTCTGCAATCAGCCGGCAGAGCACCAGTCTAGTGTGAATAAATCTTTCAGTACCATTAGATTCACCATTTGATTCTGCTGGTGGGTTAAAAAAAATTTCATTTAAGGCAATATCTTTTTGAAAGTGAACTTTGCACTATCTATAATACACTGAATAAAAGACATTTCGATAAATCAATTCCATGTAATTTTTTTTTTCCAACTTGGTCTTTATTTATAGCCTGCATTATGTTCATTTACTAACCCAGACAGGTTTAGAGCCAGTTGGAGTCCTTCAGGAGTATTTTATATCCATTCATGATCAGCATATATCCAAATAATGGAAGTTGTGGGGAACTAATAAGGCATTATTAGTAATAAGGCAATAATAAGGCATTATCTGACACAATTCTCCTTCAATTAACCAATGTTTTGTTATGAATCTGTGCTTTATTATTGTCATGCGTTTTTTTTACAGCCGTTTCAGTGAGGTTGCAGCCAACCACCATTGCAGCTGTAGTGTAAGCAGGTTGCAAACAGGGAGCCTGTGGAAGTTGAACTTAGTTAACATGGTCATTTTGTTTTTGCGAATGGGAAACACGCAAACGTGGACCATGTTGATGTTTGCACTAGCAATTTCTGTCTAACCAACCGCCGGAAAGCACCGAGTGAAAGCTTTGCTCAGACTACAACCGGGATGCCCCAGAAAGTGATGTTATTGAAATTGCATGTATGTGTACTTGAATTAAAAGCCTATACAACGTCCCGGAAGAGAACAACAAATCTTGAAAATTGCCTCCAATCAATCAGGCATTAGACACAATACGCATAAGTACGCTGTAAAGAAAGCATGTAAAATTGTGCTCAGCAAAACTGGTAGAGTGCGAAAGGTGAACCGCGTAATAGTGGGGGACCACTGTACGCTGATCGCAAATGGATATAAAAGTCTCCCCAAGGATTCCAAGTGGCCCCAAACATGTCTGACTGAGTTAATGAACGTAATGCATACTAGAAATAAGGTCCAGGTTTATAAAAAACGATTTTACCCTTAAATATTCCTGGAATGTTGGTACTCACTGCTGCCATTTATTTGGTCCACACATAGCAGTATCAAATCAAAACATGGTCCATAGTCCCTGGTTTAATGCTTTCTCCATTCTTGAATCATGAATCCAGCAAAAAATAAAATGGGCTGTACATTCAGGAACCCTCCAACAACTCTCAGTTGAAAGTGATAGGTACAGTAAACTCTCCACAGACAGATACCTGGAACCGGTCGATGAGTACGAGAATCATCTCATAAAAGTTATTTACGCCAAAGAGGATAAGCTATAAGAGGGTAGAGGTGTCCTAACTATTTTCAGTCAAAACATTTTTTGCTTATATCGTCTTTTTAATGGGTGAAAATGGTTGTTTCAATCCCAGTTAAGTCTTTTTCTTTTCCAGATACAAAAACAGAGCTTAAACATCGGCATTGAACTATTTCTTTATACAGAACTGAATATTTAATAGGGTGTCCTAAGTGTAAGCAGTATTTAAATATATGTTTAATTTATATCAGAATATCTCTAGAATGCTTCACAACACTTTCTGTAAGGAAAGGATCTGACTACATCTCTAGTGACAGCACCTAAGCCTGCAGTGCAAGCACATGGAACTGGATGCCTTCCTTAGTGCAGTCTATTAACCCTGATGCACATCTGTTTTGACAGGTCAATGTCATCTTCCTGGTGGTGACGATGTACAAGATGGTGAAGCATTCCACCTCCATGAAACCCGACTCGAGCAGGCTGGGGGGTATCAGGTGAGGGGTGTCACTCTAGGAGAATAAGAGACCGGGTGTGTTGTTGCTTATTGTGCGACTGTGTTTGTGTGTTTGTGCGCATCTGTGCTGATAAACTGATGAGGGAGTGGGATGGTGACTTATATGAGGAAGAGAAAAGTAATACGCCCCATCACCGCTTCGGCCTTGCTGCTATAATTTCAAAAGCTGTATTTGACCTACACATTTTATTTGATTTTACTTTCAGCCAGACCCACAGTTTTCCCTTTCAGATTTTATTTTCCTTTTCAGTCTGTTGGTGATGTTTTTTTTAAGCTCACCTTTATGATTTCAGTATTTGCGCCACTCGTGGGTATATTGGCTGTTTTATTTCTTCATAAGTGCTTTTCTGACCCCTCTCCTCCTGCGTTCTCGCATAGTTTATAGGTGCATTTGAAAGATAGATCCCAGCCCCATATGTCTTGTTGATTTCTAGACTTATAAAAATTGGAGGGGTTGTTAGTTATAAAAAGGTTTTATATTTTTGTGTGTGGAGGGGGGGTTGTTCCTCCATCTCCCTGCTTCCAGTGGGCTGCTTTGGGTTGATTAAACACCAAATCCCTGACCATTTCTGCGCTTGGAGCCTTGCTCAACAATATGTTTGACGGCATGCCAGCATATGTTATGTAGGAGTTTGATTTTTAGACAGCAACTCAGATTTGGGTCCGAACCAAAAAAATCCGAAAAAAAGAAAACCCACATTTTAATTGGCTTCCATGCTTGTTTTAGCTCACATAAATAACACAATTGTGGATGCTGCGTTTTGTGCAACCATAACTAGCAGTCAATACTCATTAACTGTCATTAATTAACGTCTATAGCTGCTGTATTTTGAGTTTTGTGTTATGTGTATTGGAAATTGTGGGGGTTTTCTCAGACCATAAACAAACTTATATCTTTGCAGA
The DNA here is from genome assembly GCA_028564705.1 of Apricaphanius iberus. Classification (NCBI taxonomy): domain Eukaryota; kingdom Metazoa; phylum Chordata; class Actinopteri; order Cyprinodontiformes; family Aphaniidae; genus Apricaphanius; species Apricaphanius iberus. The sequence continues at coordinate 559,103 of JAPXFQ010002614.1, forward strand.
ACAAGCTCAAACAAGTGGACACCATATTGCCTGATTGTTATTCTGTTATTTATTTTCAAGTGACATTTTGATGGCCTATTTCACCCTTTGTCTTTTGGCTCTCTGGATCTCTCTCAGGGATTGGGGAGCAGGAGGACTTCTCTCTTTGTCTTGCATTTTTTTGGCACTGTAAATGACTGTTACGCTATCTTTTATCCTTTAGGCTTTCCTCAAAAGGCATTGTACAGTTTTTTCAACTTCCAAACTCTGATGCAGAACAAGGAACAAAATTTATATCTAACTATCCATATCAGAAACTTGTGACAATTTATGCAACATACCAAAAACCGAAAAAGAAAGCAAGATATATATTTTATGAAAGTGCACCTCAGAAGTTTTGAAACTCAGAACAGTTTTCATTTTTCAATTGTTCATTATTACATTTCCCCTCTTCTGCAGGTCATGGGTGTTGGGAGCGTTTGCTCTGCTTTGTCTTTTGGGGCTCACATGGTCCTTCGGCTTCTTCTTCCTCAACGAGTCATCCATCGTGATGGCTTACCTCTTCACCATTTTCAACACTCTGCAAGGGATGTTCATCTTCATATTTCACTGTCTACTTCAGAAAAAAGTAAGCTACTGCCTTTTGGAAATAATGCAGGGATGAAAATCAATTAAAGATAACTTTTTGTCCGTAAAGCTGCCCCTTTTCGACTTTTTGATTGGGATTTGGTGTGATTTTAGATGTGAATAGACAGTGAAATTTAATTGAAAAGAGAATCACACAAGTGCATATGTTGTGATACAATTTGTATGTTTTGGATATGAATAATTCTTAATAATTGCTTAGGACAATTATTTATAAGATCAGTAATTTTATGTCAAAATTTCCTATGCTGAGGCAACGTCCTGGGATCCAGGAAAAAAATTATAGCCTAGTAATAATAGCCTCAGTCACAGTTAATGTTTATGACTACCTGTCTAAAAAAGGCTAAGGTACAGTGGGTACGGAACGTATTCAGACCCTTTTAAATTTTCCGCTCTTTGTTTCATTGCCGTTTGCTAAAATCAAAAAGTTAATTTTATTTCTCATTGAAGTACACTCAGTACCCCATCGTGACAGAAGAAAAGGGGTCAGCCTTAAAGAAAAGAAACCATCTGTTAGCTTGTCACCTTGCAGCAGTGGTCATGGCTAGTAATGAGGCTTCGGGGTGCGGGTCAACCTAGGCGAAGCCTGGGCAGTCCTCTAAGGTTGGTTCGGTTTGGCTCAGCAAACTTCTTCCTCTGACTGGCCCCTTTTCATTGGCAGCCTTCAGCTTAGCACTGTCTGCTTCCATAGCAGGGGGTCAGCAAATCTCTCTTCTCTTTCTCTCTGGTGGAATCTGTAAATCAAAGCTTCGTCTGATCGATGATCAGAAGGCTGTGAAAGTCTTTTGGATCCAATGAGTTTCTTCCAGAAGCTTTTTCTCTCCTCGCCAGCAATGATGGAAGTTCAAAGCAAGCCTCTCCTTTGCGGTTGCCCACAGACAAAGAGGAGGAGAGTGGGTGGAGCATTGCCTAAATAAGGGTGATGATGTCACATGAAGTTCCTCCTTTTCCTGTTATTACTAAGAGTGCATTTTAGGGTCATTAATCCTTATCACTGGAGGTCTGTCTCTCGTCCTGTCGTCACGGCTGTGGAAAATCAGCAATAAATTCACAAAAATCTTTACATTTTTCACTTGAAATTTTATTTTTTATGGTAATTTTATATTTTACATCTGTTATTTTGGTCTTAGTTATGTTTAGTTAGTAAAGTCTGTTGCTTTTAGTCTCTTCAAGAAAGTTATAAGGTTGAAGTTATACAGTTTATTAATTCAACAATAGTATCAAATTGTTATCGGGTATCGAAAGATACACAAAATCCAGGCATTGGTATGGGGATTTAAAAAGTCGGATCGGTGTACCCCTACTTATTATGATTGTATTTTTTTTTATTGCATACAAAGGAATTTAATATAAGACTGTTGGTCAAGCCATAATAGACAGATGAATAACTGATTACAGATTTTTTTTGTATTTATCAAAATTTTTATTTAATTTAGGCCAGTCTATTCATTTCCCAGTGTTAAATAGATTTTTCCTACTTACTCAGCAAAACAGAAATTCCAGAATGGCCATAATCTTGCGGCATGTTACACGTTTCTTGTCATCCTAGTTCTTGTAGGTTTGGCATTTAAAGCGCTGTCGGCTGGCTGCCAGGAGATAAAGATTTGGGATTTACACCTCTCCCTGAAGAGACGGGGACGTGTCAAACTCTATGTCTATGTGTTCAGTTTGTTCTAATCTTTTTGCTGCTCTGCAGGTCCGGAAGGAGTACAGCAAATGTTTCCATCAGTCCCAGTGTTGTGGCACTCTGCCTTCTGAGAGTTCCCACAGCTCGGCCAAGGCAGCCACGTCTCGATCCACAGCTAGATACTCATCTGCTACACAGGTACAGCAGCGGGAATCAAGCAACATTTTAAAAGCTTTGGAAAGCTGTCTATGAATGTTTTCAGCAATAAAACTTTTTTTCCCTTGACCTTTTTGCTTTTTTTTTAAGATTAAGTCTAGTAATATTGCTACATTTCCGTATCAACATATCCAATTTAAAGGTTTAAACCAACAGTCACCATTCAGCTGTTGAGACATTTCTTCTCATGTGTAACATCAGTTGAAACCATATAAAAAGACACAAAGCATGTATTTTCTCTCTCAATAAATATTAACTGTATTATGTTAATCAGAAAGAGCAAAATTATTTAGGTTTCCTATATGGCAGAATAATAAACCTTAAGTTTCAGAAGATTACGTTGATTTTCTTAATGTTCTATATAATTGCTTATTAAACAGTAGGACTTGGGTTAAATCTTCAGGGTATCTTTCCACAAGCTTCTAACAATAGTTTGCTGTAATTTTGGTGTAACTGAGCCAAGTTATAGGCTACCTTGCTAATGCAGATATTTCATTTTTTCAGCCTGAGATAATGATATTTGAAAAACTTTTAACATGCAATATTGTTGATGAATGCCATGAAATTGAAATGAATTTATCAAAAAAATCTCACACCTAACAGTGGAAATATATTTCTGCTTTTGGTTCACTGCAAACCTAAGCAACCTGTACACTATTAATGTATTTCATCACCATAAGTTCTTAAGGTTTTATATGCTAAATTAAATTACAAGTGTCATCAAATATATTAGTTGCATTGAGTACCTGAATGCAAGACACTTAAATAAGAACTGTTTGTTACAGTCCAAGCAGTCCTTTGGAAGTTTGATGTTGCATACACTGATGTTGCAATAAAGATGTTTTGCAGCCTGTTTTCTCCAAATGCAACAGTGATCTTAATAGCCAAATACTTCAATTTTTTGTTTTCAACAGACAACAGGACATGTCTTCATAAATCAAGCTTTATCCGCTTGTGCATTTGCAAACTGTTATCTACCTTTGCCTTTAGAGTAAGGGCATCTTGCTCACTGACAGGGCTTTCAGCCTGTGTCAGTAAACAATTCATAACTCTCTTACCAGCTTCAGCCAGTATCTTCAGATGGTCTTTTGCTTTTGTTCTGGGGTTGATACAGGCCATATCTCTTTTCATAATTTTTTCCCAGCAAAAAATGGATGGGCCATATAAATATTATTGAAATTAAGTTATTTCCAATGTTCCATGGCTGTTTCAACAGATATGTGTCTGTATACATTGCAAACTGCTTAGAACAACGTATCCAGGCAAAATAAAACATCAGTAAAACATATGTGATATCAGGGATTGGTCAGCTTTTACTTGGGAAATGTAGTAGCAAAGTGTTTGAAAGAAAACACTCTAAACTAACTTTTTGAAAATTGATTTGGTTTATGTACTGTGACATTCTATTATTTGTAATCCATGGAACTGTATTTTATTTGTGTAGTCTACAATATTGAGCTAGGGGACGCAATATTTTAAATAAAAGTCTACGTTTAAAATCTACAATCTTACTCTTGGTCACACAAAGTAATCTCACAGCTAGCATTAGCTTTTCTATAGAGTTCATAAAGCATTTTACTATAACAGCCAATGACAGCAAGCCTTACAAAGATGGATGGCACCTCCAGTTTTATTTTTGTTTTATTTTATGATGAATTAAATTGACACTCCTCTAAAGTAAAATGTAATTATAAATATAATTGCTTGTAAGAAAGTCATTTATTTGGGTAGGTCATACTATTTATACTTGCATACAATAATTTGATGGCAGTTGTGACATTGTAACACACATTGACATCATCGTCTGGCCTTTCTCATATTCTGTAAAGCTTAGTAATCCTAGTGTAAGTAAATGACCAGAATTGAAGAAAACGTTAAGCATTTCGTAAGGAATTGTCTATTATTAGTTTGATTATTATATTCTGTATTTATCAAATAGCAATCATTTTGGTAACTGTAACTGACATTAAACACAACATTTTTAGTCTTATTTAATGTCAGTGAGAAAAAAGGTTTCTGTGCCATACTTTTTTTTGTCCATTTAAATGTTTATGTACATTTCAATGGCTGAATAAATTTTAAAAAGTAAAAAGTATTGTACTGCTTATGATTATTGAGAAAACCTAATCATTTAAGAGTCTCTCTAGTTTCTTAAGTAATAAAAACGCTCATGGCTATTTTCTGATTCTAATGTATTTCTTTATGTAATGAGGATTGTTTACAGGCAGAGTCTGACAGAAGGAAATCCTTCTCAGCAAGATAAGGAGTGAAAGATTTACACACTTTCAGAAAGCAATCACAATAGTCTGTCAGTGTGGTTGTCAGAACAATGATGTAAGTGGATACATCCATAAACAAATTACAGCCACAACTGAAATGATGCTGTAAAAAGACATCAGGTATTATATTTTATTACACAAGTCATCTCAAACAAGAAATACGTATAATTCAGACTTGTATAGATAAGTAAAGCCGTTTCTCATTTTTAGACTTCATTTTAGACTTATGTTTGGGTATGTGATTAACCACAACTTTTTTTCACAAAGTTTTTATTAATAAAACTAATACTTATTCTTATAATTAAATCTCCGTTTTCATAGCTAGGACATATATCATATTTAGCATTGAAGAAATCTCATATTAGATCCTTAAGCTAGTTTTACAAATATTAAACCACAGGAAAACTCCCCCAAATCTAAGTGGAACCTCTATTAAAGCTGTACAAAAAAGCCTTAAGGCCTTTTCTTTTCTTTTCTTGAGCCTTCCCCACAGCTCTTCTATAGGATTAAGGTCTGGGGACTGAGATCACATTGGGGAAAAAAAGGTTAATCTTGTGTCTGGCAAACCATTTTATGTTTATTTGGAGAAATGTTATTGTTATATTTCAAAGACCTTTTGGTACCAAGTATCCCTAAGCTTTGGTTAAGAAACAGACCCAGAGAGGTTAGAATAGTCCTCATGTAATTGGAAAAATGTAGGTTTGAGGCCAGCTTTCTCCTGCCATACGCCAATGTACCCCTGGGCAAGACGTGCAAAACCCCAAGTTGCTCTATTGGTGTATAAATGTTCATGTTGATGAGTGCGAATGGGTGAAAATGACTTTAGTGTAAAGCGCTTTGAGCACACATTTTATCTGGAAAAGTGCTATATGAGTTCAGTCCATTACAGATTCCCCACCATGTTCTGCACAAGGCATCAAATGCTTTATTTGTATATGTTACGTGAGACCTAGGGCTTTTTTTCTGACATCAATCCAATAAGGCCATTTGATATATAGATGGAACCTAATGGTTCTCCACAGGATTCCACTCGTTTTCTAGCAGTGAGCTTAGGAGGGGTTTTCTTCCTTCCATAACCTTCCTCCTTATTGTGATGTTTAGAAACATTAACAGGAGTCCTCATTCAGCCTTCTTCATCACAGTTCAAGAACTTTTAAGTATAAATATTTTCTTGCCTACTACTATATCACATATCACTCTTTCTTAAATCACTTAGGCCTCGTTTGGCACACTATTTTGTCTGCTTCCATTGTAAAGTATACAACCGACCCGTATCACACCATTCTTGGCCCCTCTGCAGTTGTAGATCCACAGGTCAATGGCACAGTATGGTTAGGGTGGAGCTTATGGCGTCACACAACACGTCACACATTGATAGTGCTTATGACAACCATAAGACACACTAGCGAATCATGTTTGTAGTTGCACGGTAATGATGTCTCGTTTGGTATTTGTGTTGAACTCCGGGCGCCCTTTGTGAGTCCAACAGGTGGTGGAAACCCTCTTCTGAATATGCGAGGCTATCAAATAATGCACCACAATGACCCAACCCGCGGCATTCCACTCATTGGAAACAAGAAAATATTCTCTCATTTCCCATTTTAAAGAGTGGCTTAACTATATGGCCATCTCTGTAATATTCATAGATTAAAACCAACTAGACACTCTGATCTCTGATCAACCCAAAATGTAAAGAATACATTAAAATAATCCTTTGCACAGTGTTAGTTTGGAAATGGAGAACTACTTCGAAAAAGTTAATGAATAACTTTAATGACACAGCAGATCAGGTTAATAAACTGTGGCAATTTTCCCTGATTTTGTTAACTCCCATGTAATATTTTAACATATTTTTTTATTATTTCCTGAAAGGCATCAGTTCTGAACTTAAAACATTGGCACCCTGTGGGAAAGAATTGCTGCTCATCCTACTTATGATATCTGCTCCAAAGATTTTGTGAGGTCTCTTTTAGGGAGCACCGCTGGGAATTCAGTGGCTGCTTCTACTCTTGCTGCTGAGAGTAAAAGAGAGCAGCTCAGAGTCAAATTACAAACCGTAAGATTCTCAGTGGCTCCAATTTTAGGGAGCAGTCGAATCAATAGCATGTTGCAGAGCTTTGTGATACACAAACATGTCATCAGCCAGCGCGTCAATTAGATCCTAATTTATAGAGAGTATGGTCTGAATCACAAAACCACACAGCCACTCAGGCCTGGGGACCAGAAGCCTTGAAACATAACAGCACCATGTTGAGTACTAATCAGCGGCTGTTTTTTTTTTCTCAACGCAGAGCCGCATAAGGCGGATGTGGAACGACACTGTGAGAAAGCAGTCGGAGTCCTCCTTCATCTCGGGCGACATAAACAGCACTTCCACACTCAACCAGGGTAAGCAACTGCTGCCTCCGTCATCACCAGACGAGACACGAGCTCTGTTTTCTTTGTGATGAAGCTCTGAATTAACAGTAAACACTTCAATGGATGCAGCCTGCATCGCTCCGTGCTGACTGAGGGGAGAGGGAGATAAGGCCTGATTTCATGCTGCTTTTCTCCAAACGAAAAATCAGAATCATTAAACGCTCCAAGCATTGCAGCATTTTGTCATTTGTCTCTGCTTGCTTAGACTAAATAAATTGAGAGAAACAAAGAGACATAATAATATCTTTGCAGTTCCTTCCAAAAGTCTTCACATCCCTAGAACCTCTTTTCATTTTGTCATATTACAACCAGAAGTATATGTATATTAATGTGATTTTACCAACTCAAAGAGGTGCAGAATTATGAAGCAGAAGGAAAATTCTGCATAGATTTTAAGAATTTTCACAAGTTAAACTTTAAAAAGTGTGCCATGCATTTTGTTTTCAGCTATTTTATCCTTGAACAAAATCATGATAATCAGTATAAATGAAGCTGTTCTGGCCTTATAGCGTTGTTAGAAAAAGTTAATGTACAAAAAGCATATAAAAAACCAAGAAACACATCAGACAAGTTAAGGATAAAGATGTGGAGAAGTTCAAGGTTTGCCTAGGTTTAAAACAGGATGCTAAACTTTAAATTTTTTAATCCATCAGTAAGAATTGGTAAAAATGTGCCAGTATTGCAAATCTACCAAGGGCAAGGAGGAGTTTATTTAGAAAAGCATCCAAAAAGCCCATAGTAACTCTGGAAGAGCTACAGAGATCCACTCCTCTGGTCAGAGAATGTGTCAACAGAACAGATATTAGTTGTTTGGGCCACAAAAGTAGTTAGATAGTAGAAACATGGATGAATTAAATCTCTAAATCTGCAAAACTAGTTAAGACTCACACTAAAAGACTTACAATATAACTGTAACTAATGCTGTGTATTGACTCAGGGTGCTAAATTCAGGTGCATCGTTTTCAGACTTTTACTCAAAAAACTAATTTCAAAATCATATTCTTCTTTTGCTTTCTGATGACATAGGATTTCGATGAAATACATTGAACCTTTTGGTTGCAGTACAACAAAATGTAGAAAAGTTTGTAAAACTTTTGAAAAGGTTTTGCGGTGAATTTTATTATGTTATAGATCAGGACTAAAGAAAATGTCATCGTATAGTTGACTTTCAAGGTAGAATAAAAGGACAGAGAGTAACAAAGTGAAGTGGAGGTCAGAGCAGGCTTTGGGAATTATTCCATCATGAAGCCCAGGAACCACACTCTGCCAATAAAGATTTGGCTAGGTTCAACACATAAAAAAAAAGAAAAAATAGAGATCCCTGCCAATGCAGAGTTTCTCAACGATCCATTCTAATAACTTTGAATGTGTTATTACATTCTCGAGAGCTTACACAAACGCCTGATGGTTGATGAGGATACTGTGTTATTTGTGGCAGGCCGCATTGATATGTTTCATCTGCTGTCTCGAATGGATGAGTTTGTTTGGATGAATCTGCCTCACATAAACATTGCAGCTGATTTTGTTGCCAGGCTTGAGTCAACACTTGTCCCTATAATGTTGTTTGTCAGCTACATCGGTGGACAGTTTGAGCAATGGCACGCTTTGACCAGCGTTTCCGCCGTTGCTTGGTCCACACACAGAAGGCAGACCGAGCAGAGGCCGTAAATCTTCTGCGGCATAAGGTTCTGGACAGCGAATATCAGTGTTTGTTTATGTGGGAAAACTACCCAATGCAATGCTGCAAAAACCACAGTACGCTCAACCTTGAGCTCATTTCCTCTACTGTTTTCACCTGCTAATTTTTTGCACTTTTTCTGTCTCTTCTTCCTGTTATTGCAGGGATGACTGGCAACTACCTCCTAACTAACCCCCTCCTCCGAACGCACGACACTAACCCTTATAACAACCTCCTGGCTGAAACGGTGGTGTGCAACACCCCCTCTCCACCGGCCTTTCACTCCCCAGGTGCACATCCAATACCCCTACCACCCCACCTCTTCTCTTTCTTTGTCTTGCACAGATTTGAGGTTGTTTAAAAGCACACATGCAGCATTTTGAGAAGTGTTGCCCTTTTTGGAAAAGGAGAGACACATTGCAACTGCTTTCATGTCTAGTCTGTTAAAGCTTCAGCCAGCACTTTATTTTTTCAGCATGAAGATTGAAAGCCTGGCTCTGGTTTCAAAGTACACCTACCAGCACTTCCGAAGCACAACAATTAACATGTTTTATCCTATTTGTGTTAAAAAAAACAGGTTGTTAGGGTTTAACAGTGAGCTGGAACATCAGGCGAAGCAGCCTCAATAACAAAATCAGCCTATCAGGACCTTAAAAGCGCACTAATTAACACTTTATATCTCATTTGTTTAAACCATTGGAAAACAACAATTTGCCATTTTGGGGTGGGTTATCTGCCAGTCTTGGAGCGAAGCTGTTCCCAGGCAACCAACTGAGAGACAGAGAGAGAGAGAAAGAGAGAGAGAGAGATGAAAAAAGTAAGTTGAGTGCCTTTGCCAGCAGAAATATTCCAGCTGGAAGTTGTCTTTTTTATACATAGCACATACTTGCGCAATTAATAAATGATGCTGATATCAAGTGTTAATTAAGGTGCACTAAAGATCGCAGTAGCTGGTTGTGTTGCCCGGTTAAAAGCCTTATTCTTTATAAAATTTTAGTCAAAGCCTCTTGTGGCTGCAACTTTATATTCGACAGACACATTTTGAGACTGATGTCAATTTTTCTTCTCTGTGTCCCTGCCAGAAACCAAATCCTTCCCAAAATGCCAAACTTTTCCATTAAGTGTGTTGGATTTTTCTTTTTTATTTAGGAAAAACTCTTGAGACTTCGATAGGCAAAACTGAAAATGTTGAAACTAGTTAACCAGACTTGGTTATAACTAGTTATTATCGCATGTTCTGTTTTATTTGATTTTTGATCCTAACTATTTCTTTGCATTTCGAAAATTGAGATCTGTCATTATAGATAGATAGATAGATAGATAGATAGATAGATAGATAGATAGATAGATAGATAGATAGATAGATAGATAGATAGATAGATAGATAGAAACAAAAAACACTCATTCAGTGTGTTTTCTTTATTTTCATGACTATTAACATTATAGATTCTCACTGACAGCATCAAAACTATGAATGAACACATATGTAATTATGTAGTACTTGACCAAAATTGTGAAATAATCTGGCCTCCAAAGTAGGGCTGCACAATTAATCAGATTTTGATCGTGATCACAATTTTGGTGGCCACAATTAAATGAACCTGATCGTGAACGATATTTACATTCAAAATGCGAGCTTGACTGCGTGCCTCTTCATCATACACTGCCTCAACCAATAGTCTGCCAACCACCAGGGGGCAAACACATGGCTAAAGCTTCATTAAGCTGACCAAATAACAACCGCGCACACGCACTCAGCACTCACTCATAATGGCTGCACTACGCTTGCTATGTAGCAGGTGAAAAGGAGTATTTGAGCAATGTAGTAGATCCAAATCTCCATTATGGATCTGATTAGTAAGCAGAAAGTTCCCGATAGTATACTACCGCCACAGTCAGCGGCCGGTGGATGCTATGCTATCCCACAATGCAGCAGACGCCCCGAAATCATAGAAGAAGAAGGACCTAGCTAAAAATGGCTACAGACGAACTGTCAACCATTGACACCGCCGCAGTTTCGGCAGATAAATGTACATGAAGCGATGTTACTGATTACTGTAATTGTTTTTTGACTGATTAAACATTTAAGTTGTTAAGTCATACCAGACAAAATAACGGGTAGAGGATGGCGGGACCACAGGGGAACGTTTACGTTAACATCTGGGTCAACAGAAGTCATATGGGTCAAAGGACATACAAAATGGTGGAGCAGTATGTCTGATTTCATGCTTATTACGCGATCGTTTGCTATGTAGTATTACATTAACAGGTGAGCAATAGTTTCTACGTAGCACATAGTAAATACTAAAGATTTGGATGCAGGTAATGTCAAAGGCCTTTTCTGATAGGCTGTAATTGTTTCTCATAAATTGCACTTTGAGATTACAATATTGATAAAAATAATCTTGATTATTTTTTTGGACATAATCGTGCAGCCCTGCTCCGAAGTCACCAGACCTGAACCCAATCGAGATGATTTGGGGTGAGATGAACCGCAGAGTGAAGGCAAAAGGCCCAACAAGTACTAAGCATCTCTGGGAACTCCTTCAAGACTGTTGGAAAACCGTTTCGGGTGACAATATCTTGAAGCTCAAGAAACTGCAAAGCAGTAATCAGAGCAAAGGGTGGCTACATTGAGGAATCTAAAATATAATACATGTATTCAGTTAGTTCACCCTTTTTGTTTAAGTAAATACAATAATTCCATACATCATGTGTTCATTCATAGTTTTGATGCCCTTAATTGAGAATCTACAATGTAGTCATGAAAAAAAGAAAATGCAATGAATGAGACGGTGTTTCCAAACTTTTGGTCTGAGAACCTGGAAAAGGGTGGGATAAGATTAAATTGTTTGTCAATCCATACATCCATCGAGTTGTCTTTTATCTATTCATCCATCCTCGTCATACGCTATATAAGTAAAGACTGGCCACTTAGAGACAATAAAGTAACTAGAAATTTGTCTTCTTAAATTGAAAGTAGTCAGAAAGAACTGACCACTCAAAAAAATTAAATTCTGGAACAGAGTGAACATTTTAAATATAGAACCTTATTATATAATTATATCATCACGCAGGAACAACATATTGAAAAATTGAAATGTCCACATTTACTGAAGATAAGCTTGATATGGAACAGCGGTGTTTATTGTGACCTAGTTCCTCTCTTGCAGAGTGAAAGAAGCCCTATCAAAGAGAAAAAAACAGAAGCCCGTGACGCAATGCGGGCAGACTTAAAGGCCTCTGTTATTTCACAGGCATTTGATGATAAAATGGGAATACACCAGGCGGCACAATGGCAAAAGTGTGTACGGACCGACGGTGCAGATTAACCTACTCCAATCTCTTGTTGTTTTGTGCTGGGAGCTGGCTTGCAGCACAGTGTGAGCACTTCAAGCTTGGAAGTAATGAAGCAGAGCTTGGACCAAACAACTGTTGGACTACTAAAACCAGATGCACTTTTGATTACATTTGATCAAAATTTATTAATATGGTTTATGTTGAGGTGAGTTCCTCTGCAGCCAAGCAGCTCAGGCGCATAAAGTAGCTTCTGTTTACTACCGCTAAAATGTTTACCTGCCTAATCTATGTAGAATAATTGCATTTTAACTCTGGCGCACAGGAGACACATAAAAGGAGGGAATATTTAATTAGCAGGTTATTCTCAATGTGAGCATAAATTTCAGCTTTACACACTTTTTTCTCTCCTCCTGAGGCTAATTTCTGTTGTGAGTTGCGTTAAGGCACAGCAGCAGAAATAGTTCACATACTTATAAACAGCACAAAAAAATCAAAGATTTAACATATGGAAAATAACTTTAGGCGAGCTGCACCAGCGTGACACACAAATGTCAAAACCTTGTGTGAAGATCACCAGCTAAAAATGAAATACACGTAGAGGGAAACTGTCAAGCTTAACAGAGGCATTTTTTAAGTTTGCCTGCAATAGTCATTACACTTAGCGCCTGGAAAAGGATGAGCATGTCCTCTATTATAAGCATATTAATACAAAGTAATATTCTGCAGATGTTTGTCTGATGCAGTAAAATCTGGAAATAGGGAGCATATTGAATGAATCTCTACTGGAACATTTCCCAGAGTGCAGCTGTCGCCATGTCCAGTTGAATTCTGTTCACATCATTTCCCTCCTTTTCCCAGTAGACAATACCTGTCTGCAGCAAAAATAAATATATAAATAAAATACAGCTTCCATGCATAGATAAATGTACATTGTGAAGCACAGCTTATCCAGACACAAGTTTGGAAATCCCTCCCTCAGTACATCTATCTCAAAATTAATTTAGCTCTCTACACATTTTCCTTTATTTTATGCGTACTTGACTTGTTACTTTTTTAAACTTGTTTTTACCTCCTTATTCTTGTTTTTCAATGTTTGATTGATACATGGCACTTACAATGCATGCTTTCATTTGCCAGCAACAAAAAGTATTGCACTTACAATCTATTATCTTGAATCCAAACTATTAGCTAAATTATCAAAATAGGCTTAGACAAATTCAGTTTTCTGCCAATTAGGTCCTTCAGCTATTTTAAATTAGCTGTTTTGGATAGGTGCTAGCATGAATGCCTGAGAATCTCTATTGACAGCCCCTTACACCCTGGCCAAGAACCTCCATTGGCAACCCCCTTCCTTCCTGCTTATATGACCTCTTCTTGCTCATATCAAAAACAGCTACTGTTCCCCAGCGGATCTAGTAAAAGATATTACAGAAACTGTTCACGGTTAAACTGTGCAATGGCCAATGAATAGTACATATATTTTTAGGTTTCACCCTACGGCCACAATTTCAAGTTACAGTAAAAAGCAATGAGTATAATATGACATCCTGGACGAGCCCCCATTAATCTTAATAAGAGCTGCTAAAAGAGATATTTCACCCCTAAGTAAAAATGTGTCTGTTGCCATATTCCCCAGAGTTAGATAAGTCAAAAAAGGCTAAATTTAAAGCTAAAGTAAACAGACTGCTACCAGATCAGGAGAATCACTGGGCTATTTACAAAATGTTTTATTTTCCTCATTTATCTAACTATGGAGAATATGGCAACAGATGTTTTCTTAGGGCTGGAATATCCCTTTAACAATCACTTTGCTCTTTGTACTTTTCTGGTATGCTCTCTATAAAAAAATCTTTGCTTTTTTACCTATTTTCAGTTTTTTTTTCATCAGTATTTGGACCATTTCATTTGAAACTCAACATATAGACTTTCTCTTTTTGTTTCCCTGCAATAATAATAACCCAACACTGCAATCACATTAAAGGGATGTCAAACTGTTATCCTTGAGGGCCAGTGCTCTGCAAATTTTAGATGTGTCCCTTGTCCAACACACCTGAATTAAATCACTGAATCACCTCTTCAAGATGCAGAATGGTTCTCCAGAGTCCTGTTAATGACCTAATTATTTGATCCAGGTGTGTTGAAATAGAGACACATCTAAAAGGTGCAGGACATCCAGCCCTTGAAGACTGGAACTTGACACCTCAGCATTAGATCCTCCTTTAACCGAACACTTACACTACAGTTCAGGTACAGGCTGTGCAAAACTAGTGTATTTTTGGCCATTTGTATGTGTGCTATGCTATTCATTTAAAAGCAAAACAAACATGGAATTATACTGAATGTTTATTGCTAATCAGTTTTTTTATATTTAATTCAGGGTCCATTAAAAGTTCACATACACTCATCACCAACTTGAATATTGTTTTGCTTTTGAATTTTTTTTATCAGAGTTTAATGTTTATACAATAAATAAGTGATGTGATTTTTTTAAACAAAAAGTATAAGTTAACTGTGTTTTTTCTTTAATCCACACAGGGTCAAAAGATATGCATATAGACTCAAATATATATCTACCTACATGTGATAAAATCGCCGCTTTTTTTCTTCAGCAAGTTTGTGGCAAAACTATTTAAATATTTGACAGCACCATCCATCCATTTTCTAAAATGCTTAATCCTCAAGAGGTCACGGGGTCAGAATAATGGCAGTATTTTATTCGTGGCCAAATTTCTCCATATTTAATCTCCTGCCCCCTAAAAAACAATGTGTTAATTGCATCATAAAAAGCATCAAAAATAATATAAAGTTCATGCCAGTGATAAGTGTATGTAAAGTTCTAACATAAGATGTATATGCTTGCTGCTGAAACCTTTCACCTGCAAAGTCCTGGATTCCGTTCGGTTTTTTTTGTCTTTGGCTTTTAATTCTCAATCTGGTAAACAAATGCATTTATTTTCCATTTGTCTAAAACACTTAATAATTTGAAGGACACAGCTGAATCCAGGCTGATTGTTACAAGCTTCCACTTTTATCTTTTTTCACTAATTTTGTTATTTCTGCTGCAATTGAAAGAGCATCTGTTTCCTTTTTTGTTTGCAAATCAGCTGTTCTTAGGCCAGATAGCCTGAGCAGACACTCTTGATGTGAGTGGTGGCAAAGTGAGTCATTGCACGGTGCCTGTGTTTCATGGTGTGTGGAGGCCTACTGCTGTTCTCATGGGGCCCCCGGCGCAAAAAGGTGGCTGGCCATCTGTTTTTGACATTACACTTTGGTCTTGCCTTCTTTTACCAGGTGGAATGTTTTATTCATTGTGGATGACACATTTTCTCATTCGCTCGTTTTCATCTACTTGGGTTATGCGCATCACATTTTGCTGCTGTGATGTTACCTGTTCATACAGTAAGCCACTTTGATGTATGTTGTTGTTTATATTTTCATGTTTTAAATCATTCTTTGGTCTCATTCTAACACTATTGTTCAGGATAATTTCTTATATTGGCGTAAGAACGTCTGCGATAATGAGGACGGGCATCGTGGGAAGCTAATTGGGTTCTCCTTTGAATTTCATGATGTTGCACTTACATTAAATTAAAATCAAACCCCAGATAAAAAAGCTCAAGTTTCAAGTGTCCTGAGCAGTATCAACTGAAGTGCCTCGCAAAAGTATTAACACCCCTTGAACTTTTTTCTTTCTTTTTTTTGATGATCTATACATTTTTGTGTATTAATTGGGATTTTATGTGCTAGACCACCAAAAAGTAGCTCATAACTGTGAAGATGAAAGAAACTAAACCATTTTCTGTAACACGTTTTTATTTTGTCCTCTTTACTCTTAATATTGATTAATAAAATTCAGTGCAAACAATTGCTTATAGCTGATCTGTACGTATGTCAGAGATTTACGGAGAATTTTGGTGAACAAACATCCTTATGAAGACCAAGGAACACATCAGAAAAGTCAGGAATAAAGTTGTTGAGAAGTTTAAAGCTGGCTTAAGGTATACAACACTCTATCTCAAGTTTAACCGAGTTCTCTTCAATCCATCATCTGAAAAATGGAGCATGCCACAACAGTAAACATACCATCTAAACTGACAGGTTGGGGAAGGAGATAATTAATCAGAGAAGCAGCCAGGAGGCCACTAGTAACCGTGGAGAAGCTACACAGATGAGCAGCTCTGGTGGAAAATCTCTGAACAGGATACGTGTTTTTGTGCTCTCTGCAATCTTGACTTTATGGGCATGTGGCAAGAGAAATAATTTATTTTGGAAAACCATTTAAGAACCACATTTACTTTCAAATATTCCCGAAATTGTGTTGGTCTACCACATAAAATATCAATATTAATTGTTTTTGGTTATACATGACAACATTTAAACAAGTTCAGGGGCTATGAATACGTTTGCAAGACCTTGCATATGTCAATGATGTGGTGCTTTTCTTTTTTGAAATAATTGAATTTATATCTTACCTGCTTTTCCGCCTTTCGTTCTAGGACAGCACTCTCTCAGCAACAGCAGGGACATCAGCGCCATGGACACCCTCCCCCTCAACGGCAATTTCAACAACAGCTACTCCCTGCGCGACGGTGACTATGAAGCTGTGGGTGTTCGAGCCCCTGGGGACCTGGGGGGCCTCACCCTGGATGACCCTGCATTCGAGAAAATGATCATATCCGAGATTGTCCATAACAACCTTAGGCCTCGCGGGGCCCCCAAAGCTCGCAGTACCCCAAGAGAGAGGGACCGGGCCCCGCCTCCCCATACCAGGGTGACTGTGGACCAAGGAGGGGGTGGGAGCGGTAGCGAGGATGATGCCATCGTGGCAGACCACACGGAGGCTTCATCCCCACAGAGAGGTGGTGGAAGAGGAGGCCAGACCACCCTGGAGCTCCTCCTGCACCCCCACCACAAGGAGGTGCTGGAGGCTCCCCTCCTTCCCCAAAGGACTCACTCTCTGCTCTACAGCGCCCAGAAGGCCCCAAGGCATCTGGAGGGTCAGAGCGGCCATGGCTCCGAGACTGTTACTGCAGTGGAAGACATGGGCTCCCGGTCACCCAACAACAACCGAGACTCTCTGTATACCAGCATGCCAAATCTGAGGGACTCTCCTTCACCTTCAACTTCGCCATACCCGCCAGAAGAGATGGAGGAAGAGGAGGAGCTCTCTCCCTCGCCTCACAGCGAATGCGAGGATGCGTATCACAAGAGCATGCCTGAGCTTGGCGATACTCCGCAACCGCTGTCCTACTACCACATAAACCGAGGCACCAGTGATGGGTGCATCATCTCGCCCAGCACTGAGGACTCTGAGCAGGACGGCGACGCCCCTCCTAGCGATGGACAAATGCAGCTGATTACCAGCCTCTGAGAGGGGGTGTAGGACTGGGCACCTCTGTTTGCACAGGTTTGAACAGCTGGGTGCTTTCTGGTGATGTCAACATAGCCTGGTGAGCCTGGCGCTGCACATGCCCTTCCTGTTATCAAAGGAAGTGAAAAGTCGCTGGCTTTGGGCATAGGAATGAAAGACTTTTTTGCACAGAGATCTCATTTTACACACAAGACACATCCAACAAAGGCCAGACAAATGTGGTGCTGCGGCAGCTCTGCTGCTGGACTAATGAGGTGCAGAGGATAACACAGAGTCCGCAGTTTCACAGATAAGTCTAGTGTTTCTTTCGTACTGAAAGGAAAATCGAAGAGTAAGGGATAAAAAAATTAAAACCTCCAAGTAAGGAACCATGAAGCTCTTGGCATATTCCTGGGGGTCTTTGCGGAACCAGGGTCCTTTTTATGGCAAGAAGTGCAGAACAACAACTAGTGAGGCTCCACTTACACCATCAGGACTGTAAAGTTAATAAACCACTAATTCAGACTCAGGCCTTATATTTTTCTCTATTGCACAATTAACTGTTGTACATGTAACAGCTGAAAAAAAATATATTTTGCTGTACCACTAGTGTAAAAAGTACAAACAAAAAGACAAAGTGAATATCAAGAAAAAGAAAAAAGAAATGGCAAGAATTCAGTACTTAAGCCCTTTCAATGTTAAAAATCTTCAGACAAGGTTAATCAAACTGTTGCAAATGTGCTTTTTTCCGCTCACACTTGACTTGTTGTAGAATGTTTGAATATTAAAAAAAGAAAAAAGTTTTCAGACATCAGTCCATATGAAACCATGCTCACATATCTGCTTGTGAAGTGTTTTCCGCCTTTATGAATGATGCAGGGTTTTTTTTGTTTTTGTTTTTTTGTTGCCAGTAGTATATCTGTTAATACCGGGCCATGCAAAGATTTAACATTTTAACAAATTGGATTCCCATGTAATTTATTTTACTTGAAAGAAACTTTCAACTTTGACTCTTTTCTATTCATGCCTTTGCAGTTTTTGCAGGTTTAATTTTTTTTTGCAAACATGTTTCATCCTTGGACACTAATTAATTTATTAAGTAATAAAAAAAAGAGAGAGAGATCATGGTTGGGAAGTGTGAAAAGACATTGCCGCACTGATTAGGTTAATTTTATTTCTTTTGTAAGAGCCCTTCATCAACCGGTATTTAATTCAACTCCTGTTTGATATTAAATAAATGTGAAACTTTTTCTCATTCGGAGACAACTGGCTGCTCCTTCTTATCTCTTTTTTCCATTTGTTTCCGTGGTGAAAAAAGAAAAAATGCTCTAATGCAAAACCATAACTAGGTTATAAAGTTGAAACCTTTATTCAGCTTTGTAAATATTACCATCTATCAGGGGATAGCATTTCATCTGAATTTGACCTTTCAATTCAACACAAACAAACAAAAAAAGAGCTCATGACGTTCTCACAGCAACAGTTTGTTCCTGCTCCCATTCTGTCTCATTCCCACTCTTCTGTATCAGACATCTGTTGCCCGTCTGTAAATTCTGTCCGTTTTATGTCCAGTAACAGCAGAGCATTCGTATCCTCCCCCTGTGTTGGAAATTGATTTTTTTAGAAATGGCAGCTGACGAGTTGCACATGGCATTTTGATTTTTTTTTAACAGCGTGCAATAAACGTTGCAATATTTAAGAGTTAACAGATACGAAGCTTTTATAAGACTGGACTAAAGCAGTGGATATGAAGGACACAGATGGTATTGGAAAATATGGGCTCATTTATGCTGTTCTTTTGATGGGGGGCAAAGGGTTTCTAAAAAATTGAGGAATTGGGGGGTGGGTTGTTTCAGCGTTTGAAGGATGTACAGTTGCATCTCAATATGAATGTATAGAAAATTACTTTTTTTCACTAATTATTTTCAAATACTGGAACTTATAGATGATTTATGAATAAAGTGATATATTTTAAGCATTTATTATGTACGACAAAAATCTTTTTGGATACAGAAATTTCTTGTTGGTGCCATGTTATAGCCAAACATAATCATAGGGAAGACTTCAACAAGACAGGTAAGCCAGAAAAAAATAAAATAGCTAAAGATTCTTGTTGTACACACACTTCTTTTCAATCTACAAAAGTGAGATAGGGATAAAACTCAGTACCAGATTTCATTTTTTTTATCGGGCATCGTTTCAATAGACATTTCTGTATTAGTCATTTTAGTGATATTTATTGATCTCTATGTAATATTGTAATTTTCTGCTAAATTTTAAGATTAATTTTAAGCCACAATCATCCAAATTTGCTTAAACCTTGAATTATTATTCTACCTGATTCCATATATTATGGTTCTCATTTTTTGAATTGATTTACAGACAAAAAAACTCCTATTTGATGATGGTCTAGTTTATTCAGATGCACTTGTAAAAAGAAAAATCAAGAAAACAAGCCATTGTGGTTGTGTTCTACTTTATCCCCATAAAGCAAGTGATCTTATGAGAGAGACCATCAGAATTTGATTATTTAAAGCAAAGTCTTACCCTGGGCAGTTTTGGACTGCTCTCTATTAGATGTTTATACTATACTTCTGCAAGATTCCACAGAACTGTTTGTCTTAAAACATTGCTTTGTATTCTTTATGACATATTGCACTTTTGGTTGTTTCCAATCCTGTAAAACAATAGTTGGGGATTTTTTACATTGTAAAATTATTATCTGTATTTCACATGACATTGCAAAAATATCCAGACCTCTTTAACTTTTGGTTCATTTTATTCATGTTACTAACACAATCTATGATATATTTTCCTCTGTGAAGTAGAAATATAATGATACATTCCTTTCAAAAATATTTCCCAGGTAAAGATCTGAACAGTGCGAGATGTAGGTATTCAGACCCTCCCAGAATCATACTTGGCTGCAATTACAGCTTGAAGTCGTTTTAACTGTCAACCAGCTTTGCACATCAAAATATCTGCCCATTCTCATCAGTTTCCAAGTCTTCCCACAGATTGTCAATAGAACTACAAGCTGTACTTTGGCCATTCTAACTGTTATGTATGCAATATATGCAGTGATATGCAGTGGTCCAAACATTTCATCTTAGCTCTGGCTCTGTTTGGTTTTGTCCTGGTATAAAGGTGAATCTCTGCCCATGTCTCAGGTCTTTTGCAACATCTACTGGTTTGCCCTTTGTTTAGTTCCGTCCATATTCCCATTAACTCAGATTAGTTTCCCTTTTCCTGTTTAAGAAAAAGATCCTCTTAGCATGATGCTGCCACAACTATTTTTCACTGTTTGGTTAAGGTTGATATAGTTGTTTTTAATCTCACCACATAGAGTTTTAAATAATGCATACATGTTTGTAAAAAAGCACCCCACCCTCTCCTCCAAATATTTCAAACATAAACTGTTTTACATGAAATGAAACATTAAATGCAACTCAGTTTATTTCAAACAGTTAGGGCCTAACCTTGAATCCAATGGTTTCTTAAACTTTGAATTTAGAGAAAGCTGATGAAGAGTGGAAATGGGTGGTGCTGCCTGTTAACACAGACAAATTGGAGAACCTGTAAAATATTGGAACGGAATGCATTATTTGGTCCTGTAGGCTTTTTTTCGTGAGAACAATAAAGTATTAGGGCAGTAAGGTACATAGAACCATAATCCCACCCTCAGTAATCCCTCATACAGAGCAAGCACGTAGCGGCAGTGGAGAGGAAAACTCCCCTTTAACAGAAAGAAACCACTAGCAGAATTGTCTCAGTATGAGTGGCAATCTACCTCGACAAATGTTACCACGGTCACTTTAAAATTGTAACCTGACTGATTACTCCTTCAGAAAGCAACTTAGTTACTTTATTATTTTAAAAGTGACTAAAGTAGATTAACAGTTAGTTTAAAAGTAAATTGTAGAACTGGAGAGTAGTAGAACAGAACAGTAGCAGAGTGAAGAAAACTGCAGCTTATATCCTGAATATCCAACCCAGATAAAATGGTGCTTTCCAGACTGTTCCTATACAATTCATACATATATGTTGGTAACTGTCTAATTTTGAACCCAGTTTAAATTCCCTCTGTTTTCCTGTCTTATTATATATGCTTCACCTCTTAGTCTTAGTCCAAGTCGTTATGGGCACAAACTATGCATAAGTTGTCCAAAGAAAAATGTATAGTATGCACTTGGATTAATTTCTCCCCCCAGGCCGTTATCAAAAGCCAACATTTTGTGTATGAAAGTGGTGGCATTTGGCTCAAATAGGTTGTATGTGAGCATTTTTCCATCAAAAATGCTGCTAGGCATGTATATGAGGCTATCATTGCGGAGGAGTTTAATCCATAATGACAAACAGATACTATTTTGCAATCCATCACTGGGATATTTGTACATTTGGGGTGAAGTGTGGCGAGAAAATGAACTGTACGTTCCAGAGTGATTCATTCACACATGCGATTCTCATTTGATGATCACGCCAATGCCATGGAGAAAGGCTGCAAATTGTTTTTTGGCAGTGATTGTGGCCCGTGAAAATGAGTAAATCAGATTGTTTAACCTTCGTCTGACTTAATACACTGTTATAGGATCAAATGATTGTTTGAATTGTCAAGGAAGTAAAAATAATATTACAGTGTTTGATTGTAAAATTTTACCCTAAAACATAGTGCCTAGAAAATGTATTAATACCCCTTGAACGTTTTCACACTTTTAATGTTACTTCCACAAACTTCAGTGTGTTGCATTGGCCTTTTAGGTGAGGAGCCAAAACTAAGTAGTGTAAAGTTTAAGGAAAATGATACCTAAAATCTGAAAAAAAATGTATTGCATTTACTTATGCCAATTTTATCCTGATGACTCTTGATAAAATCTACTCTAAATTATTGATCACTTAGTGAATAGAGTCCACCTGTGTGTAAATTACAATTATAAATCTAGTTTTTCTATGAAGGCCTCAGAGGTTTTTTTATAGAACATTAGTGCAAAAGCAATGACCTGAGGATCAAGGAATGTATGTAACAGATAGGTCAGCAATATATTTGTGGAGGAGTTCAAAGCAAACGTATTTTCTAAACCAAGCCCTCATCAAGCCATCATCGGAAAGTGTAAATAGGAGGCATAACTGCAAACTAACAAAAACATGGCTGTCCGCCTTAAACTACAGTTGGGCAAGAACCACATTAATCAGAAAAGCTTCCAGGAGATAACGTCGGAGGAGCTGACAACATTGGCCTGCATGCAAGATGCTAACAATTCACATAAACTCTGAACACAAAACAAAGATCAACATGGTGAACTGGAAAACATATTCATGTGCTAGAATTGCTTAGTCAAAGTCCAGACTTAAACGGACTTGTAAAAGTATGTATACTGACATTATCCAAAGAGTGAACAAACTTAAACTGTTTAGTAAAAGAGGATGGACAAAGGTTTTCTGATAGACAATGCACAAAAGACCTGCAACTCTAATGTGGCTCTAAAAAGTATTACTCTACCAATTAATTGCATTAAAATAGCTTGTTTAGATCAGGCAAAATTTTAAATAAATTCAAGGGGTTTAAATCATGTTGCGAAGCTTTGAATACTGTTTAATGTGCATCACGAGGAAAATATTCCCATGACAGATTTCAAAGATTTTGCAAAAAATGGAAATGTCTTTCATATGTATGTTTTTAGGAGTTTTCCAGCATAGTTGGCCACACACACGTTCACCAGGCACAAAGCCGAAGCAGTTGCTGCAGGATCTTTGTGGTGCAGTTTATTAAGTGGAAGTTGGTTGCCAGTATGCTGTCAGGAAACTGACGAGGAGGCCAAAGCAAAGGTCTGGTTGCAGTATGGCTCTCAGCATTGTTTTCTGAATATCAAGTGCTCGGTTAACGTTGAACCCTCCAAAAATCCCCCAGAGACAACAACCCCATCTGCATTTCATAAAGACTTCTGGCTTCCCTTCAGTTATAAATTAAATTAAACGCAGAGCTTGATGACCAGCTAGCAGTTCGATGAACAGACGGGCATTGACTGTGAAAGCTTCCTTTTCATGAATAGGCCCCACCGTGAGACAAACGCTTCAGGACATTTGTGATGTTACGGCGAGGACTTTTTCCTCAAGGTTGCATGATGAGTTTTTTCCAGTCTGCCTTATAAAACGCAAAATTTTGATAAATGAATGTGCTGAGCTCCCTTTTCCAAGCATAAGGATCAGTTTTGCATGATGCATATATATTGGTTCATTATCACTAAGTCACCTGTTCTCTGTACTAGCTTTCTCACTGTACTATTATTTTAAAGAACATGGATTTCTGAGATTAAACAATGTATAGATGATCCCATACTTTTCTCCAAATAACACTGTGGGAGTAGTGTGGTGATAGGGGAGGTAGAAGGAGGGAGGGGGGTTTCAAGACACAAAGATCAGCATTTCTCAGGCTCTCCTCATCCTGCTGCGCCGTGTTTTAGCCATTCATCCGCTTCAAAGACACTCCTTACACCTCTGACTTTTCACTGCGTTGCTGACATTACCATCTGTCCTTATCTGATGATATTATGATGCACCATGTTAGCCATGCAGTGTTTGCAGTGCAAATGAAGAAAAAAAAAGTTGTAGAAGTTTGCCAGGGATGAAAGTGATTCATTTATCAACTCATCTTTTATCTTGGTGCGGTCAGAGCCCGGCATTCATGGGGCAGCAGGCAAATGACGATGCAATAAATAAGGCCAGGTCCAAGAAAACATTACCTTGTTTTCATTTGGAGCTGTTTGATGTTCCAGCTCCAGCCCCTGGTGATTTGGACATTATTTCATGTCAATCATCAAAAAGACATCAAACAAGATGCTTCATTCAAAATCAGATCACAGGCTGGACCAGAATGTGCTTTATTTGTGTCTGCATATCTGTGCTCTGTACTCTATATGCACTCTGTATATGCTCTGAAATTTACCCAAACGTATTTTTTCCTCATGAAATCTCTTGAACTTACTGAAATGATTATTATGTTTACAGAACCTGTTTTGTTTTTAAATCGCGCTGGCAAGGTCTTGGTTTGGAAAACATAACAGTATTATTAAAAACTATGAGGTAGCTTTGCAGAAAATGTTTACTTTCTTGGATAGGGATCTTTTCTTCAGCTTGTACCGGACATATGCATAATTACATTATCAAAACCATAATGCGGGAGGAGTATTAGATATCCCGAGGGCCTCAGCTTACATTCCTCTACCTTTCTTTCTGCAGCATGAAGATAAAGAACATCTGAATCATTCCTTCTCTGCTGCCGTCATCTCACCAAACAACAGAGCATTGAGAAGGCTCGCACGGACGCCTTGTGCATTTCATGTTCCAGGAAAGGCCAAAAGACTTATGTTTGCATGACAAAAAACAAGCATATTTTTGCTACATCTTCCAGAAAAGCATACTATGTCTAGCAAAAGTATCCACACTCTTTAAACATTTTCCCATTTTGACTAACTTCAATTTATGTTATTTGGATTTCATGTGATAGGCCAACGGAACATAGAAAATGATTCAATATGAAAGGTTTCCATAATTTTTTACAAAAAATACATCTTAAAACTGTGGTGTATATTTGTGTTTGGCCCACGGTAACTTTAGAGGAGAAATACGTCTCAGCTATGGTAATCTGGTGACAGCTATTGGTTATGCATTCTACGAACCTGGTCTTTATGGAAAAGTAGTTAAAGGAAAGCCATAAGAAGTCATGTTTCCAGCTTGCCACAAGCCCTGTAGAGGACACAGCAAGCATGCAAAAGAAGTTGCTCTGGTCAGTTTCTAATTAAACCAAAACTTAATTATTTGGCATACATGGGGAAAAAAACATGTATATGGTGTACAACTAAAACTTTTCATAATCACGATCACACCCTCCCTTAGGTGGAACAAGGTGGTGGCATCCTCATTATGCTGTGACAGAGAAGCTGGTTGGAGGTTATTGGGAGGCTGAATGAGCTAAATTCAGGGGAATATTTAGCAAGACTGCTTGGATCATGTATTTTCTTTTCTTATCACACATTTTCCTGTTTACTGTGTCAGTTTGATAAAGTTCCAACAAATATCACTGAAGCTTATGGATGTTATGTTAAAAAATAAGAAAAGGTTCAAGCGGCATCAATACTTTTGGAAGGCAATGTAATCTTTATGTGGTTAAAAAAAAGGTTCATACAAAGTAAAGATCTCCAAATATTTACCTAAAATGTATTTTGGTCCTATCATCTTACTATGTAATTAACTTTGCCATAAATTTCCTCTTGACAATGACTTTTATTGATTGAAAGCAAAACAAAACAAAATTTGGAACCACATTCAACAAAGAGCGTTTTCAAAAGAAATATGGACTTGGTACATCTTTAAAAATGAAACCTATTGTGAGACATTTAGACGTCAGACTAAAATATGCTCAGGAGCCCTTTCTGAGTCAGTCTGGGAGGGCTTGATATAATTTCTTACCCACTTGTGTTTTTGAGGAATAAAAGGAAGTGATTGTTTCTCACAGAGCTCCAGAAATGCAGAAGGGCAGAAAGCAGGAGATGAAGAGTGGGTGGGGGGGGGGGGTGTTACGTTATGAGACAGACGGTGAGCAGCAGCCTAACATGTCAAAAACTATCCGAGTCTGAGCCCGGCAGCTGTAAAACTGTCATACCTTGTAGGAAACACTAGCACTGACCTCAGAGCTGGACTAAGGTAGCCTGTCCCACCCATTACACAGTAAACACTCCACAGAGGCCTGTGTTTTTGCTGGGTTGTCTCTGTTAGAATAATAGCTATACAATCCCAGGAGACATAAACATAACATAAGGCCGCTATTAGTCAAACACTTTACAGAGGAATTTTTCCATATTTAAGCAATTGCTCCCACCGTTTTTTTTTTTGCCATTTGTGTCAAAAATTTAATGATTGTAATTTTTTAGATGTAAAACTCATGGGGAAAAAACTTTTCAGGTGTGGGAAGAATATGTAAAGAAAAAGATAAAACGATTATTTTTATTCCCTTAAAATGCCATTTATTTATCAAATAAAAGTAAAGGCAACTGCAATGAATTGTGAAGGTTAACACACCCCTTTCAACTTTTCCACATTTTGTTGCATTACAATCATAAACTTTTTAAAATTTTCTTAACAAAAAAATCTGATAAAACTATACATTTTCTGCAGTAAGTTTATCTAAAATTTTGAAATCTTTCTTTTTCCTAAATTACTATAGCTTTGTTTTATAACAAATAATGTTTATCAGGACGTGGTGAAAAAAGTCTTTTTGGGTTGTAAGTTTTGTTTAACCCTGCAAGAGAAAAGCCATTGTTAAATAAACGCCACAAACTTTCTGATGCCATCTGCCTTAAGCAATGTAGGTGACAGTTCAAATGTACAAGAATGTGCTAATATGACACCAAAATAAACATTTTGGGCCGTTTGTGCAAGAAAAAAAATTTCTCATTCCTGTGAATCATGCTGATGGCAACATTGGGATGTGGAGATGCTTTTCTGCTGCTCAGTGTTGATAGGGGGATGGATGGACTTAACAAAGGGTGATCCTGGTAAAGTTAAAATCTATAAGCATGCGTGACATGTGCAGAAGAAATGATAGTAATGAAATGTCATACTTTTCCAGCCGACGAAATACGCAGACTGCTATGTTTAATAGACATGAAGAGAGTTAGAGTGGATAATCCATCTAGATCCTAGGAGCCAACGTCTAATGACAGAATCTGCTAATTTCACTTTATTAAAGGTACAGTATGTTGACAATGAAATCAAGTATAGTGTAAATAATTTCATTAGAGAATAGTGTAGCTCTACTGCTACCATATTTAGCAGGAAACCATCCATCCATCCATCTTCTTAACCGCTTATCCAATTCAGGGTCACGGGGCAGCTGGAGCCTATCCCAGCAATTATCAGGCGTTAGGCAGGGTACACCGAACAGGACGCAGTCTGTTGCAGGGCCAAACAGAGAGACAGACAAATTCACACTCACATTCATCCTAGGACAATTTAGAGTGATCAATTCACCTATCATGCATGTTTTTGGACTGTGGGAGGAAGCCGGAGTACCCGGAGAGAACCCACGCATACACGGGGAGAACATGCAAACTCCATGCAGAAAGACCCTGGGCCGGGATACGAACCCACGATCTTCTTGCTGCAAGGCAACAGCGCTAACCACTGCGCCACCGTGCAGCCCTGCAGCACTATGTGAAATTGACCGACACTGTTATTCCCACAAAACCGCTTTGTATAAAAACTTTTTTATTATTGTAGATGTGTACTCAAAACCACATTGATAGTTTGTATGTTCTCAATGTTTAGGCCAGCCATCTGATGATCCAGATAGACCTGCTTACACTCCTTCCATATTTAGCTTCATACAACTGGTTAAACTGCATAGGCATGTTGACGATCCATACGAAAGGTGTATGAAGCGTCCATCACGGGGAATTGTCCTCATGACTTGCATGCCTTCATTGCATCTGATCTGTGTAGAGTCCAGAGATGTTGATTAAATAAATGTAGATATCCCCTTACTGAACTGACGATGGCTATTTCTGAGAACTTTCATCCCATAGCTCGTTAGCTATTTGACATGGGTCTGGAAGTATGGAGGTAGATTTGTGTTTTTATTATTTAATTAAAAAAAGGTTTCTTCAATCAAAAAGAGGAAGTTCAAGCAAAGAAAAAGTGTTTGAATGCAAAAAATATAGCTGAGACAAAAAAAATGCATTTGAACATTGTTTTTCTTTGATTGAAAATGTTTTCTTTGATAGAAGTGAAGTTTTTTTTGTTTGAAGTAACTTTTTTGATTGAAGTGCTGTTGTTTAGTGTCATGTTATAGGTAGGATATTTGTATCTTTATTATGCAATCAAAAAAAGGTTGTGTCAAACAAACAAAAAACATTTTAACTGGAAAAAAAACACTGATAAAAATACACTTTTTCAATCATAGAAAAAAAGGTTTTGAATGCAAAAAAATGTTTTTTGAGGCTCAAAAAATTTTATTTGAACATGTTTTTTGATAGAAAATGTTTTCTTTGATTGAAGTAATTTTTTTGTGTTTGCACCATATAATGGGTAGGACATTTTTGTCTTTATCATTCAATCAAAACAGAAATTGCTTCTAACAAAAAAATGATTTTCAATTAAAAAAAATTATTTTAATTTCAAAAAACTTACATTCTTGGAAGCTTTGTGCTAAATACAGTTAGCTTGGTGATGTGTCTTTTTCGATCATCTTCACAAGTATGGTTTAGATCATCTAAAGTTATATTTCTAGGTTTCATTTTGTTAGCCTTATTGTTCAGCCACAACAGCTTTGTATATCAGGTGTGGAAGCTTTTTTTGCCCTGCAGTGTTGTATGCATGTGAAACATTACCCGAATGAAAACAAAACTATTCAATGTGGCTATAGAAAGGATTGTTGCAGTTTCATCTAGCCATCGTATGAATACCCATGTATTAAAAAACTTCCCTCCATGAGTTAGGGGTCTCCAGTTTGTAATCCGGACAGATGTTTCAGTCTACGTTACCACTTGGTGAGTGAGAGACAGAGAGAGACCCATGGGGCTATCCATCAGCTAAAACCCTAATGAGATTCAGTGAGGTTTATGGTTGAAATGTGGCAAAATATGGAAAGGTTCAAGGGATGTGAATGCATTTGGAAGCCATGGTGTATCTGGGTGTGTTTTACATTAGCAATATATCACAAAAAATACATCAATACAAAACATAAAATAAGGTGCCCCTGGTTTGTTTCTCTGAAACTAAATAAAGAATTAGAGGCAAAAGTTATGCATTAATCACTTGCAGACAGTGTGCACTGCGCTTTTGTTGCCCCCAACTTCACTGTTGCATAACCAAGACGATTTGTAGTATTAAACTGCAGGGTGCCCTTATTTAAAAGGCTGTTATTCACAGCTAATTTACTTACAGTTTGGTATAATCATTCAGCCAGGATGTAGTCTGCCTCATCTGAATGTGAAACACAGTGGTACAGTAACATGTGGAGATAATTATGAAGCTAAGATAATCAATGTCATGCTTGAAGTTGCAGTCAAAAGACGCCCAAAGCAATGTTTTCTTGAGCCATTGGTTTGAAAATCAAAGTGACGGGTTCATAAGGGGGGGTTCAGCTTCTGCCTTGGAACTGCTGAAACCTAATGGTCTGTGTAGCTATGAAATGCATTATTAATGCTTTCTTTTTAAGAAACTAAAGTGACCTTTACTAAGTATTACATGTACATCAACGTGGTTTATATTTCAACAAAATATTTAGTTTGGTACTAAAGACAGACAAAGCCAAGCCATCATTATATATTTCTATGTAAAAGGAAACTATTATAAAGTAAATGAAATGGTTAAGGATGACATTTCTTTTTGAAAATGTAAACTTTATAGCAGAGAGAAGAGTGGAAAAAAAACTTAAACAACTTTTTTAGAGATCCGATTTCAGAGGGAAGGCCATTTGGTAATTCAGTTAACAATTAAATATGCCCTAAAGCAAGGTTTAGCTGTGTATCACTTGCTAGGAAATCCACCAGTGGGTCGAAATATGTGCACATATTTTTTTTATTTTTTTTGTGCTACATAATGTAAAAGTCATGCAAGTCATGCTCCCACTACTAACCATTGATTAGGCCCAGTATTGTGGGAAGTAATCAGCCACAAAATGCTAAATGATGGACAAACGCTTAAACAAAAAAACCAAAATGTTCAGGTATTTCTTGTTGAATATCTTTTACAACCACATTTTGAAGTAATAGTTATACTTTGTCCACAGGACCAGATGACAATAGAGTTCAAAGGTTACATTTTATGTCATGCCAGAGGTCTTTGTTGTTTGAATTTACTGTATATTAAAAATGGAAGCTAAAGTAAATAAACATTTTAACATTAGGTCATGTTTGTAAACGACATATTCTGTTTTAAAGTAGGCCTACTCTGACATAAACAGTAGAACACATTTTACTAACTGAGTGGGGTTTAAATAGAAAACTGAGCAATGCAAAGATGGAAACCCAGCAACTTTATATTCATTCTACCCAAGAAAAAGTTTGTGATTCCCCTTGAGGGGATGGGGAGTACAGCTGGGATGAGGTACCTCTGTGACCCCATCTCTGATAATCAAAAGGAAAGAAAGAAAGAAAGAAAGAAAGAAAGAAAGAAAGAAAGAAAGAAAGAAAGAAAAAGAAAGACAGAAAGAAAGACACTGTGTGCGAAGAAAGGTGACCAAACCAACATTTGCTACAAAACGAAGTAGAAATACACATTTATTAGACTGTTAACATAAAGTCTAATTCTTATAAACTATTGGGAAAAAAATAACATCACTGTAATTTTACCTGTAACCTTTGTAAACCCATCTACCTGAATTTTCACAAGTCAAGATCCAGAGTTATTTAAGAGAACATGACAAGCAACATAAATGTTCACCGCACTGTTATATGTAAGGTGAAATTGCCAAAACGATAACCAATGCATCAGAGAAGTTACACACATTTTACAGCATAAATCAAATGTATCTCATAAATATTGCTTACTTCTGAACTGATATTTCCCCATGTTTTCAACATCTCCATGGAGCGAGTAGAATACAATATCAGCTCCCTCTGCGGTTACATCACTCTTTTAACCCTATATAAATTTTATTGAGAAGGTGTATTTTAAATTATTGCATGTCAAGCACTCACATCTATTTCAGCAGAAAAAATATGTCAAAAAAATAAAAAAAACATTCAGTACACTCCTGCCCTGTGTGACATCTCTTCTGATCCTTCTTATACCACGATGTTTTTAAAACCACAGCAATGTCTCAACTCAAGACCTGTGAGAGTGAGAATATTACCCATTGAGCCCTTGACGTCTTTTTCTTTTTTTTCCCATAAAAGCTCCTCATTTATTAATCTTCCTTTTGAGAACACAGCCCTTTAACTACAGCAAAGTTTATATTAAACCCAGAAAACTAGCACTGCTCTTTTGTATATTCTGTCCCTCAGTAATAACTCTGTGCAATCTCTGATCATCATATTAATGGAATTCCTTTAATGGTAAAAAAGAAACTAACACACGGGAAAAAAGAGAGAACGCTTTCCTCACTCACATTGTAACAATCAATGATTTTCTCTAAATAACCAGATCTCTAAATGTTAGCAGAAAAGAGCTAAAATTACTTCTTTGCATTAACATGAGGACCAGATTTCACAGATGGAATGTTTAATGTAGCTATGTAAAAATCACTTATATGCTCAAGCCCTCTGGCATTTGTTTCATGACTAGTTTGTAAGCATTATTATTCAGCCCATGCTTAAAGTTGTGTTCATCTCTATGAATGTTTTTTACTGTTTATGCACATTAGAGTTTCAGCGTTTAGCCTGGTGTGTTTGCCTTTAAGGTTCTTTTGTCGTTTTCTTTTTGAAACAACTTCAAAAACTAACAGTCGTTCCCCTGTGTTTCACATACTGCTGAAAAGACAAAAAGGGGATCATAAAATTTAAAAGCTGAAATATGAAAATGTCCTTCTGCAAATTAAAAGTTTTAATTTATTTACTAGTTTCTTCAGTTCAAACTAAATCCAAACTAAATTAAAATGTATTTTTCTTTCATTTGAGAGTTGAACATTATGTGAGACATCTTAACAGTGGAGCATTGACACTAAAGTAAATGTTTATTATACAACAGTAGCTGAGCCGACAGGTTTAACCTCATCAGCTCCAGGGAATTAGGATACTCATCTGCCCTTTCCCCACAGCATCATATCAGTTGAGCGCTGGTTTGGATAAGGTATTATATTGCACTGTGTGAACACATCCTTCACAATAAAAATGAGTGTAGACTTAATACCTTTGGGACCCCAAAACTGGCAGGAGTGAACATACATTTAGATAGCGAAAGCTGCAAATTTGATTATTTTAAACGGTGGAAAGTCAACGAATTTTAAACATATATTTGCCATAGAGGGGTGCCTGTGTCCGCGAAGCATAAGAAAGAACTATGTGCACCACGGTGTGCAGCTACAGTGCATAAATTACTTTTTGACAATAGAAGAGGAAATTGCCGTATTCCAAGCTGATTACGGAGTGACAATCCCCGACCCACAAACGCTGTTAGATGTCTGGGAAGAAGGGAACGTTGTCATGCAGAAAAGATCTCAGCTACTTTTTATCTAAAAGCTTATGGAGTCAAGATGTGCTGCATCAGCCTATCGCAGGTATTTCTTGCTTGTTAAATATAGCTTCCGTCGTGCTTTTAAAGTCTTGCAATTTGCATTTTTGAATGGGATTTCTACTTGTTAGAAGAGCCCGGATAAGGCTGTGATGCTCTAAACATTAATCCTTCACATCGAATTCCAGCTTTAGGCTACGCGAAGCCTGCATGCTAATGACTATGTTACCAAAACTAAAACCGTTATATCTATATGATCAACACAAATATCGAACAATTCACATGTTTAATCAAACGTTTCTTACCATGTTAATCCATGCACGTCCTTTCGGATCCTTATTTTCTGTTTATAATGTATATAAAATAAATGGTGGTTCATTACAAGGGTCAGTATCATTCATACATGGGTTCGTTTTGCATTCTCCAACGTTCATTTGGGTAACTGCTATTTCCACAGTGAACCACAACACAATGAATACCGGGCATGTTTGAAAAAACTGCCAAAAACAGCCTTTAAGAGGCTTTAATAGGCTCCATATTAACAAAAACACAGGGATGCATATGCTGTTTACAGTCGAGCCGGGGGTTTATGTGGTTTCCAAAAGCTGTGGCTGGGGGTCCAAGCCGCATTCATGAGCATGCGCCCTCACAATACTGATATGGCTTATCAACAAAGTGAACGTTCTATAGTGTATGTGCTTAGTAAAATCTCATCGTTGTTACAATTGATAGTGATCGAGTGAATGTGTAAAACCTATAAAATCTGCCCTAATGAAGGTTACATTTGCTGACAAACATCAAACATTACCTAAAGATATTCCCCATGCCCTAAGTGCAAGTGATTTTGATTTTCAAATGGGGTTTTATATTACTTTTAGAGAGTAAGCATTTTCTCTGTTATATGGCTAATATTTTGAAAATCTGGGTTTAAAAGGGACATCTATTTTTTGGGTTATTTCACCCCATATATTGAGTTGTTCTTTTGCCAGAATTTGGGTTATATTAGCTACAATGTTGGGTTTTTTTAACCCAACATTTGGGTCAGGTATTTCCCAGAATTTGGGTCAAAAAGAATGCCAATTGTCTGGGTTGAAATAACCCATAAATTAGTTGGTCCCTTTTTAACCCAGGAGTTGGGTCAAAAATAACCCATTATGGGTCATTTTTGACCCAGGAGTTTTTAGTGAATGGGAATAGTTTTTAAACAACCCCACAAAGCCCTAAAGCTTTAGCCCTGAGAGCTGCTTCTGAGCGTCTCTAGCAAATAGGAGCCGTCCTCTAAACCCCTTAGACTCCAAAAAGCTGAATGTCAATCTTCTACGTTATACAAAGCCAGTGGACACTTCACTTTCATTTCTCTCTGAGAGCCTATCAAATATTAATTTTAAAAACATCCTGCGGCCAAGGATGTATTTCTTTTTTGCTAACATAATTCAAATTTGGAGGTGGTTCGGATGAGATATAGCGGAGACCTTGAAGTCATCCCAGAGAAAAAGGGAGGACGGGGCTGGCGTTTTAGTTTATTTCAAGAGGGAAGAACTTGTCCTGGAAGTATCGAGCATATATATTCACAACAAACTGCAAACCTTGATGGGAAGTCCAAGTCGAAGAAGATTCATTTCATCACAACAAGAACATATAGCCCAGCTGTGTCCTTCAAGTGCTCCATTGTGTGTGCTAAAATAATCTGTGCACTTTGGGGAAAAATATTATTTCTATTAGTCGTCCTTGGGTATGACAGAATGCAGTCTGTCTCTGGTACATCAGCTCAGAGAACTGAGGACTGAGAGGAAATATTGTATGAGTGAATGAAACAGCCACACACAACTTAATGAGAGGAAGTGTGTAAGTATGTGAATCATCTGAGCAGACAATTGGGCAAATGCACTGCAAGAGGTGCCACCGTTCATATTAGATCCAGGGCCCTGGGGCATCATTGCATGTTATGAGTTCAGTATTAATTGCTGCCTTTGGGAGCGTTTGTTCTTGATGCAATGGCTTGTCAGAGAGAGAGCGCTGACTCCCGCAGAAACACAAGCAGCTTAGCAACATGTTTGGTGACAAATAATTCAAATTTTTAACAAGACAGAGTTGACTAGCAGCAGCAGGAAGAACAAATTTGACCCTCTGATGGTGTTGTCCATTATTCCTAAAAAAGTAAATAAATAAAAAACAGACACACACACAAACAAACAACTGCCCTACGATTACAACAAAAATCAGATGTAAGAATGTTGATAAGGACCAAAAAGAGAATTTGGTTCACAGATTTTAAAATCTGCATTGTTACCTGTGCGTTTTAGATAGTAGTTTATGTTCTTTCATTACTCTTTAAAATGAACTCTAAATGTTTTTTCCCCAAACAGTTAATCTAATTTCCATTAACTTTATAAGTCCTCTGGAACTCTCACCCAGAGACACCCTAACATTAAATGAGGCCCTGTTCAGAATTTAATTTGGGGACCATTACTAGGTGTAATGGCCAACATAGCCCTCTTACATTGCTTCTCCATTCAAGATTATTTCTGATTTATTAGTTTGTTTTTTCATCATATTAAATAAAATAGAAAATTGTTTGGTACAGTTTGATTTCACCAGTGTCAGATCTGCAGATTCAAGACATCAGTAATAGAGAACTTTGCTGACAACATGAAGTAGACTAAAAGATCTTAAAATCCAAAACAATAAATCTGTTTATCAAATAAATAGCACTTATGAAAAAAATATTAATTCAAAATTATTAATCTGTAGAAACCTTTCCTTAACTCAAAATTTAAATTTATATTAAGAGGATTAAATCAGATCTTACTTGATCATCTTCTTCGTCTTGAGAAAAACTAGAAATTGACCAATCAGGCCTTTTCTGTCCTATAACATTGTTCAATTTTCTTTGCAGTTTGATGACGAAAAGTTTTGAATAATGAGCACAGGTGAATCTAGAAAAAAATGCTGCTTTGCTTTGTAAAGGAGCAACTAGAATATTTGCCAGCACACTTTCTTGGGGACTTGAACCTGAAGTTTGCCTTTACTGTGGTATTGCAAGACACTGAAATAAGTATTTTATTTGCCTCATTTTTTTTTTTGTTCTATTGCGTTTTTAATTAATTACTGTTTTTGACATTTAGTAGGCTATATTTCTTTTTTATAAAAATATTTTCTTTTGTGAATACATTTTTCATAAATAATTGATTTTTTTTTCTTGTAATTTGTTTAAGTGTTAAAATAGATTTGTACTTAGTAATTGTTTATTTTTAAACAGCACACTTAATCACTTTTTAGTTTTGTATTATTTATATGTTTTCTGTATTGTTTTATAAATAAAACCATTTCATAATTTTATTAAAACAATTATCTTTTTTAATAGATACAATTTTTACATTTTTTTAATTATTTTATTTATTATTAATATATTTTTTCTATACATAAATTATATTATTTCAAAATTGGGTGATTGACTTTTTTGGTTTGTACAGTCACATTCTAAGCTATTCTTAATTTTAGCAAAAGTATTATACATTTGTATAAAATCCAAGAATTCGATCAGAAAATCAATCGAAATGTTTTGTTATTTAATTGTGATGCTATCAAGAGTAAGAAAGTGTTTTACAGACATTCAAAGCTGATGAACAGAAATGAAAACACACTTGCACTGATTAATCTAAACAACTAAACATAACCAAATTAGTAGTAATAGTGGTTGAAATAATATCTCAGTTATATTGTCCGATTTATTATTTTATAAATATACATTTTTAACAGACTATTCAAGCTGTTTTATCTAGTATGAAAATTAATTAGATTTCTGGAAAATAAAATCTAAAATAAACAAAACATAAATTAGACTGAAAACTTTTCAACCTATTGGAACTAATGCACTGAAGGATTCATTGGAATTTATGTACGATTTAATTGAAATTACTTTTCTTGTAAAGTTCCTTGAGATCAATTTGATTGTGAAGTTAAATTGAAACTGATTTGAAGTTTTTTTTTTTAATTATGTTCTTTTAAAATTACAATTTTTTACCCACATTGACCCTTTTGAACTTTATTTTGCCCTTTGAAATAAATAAAGTACTTAAGTAAATGCAATTCTTTGGATGATTTTTAAAAAATTGAGATAAAAAAGTATAACATAAAAACGTTGAAAACTTCAGTCATAATTAGAAAATTAAAAATACAACATTCAACATTTCATGACAAAATCAAAAAACAGAACTACATAAAAACTGGTTGTTCTGTTTCTGTATCTCAGCCTCACACTCTCATCTGAAATTAAACTAAAGTTGCACATCAGCAAGTTTATGATCCAGTATCTCAGTGTCACTTTCACATTTACTGCTCTACTTGACAGTTTGACACACAAGTGCATCCACATCAATACCCTGAAAGGGGGCACTCATGCAAATGCACGCCTGACACACACACACACACACACACACACAGAGTCAGGCGCACATGCCCTGTTGGACTTCGAAGCCTCGCGACTGTCGTGTCCATCTTTTCAAACACTGTCCAGACAGGAGAAAAACCTTGGCCATCAACTCTCCTCTCTGAACCTGTCCATCACTGTCACTCTGGATCACTGGTGCAGAACTCATCTTTCCTCTCCCGCTGGTCCCCTCCGGACTGGACTCGCTCGGTCTATAGTCCCTCATATCGCTGTCAGGAGTCCCAACTGACAGCCTGCTGCTGCAGCTGATTCTAGTTTGTTGGCCCTGCTATGGGCTAATGCCAGCAATCTGTGCTCTGGCAGTGGGAGGGCGTCTGGTAAGGGAAAAAAGCTTTGAGAGATACAATGATGGAGTTATTTATTTGGGCGTCTTTACACCTAAAAATCGCTATTATATGCATGAAACATCATGCATGTAACTTCTGACTTTGACATGAGATCGCATAAATCCTGCCCGGGTAAAATCATGCATAGATGTTGCAATGCTTTAATTATTGGATCAGACCGGATGTCACACCGGTTCTTCATTTTTACTCGAACTCAGGCGTGTTCTCTCTCACTGTCGACACCACATGTGTGAATTCTATCGCAGTGGCTGGGGTTTCCAGAGATCTCTGGATCTCTCAAACAAACCACAACAGGCGGTAAAACCCAGCTTCTCAGCCTCCCACAGAGACAGGGACAGTCAGCGGAGAAGTGAGAGTGGGGATTGGAATTTAATTACAGCCTTAAAGCCCTCAGAGTCCAATATGAGAGAGAGGGATGAGGCATAAATCTACTGGGGTGCCTTTGTTTGTGCGGTGGCTACAACAAGAAAAATCATTCAAAACCCACTGCGGAGACAGTGAAGTCTGGAGAGTGGTGGTTCAAAGTTTGACAAATGAACAACTGGGCTTTCAAAGGGCTGACATTCTCTCTTTCCTACAGCTTTCTTTAATTAAAGTGTCCATTTTTGTTCTCTCATGAAAAGCCATGCTTCAATAAGAGACTGGAATTAACAAAGACAAATATAGATTTGATTGCACACACTGGGAAAAGTGCCTACCTCTACTGACTGTATATTAAAATTACGTTATTTTCAACAACTGACAAAACAATGAGATTTTTGGAAAACAAATTGCAATGGGAGAAACAGCATAGTTCACAGATTAACTGCTGAAAAGCTTTGGTAAACTATTGCAAGAGATTAAAGTCCCAAGTGAAATAATTTCATCTTTTCCATATTGTTTTGTAGCTCCCTGGCATAAAAAAAACACACGGTAGAAAAAGAAGTATTGAATAAATCAATGTTTTTTCCACATATATATATATATGCAGACCAAAAGTTTGGACACACCTTCTCATTCATTGTGTTTTCTTTATATGATTTGAAAGCATCATGAAGGCATCAAACTATGAATGAACACATATGGAATTATATACTTTTACAAAAAAGTTTGAAATAACCTGGCCTCCAAAGTCACCGGACCTGAACTCAGTCGAGATGATTTGGGGTGAGCTGAAGCGCAGAGTGAAGGCAAAAGGGCCAACAAGTTAGAACTTGTTGGCCCTTTTGCCTTCACTCTGTGCATCTCTGGGAACTCCTTCAAGACACATACATACACATATATATATATATATATATATATATATATATATATAAATAATGGGGCTTTTGAAATTAAATGCATACAAAATGTCGAAAGCAAACCTTGTAATCCACAGATGCAAAAACATAGAAACTAAGTGCTTTACAGATTAAAGTGACCCCACATACCCCATCCCCCAATGCCCAACCCAGAAAAAAAAACATGATCACAGCTATACCCCTCCTCCTCCCAAACCAATTCATATCACATGCACAGAAACAAAAGAAACAGTAAACAAACCAACATTAGGCTGACTATAGATGAGCCGGGTAAAGAAAAAAACCATCATAGGAGCATCTGCAGTGGCAGCAGCAGATCAACAGTAGCAGCCAAGGCACTGACCCATGGCACCCAAAGGAGGTAAGGCTGAGACCCCCACCTCCACCCAAGCACTGCCTGGCAAGCACCCAGGCAGCCACAACCCACCACCGCTCCCATGGCAGAGGGCTCAGACAGAGGAAACACTGCAAGGAAGATTAAAATAAGTAATTAAAATATTAAAATAAACAAAATATAATGAGATTAAGTAGTGAAATACCATTAAAATTTTTAAGACACAGATAAAAAGTAATAATAAAACAACGCGGAGCAATTAAACAGATATTAAAGGGACTATATCATGCTATTTTACAACTTTCAACATCTGGGATAGACAGATATGATAAAATGTTACTATTGGTGTTATATAGTATTAATTTGTCCTGAAATTTAACCTGTATTGTGGAGTTAATGTTGAACCAGGAAGTAAGATGCCTTGTTTCTCTTGCCTCCTGCAAATTAAGTTACGTTTTGCCCTGAAACCATAAATTCAAACAACAATGAAGCTACGTTATACATTGCAACCATAAAAGCACAGAAACAAGAAGCTACGTTTTGCATTGCAACTATAAAAGCACAGAAATCTAAAGCTAAGTTTTGAAGTCGGAGTTAGTAATGCTAAGTCACTGTTCTTACCTGTGCAGGTTCCAACGGAGTACCTTTGCCTTTAGGGTCTATCTGCTTATTAACCCATAATCAAAAAGACTTTTGTTGAGAAAGCAGTCCTCTGTGAAGTAATTTGCGCAAATAAAAAAGATCTTTTTCGGCCTAGGATTGTTTCTGAAGATGAAGTTCAAACTCTTGGCCTTACAATTAGGCTAGGCTAACTGTAGCAGCTGCTAGCTGCTCTACTGGAGATGAGGGGAGGAGAGGGGGAGGCCTGCAGGCGCAGCAGCTCTCCTGCTGAGAAAGCTACGTCAGGTAGGAGGAGGAGATGGGTGGAAAAGGGGGAGATAGGTGGGAGCAGTCATTTCAGCACCTCCAATAACTACCAGCAGAGACTCAAAAATTATTCAAACATAAGTGTATGAGTCAAATCAACACTTCAGTCATGTTTTAATGAGGAAATAACATGTTATCAGGATGTTACAAGTCAAAAAGTCAATTTTGCATAATAGTCCCGTTTAATAGGCTAAATAGTAATCACTGAAAAGCTAGGCTAAAAGGTGAGTTTTGAGCCTGCTCCTAAAAACATGAACTGAGGTCCTCCAGCAGAACTGTAAAGAGGTGAGGGCCATAATAATAAAAAGACACCTCACCATGAATGCATGGTGAGGAGACGATCTGAAGAGGAATGAAGAGTGCGAGACAGTGTGTAGATATGGAGGAGATTAGTTAAATATGGGGGGATAGGTTGTTGAGGGCTTTGAATATTAACAAAAGGATTTTAAACTCAATACGGAAATGGATCAGAAGCCAATGCAGCTGCTTGAGAACAGGAGTGATGTGATGTGAAGATGGTGTCCTGGAGATGATACGGGCTGCTGAGTTCTGTACCAGTTGCAATTTGTGGAATGATTTTATGGTAAGCCAAACAGTAGTGCATTACAGTGATCAAACTGAGAATTGACCAGGGTATTAACTAGGATGTGTCAGTGGAGGTAAGGGAG
Organism: Apricaphanius iberus; assembly: GCA_028564705.1. NCBI lineage: Eukaryota > Metazoa > Chordata > Actinopteri > Cyprinodontiformes > Aphaniidae > Apricaphanius > Apricaphanius iberus. The sequence continues at coordinate 599,766 of JAPXFQ010002614.1, forward strand.
GGGCGGAGACAATTAATATTGCGTAGATGGAAGTAGTCAGAGCGGGAGATGTTATTTATATCAGCTGAAAAGGAAAGGTTGCCATCCAGAATGACACCGCCACTCCTAATCTGTTTGGAAGGGAAAACAGAAAGTAAAAGAGAACGTTTTTGACCTTTGCAGATTGTGGATTTTGTACCAATGAAGAGTATCTCAGTTTTATTTCCATTGAGTTTAAGGAGATTATGAGAAAACCAGATTTTTATATCATGTATACAATCTAAAAGGTAGGAGAAGGGAAAAGATGGGGTTGGTTTGGCGGAGAGATAGAGATGGGTGTCATCTGCATAACAGTGGAAATTGATATTATATTTTCTGAAAATACTGCCCAAGGGGATAATGTAGATAATAAAAAGAAGGGGACCAAGGACTGTACTGTGCTTGAGCCGAAAACCAGATTGAAACAATTCAAAGAGATGACTGTCTATCTACTCCCTGCCTGCAAGCCAGTTTGCTTGGTTCCTGTGTGTGACCCAGTCTTCTCAGCCCCTGTCTTCGAGCTAGCCTGCTCAGTTTCCGTCTCCTTCCAGTTGGGTTCACAGCAAAGCAGCCTGTAGTCAGGCAGCCCAGAGTTGGAGCTTCTGCCACCTCTGCTTCCCGAGTTCCTTGTCCCTCCGTTCCTGGAAGTGGATCATCTGGCATCAAAACTTCTGCCACCTCCACCGCCATCAGAACTTATGCCGCTTCCATGGTAATCAGAATCTGTACCGCTTCCACGGCCATCAGAACTTGTGCCGTCTCCACGGCCATCAGAACTTGTTTTGCCTCCACGGCCATCAGAACTTCTGCCAACTGCCACCGCATCTGCCTGCACCGCCCTCAGAGCCGCCGGATCTGCCTGTACCGCCAGCCAGAGCTGCTTGGAGGGCCTCACGATCTCTGGTGGATCTCAGGACATCTGGACTCCGTCCTGGAAACGGCGGCATTCTGTCAAAGCCTCCGGGACTCTGCCCCTGATTATCATTTATTGTCTGCACCTGTGTTCATTATCCACGCCTGATCCTTCTTACCTCTACCTTTTATAACCAGTCACTCCTCCTCACTCATCTGCCGGATCATTGCATTGTGTGTATTGTTTCACCTTGTGTTGCTGCTCTACATTAAACCTGTGTCACACCTTCAAATCCACGCCTGCGCCTGGGTCCTTTATTCAGTCTACAGCAGTCCCTGACACTACTGTTAAAATTATTCACAATAAAATCAGAGGAGGCAGATAAAGGTTTAGGAAGAAACTAACTTTTCAAGAAAACTTGCAGCCACTTCAGGGGTTAAATGGGATTTACTGACGGTTCTCACAGAGTTTTCTAGTTGGATGGAACTGGTGATTTAAAAAATCACACAGTAGTGGTCAGAGAGAGCCAAGTCAACAACAGAGTACACACTGGTGTACTGGCCATAAGTGATGACCAACTCCAGGGTGTGTTGTGAGTCAGTTTAAGGACATGTTGACTAAAAACTGATTAAAAACCTGTTGATAGAGGATCTAAAAGGTTATCTTATGTGGATTACAATCCTTAGCCAAAATGATCCTTTCGAGTTGTGCAAAATTTATAAAAACTCAGAAAATTCTTGAATAAAAAGGGCATTCTTTCATAAACTTTCATACATAAAATATGAGGAGTGCTAAAAACAGAAGCAGTAAATTCAAAAGTGGTAAAATGATCAAATAAAACAGGCTTGACAGAAAGGGTTAATGATTTATAAAAGCAATCCCCTTTCACCTTTTTATTATTCCTAGTTGAGTAAGTGAATTTAAAATTTGGTGGGGAGGCCTCTGTATGAACAGCAGGAGCATCTGCACTCAGCCATGTTTCTATTAATAGTAAACACTGAAGATAATGGAATTAAATGAAATAAATTATTATAAAAATTTTATTCAGTAGAGAGCGAACATTTAAAAGTGCCAAATGTTCTCGGAACATCATGGAAAGTACACCATGATTTTCCCAACTTCAAATGTAACTCTTACTATGGTGCTTTGGGTTCCTAACTTGGGATGTGTAACATCAAAAGAGCTCACTTTCTTCAAGTATTAGCTTGTCCTGATGTAAACCTTACACATCTTTTATCCTCAGCAGTGGAGTCTTGTGGAGTGCGATCCACTAGCATCAGATACATTAGTCTGTAATCAGTACCATTAGTATGTTGTGCAAAACTATTTTAAGAAGATTTTGACAGAGCTCTTTGTTTTAACCCGACTTGCTTTTCGAGTAATACTTTGATAAATAGTGATTTTATAGGCAATGATAAGGAAAACTAATTTGCAACTAACTTAATTATAAAGTAATTTACTTGAGTTTCTTTGTATCTGTGGATTACTTAGGTTGTCACCCATGGCGAGCGTGAATTTCATGTCAACAGCCTCATTAGAAAAAATCAGTTACAGAGAAAACGTGGAGGGTTTCATTGCTTCTTTTCTCTATTAGATGTATGGTTATGAGGGAGCATATGGCCTTCTGATTAAATTCAAAGCTGCTTTGGTGCACACATCAAGGGACTTACTGGGCTGCAGATTGGCTGAACTGGGAGTATAACACAAAGTCTGAAGAGTGAGTTAAAAGTCACAGGGCCTGCATCACAATCTATTGTGTTCCAGCCAGTGTGGGCCTTAGGATAAAAATCAGACAGGCTCCAGATGCTACACAGCACCGAGAATAGAAAACCAAATGATGTTGTTTGTCTCTTCTGCCTTTTCTTTGCATTAGCAACAAAGATGAAGTTAGGAAGTGTTGCTTTAGGACACTACTAGAGTGTGATAGGTGTGACAGACAACACTGACGGATTGCATTCAAAATTGCATGACCCGCTGTCAAAATCAGAGTAAAAGAGGGAGAAATCTGGCTTGTAGCTTTGTGAGAAGCCAGTCAGGGGGTGGGGCACCCTCTAGTGTAGAAATCCAGATGTAGATGCCAAAAAATTCCAAAATCCTGATGTACTTGCCAAAAGGGAGACTGCAAAGCCTTTTCTATGTAAAAAAAAAAGCCAGCAAATCACTCCCTACAGTTCATTCCATAAAAAACATGGAGACATTTAAGCTGACACAGCCATGGGAATCCAAACCGCATGTCTTCTTCTGTTAGGGTTTCTTAAATCACCTCAGCTCTGTTAAAACATAATATCAGGGTACGATTTGACACATCAGGGAATAGATGTATGGGCATGACATATGTGGAGCTTTTATGGGACAGAAAAATCTGGGCTATCCAGCAAATCAGCTATGGTAATATTCTGCACCGATATCAACTTACTGGATTTGCATAAGGAGTTAATTTAATTCTAAGGATAAAAGTCTTGTAAAATGAACTTTCCTCTCACATAAGTGGCCACACTCAAAGTCTCCTTCGAAATCTCACAAAACTCAACGTTTGAACAGGGATAATGAGACTGACATAAGAAAATGTTACGATCTGGACAGCATATATGGACGCTCTGGGGCCAAAAAATCAAACGAGAATCAAAAGGAAGATCCTCCTCACACGAAGATTGCTGAGAAAACTTCTTAAACCTATATGATTGTCCCAGGCGAATGCATGTAGACTCCACATGTTTTTTATTCTTTTGTATAATCACAACCATGCATGAGTCATCATTCCTTCTGTTTCAGTTCTACGATGATTCCACCAACTTTATGTCAATTTTCTTGACAAACGCAATCTCTTTCAAAAAATGCAACAATTTCTTTCTTGCTCCAGAAGCTGAGGTGTTACCAACCAGATATTTTATGTTCACTTCATTCAGAGATGTTTTGATTAGAATGGCAGCCTTTCAAAGACTCATCTGAAATTTAGCTGGTATGTGAGTGCAACGGTGGTAGGAAATACTGTATGGAAGTGTTCAAATGTGAACAAGCTATCAAATAAATGTTAATAGTTACTTTGGGATGTCTCCTCCTGCCTGACATTTTCTCCTCATAAAATCATAGCAAAGCGACATTTTGAGCTAGATACTGTAAACGTTGGAAAAATGGAAGAATGTGTGCACTCAGTCAATTATTAAAGAGCATTGCAATAGTTTCCATATCCCTTGAATATTTCCTTATTGTATCTCTTTTCAACCACATACTTCAGCATATTGCATTTAGGAATCTAATTTTATAACAGACTAACAGAAAGTACTAAAGTAGTTATTATTAGTAGAATGAAGGGGACACTTTTGTATTCAGTCTTCTCTGATACCTCTACATAAAATTCAATATTACCAGATAACATCTGAAGTAATTTAATTATTAAATAGAGTCTACTTGTGTATGGCTTTATAAAGTATGATCTTAAACACAGCTGTTGTGTAAAGTCCTTAAAGGTTTATTAAAATATCAAAGAACACAACAGGTAGGTTGGGGATTAAGGTGTGGAGAAGTTTAAATCAGGGTTAAGTTATAAAACAATTTCTCAAACAGTAAATGTCTCACAGAGTGCAGTTCCATCCATCATCTGAAAATGGAAAGATAAGTGCATAACTGCAAGTCTACAAAAACATGTCATCCACTAAAACTGAATGATTGGTAATTAATCAGAGAAGCAGCCAGAAAACCATTGGTAACTCTAGGGGAGCCACGGTGATCCACCGTTCAGCATGTAGAATCTTTGACGGAACAAACATCAGTGATTACTTCCATTAATCTCACCTTTATGGAAGAGCTATGTAAAATAAGAAAACCTGTTGTTGAAAGAAAGCCATAATAAGTTCTCTCTAGAGATTGCCAAATGTACATGACACAGCAAACACATGTCTCTGGTTATATGAGACCAAAATTTAACTTTTTGGTCTCCATCTAAAATGCCATATGTGGCAAAGACGCTGAACCCAACCTGAGTTTCTAATATCTTTTGTGCTCTAAAAGTAAACTGAATGTCGGGGAGGGTATAGGTCTTCTTCTGAGATGTTGTCACGGGGACTCAATTTTACTGTACAACTTACTGCCTTCCCTACATCCCACCCCTCTGTTTTAAACGCATATCATAACAACACACATCAACACCATATTCGAGCAGAACGAGGGAGCCTTGGGGTCTTTCAGCACCCCTTTTTGCTACTGGCCATCAGGGGTTGGAGTCCAGAGGAGGAACAGGCAGTCTGATCTGGGGGCCTAGGCTGGTCCGCTGGGTCCTCCTTCTAGGTCCACTGGTTGCTATGCTGGGGTATCTTTACCTGGACCTGGGAGCATAGCGTATGTATGGGCAGTATGAGTGAATGTACAGCGTCCATTCGTGTGTGTCTAGGTATGCAGAATGCAGATGTGCGTTGGTGGCTCTCGCTATCCAGGGGGGTGGGTGCTCGAGAGTCATGCCAGTTCATTCCTGGTGCCTGCCTGACTAGGGCTGGGCAGACCTGGTGTCAGTAGCTGGTGTGCCAAGCCAGTGTTTTCCTTTCTGTGCTGTTTTTCAATGCACATCTTTGGGGAAGGCCCATTTGTGCATTGTTTGGTGGTGGCTGTCTGGTGGCTCAGATTGGGTCAGTGGTCTCTGCTTGGTTGCCTGTTCTGTATGTTCTGTGCTTGGTTGGTCATTGGTGGTTGTGATTGACCATGCTTGGATGCCTGGTCTTGGTGCTCTGTGATGGGCAGGATTGCGATTCGGGAACTAGTTGAGGTTGGTGTCCAGCAGCTGACTGGGATTGGCATGGAGAAACTACTATTGGTTTGGCAACCAACATGGGGCAGAGTGGCATCTGGGTGATGGCTTTGGGGATTGGCCTGGGGTGGCGGCTTTGGGTATTGGCCATCAGCAGGCCAAGGCCCCAGCGGCCTGGTGTCAGGGGGCCCCCCGTCAGTCGATGCCTGTTCGGGTCCCTGATGGTGGGTGGGGCGCCCTTAGGTCTCGGGTCTCTGGGTCGAACACTCATGTGGAGAAACCTTATATGCACCAACATACTAATTTACACACACACAGGTGTGGAGACTCTGGTGTTTACAGATATATTCTTGGGCTAAGGTTACCACATTTAGTTCTTGTAATAATCAGTACCATGAGCTTTTCAGTGATGCTGTTGTCCTATTTATATATCTGTATTATGTGGTTGTGTAGTTCTCAGTTCGCATTGTTTGTTTTGTTGTTTTTATTCCCCTCTTTCTGCCGTCTTATGTATTTAGTGGTGGACTGGGATATTCTCGTTTGTTTGTTTCCCTTTTTCTCTTGTATCTTTAGCATAACCTCTCCCTCTTTACTTTTTTCCCTACCTCTCTTCATCTTCTCTCTTTTCTCCACTTTATTTTCTGTCTCCGTGTCCATAGTATGGTGGAACAAAGACCGACAGCAATTTCTAATAAGTGGAGTACTATAGCCGTAGCTGTAATGCTCAACTTGTGAAAGTACATCTGTTGGGCTTATGTTTGGTACTCAGGCAAAGGCTGAAGCAACCCCAAACTTAGTCAAAGCACCCCCTAAAGTGGGAGAATTATTTTTTTGTTTTTTTACTGTATATGTGCCTTTTTAAACAAACTAGAAAAGTGTAAAACATTACACTAATTACTTGAAATGTAATACTTAAAAAAGGAATAAAACACAAATGCAAATAATTTTTTTTAATCCCTTTTTATGGGGTCTTTGAATGCATCATACTTGGTACTTGCTTGTGTCGGTTGAATCGCTGCCCAGCGGGAGTCTGGTACAGGGAGCTGCATGTTCAGCAAACCAGCAGAAGGCAAGAAACATTGTTGTTTTTACCAAGCAAACTGCAAGTTGAGTTGTGTTGTGTTGCATGTAGATTTTATCTAAATGACTAGTTAATACTTATCCACATATGTTAAGTAAGTTACTGTCACCTGTAACATCCTACTGGAGCATATGGCAAAATGACGATAACAAGAAGGGCTTCTTTTTTCACTGTTACGTTTTTTGTTTGTTTGTTTTTCTTATTTTATTTAGCAAAAAATATTTTTCTTAATTAACCAGATACATTTTAGATCAAAAGAAAACTATTTACATAGTTTAGATATTAATAGGCCTAGTCTTCATCATCTGAATCCCAAACGAAGTAACAGTGAATTTAACTAAACAAGCAGGTCCTGTTTGAGCTCCTGTTTTTCTTAAAAGGCACCCAGAGAGTTGAAGTATGTCCTTTACCTTGGGCTGCAGCTGTTTACTCTTGGTTGCTTTAGTCATACCTACAGCAAATCTGGTAAAAACGTTGCATTGGTATTTATTAATTATTTTCTATTAGTAAATCAGCAGTTCAGTAAAATAAATATTGTAATTATTTTTTTAAATTATTAAACTCCAGAAACACAGAGTTTATTATTTTTTTTATTCTGATAAAAAAAACAGCTTTTTGGATTCCTTCAAGCATTTTGATTAGTTTAGGCATCAGAAGTCCACCGAACTACAGAAGAAGTCGAAATAAACTAATTTCTCAGTATTTCAAAATGTTTTCTAATGCTTGCATATGTTCCAGATATTTCTTATAATCACTAATAATTATATCACAATCCCAAATCAAGTCTGCCAAAGAGGTTATGTTTTTGCTGATGTGTATCTGTTCATCTCTGAATGAATGTATGAATTAATGAATTAATGAACAAATTATTGATCCCACAGTGTGAAAAATCAAGATAGAACATGCATACAATGAAGAATACAGGGCAAGTGAAAACACAGACAGTAAGCTGTAGAGTAACAACATTTAAAATAGAAATAGAGCTGTTAACAAACAAATCTGGATGCAATATCCAAGAAATGTCAAGGAAAGAGTGATTGAATTTTGGAGATGGTCAGATATGAAGGAATCTATACTGTATTGAGGTACTTGGCAGAGGTTTAAGCTGTCCTAGTGATGTTTTTCTATTTTTTTAAAGATTTTTTTTCTTTCTAGTTTATCATATTTATATGAGCAGTTACTGTCCAAACCTCATGTTAGATGCATGTGCTACTGAGTAGCTAAGTGACTGGATGGCCATTAACATTTCTCTTGCTGTGTGTGCATGTGTGTTAAAATGTACAGAACAGTTAAATGTATCTTGCCTGGCTGGGCAGCTCTCTGGGTGCTCAGCACCCCTAAACCTCTGATCCTAGAATCGCCCCTGTATTCAGACATCAATTCTGAGTGTCACACTGCCAGACAAGATACATTAAAAAACATGATTATTTACTGCCCTTTCTGAACTATGTACATCTGTAATTGTTTGTGTGATATCACTCAAACAATCAAATGTGAAAAATATACATTTCCATCTTTTCAAAATAATAGTATGGATTTCTGTTTGTGTTAAATTCAAATGCAAATCAAATAATTTTATTTTATTCATTTTACTTGTAAAAATTCAACATGTATATAATTTGTCATCCACAAGTTCACACACCCGCACCCCTAGTTCCCACCACCTTGCCTTACACTGTACCGTTACGCACTTTGTGTTGGTCTCCTAAATAAAATCAGAAAATCAAGTCAAAAGATAGACTGATGTTTGTGGTTTTGCTGTGACAAAATGTGAAAGAGCTTAGGGAGAATTAAAATAAAAACAAGTTTGAAGATAGATAGACTTTGAGTTGTGGGCTTCCATATACCTGTGTTCAGTTGTTGGTGACTCTGACTGTGTGTAATCCTTGGCTGCTTGATTGGTGCTGGAAGGCTTTGTTAATTTGACTTGCATTAAGATAACTAATATTTAGAGAGTCTTCTTACTTACTGGAATAAGATCACTGTGTCCTGTACCACCTGTGGTCAATAAATCTGTTTAGGGAAATTGCCAACAACCTCTGTCTTTACTGTATTCCTTTTCCAAACTCCTTTTCCAGAAGGAAACACTGAAGACATTTGCCAATCTTACCAGGAACAGGAATCACAGCAAGTTCAGTGTGTAATGCTTGAGGAAAATACAAAAAAAAGAACAAAACACAAAAAGAACAGCTCACATGCTAAGGGTCTGATGTTAAATGTGTGAGAGCATCCCTGTAGAACTAGGAAAAAATTAACTATGGGTTGCTTGGCAGAAAGTCAGTTGGAAGCTTATTTTCTCTAAAAATGCATGACTTTGGTTTGTAAAGCTGGATCAGTATGAACCACAAGCCATATGGAGAAACATCTATTGAACAGATGAGATCAAAGTAAAGATGTTTGACCATAATGGCACTGGTAAACTTGGCATTTCAGCAGTCAAACCCAGTGGTCGGGGGATAACACCTTGCAACTATCAAGTCCATGTCTTTGTCTGTATACTAACGTGTTTCAAAGTCAGGGTGGCATCTGTCTAAAGCTGGGATAAAAAAGTCATATGACTAATATAAAGCAGAAAGTTCAAAAAAGGAGAAGAATTAAGATAACGTTAGGCTATGCTTTAGGGCCGCAACAACAAATCGATAAAATCGATAAAATTCAACGATAAAAAGCATCGGCAATGAATTTCATCATCGATTCGTTGTGTAGCGAGATTACGACTTCTTATGTGGTTGCCAGTCATGCAACTTTTTTTTCCGATACCGATACTGGTATCGGGGCCGTCACCATTGTAATGTACCGTATCGCTATCGGTTAAAGTTAACCAATACCATGAACCAATACTTAACATATGGAAACACTTCAATAATTTCACAGAAAATGTTAATTTTTCACTTGGAATTTTCGTTTTGTGTTAATTTTTATTACTATTTTATTTTTTATCTTATTCACCATCATTTGTTGTAACAAGCATATAAGAAAATAAAACCTGTCTTCCAGTTCATTGTATTTTTTGTGTGCGGGTAGAAGTATCAGTATTGGTACTTGCTATCGGTAAGTACTCAGATCCAAGTATCAGTATTGTATCAGTTTTTAAAAAGTGGTATCGTCGCATCCCTATTTTTCGTGTTAGCTTTATTTAAGCATCAATGTGATCAACTCATCAAATAAGCTGTAGGCTGCAGCCAAGCTTTGCAGGTTCAGGTAGACCTAAGACAATAAAACTTCAAAAGTTTGGGGGCACTTTAACCTAAACAATGCAAAGACATTTGTTACCTGCAACATTTGGAAGTCAGACCTTGCATTACACCAGAGTACGATGATGGTGATGATGTAGCATCGAGTCATCGACAAAGAAGGGGAGAGCTTAGTGTCTAGGTAAGTTACGAAAAACTGTATTTGTTTTGAAGGGAGGAATTGTAGTGTCTTGTCAAAAGACAAGTCTGTAAGAGTTTGATGCATTTCTACTCGCCATCTACCTCAACATGCATGGCTAGACAAACGAACAGTAAGCAACATGTGATAACTACCTTGATTGACAGTGTAGATGCTCTTGCTGTTTATTTTAGGAGTTTCACTTGCAACCTAAGCTATAATTATGTTGTCATGTATTTGGTCCAGTATTCGGTTTTGCATAACGGTGGACAATGTGTGAGTTGGTCCTGTCGTGCAACTTGTTTTTATGTTGCTTCGTGGCAAATTTGTCCTTAAAGAACTTTGATAAAGCAAAGCCTATTAAAATAAATGTTTAATTAATTATTTGATATTTCAACAGCTGTAGGTCACTTTTAAGCAACAAAAATACATATTTCTTTCATGTTAGTAATACAGCTATTTAAAAAGATTTTTTCATTTACTGCTTATTTAATATTTCAACAGCTGTGAGACATTTGAGGTGATAGCATGTTGATTTGCGCGCTGTTTAACTGTTTTTTAACAATATTTTATTAATAAAGTGAAGGAAGGAGAGAAAAAATGTTTCCATACCTCTTTTAAAATGTTCTTCGCTAATCCGATTAATTACTTAATCGAGTCAAGACACCATCAAATTCTTCGATAATCCAAATAATTATTTTTGCAGCCCTATTATGCTGTTCGCAGGAGATAGGAATGAGATACAACATAGATCATGTGTGGCATCACATCCTCATGTGGCCAGTTGAAGACACTTCTAATCACACCTGAGAAGGCAAATGAGCGCGATGCCAGGTGGTGGTCACCCTAATTTTATAGTTTAAACAGTGCTTGTATGCACAAGGTCAGTCTCAGATGCCTCTGTGCCACTACTGTAGAAGCCATGCCTCTACGCAGGGAGAGGGCAGTGCCACAGGATTCCCAAGAATGTAGTCCGCTGCGACCTAAATTTCATTCAGAAAAAGGGCCAGTGGGCTATTCGTGGGGACATGTTGGCTAGGGTCCACCAAACACAACCAGAGCCAGAGATAATTTCACCAGAACGATGTAATCAGTAGTCAATAGTAAAAGGTTTTACAGGTCAATCAAAACTTACATTCTGTCATTCATTACTCCTTGAAGGGGGAGTGGTTGAAGAAAATAAATTCTAGTTATGTTAGGTTGTGTGTTTGTGCATCTGCAGTGAGTCGTCTGTTTCAGAGAGGATCTGTGGTGGAGCTCTGCTGCACAGGCTGATTGCACTCACCTGTTGTCAATCAGGTCTTTTGTGTCCCTGGGATTCTTAAGGAGCTGGCTGACAACCATTCAACGCCTGATGGTTACCATACCGGTATCTCCAAGCCTCTGTTCTTCAGGTATTTTTCCGAGATTGTTCCTAGTGGTCTCCTGTGATCCGCTGCGCTCTTTGTGTTCACTAGGTTTTTACTGAGGAGTTTTTGATCCAGCTAGCTTCTAGTGAAGCTTTCAAGTTACTCTCACAATTTGATGGATGGCCTTGATTGCAAACCAGTTCTTTGTGCAGCGTTCCACCTGCCTGCCCGCTCTCTGCCACACCATCTCCTCCCTGATTCGATCTACCGAACCTCTGCAGCCACTGACGCCACTCAGCAGATCTCACTTATTTCCCCTGAAATTGGAAGTCACCTCGGACCTGTGAGTACCACAGCTCTGAAGAATTCAGTTCATTCCCATCTGTCAACGATCTCTTCTAACCTCACCTCTCCATTTCCAGACGCCCAGCGATTCCCTGCTGTTTCCAGCTGATCATTCTTGTTTTTTATTAATAAATCATCTTAACTTTGTCCTGGTGTCCGAGTGTGGTTCTGCATTTGGGTCAGGAGGTTAGACAGAAACATGTCAAGTTAACCAGAAACGACACTGCAATCTTAGGCAAAACCACCATAAAAACGTACACCTCTTGCTGTCCTTGTAGGGACATATGTATAAACTAAGCTTTATAAGACAGATACTTTATGTCCACTGACTCAATGGGCACCCCCTTCAAAAAACGCAGACGGAGAAATCCCATTAAAGGCAGGGTATACATTTTCTTTTTAAAACCCTTTTTTTAACTGCAAAAAATGGTCTTCATATACCAGTGGCTACCTATAAGTTTGGAGTTTTAATTTTAATTTTCATTCTTTCTACAGCGAGAAACCCTGGGAAAAACTCATCAACTTCCACGGGCCATCCGAAATAAGAGGCTTGTAAGCAAAGCTTCCGTGTTCCAGCACCTCCCCTTCTGCGTGTCACCTTCGTGTGCACGCAATGCTCGTTCTAGCCTGTAAACAGGAAGTGAGCTCGCACTACCTTACCAACAGATAAATTGATTGCGCCAGCTGCACTAGCCGATGTGTTTGTTTGGTGAAGCATTTAGTTCAAAGTTAGTGCAGATTAGCTTACCAAAATGAATTGAAAACACAAAGCTGTTGTGGAAATAGCAACGAGAAAGAAGAAAGCCGACGAATAGAGTGCCACAGCCGAATCTGCATCAGAGCTGCTGCATTTACACTCCACTGGCGGGAAGACATACAAAAGAACCCTGGGCCAGGGGTGTGCCAGAGCGTCTATGCCTATCGAAACATCTATCATAGCAAAGAACATGGGGCAGTGTGTGTTGGCTCTTGAAGCAAACAGATTCACCTCTGCCCTGCCAAAGCTCTTCCAAATCTGGGCTACCACCACCGGGTGCAGCCCCTTGCCAGGGGGCTGCCTCTGGAGATCAGATCCGCCGTATTATTCAGGCAATCGGGAACACAAGCCGCTCTGAGCAACAAAGATTCAAGTGCACCACTGTCGCAGAGCATGAGCTGGATTCAACATAGGGAGAGAACTTGTTCCTCCTTGTCTCTCACCACCACGCTCTTGCACGGAGCCCCCCCCCCAGCCCTTCAGAGAAGAATTATTGGTTACTATCTTGCGCTTGAACACCCTCATGATCAGAGAACCTTAGAGCAGTAACCCCAGGTATATCCACGGGAGACATTGAGGTCCTTGTAACAGTCAACTTCCTGCAAAGATGACGAGAGGGATACAGTCGATAAGAGCGAACCGAACGCTGAAAGTGATGTCTTCTTAACAGGCCGAGAGGCACCATTGCTATCATATAATGCCCAGCAGCACCAAAGGTGTGCAGAGCATCAGTCTGATACCCAGGTAGAAGTGAACAAGGCGAGTGAACACAACCAACCGATGATCTACAAGGCACACCAATCCCGACTGAGTGCATCTTTCCAATCCGAACAAGTAAAGTTTCTGACTCTGGACAAGTGAACTCTTTTTGTTGTTCACAGAGACCCCCGGTGCTTGTATTTGTGAGTAAACCTGGGAGATTTGTATCTCCGTCTGCACCCGAGAACTCGCTAGAGACCTGTCATATAAAAAAATCAAGAATGCAAAAACTCCTTTATCTGAGAGGTTCTCCACACATTTGTAAAAGGTGCAAGGAGCTAGGACTTGCCAAAATGGTGTCACCATGTACTCATAGGCCACCCTTTCGAATGTGAGGCGCAGGAACTGTCTGTGATTTGGATGTATCCCCACATGAAAATAAACATTGTAAGATCGATTGTGACAAAACACTCCCCTGGACTAACAGTTATCAGCAGCTGCTTCAAACTTGAATGTGTGCACAAACAGTTGTTCAGCACCTGAAGATCCAGTATAGGACTCACCCTTTCTTTGGGATCATGACGAAGCAGCTATACCAACCTTTGGTCGTCTCCTTTGCGAGGACCACTTGAATAGTTCCTTTCATTTGCAGGATCTAAATTACTTCTCTCCACACAACTCCTGCATTCACCATAGTGTGCATGACGGAAGAAAACATATGGGGCCTGACTCAGAATTGCAGTCGGTAACCCCTGGCAACAGAGAGCGCTCGACCCATGGGGAAATGCATGTGGGCCAGAGAGGTAGGTTCGCTGCCAGATGCCCGGACCTTGACGCTGCCAGGGATGAGTTGCTGCCCTCCAGTGGAGCAGGAGGAGAGCTCTGTGTCTTTGAGACAAGCCCTGAAGACCAGGTTAGCCCTGAACAACAGGTCTATAAACAAAGAGGAACTGCTGCCCCTCAGCAGGAGAGAGCAGCCATCCTTGCTTTTCCCGTTGCTGCTTGCAAACAGGCTTTAACTGTGTAATTGAGCTGCCGTCCACTAGTTCAGTGAACGGATGCAGCTTTATTTGACTGACTTGATATACAGTGATTTGACACAAATATTTCATATTTGAACAAAGCAGTCTTTATTTGAGTAAAGTGTGGTTTTGCCGAGACAAAACATTTAACTGTCGGAACCTGGGGCTTTGAGTCTCGCAGAGCCCAAGGCCCGAACAACCCGGGTTCTTCTGATCAGGAGGACTGAGGTGTTTTCTTTCAGGAAGCAGAGCGTCCCTGTGTGCCCACCGGAGGACATTTACTCCAAAATGACTATGGAGCGGGCAAGGGCAGAGGCGGAACCCAATGCCACTTGGGACTCCGTTCACCTAGATGGAGGCATGGTAACCATGGCTCTGCGAGAGTTGACGGTCCCCATCACACCTGAGCATGGTGGAATGCAGGGCCTCCGTCTGCTTCTTCTGTACCTTGAACTTGGCCTGGATAGCCTCAAGGGACTGCTGGAGGAGATGGGCTCATCCAGGTATTTACCCCTGTCCCAGTCTGGGACATTAGAGGGTCAGCCACAGATTAATCTGTGCCACCACTGTGGAAGCAATGCCTCTACCAAGGGAGAGGGCAGCGCTACGTTATGTGCCCAGAATTTAGTCTGCTGTGACCCAAGTTTCATTCAGGAAAGGTGTCAGTGGGCTATTTGTGGTGACCTGCAGGCCAAGGTCCACCAAACACAACACCTGGTAGGTCTGTAGCATAGTGACAGAAATGAGGGCGCGGGCAGAGGTAGCCTGGGTCCGATAAATCTTCTCCAGCTGTGCTGACGAAAACCTGCACAACTTGGAGGGTAGCATAGCTCACCTCATTATTGCACGCTGGAGCTAAATAAACCGCTAGGGAGGGCTCCAGGGAGGAAAGGCTAACTAGTCCAGCTTTTTTGGCGCCATCCATTCCGAACCCCAGCATCGTGGTGAGGGTGGACAATGGGTTCCGTCTGCAGCAAAGTCCAGGAACAGCGGTATATGATTCTTAACCTCAGCCGGCCCAGAGGGGAGGTAAAAAAATGGAAAACCACAACTTCTTCTGGGCATTTGAGAAGAGATGGCCAATCCACTTCTAGCTTCTCCACAGCTCGTCGGCATAGCGGGAGAAATTAATAGTCTCTAGTTGGGCATTGAAGTGCAGAATCCCCATCCAGAACAACATGAAGTCGTGAGATTGTGCTTCAGGCCACAGCAAATGTTCCTAATTTAAGTGGGATTATTTAATTCAATCGTTTATGTGTAGTTACTGGGGACACAGTCAGTGGTTTTAGTCAGTGTGCTGAGAAAGTTAAATATATTCATCTGGTTGAAGCATGATGACTATGTGGATTTTCTGTTTAGCTTCTTTGGATTGAAAATTAATGAATTAAATACTTTTGAATATGTCATTATCATTTTAGAAACTGACTGGTAAAAATTATGAGTAAGAAGAAAGATTTTTCAAGTCTTTAAGCACTAACCCCAAAACTACCTGGAGTTTATTAGGTATAAAAATATGACTGCTTTGTTTTTAGAATACATATTTTACTAAATATATCTAATTGTTAAAAAAAGTTCAAAATTTGCTTCTATTACTAGTTTACACAAACCTGATTACAGAAACTACTTTGCTTAATTAGAGAGAGACAGACCCATGACATGTTTTCATAACATCATGTCTCTATACATTCTTCCCTGCTTGATGAAAATACCAGCTGAATTCGCCCCAAACAGAGAGTAAAGGCTGGCGATACATAACTGACATTTATGAACTTTGACATGACAACATGACTGGTTGTATTCATCCATGCATTGCCTGCAACTGACCAGCTATGCAGGACGCCTGCGTCAGTCGGTGAGGTTAATTAGCTATCTGGAAACTATTTGAGCTATGCCAGCTTTGTGTCACTTCAGGTATGTCTCTGTTTGATTATTTCTGTACTAAGTATAGGCGGCTGCCACTGGCCCACAGAGCTTTTCCTTTGTGTAGAATTACACTGACATGATGCAACATGGGAACTACGACTGAGACTCAAAAAGGTTTCAGTCACAGAATGCTCAAAAATGTATGCACTTTTGTCCAAAACTTTCAACAGTCAATTGCTGCTAAAGGAAGATGTGAATTTCATTGCGAGATTTTGTACATTATTGGGTAATTTATATTTTGCTCATGGATCTCATTTTCCTTGTGTTTTAAGAAAATGTATTCAGTGTGTAATAATACCTTAAAGGGAAAGGTCCAGGTTTTTCCAATCTGGACCTTATTTTTAGCATTTATTATGTTAATTTACTCACCCAGACAGGTTTGGAGCCACTTGGAGTCTTTCGGAAGAAGTTTATATCTAGTCATGTTCAGCGTATATCCATAGAATGGGAGTCAGTGGAGGCAGGAGATTTGCCGCATGTTATAAGGCATTATCCACCCCAAAACTCCTTCATGTAACCATATTTTGTTATGAATAGTTAGATATATTCCCCTGCGAGTTTGGAACGTCTTGGAGGTGCTGTAGTGTAAGCTTCTGGGTTTTTCACAAGTCTTTAATCCAACCAATTAAAACATACACTAACCTGCGATTTCAATGACGTCACAGCCATTGCAGCTGTATTGTGCGTAGGTTGTGGAAAGGGAGTCTGTGGAAGCTGAACTTAGCCCACTTGGTAATTCGGTTAAAGCAATTTGGAAACACGCCAACGCGAACCATGTTGATATCTGCAGTAGTAAGATCTGTCTAGTCGACCACTGTAGAGCACAGAGTGAAAGCCCTGCTCAGACTACAACTGGAATGGAGCACGGCAGTGATGAAATTGAAATTGCGTGTCAGGGTAGTTGAATTATAAACCTCTAAAAAGCCCCAGAACAAAACAAAGAAGCACTTCTGAGACGTTCTGAACTGTGAGAGGAAGTGCTAATGATTAAAAAAATTGAACAAAAATGGTAAGATCTTTTGGAGCTCAGTACCTCGTGATGTGCATTGCAGGGAAGCTGCCACAAAGGTTATCAAAATGACCCCTGGAATCACAAGGTTTGCTGTGACCAGAGTCAGTGACAATACATGTTTTGAGCTAATTATGCCATTGACACTAAAATGAATCATCAGTAGGATGCTGAACCTCAAAGGAAAAAATGTATGGCAACATGTGGAAAGACATTATGAGGAATACCTGGATGCTTTAATTTGTGTTCTTTTTTCTGTAGTGTACAAATCCTGCAATGATGCTGCTAGTAGTCTATGGAACACATCAGCACGCAGAAATATTTTCCAGGCAGTGTCACTTCAGACTTTCAAATGATATTAAGAGTCTTCCGTTTTGACAACATAGAGACCAGAGTGAGGTCTGACAAGCTTGCTCGCATCAGGCATGTCTGAG
Organism: Apricaphanius iberus; assembly: GCA_028564705.1. Lineage (NCBI taxonomy): Eukaryota > Metazoa > Chordata > Actinopteri > Cyprinodontiformes > Aphaniidae > Apricaphanius > Apricaphanius iberus. The sequence continues at coordinate 617,366 of JAPXFQ010002614.1, forward strand.
AGAGATGGGTGCAGCTCCTTCTGCTGATGTTCAACCCAGGGCAGGAGGTGACAGTTGATGAACGTCTTGTCCCTTTTATGAGGGGAATGCCCCTACCGGCAATACATACCCAGTAAGCCAATGAAATACGGAATAAAATTCATAAAATAAAAATTGACCCGTAACACCACATATGTCACTTTAGTTATTTATGTTAAACTGATAAAATAAATAAAACAATTTTATTTAAGAGATGTGTTCTTCACCCCTCATTAATAGTCAGGTAACACAATAACATTTTAGTTATTAATATGATTCTTTTGAAGATCAGTTGACCATTTTTTAAAAATTGAAATCGAGCGGTATGCTGATAAAAAAAGGCCCAGAGGCCCACACAAAAATAATTAAAATCAACATTTTAAAAAGGAAGCATAACACGGTAATCAATGATGAGAAAAAAAATTGAATGATAGCTTATGGTGTATTTTATAGCTGATTTAATATATGGGTCAAATCTGATATGTTAACACAAGAGATGATAACCCGAAAGCTAATACAAAAGGAAGGTTTGCCTAGCAGTGGTTGACAGCAGTATATTTTATACATATGCATAATATACATATGCATAATACAAAAGCTGTTGCCATTTCCAAGTTCACTGGAGATGCAAATAAGCAACATTTCAATTTGTTTAAGGATCAACTGAAAAGTAATGTTTATTTACTTTGAGCAAGAGAGCATCCTCTGTAGATATTACAACCATTTTGGTAAGTATAACAGTTGATTGCCATGGAGACAAAAGGCAGGCTAGTGGACAGATTCTTATCTACACAGATAGATTTCCCACTCTGCATGGTTCTCAAGGAAGCAGACAGCTCCTGCTCCCACTCCCAAGAGCTGCTTGATCTCATCTTACGGAATGGATTAATAAGTTAATGACATACAAGAAGAAACATCACTTTGAATGAATTACTTAAACAAATTGGACTAAAAATATGCTTGTTTAAGTCTCACAAACTACTTGAAGAACTCCAACACCATAGTTCACATTCATCTATTCACAGGCTCCCACATATACACCAGTTCAAATACTGGTATGAATGTCAGTGTCTTGCCCAAAAATACTCCAAAATGTGATCACTGGAATCAAACTGCTAAGTAATTCTGCTTCTTGATACAGTATCTTTTCTTCTTCCAGTGACTGCTGGTTCTCATTAGCTGTGACCAAATTCATGATATATCTGATTTTTTATTTTCTATGCATTGTTAAAGTTTAAAGGAAGTTATTATCAGCTTAATAAAATGTATGTTTTTTGTAGTTTCACTGTTCCTCCCTTGCTTTGTAAAGTAAAATAGACAGAATGAAAACTCTGCAGCTTTATTATCCTGCAGTGGTATTAAATCATGCTTAGATTGCAAGATAAAACGTTTTTTTTTTTCATTGATTCCGTCAAAGCAAAAGATCATAGAAACGTACATTCTCACAAGTGGAAAACCTCAAAGTGAACGAACAAATGTATTAACACAATATTTGGTGCATGTATTGGTGCCCTGATGTATTTGTCTGGTTCATTAGCATGCTCAAATACTGTTGCCGCATTATTAGATTGATAGCACCCCTGATGTGCCATCATCTCCACTGAGAACACAGTTATTGGAACACAAACCATTGGAAAGGCCTCAGACTTTTATGTAAAACAGCAGAGTTCTTGACAGCTGCAGCTCAGTCAATTGCCACTTAAGTATTGATGTGAAATTCCTTACCACACAATGAAATTGAAAAACACATCGCATTGTCAAATAAATGTGCAGAAACAGTGGTGCTGTGCAAACATGAATTTATAATAATATTACATTAAATAACAAAGAAAAGTATAAAAATTCTATTTGTAAGAAAAGATTATGAGCGTGCATCTTACTGTATTGAAAAGGCAGCACATATAATATGGATTCAAGATTTTATTTTGCATATCAGTGTGAAATTATTGATTGACACCAGTTATTATTCATGCTTTTTTTGTACACTGCATGACTCATTCAAATGCAAAAAGGCAGAGTTCTCTCCATTCAACCAACATTACAATAAAAGATTATATGATCGCTAAAGTTTTTGCTGAAGAAGCAGCCTGACAGCATGCAGTAAAACTCTCTGCACTCATATTTTTTTTCTTCTTTTTTTTGACATTCACACTTGAACTGATGTTTTTTTGTGGAACGACTTTTAATGTTTAACATTCAAGTGCAAGTGTGTGTGATCAGAGTTAGAAGGGCACAGACATGAAGTGGATTATCGCCAGCAAATTCAAACCCAAAAAAGACTGTTTTTACATTGTTCACAGTGAGTGACTGCTGAGCATGAGCATTAGCTATGCTGGCTGTGGAGCCACAAATAATATTTTTCCGTAAAAGGGGTGTGTGTGTCTGTTAGCATGACATCTGGGTTTTAATTCTGCGAGAAAAAGCCCATATCTGCATGATCCGGCTAACACAAGCCATCTGATGAGAATACAGATGAGAAACTTTCCCTCTGTTCTCTCAGAACCTCTGTCAACAGCCGTGCATGGAAACACGTAGTGACCTTGGCTGTTTATATATTCCTTTCTGGTCTGTGTTCCCAAAAGCAAGCCATCTCCCATGTCTCTATAGTGTTTCGATACAGAGAACCTACAAAGGCAAAGAACTGTGGAAAGAGGGATTTGAAATATTTTAATAGTGCTCTGTTCTGAACAGTTCTGCACGGGGGCTTGTTTGTCAGAGTCGTATGTATGCACAGATGGGAGGAAAATATGTGCATTTGCAAATCAATATGATTTCATTTCACGTGGCTTGTGGGATTTATTATCATCACTCATTTTAATGAGGTAGCAAGTGATAGGGCAACAAGATTACTAAGAGTAATGCTCCATGGGGAAAGTGCGTAGACCGCCACCAGATGGTTCGGTTGGGGAATGACCAGAATACCAAGCAGGCTTTGCACACAGAATGGTTTGACTTGCAGTGTTAGTGTGATTCCTGCCATGTTTACAAAAACAGACCTGAAATAGCCTGTTAGTGTAGTTTCACTATGAAAAAAAGGAGAAAATAAAAATAAAATAAAATGCAGTAGTCACCAAATTGAGTTCATCCTCAGGAAGCACATCATGACTCAAATACAGAACCAGTGAAGAAAAGATATTCATATGAATGCCACAGTGTGCTATAATGCCTTATTGAAGTATTGTCACCCAGGCTTTCCATCAGACACGTTAGTAGCATACTACAGTTAGCATTTTCTGCTGTTTTGCCCTTTCCACCGGGGGCGTATGAGGTAAGTAGCAGCAGGGAAGCAGCTGTCAGAGACAGAGCATGAAACAGCATTTATTTTGGTAAGTTCATTATAGTTTAATCATTAAAACTTCAAGGCCCACTTATTTTAGCTTGCATAACTGAAAAGGGTGCATATAGAATGGGGGGGATTCATGTTCATAAGTAGCATATACTCACCATCTTGCCCCATAAAAGCAGATACATCACTCCAAGCTTTATTCTTTTTGACGTTGTCTTTTTTTTAAAGTGTGACTGGGGTCATACAGGATTGAGTGCTTCTCCATTTCAATGATCAACTGGTCGTCGTCATTGATGAAACACAACTCTCCAGTGAGGTACTGACTTCTCACTGGGCTGCACAGGTAGTGACCTTTCTTTAAGTAAAACGTTGAAATGTACACGTACCGCATAGAAAATAGGACTGCTGCGTATATTCTTTATAGTATATTTAGAAAAGTGCTGCGACATGACGCTCCTGTGACGGGAAAGACTCGTGCAGCTTTCGCCTCCGGTGGAAAGGATTCTGTTGACTACAGAGATGGCTATCAGCTACAGATGACGTGCTGCTGCTGTAACCTACTGCTGATGCGTCCGGTGAAAAGGAGGGGTCAGTGGAAGGATACTAGGAGGACTTTATGCAATAGACTAGCACAAAGTTGCCCATACTCATGAACTAGAAAGGAATGGATATGTGTTTTTTTATTTTATGTTATTAATTTACTAAACTGAAACCAGAAAAGTTGTGTGTCCATTTGTTTCTACCAACTAAGTCAATACTTTGCAGAACCACCTTTCGCTGCAGTTACCTCTAAAAAGATTTAACAATTACAAATTGAAATATTTCTCCAATCTGTTTAGTGTGATTTTCAAGTAATGACATTCAAAGTCTAGGCCATTGTAACTTTTCAATACACTTTGATCCAAACTTCTTATTTTAGTGCTGGAAAGTGAACATCGACAGCTGTCTGAAGTCCTTTGACAATGAGGTTTACTTTCAGGATTTCCCTTTATTTAGCGCCACCCATCTTCCTATCAACTCCACTTCCCTATTCCTTCTGAAAAGTATCATGGTGTTACTACACTGTTTCATTAAAGAAACACATTACTCCCATGGGGAGGATGGTGGTTAAAAGATGTTACCACCAAACAGAGCATTTTACATGTTGGGCAAATGTTTCATCTTATTCTTATTTGACTCATCAATCAATTGCACGTAGGTGAACTGTGCTAATAAAAGTACCTCAGTGGAAAGCATATTTAGCATATTTTTTTTATCACTTCACAGTTGTAGATAACTGTGTTGGTTTATCACCAGAAACCTAAATAAAATATACATACATTTGTGGTTTTTAAATGACAAAATATGAAGAATCTCAAGGGGTATTAATGTTTTCACAAAATTCCAAGAAAAAAATATTTAGGAAACTCAGTAGAGTGTAGGCTAAATATCCTTATTATAACATTAAACGCTGACATACCGTCCTGGCTAAGTTTCATAGGGACCTGCCAGCACTTTGAAGTCCTCAGTTACCACACAGCTGAAACTGGAAATGTTCCATTTAATACCCGTCACATTGTCAGTTGAGTCACCAGTCTTTCAGCTACCTCAAGCCCTTTGTGAGACAGGAGAGAGGAACAAAGGAAATATGAATTAAATCTGTAACTGATCTGGCCCCCAGCATACGTCTGAAATCAGCAATGCTTTCATACGCCTTTCATTTTATTCTGTTTTGATAATTCTCAGCCCTTAATTGCAGCGGTGCAGCAGGCAGACCTGGGCTGGAGAAAAAGATGTTGAATACAAAAGGCACAGCTATCAAGGGAGCTAAAAAAGACTAAGAGGAGCTAAGAATACCACTCCCACATTTTTTGATTTATAAAGGGAAAGTTGGAGTCTAGTTGAATACCGAAAGATCACAAAACCCTCCTGGAATCAGCCATGTCTTGAGCGGAGTGTGTGTGTCTGTGTGTGTGTCTGTGTGCATTGAGACTTCAGAGCTTGGAGTTTGGAGGTATTTAACAACCAATTCCCAACTGAACACAAATGCCTTCGGCCAAAACTGTCTCCCTATGTCCAAGGAAAAATTTAGGGCTATTTGAAAACAGCACTAATGTGAATCGAGCTTAAATTCAGAAAGAGTCACATCCTATTAAAGCAGACACAATGCATGGAGCGCGTGTTTGCAATGGGTAAATATTTAGAGCAGAGGCAGTTGACATTTTATTGGCTGGAAAGTCACAGCTACAGCATGTTGTGATGTTGCCAAAAAGTAATTTATTCAGCACTTGCAAAGCCAAGCAGGGAGAAAATAGAACAATGCAGTAGTTATTAACTGAAATGGTACAATTGTAGCAGCTCTGATGATAAAACTGATAGTAAAAATAATACAAGACCTTGCTGCAGATAAGGAAGTTGCATCTGAGTGACAGGGCAACTCAGAGAAAAATACAAACGTAAGGTCAAGTCAATAAAACACCCAAAATATGCCTGATCAGTTTAACATCATCTATGCAGTCTGCTCTGTTTGACCTTTTGCTTTGATCTTTAACACAAACCAGCCAATAAACCACTTAACCATGGGCTCAGTCTAATTAAACTGTACTCTGATGCATTAAATTCCACATAGCACTTTGAAAAGCCTTCAACTTTATTAACATTTATCCACATCTGTAAAAAATGTTCAAGGGCACATAGGACAGCAGAATATTACCACCAAGACTGAAAGATTTAGCAAACCAAACAACAGTAGAGCAGCTTAAAAAAGGGTTGAAAAAATGAACCAAAGGACTTCAAACAGATTGATGAAACATCATCAAAATGAGAGTTCCCCCCTCAGCGTGCTCATCTCTGCTGCTCTCACAAACATTATAGCCACTCCAAAAGATGCTGTCTGTGGAATTGACAAGCAGGGCCAGGTTGGGTGTTTGATCTTATTCATGATTATTGCTGTGCTCCTAATTGATACGTGTTTGCCCTCCTGTTGCCACAGATCTGGAGATGATATTTGTTTGGCGAACCCAGAGGTAGACATTATTTTTCGCCCGGTGCCTTTTGTACCCTTTTGCCTATGTCCCTGAGAAGAAATCAGTCATTTATGTCTTCAGGGTAAGCTGCAGAATGCACAGGCATTTCTAAATGTACACACCAGCGTTTGCAAAATTTTTATGCAACGCGTATTTTTAATGCAACTGTGAAGTATTTGCCCAAGAACACAGCAGCTTTTAGATTGATCAAAGTGTAGGGTATTCCTTGTACGAATGCACTGTTTACTATTTTAAGATGTTCCAGTTTGAAGATAAACTATATATATTTAAAGTTTGACGCAAATATACAGTCCCTCATCATCATCATCATAAATATTATATTAATTTCAGTCTTTAACGATTGATTTTTACCATACTTTTCCCATGGTGGAATGATCAGTAAATACCAAAACTTTAAAAGTCTTATGAAGCAAGTTTGACTTTTCGGATGAGTTTTTCTAAGGTACAACACAGGCAAAACAATATTCAACCTTTAAATTAAAAGAGCATTACAAACTTTTACGTTTATCTGATATGACTGTATAGGGAATGTGTTTGGATACATTTTTTACATTTTTATTTAATCTGTGAAGTACTGGCAACATTTCTATCAAATAAAAAATAAAAATATATTTTAAGCATGCATTGGCAGAAAATAACAAATGGTTAATACAAGAGTAAAAACCCAAAATGCAGTTCAAAATATTTTTTACATTTCATATCACTAATCTTTTAAGACTTCAGGAAATAATATTTGATTTAATAGTCCTGATATTTCTTTGCAGTCTTCATGCATCTCAGGTTTGCACTCCACCACTATTAGGTCTAGTTTTAGGTTCCGGTGATCAATTAATCAGCACATTATTGAGTACAATTATGTTTTCTTATGATGTAATTCAACAGACTGAGTGGAATGGCTTTCTTTCACTGCAGGTAAATGTATTTGTAATCTTTCTGAATACTTTTCGATCATACACACTTCTGGAAAAATTTTGGCTTCACAGGTTACTTGAGCATTTTTATTGGCAAAATAGGTAGAATTTATTTAAAATGGTTGAGTTTCTGTCATGGAGTCAGCTTTTAAACATTCTTTAACCACAGATTTGGGTTAGGCAGTCTAGAGGCCTAAAAATTGTCTGCTTTATTCATTTTATATCTTACCTGGCCTTTCAACTGGACGCATAAGCAGCACGTTACCCGACCAGCGTGTTTCGCTCGCGTGTTCTGCCGCTTGGGCCTTTCCACTGGGGGTGTATGAGACGTGTAGCAGCAGGGAAGCAACTGTCACAGAGAGAGCACGAAATGACAAGAGTATTTATTTTGGTAAGATCACTGGAATTTAAATATTAAAACTTCAAGGCCCATTTATTTTAACTTGCATAACGGAAAAGTGTGCATATAGAATGGGGTGAAAAAAAGTTAATGTTAATAATAAGCATAAACTCACCATTTTGCTCCAAAACAGCAATGCTTCTCCACTTCAATGATCATCCGTTCCTCATCCATGATTAAACACAAATGAGACCCTCCCGCGAGGCACTGACTTCTCACTGGGCCACACAAGTAGTGACCTTTTTTTAAGTAAAGAAACCAGAAAGCAGCACCTTTGTTTTATTTTGATAATTTCCAGATGCCGAACAGTCTGATTTCCTGTCTTCCCTTTCCCTAATGTTGAACTTTGCGCATTTCAGAGGTGTACTGCGTAGAAAATAGGACCTCCGCGACATGACGCTCCTGAGAGGGGGAAAACTCGCACTGCTTACGCGTCCAGTGGAATGGGTTCTATTGACTACAGCGGTTGCTATCAGCTGCGTATGACGTGCTGCTCATGTAATGTGCTGCTTACGCGTCCGGTGGAAATGAAGGGTTAGATGGATGTGTCTTTGGCGTAACTGTCTTTTTTAATAATCCAACTGTGACCAATTTTCACCCTTCTGACCTAAACTGTTACCTATAATGAAATGAAATTGGTTATGATGTTTAGAAACAGCCCAATAACTTCCGATACTCAAAACAATTGAACTGGAATACCAGCATCACTCGTTTACATGCAGCAAAAGAAAGTCGAATTATTGCTTTAATCCAACTAAAAATTGACTTTTGAAATGCATGTATACACTTTAGCTGGATTTAAGTCAAACTGAATTGTGAGTGTGAGAAATCGGAATACTGTACCAAGATAATGTGATTGGAGAATTAAATGTAAACTCCCATCAGCAGTAGCTGAGCTTTTGGGAGCCTCGGCACTTCCCCTTCGGGAATGAGACAGTGGAAGCAGAAACAAACAACCACAGAACAAGCAGCAACACAATCAAACTGTGCAGTATTTACAAAATGTACTGTGCTGCAGCGTTGTTGTTGTGCATTTCTTTGCTCACTGTGCATATCCTGCTTTTACTCCGCTTTGCTTTAGTAAGAAGTATTCTTTGAGCGTGTTTTAGATGACTGCTCTGTGAAGTCGTCGCAGCCGACCGTCGGTTTGGTCGTTTAACTGGGTCTTGCAGTGATGAGACGTTCTTCTGGGTTTCAACGAAGCTCAGTGACTGCAGAACTTCAGGATGTCGGAACAAATTCATCTGCGTGTGCAGCAAACTACGTCCAGCGCTGGAGCGACGCAGCTTTTCGCCTCTGTGTCCCCTTAAGAAAGGAGTTGCCATATACATGCAACGAATTCTATGAATTACAAACCACATATGTATGTTTTGTAATAAAGCTGTGTGCTTTGAAAAAATTTTCAGTTTTTTTTTTAAATCAGCACCACTACAATGTGTTTTACAGATATTCCATCTTTGAGTAGTAGTACTATCAGATTTCAGAACCAGTTCAGCACAGATGGAACCACAGCTGAGGTGGTACGAAAAATAGTATCGGCTCGGAGCGGCTCGGAGCGGCGCGGAGCGGCTCAGCCAGACTTCTGCCAGTCGAGAGTAAACGGTACTTAGGATCAGTCGATTCGAGTCGAGTTGAATCGTAATGGTGGAGAGACCCCTTTAGATACCGGTGTCAGAGTTTGGTTCGAATTGCCGGCAGTAAGCTGGGCTAGTTTCAGGTGAAAGTTGGACTCTGCCAAAGTTGCCCTTTGTGACCAATCCTGTTCATAACATTTATGGACAGGATTCCTAGGCGCAGCCAATGTGTTGAGGGGATCCGTTTCAGTGGCCTCAGGATTGGGTCTCTGCTTTTCGCAGATGATGTGGTCCTACTGGCTTCATCAGAACGGGATCTACAGCTTTTGCTAGAGCGGTTCGCAGCCGAGCTTGAAGCAGCTGGGATAAGGATCAGCACCTCCAAATCTAAGACCATGGTCTTGAGCCAGAAAAGGGTAGGGCGCCTTCTTCGGGTCAGGGATGGGGTCCTTCCTCTGGTTGGTGACCGAAAGAACGAGATCACGGACACAGGCGGCTTAAATGAGTTTCCTCCACAAGGTGGCTGGGTTCTCTCTTAGAGATAGGGTGAGAAGCTTGGTCATCCGGAGGGGGCTCAGAGTAGAGCCGCTGCTCCTCCACATCGAGAGGAGCCAGTTGAGATGGCTCGGGCATCTGGCAATTTAAACACAAGGAGGTGTAAGAAAACAACAAAAAAGGCCACTGTGTTTGTTTCCATGTGTTTTTACAGTATTCTATGAGCTGCACTTGTAGTAAAAAGCTTTACAGCTTAATCAAACTTTACTTTCTGTCATCCATTGCTCCTTGAGGAAGGAATGTGTTCACAAGCCTCGAAAAAAAAACTGAAACAAGCTTTTTGATAGTAGGCAGAGACGCCATGAAAAGTTATCACCCCTTGCTGTCCTGGTCGAGCAACGTTGAAAAAACAATGGAGAATGGAGAGGAAAAAAACACAGAACCATAAGCGAAAAACGTCTCCGTCAATATGTTTGCGTCTGAGTGCAAATTTGCGGTCGGAGAAGCATAAACTAGGCTTTAGCGTACAATGTGGCTTAATAGTGAGTCAAGTAGCATTGCATAGGTATTCCAACTTTTAAAGCCGCATTTTCTTTTGAATATTCTAGATATATGCTTTGGAGAAATCCACAAATTGGCAACTTTTCCACAATAAGCATCACCACGAGTCATGTTCCCCGGAAAAATTCACAAATAAGCAAGGGTCCACTGTCGTGAATACGGTACTCCCAAATTCTACAAGCCCTCAAATTCACAGCTGGTTGAAAATTTGACACAACTGGGTGTTTGAAGCACAATTATAGAAAAAAACAAAACATAAATATTTATGCATGGAATTTGTGGATTTTGGTATGTGCTTGGAAACTAATCGGTTTAAATTTTGTTTGCTTTTTCTGACAAGAGGAAGGATTAGAATTATGCTAGAAGCTTAGTGATGGCTAAAAAAAAAACATGTTTCTCTGTGACTTGCTAATTAACATTCTAAATATTACTAGCAGTGTGTCTTTATATCTGAACCTGTATGTTTAATTTTGGCTGATTAAAATTCTTACATTTCATATAACTTTAATGTTCATTAGTGTGTCCTAGAAAATATTTCTAAAGTTCTGGCAAAGTGTTTCTGTTCACCAAAAGTAATACAAGTGAAGCTATAATGAATTAAAAGCCATTGCAGACACATTTAGGTTTTAGGATAAGTCAACAACACAAACATGAAAAATATGAGGAAACATACATGTGTGCGTGTGTTTATATCTTATCATTTATATGGGTGTTTTTTTTTTCATTTTATTTCCTTCATAAAGTGTAGTTCTACTGATAAATGTTCATGTTTTTCTTATAATTTAACATTAATTAATTAAGTTTTCATCAGTGTAATGCTTGTAAGAATAAAAATAATTTTCTATTGAGCCAAAAACTTGAAAGTGTTTTAAAGGGATTATAATTATAACACCTCATAAAAAAAAAATTAAAATCGCAACTGTTTGTGAGGAGAAACGGTCTGCATGTATCTAAAACCCTACAAAGAGAATCTAAAATAGCTAATTAGTAAAGGTCAAAATAGGCTTGATTGGCAGTTAACCGTCATGAATAATATTCTGGAGGAGTGTCCCTTAAACTGCCTTCAGTTAAAACCACAAAATTGTTTCATAAACATCTGTTGTGAATCTTTCAAGATCTTATAACACCTTATTATGCTAAAGACTGAAAATACCTGAGCCTTGTGTTAAAGATAATATTCATACTTAAAGAGCACTAAACTTTCTAGTATGTTTATAATAATAATAATCATCATAATAATATTTACCTGAAAACCACACGCTTCAATTAAATTGAATCATGCTTTCTGTGATACACGACAACAACAAAGAATAACATAATTGTAAATTGGAAGAATAATGATACACAATACAAAGATCCAAAGTGTGAAGTACAACTCAGTTCACATTGCTAAATTATTACATTGTTGACCACCCTGTCACTACAGTTATAGCTTCAGGTCTTTTGGCATATGTCTCTACCAGCTTGGCTCTTGATATTTTCTACTAAATTATCATTGCATAATGAGTCAGCATCAGTCAGAGTGGATGGAGAGCATTAGTGACCTGCGCTTTTCATGTATAGCATTAGATTCTTAATTAGGTATAAAGTTGGACTTTAATTGGGTCAAGCTACAAAACAAGTATATTTTGATACTTATACTTTTACTTTTCTACTTAATACTTTTCTACTGTAGTCCTGACTTCTTGTTTAGAAATGTTGTTCTGCAAGAAGGTAGCAAAAGCCCCAGTCTAAAGTCTTTTGTAGCTACTAACAAGTTTTCCGTTAGCATTGGCCAGTATTGAGCTCAATCCATGATTCTATCAACTCTGACCAGCTTTTTTATCCATGCTGAAGAAATGCATCAGCACAGTATAATGATACCTACCCCTGGCCTCACAATGAAGATGATGGGTTCAAGGTGATATGCAATTTTTTATTTTTTTTTGTATGTATGTAGACATAATAGCTAAATGTTGGTCTCCCTTGACAAGAACGCGTTCTTCCACACATTTGGCAAAATCAGAACAGGAATTCTCATGTTTTTCTTTCAGCAACGACTTTCACGTTACTTTTCCAACCATACTAGATAAAAAAACAAAAACAATGTATCAGCGTGTATGGGGTGAATACAATTGTATGTATCACATTTTAATTCAGCTTAATTTAATTTATTTATATAGTGCCATTTCACAACAGACGTCATCTTAAGACACTTTACAGGAAAAGTCTTTTATACAATTATACAAATATTCCAGTCAGTTTAAAGTTTTCTATGTAAAGAATCCCACCATACTGCGTTGAATCATCGACATGAGGTTGTGCCTGGATCATTCAGACTCCAACCACAGCAACCTCCCAGTAATCCCTCATACTGAGCAAGCATGTAGCAACAGTGAAAATGAAAAACTCCCCTTTAACAGGAAGAAAACTCCGGCAGATTTTAGTTGTGTATTTGTAAAATAAACCAAAAAAACAAAGGAAATAAAATTAGATTATTTTTCTATTTTATATTGTTCAATAAAATCTCGAAAAATTACACTGAGATTTTTTGTCAAAGTATGACAAAAGCTAGAAAAATTTAAAGGATATGAATTTTTTTGCAAGGCACCATAACTGCAATCAGTGTCTGCAGTATCCTCCTAACTTTTTTATTGTTTTGTGTTTATTCAAAGGAGTTCAGGAAGTTGCAGGATTTACAATATATTAAATTTAAAAGGGCACTGTTGTATATAATGCACTATGACAGTGCAGTGCAGTTAAACCATGCATCATTTCCCATGACAATATTAAAACTAAAATCACCGTAAGTGATTATGGCAGTCTTATGTCTGATCAGTAGTGGCATTACAAGATTTACAGCAGAAAGACTCAGGGTAATATTATGACAGGCCATTTACTGTACTGTTTGCATTGCTTTTACATACGACCCACTCACTGTCCAGTTTTCAAGCTAATGCAAGACCTAAAAACTAAAAAGCCTACGGATGGAAACGGTTGAGGTTAAAGCTCTTACTTAGTCAGTGGGGGAGGCCGACATTTAAAAGAGCTTATTGGTGTAGCTTTCGCTGTGGCTTTGATTGTTTTTGCTTTGATCTGGTTTTGGGGCTACCATGATGTGTATGGTTATCATCACGTAATCTTAGCGATCCTTGCAACTCTTTTGTGATGCAGTTAAAAAAAAACAATGACTTGGCTTTTTAGTCTCTCAATTTTTAAAATCACAAATTAGCCTATCTAAAAATAAAACCAGGACCAGCTTAGAAGCCAAGGCAGTTTATTTGTCTATTACAGGAAAGTAAAGAAACTGAAGCAAACCTTTGAAAATTAGAAATAGATTAATTTATATATTGTAAAAATTTAAGTACCACATACAAAAAGAAATGTTAAAATGACACTTATAGGATAAGGGGACAATTACTTCAATTTTTGCTATATCAGGAAATAGGAGACAAATACTCCCTGATATTAATGGGTTGTGATTATGTGGTTTGCGCTAGGGGGAACATACAGACACTTAGTAAAAGTGGCCCAAAGTTTTAGCCTTAAAAGACCACCACTGGGGATTTTTGTTTGCATACATTTGTACTTGCCCAATGACACAAAGTTCAATACCATCTGAAATGATCTTACACAGTGCTAGACAATCTTGCCCTGCTCTCTAGTCTATCAGTCATTATGTTTTGAATGACTGAGTTTAAAAAAAGAAAAGAAAGATATAACAAACATACCACTGATATGCAGAAATGGCACACATTTTAGATGCAATACTGTTAGAATGTACATGATTTAAAATTAAATATTTAAGTTTTTTGTTTTTTTTAACCACTGGAAAACATTTTAGAGAATTTTAAAAGGGGTTTTATTTATTAATAAACTGCCTGGAATAATGTGAAAAGCCTTTAAATAAAATAAAATAAAATACAAGGGGACCTAAACTACTTTCTTCTTGTACTTTTCCTTTGTTGATAAATCTGCCTAATCAAATGCATCATCGTTTCCCTCAGCATCTGTGCTTTGCATAGAAGCTATTATATGCTGTTTTTTGAGCCGGGAATGTCAGAGTCCTCTCGCTAAAGCAGAACTTCAAAGGATATTGTGCAGCTACCCCAAATTAGCTGCCTGAGCAACTGTCTGATCACTTTGAGACCATACTCTGTTGGTGAGAATATATTAACCTGTGAAATTAAATTACTGGCAGTCGTCTTACACCGTACCACTGAGACCACAAAAAGAGAAGAAACATGGATGCATCCCAAGTGAATACACAGTGAGGACCTGTAACAGTGAACAGTGACTGAACTGTGACAAGCCCTCATGGTTGTAAGATCAACATTCCCGGGTGGATGTGCTGTAAATATGCAGCAGCTCTCCATGCTTAGTGCTTGCACAGAATGATGGGTGGCAAGCTGCAAAAAACCCCAAAACAGACCTCTATACTTGCAGAATGTGAAACAGAAAAATGGAAATTGTGGACAAAAGCATTGCTCCGAATGCTTTTACTGGTTTTCCCCGCACTCTTATTTCTTTTCTGCCAAGTTTTTCACAGCTTTATAAAAGACTAACACAAAAACATCCAGTATATACTTACAAAATCAGACTACGGTTCTTTGCAACAGGTCATTTGAGCTTCTAGTCTGAGGTCCAAAACACATATTCACTCGAAATATTTTCATCGGGAGGGCTGTCATGTATGTTGAAAAACACTTGGAAGGCCTTCAGCAGTGCGCGCATGATTTGTATCACCTGCATGTCATTAAACCATGAGCATTTGCAGGCAATATGAACCATAACAAAGACAGGACCTACATCACACTGAGATATCTGATCAGACTGCAACTCAGGACATTGCAAAAGAGGGCTCTGTCTTGTTTTCTTTCTTTCTTTAAAAAAAAAAAAAAAAAGCTTAATTACATAAACAAATGCATGATTAAAAGTTGTGTTGGAGATCTCCGCCAGCTGTCTGAGGCAAGCTGACACAGCTGTATACATGTGTCTTTGCACACTAAATCAAATGTCCCGTTGTGCTCATCTGGAGTGAATTAGAGGGTGGAAGAGAGGGGGGGCCTGAAGGCTTTGATATACAGAAGAGGAAATGGGTAATGTCCTGGAACCACATGCAACCTCCTAATAGGAGCCGGTGACTGATAAGAAGAAGATAACCAACTTTAACTGTTTGACATTTTCTACTTTTGACAAAGTCCCAACATTAAAAATTTAAAATTTAAACAACATAAACTGATCTCCTCGCTTAAAATTTTTTTAACAGGATTTATTTTGTTTTTCAGGTTCAAAAATTAAACAAATCTCCTTGCAGCTGCTGCCAAGGTAATAATTCATGCCACCTGCTCGTATAAAGACAAGTTTCGTGGAAAATGAGTCCAATAATTGCACTCTCCAGGTCTTGGTAATCCCAAAATGATTGCAGCGAGCTCACCGTTTGCAGTCGTGTTCATTTGAATGCCAACAGAAAGTGGAAGGAAATTTAGGGAGTGTGCGACAACCAGAGGCAGGAAAGCTGCAAATATATAACACACCCTGCTCCCTATAAATTCAGCTGATGTGCTGTGGAGGAAGCCACTCAAGCCCTAACCACTAGAGTAGAGCTGGTCGGATGCCAGTAGAGGAAATCTGTGGTTGTACAAGGCAGCTCCTGTGTGAATGTGAAGCAGGGCGTGTCTACAGACGCTCTGACCAGTATTTCAATTGCTGGGACAAATAAAAGCTCAAAACGGCTTTTGATTCTATCAAATGTATTTTATCACGTGAACACCTGTCTGTTGCCATAGGAGCAGAATATGTCATAATTATGATTTCTGTGATTAAAACTAGACGAATTATTAATGCTGAGGTAATGGAGAAGCTCCAGCTCTAAATGGAGCAAATCAGAAAACAAGATGGATGAGGACTTGCATTCAGTCGTTTAAGGGCATGAATCATTCCCTTTGAAGCAGATCTGATCCTGTTTGCAATAAACATAAGAGAGCCAATATGGAGGGCAGCTGGTCAGTGGGGATGAGAATGAACATGACCTGTTCTGTGATGGAAAGGAAAAAAGAGAGCTGGGAGACATAAGCATAAATGAAAGGAACCAGATGAATATCCCATTCAATAAGAAGCAAATATTTAATAAACTGGCTTATAGGTTTACATGCGAGACAAAATAAATGCTTTCAGAAGAGGAAAAATTAGAAAAAAATAAACCTCTTGGGTAGCTGTCAGTCCATAGTGCTGTTTTTAACCACCAGACATGCCACCACTCTAACTAGACACGCTGTCCCCATGTTTGTTAC
The DNA here is from genome assembly GCA_028564705.1 of Apricaphanius iberus. Lineage (NCBI taxonomy): Eukaryota > Metazoa > Chordata > Actinopteri > Cyprinodontiformes > Aphaniidae > Apricaphanius > Apricaphanius iberus. Next base: position 633,909 of record JAPXFQ010002614.1, read on the forward strand.
TAAAAGTGCAATTACTTTGAAGAGAAACTCTTGAGCTTCTAAATTTACACAGTAGACAACCAGCAGGACTTACATCAGCCAAATCCAATATAAACAGACCCAGTGAGCAGACTTCACTGAAGTTACCGCAGTGAACTTAAATCAAGAAATTAAATCAACTCCTTGAGAGGATGGTAGAGGGAAAACATGGGCGCACCATCGAATTTGCATGTGTTATAGTTGCAGGAAATGCCACAGAGGTCTGCTGCACTCTTGTGGAGAAAAATGTAACAGCAGGCTGGATGTATTTTTAGGGAGTTCAGATTAAAATTACATGTCACGCCATACATTACAGAGCAACGCAGATGATGTGTTCTTTCAGTGCTGCATCTCAACAAATTTACACACATTTTATCAAAAATTATTCAGGAAAAACACGGGGAACACAAAATCACATTTATGCCTAAAATTACACCCGTAGTCATGGGTTACATGAGCACATATTATCTGTCTGGAGTAAAAAAAGCAGAGTCCAGAAAAAAAAGAGTTCTTTATCACAATGGTTGAAAAGTAAACCAGAATCCTCTGTGCTGTCATTCAAAAGTGACTTTATTGACAAAATTCATCAAATGTGTGTAAAGCGTCAATAGGCCCTAAATGTGATAAATATATGGAGATTTTCTTTGATATGGACCTTAAAATGTTATAACTTTGATCCTTTGGCCTCTTAGTTATCACTTTTGACAGGAAAATATTTCAATACTACTCTTTATTAATGGTAAGAGTTTTAAGCAAAATTGTGAGTGAACCCATTACGTTGCAAAAATCAGAATGATCTCAGTAGGAATCACCGAAGGCAAGGCACAGAAAAACAACATCAGTAACAGGGATTTTTTTTTTTCACTGTCCTAATACGATCAAAATCATGAGTAGTGGGCAAGTCGGGAGCCATTTAGATAAAAAAAAACAGAATATGCAACAAAATTGAAAACACAGTACCACTAGTTTGTTACTATATGTAATGACTGGTTTACAATTAAGACCAAAATTACTTATATCCCTGTCAGATTTAGATATTAAAGCAATCTTTAATTTTACCAACATATTTCTTTTTACTAAAAGTAATATAACCAATTTGAAATGACCCAGTCAGACTTTAAACTTTAGTCTGATGGAGAATCTGTAGAGGGAGCTAAAGATTAGTGTGATGGCAAAGAGGGCTTCCAACGTCCTTGGCTCGGAGCTCATCCCCGAAGTCAAATCATAAAAAATAAAACTGTGGAAACATGTAAAAAGCTGGTGAGCAATTATAAGTATGGGGTTTCATTGGTGTAATGCCATTGATAGTTGAAAAGGGCATAAATAATTTTTCACATATATGTTTTAAAATAATATTCAAAATGCATACCCCATTTATAGTGTGATTTTTAGTTTAATGTTCTTTATTTTTTAGATATACTTGTCTTGTTTACTGTCAGAAAGATACATCTTTGTTTTGTACCCACCAGCAGGGTTAGGAAGGGATTTTGATTTTTCAGCTTCATCTGCCTCATATATGCAAAATATTTCCAAACAACGCTTTCTGTTTTTGCCTCTTTCAACAAGCATTTCCCACCAACCACGTTGTAGGAACTTTTCTAGCCAGGGGTTAGTCTGCCTTTAGGCAAGAAGTAAAGTATCTCAGATATTGATTTTTCAAAAAATAAGCTGACACTTAACAAATTATAGCTTTCAGGAAAAACTGTACAGATCACCAGCCACTTCTCCTCCAGGGTCAGGGTAGAGAAAGGTTACAGTCATTCATATGTATTGGTGTAAACATCACTGACAGTCTCTCCTGGTCTACAAACAGCACCACTCTTATTGCAAAAGACCAGCAGTGATTGCAGTTCTTGAGGATACTCAAAAAGAACAATGTGTAAAAAACTGCTGTTGGTTTTTTTAAGTGCCTGTGGAAAGCATCCCAACGTGCTGCAGTGATGTGTGGTAGGCCAGGTGCTCATCTGCAAACAATTAGGCTCTCAAAAAAGTAACAAGGTCTGCCGAAAGAATAATCACATGTTGTCTTCTGTCATACTTCCACATTGCAAATGTTCAAATTGTCTCCAGAGCTACTAAAATCATGACAGACTTTTCTCACCCCAGTCATCATCTGCTTGAAGTATTGCCCACTGGCAGACGCTGCAAATCCTACTAATCCAAAGCAAAAAGTGTTTCAAATGGCTTTTCGATAAATGCAACTAGAAAAGTACTCAAGAGAGGGCAGACCTCTGCCAGGCCACTCCACCATATTTGTTCCAACAGAGAGGAAGGGGTTTGCACATACACAAATTTTATTTATTTTTTGTGCTCCGCATATGGTCCAACTATACTGAGCTCGTGAAACCCTCTGTGAGCTCTTTGAGTTGGCTGAAGAGTTGGTGAGTGGATACGCACTATATGTCGGATCAACCCCAAAATTTAATCAGCTGTTCCTGGTCCCACTACAGACATTTCCTGAAAATTTCACCATAATCTGTTCTCTTCTTTTGGAGTTATCTTGCTACCTGACAAACAGAGACAGACAGACAGACAGACTGGAACAAAAACATATACCTCCTGGCGAAGGTCCTGTAATCAATTTTTTACTTTCCTTAATATAGAAAGTACTCTTACATCAGTTCCTTTTGTTCTTTCTGTGTCTGCTCTGTCTTCATAGACCCCCAGATGGTCGTGGCAGATGGCCGCTTGTACTGAATCAGGTTATGCTGGAGGTTTCTTCCTGTTAAAGGGGAGTTTTTCCTCTCCACTCTCGCTACATGCTTGCTCAGTATGAGGGATTGCTGTGGTTGGAGTCTGCATCAACAGGGTACAACCACAAGCCCATGACTCGATGCAATCGGCTGGGAATTCTTACATAGAAAACTCTTTAACTGAATGGAATATTTATGATTGTATTGAGATGACTTGAGATGTATCAATGGGCATTTATTCGAGTTAACTTTATTTCTAAAGGTATAGGCTATGTGCAGGATGTTTTTTATTAATTCTTTGCTGTTCAAATAGATACCTAATAGGTTATTTCTTACTGATTCTTAATTTGTACCTAGCTTTAAATTCATATATACGGCATGCATATTTGTAATGTATGTATCATTTTATCATAAAACTCCCTCACCCCTTTTAACAGCCTCATGTTGAAAGAGCTCTCTTGACTTCAGTGTACAATATACAGTACAATGACCATAAAGTTATTCTTTCATTCGCTGAAGATGTGGCAAAGATTAACTTAATTTAATTTTAGTTTTTTATCCAGACAGGCGTTTTTCCTGATGTCTCAACATTCTGAAGGGGCCATACTGACAAGGTATTTTACTTTTCTCTCTGCATTTCAGTCCTGTTACTTTCTTTAATCTGTCCTTGCAGTTTTTCTTGGAGAGAAGTGGCTTCCTTATTGCTCCTGTAAAAATCTCCACCTTACTGTGCACATAGAAATACATCTGCCAACTATATTCTCTAGCAGTTCTCTAAGTTGAACACTCTTTGGGAGACAGCCCACGCACTTGTTGGATATCCTTTGAGACCCTGAAGTTAAAAAATAAATAAAAATAAAGGCCACTCTACTTCATACTCATGTCACAGGCAGCAAAAAATGTATGTGACGCTGTTGTTTTTTGGAAGTCTTTGTAATTACAAAAAAGGAATTTCAAGCAGCACTCCCATTTAAACTAGTTATTCTGCTCATGTTTTAGAAAAACTGTGATATGAGCTGATCTGTCTTTGTTAGCACCTAATAATAAAGGGGGGGGGATACTTATTTAATGGTAGGGATAAACCGGAAACCTCGGGTTTTGTGATTAATCTAATTTTCATTAACTTTGAGCAGATTTGCAGTAACCCTGTATTTAATCTGATAATTCTTCATAGCAAGGCACACTGCGACTATAAAAACTGATTTCTGTCAGGCTAAAAAAATTGGTTTAATATCAATTCTTTGAACTGTATGGGATGTTTCAGCTAGCTTTATAAAGATGTCAGTGCTTTAGAAAAGTCTATTTCAGAATGCATGTTCAATAATGCAGACAAATATTGAATTATTTCATCAAAAGCAAAACTGTTTTGTTTCCATTCTGTTAAGAAAGTAAGAGCACATACTTTTATTCTTTAATAAAGTAGAAACTGTTTGTCTATGATAAATATAGATTAGGTTTTTACAAAGAAACATTTGAGCAGAGATAACAGTGTAGTTCCATCCCCGGTTTCTTCAAGGTAACAAGAACATGACATGATATCAATATTTGTAACGCGCCCCAAGTGTCATTTCAGAGCTGATTGGCTGGCTAGAAATAAAATCCTGAAGGAAGGACCTTAGCCCCAGTCTCCCATTCTTATAACCAGCCGTCTACCACATGCACCAAGCCGCTCCATGTTATCTTTTGTGTGTTTGTATGATTCGAGAGTTAGACATTCCTGTTTTGTTGTTTTTCAGCATTTTCAGAGGCAGAGAAGAAGCCCAGATATGACAGTTAGTCAACTGGTCTGAGGCCTTTTAATTCCTTGGTTTATTTTGGACAGGGCTCCCTTCCCTCTTGTTTAATTTTTGTGTGTGTGTGTGTGTGTGTGTGTGAAAAAACATCTCTTTTAGTTCTCTCTTAGCCATTGCCACTGGACAGGATTTCATATGATATTTGACGTTTGCGGTACTTTCACTTATTAATGTATATGTCAAAAAAAACTTTATATCGAGAACTTTATTATTTCAGTTGTCATAATTTATCAGTAGCTGGGGGGGGGAGCAAAGTTTTAACATGAAAGCTGGAAACCAATCAAAAGCCATTTTATCACAATATGACAGCTTGCTGAGACTGTCAGTGAAGAGGGGACCTCCCATCCCACATGCTGATGATAATTGGGCTCATAATGTGTGAACTGAGCTGAGCAGTGAAATCTCCCATCTTCACCATCTCAGCTGTGTGTGAACCTTATATGTGGTTATCAATTCCTGTTGAACCTCATTGTTCTTAATCATTAATGCCATATGATACTCTGGAATTTAACTATTTACACAGTGCAGAAAGAATAGAGCATTTATAACCTCACAAATTTATCTTCCTGTAATTACAGCTGCAAGTCTTATAAGAATCGCTTTTACCAGGTTGATCCTTATAAATGCTTAAATTCTTACCTATCCTTGCCAGAATAGCTCAAGCCCAGACGGATTAGCTGGAGAATGTCTGTGAAGAGCAATTTTTAAGTCTTACAACATATTTTCTTTTGGAGTGGGTATCTGACTTTGTTTAGGACCACCGTCATATTAAAACGTGAACTTTTTTTCTCCTCCAATATTACACTTTGCCTGTTCCAGTTTCTATCTTTTAATTCTTCCACCATGATGAAGATGCAGTTCTTTCCGAGTTTTATGGAACTACCCTTATGTTCTTGATCAGTTGAAGGTTTGGAAAACGCATGAGTCAGAACCACAAAGGAGGGCCACAACCCCAGAAGTGGCCACACAAGAAGTCTGTCCTGACAGAAGGTTACAGTTGGCTTGCCTTCCACAGACTGACCATTTAGAGACATACTGGTACTAACTATACATGTTTGGTTTTTTCAAAAACCAGAATAATATACATTTAAAATGAAGCTAGGATAGTGTTACATGTTACTGACTTATTACATTTATTATTTTGTAATATTTGTTGATTAAAAAAATCACCTTTTATATTAATACAGTGAAAGTAATGCTGAAGATATCTGAAATCTAAAAAAAAGAAGTAAAATCCCATGTCACTATAATTAAGTATTTTGAGAGTGGGAGGCCAACTTAACATCATTTGTGGTCCTTAATCAATCTATGGTAACCAAAGAGTTGGCCTCTCTGTTGGTTTTGAGTCTCTGCTTGAGTCTAAGTGAGAAATAGAATTTGGTGAGCATTGCCAATGAATCAAGAGTCAGCTTCATCTGATGAAATGGGTCTGGTGTGCTGAGCAAAAAGAGATTCGCTACTAAATCACAGGCATGTCTGGTGCACTGACGAAAGCAGGAACATTTTCTTTTATATTTCCCAGAGTGAATGGGGCACAAATTAAGTCAGTACTTCAAGTGGGAGGCTCTTTCCACCCCTAGGGCACATTTATTATGAGCTGTCTGTGAGGATATTGTAAAAATGTAAGGAGTCAAAGACAAGAGAGGGCTGCGAATATGCTTGTACTTTAAAGGTGAAGCTAAGTTTCTATTACTTATCATTTAGAATAAATACTGGTATTTGGGCTTCTGTGAAATCGGCTGAAAGATATGGGAGTTGGAAAAAAATATGATTTGTACAGCCGTTTTAGATTAAGACAGCCCAAACGTCCAGTTTTTATTTGGAAAAATAAATAGAAGCTTACAAACATTTTTATATTAGTTAAATAAAGATAAGGTAACATAACCACAAACCACATTGAACCAGTTTCTCTCATAAACATGCGATCATAGTGCCATCAGCATGAATATCCCCTCACTAACTTTGACTGAGCTATGGCTGTAGGCAGAAAGTGAGTTACTAATACTGCACAAACATGCCATAAGCTCTTCGAAAGCCATGGCTATGTTAGACAAAAAGCTTGTTTTTCAGCAGCAGCAGACTGATTCATAGCATGCAATCCAGGTCATGCTCCCCAGTGTTATAGCCTACAGGCCCTCATGTTGAGGTGAGCTAAGGCTTGTGGATGTTTTTTGTTTTTTTTTAAACCAAGACCTTACATGCTCTAAAATACACCTGACGGGAAAACTTCAAAGGTTACGGGAAAAAATTGTCCTTTTCCTTTCGAAGAGACACAGTAGGAAACTATAAAATTGAGGTATCTAAATACTAAGACAAATATTATAAAAATCATAAAAATCTTGTCACGACTAGCTACACATCTATAAAGACATACAACTTTTGAATACATTTTACGCTGTTTAATCGTCAAACTTTAATTCATTAACCCATATTTTACCAAATATGCTTAATTTTCAAATAAATAACTATTAAATTTATTAAACACGGAATTAAGTTTTTTTCCCAGAAAGCTAAACACAAAACCTAGAATCTGCATCTTTCACGATATAATCCGGATCACTGAAGCTCTACCTGTTGAGCACAATTAAAAAATATATTTTGTATAGTCCAAATGATAGCTGGTAACACCATAATCCTATGATCAGGAAATTTGTGTCTTCATACATGGATGGAGTGAGAGACCCAAATTGGAGATTTAATTTCGGTGGGAAAAGAGGTACTGATAATCTCCTTGCCCCTCAATGACGGCCACATATCGTCTTGTCATCTGCCAGGACTAAAGACTAAAAAAGCCAACAAAGAGAGATGTTATAACTCCTTGAGTCATCTCAGAAGTATGTTAAATCTGGACTCTGTGAAACATGTACATGCACATGTACACTTCCATGGGTTGTTACTTGTCGTCGTGAAACCCAATGTCTACCTCTGGTCCTCCTCAGCCTCTTCGCCCAGTGGCCGTTGCCACTAATAAATCCCCTTAGAAGGGGAGGGGTCATAAATCAGTATCATGTTGCAGTTTCTTTTAATAAGGACCAAAACACAGAATGCTGAGATAAGACTTGTAGATTTAATTGCAGAGACTAAGGCCCTGTTTACATGGTGATGAAATGTGGAATTTCTGTAAAAATGGCACCGCAATTTAAAATATCTGTGTCCATATGGATCCGCGGAAACTGCTTGGGCCGTTGTCGTACCTATGCCGACTGGTGAATAATGTAATACTGTTAGAAAAAAACAAAACAAAAAACAGAAAACAACTAAAAGTAAAAGTAGCAGTCAAAAATGCTACTCAGTGAAAAAAGTTTTGGTAAAAAAGTTTCTTGCGTACTGTGTAACATCTGCTTTTAAAATATCAGACACCTAAGCACGAAATTCTTGGTAAATTCAGGTATTTCATATAGAGTAAAATAAAACAAAATAAAATTATTACAAAAAAAATAGTTTTGAGCAGAGGAAACCCTTCTTGAAGTAATTTGTTGAAATATAAAACTAATACAGTAGGTATTAATATATCTTACAAGGTAAAATGTACTTCCATTGATCATTTACCGCGTTTACTGTATATTCACTTGACCTCAAATTGAAACAAAAAGCTCATCATTCAGATTACATTAAAAATTATATGTAGAAACAGGAGCTTTCCTGTAACAGAGTGTAGCTCCGTGTCTGGTTTATTTTGGGTTAAAATATGTTTGTTTTTCATTCTGTGAAGCATCTAAAATTTCACTCAAGTGGGATTAGCAATGCCTCATTATATTACTCAAGTAATATATAAATAAATAAAAAGAATAAAAAAATACATTAACATTTGTTTTTTATTTGTAATTTTTTCTTCAAAAAATTAACTCAGGTGATTTATTAATAAACATGATTTATTAATGTATCTTTATTATTTGGCTTCGTACTTGATTCACTTTGCTACTAATTTTCCCACGTATCATATCCTAGAAATACACTAAAATTGATTTGGTCTAAATATCTTCCATCACATTTATTACCTCAGTCGAAGTTATGCGTGTAAAGCTGTAAATGTCGAGTACAGAGCTGACTAAGTTGTTTATGATCGCTTGCGAGTTCACGTACAACATGCACGCCTCATGCACGAGCTTACCGCTAAAACTGCAGTTACGCGTTTGGCCTAATGGAGCAAGCGCGAGCAAAAAATTTCAAACTTCCTTAGAGTCCCTTTAAGCTCAAAACTGCATTTCTGAGTATTTCTGCATTCAAATCGCTTTGAATCAGTAGCAGACGCTAAAATGCGGCCTTAAACAGACTGGGTTTGTGACACAGCAATTATGGGCGGGCAACAAGTTCCTGCTCTGCTCCCCGCTACCCACTAAGGTTCTGAGGAGTAGAGAACATGAAGGCAAAGCAACACCTATGTGCTGTAGCGGCTTGCAATGTGTTAGCATTATAATGGCCCATAACCGGCTCCCACACACTTCCACGTTTAAATACACCGATATTATGACTTCTAAGTTCTATGAACTTATACATGTTTTATATCATTAGAAAGTCAAGAGTCCTGTGATTCTAAAAAATGCCAATCAGCAATACAATTATAAATTTAGACACAGTGAGCGCTTTCGCCAACAAAGATAAAAAACCCTACCCCCACACGCACACCTCCAAAGGACATGAAATGTGCAACTTACCCCTTCATAGTCCAATAACAAATGACAAAACTGATCCATCTAAAAATAACGGTCTTTTTACATCGATGAGGGACCGATCAAAGTCATCCAATAAAGTGGTTTGTCCATGACAATAATAAAGGCCATAAAAAACTAATGAAAAGCAAAAATAAACCTCTGAAATTTATAGTCCTCATCTTTCCGCCTCCTTCAATTTCCTAAAGTCATCACAATATCATTCTGATGCATCCACTTGTAGACGAGTAGATTTATGTACGTTATCATTTTCCTCGTCCGTGATGGCATTTAGTTCAATACTGCTCACTGTTTTAGTTGCAGTGGTAATGTAAGGTTGAAATTGTGATGCGCTGTAAGCTAGCAGGACAGCTAGTGCAAACAGAGAGCTCTCAGCACTCAAAAGTGAATTGCAAATGAGCTGCTCTACAGAAGGTATGTCCTACAAAACTGCACTGTTTTTGTGCTTTTGCCTAAAAAACGACATGATCATAATTTAAATAATGCTTTAAAATAGCTTAAAAGATTATTGGAGTGGATCTTTAAACACTGGCGGAAGAGTGAGGAAATGACAGAAAACCTAAGGACTAATTAGTAGAAGTTGCAGGTAAGAGGAAGAAGGTGAAAATTATCATTAGCTGGGCCTGGGAGCAGAATAACAGAGAGAAAAAAGGAGAAAACAAAGGAATGAAAGAAGGAAAGACAATCCTAAATAAGACGAATAATGACTCACTGAGAAGTAACTAAGGATAAGATATCCCCAAAAATTAAAAGAACCTAAGAGGAGCTCAAAAGCATGAAAAGTGAGCAGAAAACCAAACTGAATGAAAAAATACGAGAAAGACAAGTAGATAAGAAAACCATCTGATTAGAGAAATTAAGTTAAACAGAGCTAACAATGAATATGGATGAGATGAGGAAACACAAGTAAAAGATTAAACATGAAAACAATGAAACAACAAAAAGGTGAAAATATCTAAGGACACAGAGTTAAAATGTGGAAGGGCGATAGAGCCAAAATCATTACACTTAAATCACAAAGTAAAACCTAATCGAAGTAAACACCAAGAGAGAAACTAAAATGGTATAGTTAACCAAATAAGGAAGTTAATAAGTAAAACTCAAAAACAGAAACACATAGTCAGGAGGCCTGCATTTCTTGAGGCCCCTGATGTGATCCTCAAACTGAGTTATTAAAGATTGAATATGGAACATGGAACCCAAAGCGACATCTAGTGTGCTGAGGTTGTAGTTGCAATAACAAAAAGGCATCTGGATGCCAGATCTGTCGCTGGTGTAACACCGTAACCAGCCAGCATCATGTCCAGCGACGAATCTCACAGACTAAGGTCTATTTTGTACTAATAAGTTTAAAATACTAACAAAAAATATTTATAACAAAATGTGGGTCAAAGGCAACAGTAAGTTTATGTACGTGTCCTCTGTCTTATTTTGGTAGCTGAGTGGTATCCTACACTTCTCTTGGTGATGTCCTCTATAAAAGTCATGATATATACTTTAGAATTTACATAAACATCCGACAGATTTCACAGCGTGCACATTGGACTGAGGTGTATGGTCGGAGACCTATGTCAATAAAGAAAACTATCTAGAAAAGTCTTTATAATCACTCACTGCAGTGGTGAAAGCGTGCCTGCTATACTGGGGACTGCAGGAGGAAACCACTTCCTTTTATTTCACTTACTCTGTGTGGAGGTTGATGCTCTCATATCTAGGAACGTCATATACACGAGTATTGCAAAGCTGTTTTAATGACAGCTAACTTTAGCCGTTAGCAAGCTGTCTTACCTTTCTCAATGAGAAACTTCGCCACTTCCGCGTACGTGTTGATGCAGTGAAAGTTTTTCCATTTGTGTCCATCTGTTGTAGGCTTCACCTAAACTAACTCTGGTTTTAGGTATCATAATGGCCCTCCTCTTCTGAGAAAGATAATGAAATCTATGGGTCTCAGACACAGCAGCTAAACTGGCAGAGTGCTCCATTTTCTACAGTAAATGCCTAATTGCTTCCGCCAGTTGTTAACAATAGTATTTGGCAATAGCACCCCACTGTTGATTAGAAAACGTATATATAAACACAGTGCTATCTTTTTTAATGATTTTAGGTTAAATATAATGTTTAAAGGAAAGGGTGCACTTTCATTCTTCACACCTCTAAATTCCCTGTTGAAGTATAACTTTTTTAAAGTGATAGCTTTTAAGAAAAATTTTCCATATTCAACCTTTAAGGCCATGTACACACGTAGTTGTGTTTTTTTTAAAACACGGCATTTTCGTCAGCTCTTTTTAAAAGTCAAGCTACACGTAACCAGATAAGTGTGTTTTTAAGCACATTTATAGACAGGCAGACCTATAGAGGCCGGTAGTTCTCCCAAATCATTTCCACTCAGAGTAACTTTTACTCTCCAACTTTGACACACAGCAGTGATAGAGCTCATAAAAACAAGCGAGCAAAAAGTGCTTGGACAATTGATTACGCCAACACAGCTCTGAAACTCGGATACATGCTGTTTCTGGGTGGAAACACATGTCACACAAGTGATGTTGGGGTATTTTTTGTTGCAGATAGTGATGTTGTGGCACTTAAAACTCTGGTTCATCTGTCCACACGCAAACGCTGAAAATGGAGAAAACGCAGATCTTCACTTTAAAGTTTTTTAAAAGATTCAAAGGAATAGTTCGTAAATTATAAGTAAGTGATTAGGTTACTTCTGACGTAGAAGTTTGGTTTAGATCCACAAGCACAGATACTGTGCCTTGAGAAGCTTGGTTGTTAAACACTCCTTTATTAAAGTATGGGCTTTAAGAAACAGAGATTCTAATCAGAAGGCTACAATTCAACCAACAGATTCTGAAAGCTGAGACATCAGCGAAGAGGGAGTAGACACTGTGCAGTGAGATAAGTTACCTGGCTCTTCAACCAGGCTTAGCTGCCTGGTTCCTGTACCAGCAACCAGGCCCAGCTACCTGGCTCCTCCACCTGGCCCAGCTATCTGGTTCCTCCACCAGCAACCAGGCCCAGCTACCTGGTTCTTCAACCAGGCTTAGCTACCTGGTTTCTCCACCAGCAACCAAGCCCAGCTTCCTGGCTCCTCCACCTGGCCCAGCTACCTGGTTCCTCCACCAGCAACCAGGCCCAGCTACCACCACCAGCAACCAGCTACCTCCACCAGCAACCAGGCCCAGCTACCTGGCTCTTCAACCAGGCCCAGCTACCTGGCTCCTCCACCTGACCCAGCTACCTGGTTCCTCCACCAGCAACCAGGCCCAGCTACCTCCACCAGCAACCAGCTACCTCCACCAGCAACCAGGCCCAGCTACCTGGCTCCTTCACCAGGCCCAGCTGCTCGGCTCCTCCACCAGCACCAAGGCCCAGCTACCTGGCTCCTTCACCAGCAACTTCATGGTTTTAACTGGTTTTATACCCTTTTAAGACTGCTTTTAACCGACTGGATTTAACTGATTTTAAAATCATTAAACTTTTTAACAACAAATTTTTATCTGTGGCATTCTTATCTGAGTGCTGGCTCCTTTTTTTTCATCATGCCTCATACCTGCAATTCTGGGTGCAATGGCTGCCTGAGACTCAGCCAAAAAATTTCGGAGCTGGAGCAGAGGATTTCTACGCTCCACCAGATCCAAGACCATGAGCGCGACATGGACATCATCTTCGGCCGGACCTTCTCCGCTGCTGGAGTTGCTGAGCTGTCCGACACCATCCCTTGTCAGCCCGCCGAGGCTGTGGAGGCCTCGGGATTCACCAGGTCTCCTCGCAGGCTTGGGGTGCTCGAGGCTTGTACACCTGCTGCAGTGGAGGACCGCTGGCTAGATCCTGGGGGCTAAGCCAAAAGCTCCACGCCGCTTCTGCAGGTCACCTGAACTACAGTTGGCCCTGGCCGCGGTGGGGGGGCGCGGGGCAGCCGTCACTGCTCCCCTTCACCTGCGCTGCCTCTCGTCAACCGGTTCTGCGCCTTGGACCAGGACTTCCCTCCACTGCCAGCACCCGGCCCCCTTAGCTCCGCAGGACCAGCTTTCAATCCAGGGAATCCCTCCCAGCCGATGGAGCACCAGCTGGACTCCAGCAGCCGTCCATATCGCGCCATTCCCCGGGCTGCTCTGCACAGAGGAGCGGCGCACTTAACCCCGAACCCACGGAAAAAGCCCTCCACGCTAACGCACCACCATGGCAGCTCCGGGGAAGCTCTCACCACCCAGCCGGCCTTGGACAGCAACAGGTCCTCTGTACAGCTCCAGCCAGAGCGGGCAGCCACCACCCTGATTATCAGCGACTCCATCATCAGGAATGTTCGGATGAAAGGAGCCCGCACTCTGTGTTTTCCTGGAGCAACTGTAATGGAAATTACTGATCAGATCCTTGACAGTATTCAACGCCACCCCACTGTGAGTAAAGTTATCATCCACGCCGGCACCAATGACATCCACAAACAACAGTCAGAACTGCTCAAGAATTATTGTATCCACCTTTTTAATCTTTTAAAAAACACACCTGTGTCTGTTTTTATTTCTGGCCCTACGCCTACCATCGGCAGAGGAATCAGACGTTTTAGCAGGCTCTTATCCTTGAACACCTGGCTGTCTTCCATCACCGCACTGAACAACATCGGCTTTATAGACAATTTTAAAATTTTCTGGGGCAGGACGGATCTATTTGGCGCTGATGGACTAGTCTCCACCTGAATAGGCATGGCATCCGTACCCTGACAATGAGCCTGGCCACCCCACGTCCCCCCCTGCGTTCCACATCAGCCTGAGGTTCACCCGGTCCAAGCACCTACAAACGCAGTCTTGATTTTAACAGTAACTCACATATCGGACTTGGACCCTGCCAAACCAATCTCATACCTGTCGTTATCAGCAGAGAGCGATCAATCAAAAATAAATCTAGGAAACACAACTTCATTAATCTCAAACAGCTACCAAAAACCTCAACCTCAGTAAGTCACACAGTTCTTCCAACTCCAGCTACTGTTAATATAGCTCTTTGTAATGTTCGCTCTCTGCTGAACAAAACTTTTATCATAAACGACCTGATTTTAGATTTTAATCTTCAGTGTTTATTTTTAACAGAAACATGGCTGAGCTCGAATGCCCCTGTCATTCTCACAGAGGCTTCCCCACAGGATTTTAATTTAAACTATTCAACGAGGAATGGAAAAAGGGGAGGCGGGACTGCTTTTATAAGTTCTTCAACACTAAGCAAAACCTGTTTTATTTGATCATTTTTAGACTTTTGAATATACTGCAGCCGCTTTTAGCATTCCTCAGATTTTATGTGTCACTGTTTACAAGCCTCCTAAACAGAGTGCACCTTTCATTAAAGAGTTTGCAGAGTTTTTATCAATTTTGCTTAACTCATTTGACAGGATTATTTTAGCTGGTAATTTTAATCTCCATGTGGATAACCTTTTAGACCCTTTAGCCACAGATTTTTTTAAACATTTTGAATAACATGGATTTTACCCAACATGTCACGCAGCCAACTCACAACAGAGGACACACCCTGGACTTGGTCATCACGTTTGGCCTTTCCACCAGTGTGTCCTCTTTTGTCGACTTGGCAGTGTCTGACCATTATTGTGTGTTTTTTAACATCACCAGCGTTTTTCGGCAGGGGTCCTCTGTGAGAACTGTAAGGAAGCGTCATCTAACCCTGAAGTGGCTGCTGGTTTTCTTGATGCTTTTAACAATATCCCTCCAAGTAACATCTCCGCCCCTTGTGATTTTATTGTCAACGATTTTAACAAGAGACTTGAGGCAGCTCTTAATCTGCTTGCTCCACTCAAAACCAAAAATATACAGTGAAATCATACATCACCTTGGAGAAACGAAAACCTAAAAAACAAAAGAGAAATTGCAGGGTGGCTGAGAGGAGATGGAGGAAAAATAGGATATCAATAAATCATCAGATATATTCAGACTATTAAAAGTATACAATAATGCTGTAAGAAATTCAAGAGATACATACTTTTCCAACTTTCTCTGACCATAAAAATAATCCTAAAATTATTTTCTCAACAATCAATAATATTTTCAACTACACCTCAAATTCAATTCAGATAACCCCCTCAAACGCTCTCTGTGAGGAGTTTGCAACCCACTTCAGAGGGAAGGTAGACACCATCAGATGTAATATTTTATCCTCCCAACGTAAGATGGCTTTAGACAAATCTGAGAGTGTGTGTCTACCTGAGGAAACAATGGACAGTTTTGTCCTGGTCAAAGGTGAGAGTCTTGATAAGGTTTTCTTCTCAGTGAGGCCCACCACATGTGCTCTGGACCCTATTCCCACATGGTTTTTTAAACAATTTTATGGATCCTTTAGAGATGAGATTTTAACTCTGATGAATTGCTCCCTTCAGACAAGGGTCTTTCCTGCAATTTTAAACGGGCAGTGGTGAGGCCCCTGTTGAAGAAGAGCAATTTAGATTTTAATGATTTAAACAACTTCCGACCGGTATCCAACTTATCATTTTTAAGCAAAATTTTACAAAAGCTTGTTTTAAATCAACTTAATGATTTTATCAACACTCATAATGTCCTAGAGAAATTTCTGTCTGGTTTTAGCGTGAACCACAGCACAGAGACGGCCCTTCTGAAGATTTTAAATGATCTTAGAGTAAATTATGATGCCCGGAGGGTGACAGTGTTGTTTCTTCTGGATCTAAGCGCTGCCTTTGATACAGTAGACCACACTATTCTTTTAAACCGTTTGAAACAGATCTGCCTCTCTGGTGCTGTTCATAGATGGTTTACTTCGTACCTCACAGACAGGACTTTTATGGTGAGTTTGGATACCTGTTCCTCTAGGGTCTACAGCATCACATGTGGTGTGCCCAGGGTTCAATTTTAGGCCCAGTGCTTTTTAACCTCTTTATGCTCCCTCTTGGCAGTGTCATCGGGAGACATGGGGTGAATTTCCACAGTTATGCGGACAATACACAGTTATATATCTCCAAGTCTCCTGATGACACACAGCCAATGGATGCACTTTTTAACTGCATTTTAGACATTGAATCCTGGGTGGCAGAAAACTTTCTCCAGCTCAACCAGGATAAAAAACTTAAATGTTAGTCATAGGTTCTGAGGCTCAGAGAGAGAAACTATTACCAAAACTACAATCAGTGTCTTTTAATCCATCTTCACAAGTGAAGAACCTGGGTGTAATCTTTGACTCTGAGCTGACTTTTATCCCTCATATGAAAAACATTACTAAAATAGGTTTTTATCATGTGAAGAACATTACCAGAGTCTGCTCCATTCTCTCTCGGGCCAATACGGAGACGCTAATGCATGCTTTTATCACCAGTAGAATTGACTATTGCAATGCCCTGCTTTCTGGTCTTCCCAAAAAGAGGATTACAGCTCTTAAAAAAGTCAGCAGCTCGTGTCCTGACGAAGACCAGGAAGCGGGAGCACATCACTTCGATTTTAGAATCACTGCATTGGCTTCCCGTGATTTTCAGGATCGATTTTAAAATACTTTTAATGGTTTTTAAGTGTCTTAACTGTCTTAGGCCTTCCTATCTCTCAGAACTGCTTTTACCATATGAACCCTCACGGTCTCTGCGCTCCTCTGGCAGCCGTCTTCTTGTCATCCCTAAAGTAAGGACACACACCCACGGCGAGGTATCTTTTCATTATTATGGCCCTCGCCTCTGGAACGGGCTGCCGGAGGACCTAAGGGGCCGCACAGAACGCTCATGTTTTTAAGAACAGGCTCAAGACTCACCTTTTTAGCTTAGCTTTTTATTGATTGCTTTTTTTTTTATTTATTTGTTTTATTATTTTATCCTATATGTTCTATTCAACCAGAGTTTTACTATCTTATAGAGACTCATCTTTTGGGCTTAGTTTTTAACTTGATTATTTTTTCCTCATTTAATCATTTTTATATTTTATTTTATCTTTATATGTTCTATTGTACCAGAATTTTATCATTGTATATTTTAACTTTATTTTACCCTTTACCAGTGTTTCCTCTGTGGGAGCCCACACCCCCGGGGTGGTGGTCAGGTGTGGCAGCATGGGTGCTCTCTGGGTGTGCCTGGGTGGTGTGGGCGCCCTGTGGCGGTGCTTTGGCTGCTGCTGTGGATCTGCTGCTGTCAGGGTGGATGGCTCCCCTGATGGCGTTTCCTTAATTTAACTTGCCTGGCTCATCTGAACTCAGCCTGGGGTGTTTTATTTTAATTTTTTAGTTGATCTTATGTCCTTAAGCGTGTGTTTGTGCGTGTATGTGTGTTGAAGGATGGGTGTGATGAGGGGCTGTTGTTGTCAGGTTGCTTTTGTATTTCTGGGGATGGGAGGGAATGTGGGTATATGCGGTCATTTTCATTTGTAAAGCACTTTGAGTTGCATTCGTTGTATGAATTGTGCTATATAAATATAGTTTGATTTGATTTAGATTACCTTGATGTAACTACATCCATCAAGCAATCGTAAACAAACTCCACACACTTAATGAGCCAAGTTTCATTAATGTCTGATGCAAAAAGAAATCAACCAAGATGATAATCATCATTGAAGAGGGTCCTTAGGCTTATCCTCCTAACTGTAAATCAAACCCTTTAATCTGATTGGACTATGTGTTGAGTTGAATTTGAACACTTATTTTAATTGAATTGAAACCCCCTTTTCTGCTCACCTACTAGTATAAAGTATTTATACCACAGTGCTCTTCTGACCCAGATTATGATTATCTTCTAATCAACCAAAACTTCAATTGAACCCAAAATAAACCAATTATCTCCTATTTATCTCCAAATACTTTTTTTAGCAATCATATTGATCCACTGTCTCAGGATTGCTATCACCCTGTGTGAAAACTTTTTCAAATAATGCTATCTAAGCAGACCTTTGGAAATAAAAAGGTTAACACAATTCAGTTTCTCATTCTAGCTAACTATTGTTTTCTCATTATTAACATTTTAACCTTTAAGCCTATCTGCCATTCAAAACTTATTTTTTCTGATGTTTTTAGGAATTTAATTATATTAATTTTGAGTTTATTTGTCAACCTTGTATTTAATTATGAGTAATTTAGGTTAACTCATAAACTGAGCGTTTACTTTATTTTCTTTCTTGTAACTTAATTGCATTTTCTTCCCTGTGTGTCCGTTTCGTCTGATTAGCCAAGTTTTAAATTAGTTAACTGTTGAAGTTGGTTAGGTCTGTTTGTGTTTCTCATTTGTTAGGTCAACATGTTTGTTTAAACAGTTTGCCTGACGTTCTGTAATATTAAAGAACCCTTATGGGTTGCATTACTTTTTCTCAGTCCCTTACATCTCTCCTTGTTCAATAAAGGAAAGGGAGACACTTTTTTGTCCAGTTAACATTTTCATTTTAAGAAAGAATGCTTGGAGTAACCTGCACCTATTGGTAACCCATAGACGTCTCTGTGTGTGGTGACTCTTGAGGCACTGACTCCAGCTGCTGTCCACACCTTATGAATGTTCCCCAAGTGGGAATGCCCTCACCGTTCTCTCAATCCTGCAGTTATCAATTAATACATTGACAATTATCATAGTCTCCTTTAGGGGAGTAATTGTCTTGCAATCAGAGGGTTGTAGGTTTGATTCCAGCTTCCTACTTACACGTGTTGATGTGCACAAGGGTAAGGAACTCAACTCCCAAGTTGTCCACCAAGCTCTGTTTAGGTGCATAAATGTGTGCGAGTTTGACAGTACAAGTGGGTGAATGTGGCTCTAGTGTAAAGTGCTTTGAGTGGTCACTATGACTAGAAAAGTGCTATGTAAGTTCAGTCAAATTACACTTTCCTTTTAAAGTGAGTGTGTAGTTTTTGCAGTACATCTTTGAAAATAGCCATTAAAATATTATGTAATAATAATTACGTAAAGCACATTAATTACAAAATATTGGTGATATTGTAAAATATGACTTTAAAAATCAGTTTTAAAATACATAGGCGCGGGTCCTCTTTTCAGGGGAAAGCCATATTAGATGACGTCTTTACTTTTACAAGAGCCCGGACGGACAAAGCGCACAGAATAAGCCTGCTATTAAAAAATAGATTTCCCCCCAAAATGCAAACAAGTTTCGCCATAAATACATTTTTAGCTCTTTGCAAAGCGATGAAAGAGAGACTAATGTGCTCGTCATGTTGCTGTAAATAGATAATTCTCAGAATATTGAGCGTTTGAAAACAGCACTAGTTGGACCTCTGTTGTTGAGCTTCTTACTCGAAGACACAGATACCGCATGCTTATGATAATTTAGGTATGCACTGCCCCCTACTGGCCGAAAATTACACACTGTGGCTTTAACTTTACCTTTTAACTTTCTATTATTAGTCATTTGCTTAACTCATCCTACTATAGGCCATTACCTAAAGAAAATGAAATAACATTTTTGTATCTTTTATTATTTGTTACATTTATTAATATTGTTTTTCAAATAAAGTAAATATTAAAAAGCAGCAAATATTAAACCATACATGCCAACGTTTTACATATCGTACAGTGGAAATTGAAAGTTCGAATCTATTGACTGAAGCTATTTATATCCCTGCTTATATCCCTAAATTGCATCTAACTCGTGAAGCAGAGAAGAAGCAACCCGAAAAGTTAAAGGACGTACATGTCACCCCTTATCTGCGGACAAAATCGTGCTACTCCAAAACACGCGGAAGCAAACATGGGCTGGTATCTTGTCATCGACATCTCGGGCCAATCCGAGCCCTGGGTTCAGCGCCGAAAATCCGGCTGAGCAGCCGAAGAGGGCTGCGGGAGAAGCAGGAGTTTACAGCCTGATATACTAGTAACCGCTAGCTTCATGCCAGCCGCGCAGACATCACTGAAGTAGCAGCGGAAATCTTCCAGCGGGAAGGTGGGGGGGTGGGAGGCAGAAAAAAAAAAAAAGAAGAGCTAGGGGACGGGCAAGAAGAAGGGATACGGGACATCATTTGATCCGACTAGCGTAAATGTTTACGTTGATTCCGTTTCAGCTGGTTTAGAGAGCTAAAAGAAACAACAACAACACACCAGCAGGAAGGTTAGCTAGCCACGTCCATCGCCATCTCTTCTTAGTCGGAGCGACCGCCGTGTTTTCCACACTATGGGGAACGCTGCTACCGCCAAGAAGGGCAACGAGCTGGAGAGCGGTGAGTCCTAGCTGTCGGCTGGCTTCGGTGGGGTTGTTAAAGTCCTGCTCGTCCCAACTCTCTACAGTAGCCAGCTAGCTTGCAATTATACCTCAAACTGCCTAAACTGGCATACCGTTCTAAATGTCCCTCTTCGCACATGCTCCAATTATCCAGCACAAATTACTAAAGAAACATTCTATATATTCTCTTGTATTTTTTTGCATTTAAATGAAGCCCAGACTTTTTGTTTTGCTTCCATGTCTTGACGTCCACTATTAATAATCATATTATGAACAACATCTTAAAGCATATTAGGGAGTTTGTTGATGTATTTTCAGAATTAGCTAGTTTAAAATAGTTTTTTGGTGTGCTCACTGGAACTTAGCTAGCCCGCTAACTTTAGCATGTGTAGTAGTGGTGGTGGAGGTGGGGGGGGGATTAGCCCTCAGAAGGCCCCTCAGTCTCTCCTGTTTGTGGAGTTAGCAGTAAAGGCCTTCTTCACTTGCAGCCACACACTGTAGTCGTTTCCTGTCAAAACTCCTTGGAAATGGGTGGGGGGAGAAAAATCCTTAACCCATCATTGCCTTAACACCCCCGCTGGGGGATGTTGCTGTCCTATAGTATGTTTGGCCTCAGGCTTTCCCCTGGTGGGACTGTTATTCTATTCTATTCTATTCTATTCTATTCTATTCTACTTTTCAACACAGCCAGCTGTCAGACAGAAACTTTGCACTGATGAACTTCAATCTGCAGCATTAAACCAGGGAGTCGTGAATATTTGTTCTAAACAGGCATTACATTTTATCTGAAGGCAGTGTGGGGCTGCTTTCTACAACACCCCCCACCCCCACCCCCCCATCCAGGGCTCTGCTGTCACGTTTTTATTCTTAGCTTCATAAACAAAGCTTTCTCCCTCTGTACAGCAACATGCCCAAATATGGTGAAGAAATGACAAATTCCCTCTTTCCATTCATAAAACTGGGACCTTGCTCTTGTCTATTCAGCACACACACTCACACACTCAATCCTGCTGCTTGTGTTTGCTCAAAGCGCCCCCTTCTCTAATCTTGCTGTGGTAAAAGTCCGTCAGGGTTCACTTCTCACACTCAGCTCGTCATCGACTGCAGCAGCTTGTCATCGGACCTTCGTCAGAGGATAAGGGGTATTACAAGCTTTGAACGGCTTGACGCATCTCGGCGTGGGCCGGTCTTGCTTTACGCTCCTATACCCTGATGTGTGCAGCTGATCGTCGCAGAAGTGCTCGAGTTGTAGATCATAACCCTGGCTGCATACACGAAAGCTTGCAGTTCATGGAAATTTTTTTTTTTTTTTTCTCCTTCTCAATATCTTTAAAGCACACTAACCATCTGTGTGCAGTTATGGCCCGACTCTTGTTTTAAGTAAAGTGACTTTATGGTGCTGTGAGCTGTTTGAGATTTATTGACCTGTTGAGGGACACCAGGCGGGCGGGTATGGTGAACGCTGCCAACCAAGCAGCACACACAGACACACTCAGAAGACGATCTGATCAGCGAGAGTATCTAAACCTGCAAGACAATCCTTTTAAATTCAGCTATGATTCCTGACTCCTAAACCTGTTCACGCTGACACAGTGGCCTGAGCTGTAGATCTTTCTGGAGTGTAGCCACTCTGGATGACCTGGTTACCTACAGTAGTATATGCTTACTTTATATAGAAATGTCACTTGCTAGGAACGGCTGGTGGAGCAACCACACACTCACAGTTGGACAGCGCAATTAAACACTTGCTTTTGTGACACCTATTTTGTTCCGCCGTACTTCCATGTACAATGTTCACACTGTAGTGTAACAGGATAGGCTGGCATAACTCAACCCTGGTATGCTTCGGCTCCGTTTTAGCACTGGCTTTAGACACGGCTGCCTTACTGTAGGCTTACTTGCAATTAAGTTTCTCCTATAAAGTTTTACAGCCAAGTTGTTTAATAAAAAAAAGCTGTATCGTATTTGAACAATGATTTCTCCAAAGTCAAGTGTTATCCTTTTGATCTGTTCTAATGTGCATGACTGATTTCTCTGCTACATGCCGTTTTGGTACACCCGTTCTTCGACTGCCACCGTAGACAGTTGGTCTCCGTTCAGATTCCTGAAGTGTTTGTCAGCTTTTGTTCTCATTTCTGTCTTTTCTTTTTCAACATATACTCGCCATTTGTAAATGTCGTCCTAAACTTGTTGTTGTGTACTTCAACTCTGTTTTTCTCTGTCTTCTCTTCTGTATCATCCCATCCACATGGGTGATTGTTCCTGCAAAACCATGGTGATCTATAGAGACATTTGGTATGCTTTAAGGAAAAAAGAATAAGCAGAGGAGCAAAGGGTTCATTGTGGAAACCTGCTAGACATGCTTGCTTTTGATGTGGTTTGATAATGCTTTTTTTTTTTTGTGTATGTGTTGTTGTTTGTCTTTGCACTCTCAATCTGGATAACTACGGTCTGCTGTGTTTCCTACACATTGGTTTGTTTTTGCTTAAATTCTAAGCCTGTTAATGAGATTCCGTAAAAGGCTCTGAGTCACTTTGCTCCTTTGCTGATTTGAACATCGATTTTGCATGCAGCTGCTGCCATCTTGTCCCAACATTCTTACCCTTCTCACCCGAAAACAAACAGTTTTGTAAATATAGCTGTGCCCAAACTATTAGTAGTGGTAGTGAATTCAATGAAAATTTAAATGACCACAAACCTTCAAATAAATTTAATTGAGTATTGTCTTAGTGGAGAGTCAGTAATCAAAAAGCTTTAGATTTTTAAAAATACACAAATTCAACAAACAGCATGTCATTTTATGCACATTTTTGCACTGAAGAAAAATGTTTTCAGTTGGATTTCAAAGCACCTCTCTGTCCAAGAATGTGCAGTGCATTTTTCTCCTTTCATTTGTGTTTATTACAGACCTTGAGAAAATAGATGTAAATGTGCACGTCAGACCTAAAAAAGAACACCGGAAATCAGTATCGGCCAGGAAAAGCCTTATCGGTGCATCTCTTAATCTTTTCAACCCGTTTCCCCTGATTGTGGTTCTGATCCCTCCGCAAGAGCTACATGTCCACAAGAGCCCAACAGCTCTTGTGAAATATGACGGATTAGAACCAAAAATAGAACCGGGTAATTTATCAGTTGTAATCATCATCACAATTGCAAAGGACTGCTTTCGTTTGGTAGGCTAATATATTTTGCGTGGCATGCATTCTAATCCTGTTTGCCAATCATATATTTGACCTGGCAGCTGGACTTTTACTGTTGTTTTTATGCTCACACCTGATCAAAAACACCCAACACTCTAGAAGGGAGGTGGAGGTATCATGATGATGCAAAAGGATGGGAACTTTAATTAGCAATGAAATCAAAACTTAATTTCCTCCCCTTATATTGTGGAGACCAAATTAAATTAACAATAAGTAACCTCCTGCTGGTAGATGTTATTTGTGAGTCTCGTAAGCACATCTACTTGGAGCTTAGGAGTTGAAAACATAAAATGACCAAATATTCAATCATTAGTTATTAAAGAAGTTAATTATTAAATATGTAACAATTTCATAAAAAGCTATATTTAAAGAATATACCTCTACGTTGCGTTTAGAGAGGTTCAGAATGAAAGGACATTTCCTTAAAAAAATTTTATTTGAATTACAATATAATACAATGTAAAATTTGACAGGCGCGACAATGCCGTTAGGTTTACATCTATCAGCCAAAAGTGGCTGCTGTTGCGGGTTGACAAATACTAGGGATGTGTATTGGCAAAAATCTGGTGATACGATATGTATCGCGATACAAAGGAGATAATACGATATATTGCAATATATCACGATACCATGAGTAAGACTAGATATTTTTATTTTTACAGATGAATTTAACTGTAGAAAATCTGTCACAATGTTCTAAACACTCCAACCTGTTTGTATTACTGGATCTAGTTGATCCACTGGAACAAAGAAGGTGAACACAGCCGCTAACTACCAGCCATACTTTTAATTTTATGACAAAAATTACTGTAATTCTTAATGTTTTAATTAAAATTATTAAAAAATAAAAATCAATTCTTTGCTTTTGAATATCAGATACAGTAGTATGACATAAAATATTGCAATATATGGCATATCGATATTTTCTTATATCCCTAACAAATACAGTCTCTATGTTCCAACAATATGGCTCGCACTGCAAAATATGGTGGAGATGGCAAGTCAAGCAGCTGCCTAAGAGCCCTGGAGATATCGTTATCCGTCTCAGGAGAGGAGTGACCGCAGAAGAACAGAAACTAGAGTAGCTTTAGGTGAAGCTTACACTAGATGGAGCCACATAAAAAAAAATCCACTCCATCAAACACACGTGGCAACGGCAACTTTCCTCCTGGAGCAGTAAGCTAACTCACTTGCTAACTAGGCTATAATTAGCTGTCAGTTAAAAACCTCTCGGATACATTCCTCTCTGGACACGGTTCAGGTTGGCCACTGGGCGTATCGGCAGGGAACCACGCAAGCCAACGGCTTGAATGATTTTTCTGTTGTTGCAACTACAACGTAGACACATTAGATGTCGCTATCGTGTTCATGTTCCATATCTAACCTTTAAGAAACTTTCCCAAGACCCGGATGTATTGATTCATTATGGGTACGAAGTTTGGTGGCATACAAAATTACCAAAACTACAAATGTATGATATGGTGAAGGGGCAAAATGACCAGCCTCCTCATTAAAACTATTCTACCAAAGGTGATGCCCAGAGAAACTTATGCTGTGAAATCTGAGGGAGGATTTCCCTTTAATCCTTTTGACTAAGACGTCTAAATAACAGAAATGCTGAGTTTCTTGGCATGCATCACTCGTCTGCCTCTCTAGCCATGGATGTCGTTGTCTCGTGTTTCCTTATTTTCCTTTTATTTCATATCCAGATGAGAGTTAACTCTACTCGTTTTTCTCTTTCTTGACTTACACGTCCTTTTCGATTTATAACTTTTCTTCCCTTATCCTCCTCTCCTTGGTCTGTTGGCTACATTTGAACCCCAAATGTGTCGTGAACCTAAATCCAAAAATTTTTTTCCACAAACTAAACATATGCCAGCTCACTTTGTGGTACATTTCTGTTTTCTTCCAGTAAAAGAGTTTCTAGCCAAAGCCAAAGAAGATTTCTTACGGAAATGGGAATGCCCCCCACAGGTCAGTCTGGTTGGTTTGTTTGAACCTAACTTTTGCCGTTTTAGCACATACAGTGCAATAACCTGAGGATGTTTCCCCAGTGCACAACGTCCCTAGATGACTTTGAAAAGATAAAGACTCTGGGTACCGGCTCATTTGGAAGAGTCATGCTGGTCAAACACAAAGGGACAGAACAATACTTTGCCATGAAAATTCTGGACAAGCAGAAGGTTGGTGGTAACATTATGAAGACTGAAGCAAACATTTCCCAACAAGTATTGTAGATATTTGGCGTTAAATACTCACTTTGCTCCACCCCAAAAAATCTTGTCCAATAAAATAGTTGCTAATCCACCTACAAAAGTCAATTAAACTGTTACTTGTTCAATTACAGGGCTACTTGGGCAACAGTAGAATAGATCATTAATAACTAAAAGTTGTCTTCACTTCCTGTGACTCTGCCATTGGAGGTATCTGATAATCGTATCTTTGGATCTTACAGGTGGTGAAACTTAAGCAAATAGAACACACGTTAAATGAGAAGAGGATATTACAAGCAGTGAGCTTTCCTTTTCTTGTTAAACTTGAGTACGCATTTAAGGTATGTTTTTGCTTTACTTAAAATGTAGAAATTTGAAGAAGAAAAAAACCTTTGTTGATCATCTGGAACATTTAGGAGTCTCTTTCAATTCTAGGACAACTCCAATTTGTACATGGTAATGGAGTATGTTCCAGGAGGAGAGATGTTCTCTCATTTACGGCGAATTGGGAGATTCAGGTGAGTATTTTGGAGGAATTAAACCCAAGTTATGCAAAGTGTTGCTGTGCAGTGATACCTTGGTTTATTTATTTACATTACATTAGATTGAACTCTTTCTACTTTTTCTTTCACGTGTTGTTTTCTCATTTAATTTTTACACTCAACGCACACTTCTCTATTTCCAGTGAACCCCACGCACGATTTTACGCTGCCCAGATAGTGCTGACGTTTGAGTACCTGCATTCGTTAGACCTCATATACAGAGATCTAAAACCCGAGAATCTTCTCATTGACCACCAGGGCTACATTCAGGTGAGCTGCAGTGCAGAGAATTTATGATCCAGGGCCCTCATTTATCAAGCGTACTTACGCACAGATCCATGCGTATTATGTGCGTGGGAACAATTCTACGCATTGTGTGGTATTTATCAATTCGTACTTTTGCGTAGAAATGTTCCTAAATATAAGTACGTGCGTACGAGAGGCCACCTCATGTTTCATAAATCACACTTTGACGTGTACTTACGCACATCCTAAATTTCCTTCGTAGGATAGAATATAGGAACATTTCTACGAACGTTTGATAAATGAGGGCCCTTGTGTGTTTTCTTTTCAAAGGGTCAGGTCAGTAACGCAATATTTCCCTGCGCTTTTTAGGTGACAGACTTCGGATTTGCCAAGCGAGTAAAAGGCAGAACCTGGACGTTGTGTGGAACACCGGAGTACCTGGCGCCGGAAATCATTCTAAGCAAAGTATGAATTTTAAATTGTTTTGTTTTACGTAACACTGATAATAGTTTTTCTACTGAAGGATCTAAACCTCATTGTAAGTTTTTTCTAAATGCATTTTTGTAGTTCTTCGCATGCATGATAACACCAATTCCTGCCACTACCACAGCCACTTCCACATCTTCACACACACTCGATGTAAACGGTTTCCGGACTGAAATAGACATATATTCATTGCCAATAAAATTATATTGCTGTGCAAATGCGAGCACCCCGTATTCATATTTGTCTTCGTGCTCCCGCTGAAGGTAAAGACGGTTTTTATTTGTTGACTTATGAGTTATGTTGTGAAACCATATTCCCATGCAGCCCCTCCCATTAATGTTTAACCAGCTCAACCATGGGTCCTGTACATATCGGATATTAACATATGTTTTGGCTGATTTAGATAAATGTAGACCTTGCTGAGCACACCATTTTGCACCTGGAATAAAATTCCTTTGCTGAAAGAAAAAAAATACATATAAATATTCTTCAACATTTGCAGGAAAAAAAACACAAAATGGTCAAAATTGCTCACTTAAAAGTTTGAGCATGAAAAACTCAGAGGGAAGGAGTAAGTTCGTTTGAACTAAGCGTTGTTCTACCAAATGTGACAGAAATAATCAATGGGATCCCCTGGAGAACCATCCATCAGTTCTAAACAGACTTTTTTTCTTTTTTTTAACTTGCAAAAAAAAACAACTTCACCCACAAGCGGCTGTTTTCTCTTATTTGAAAGAGGCTTTTTTTGATCAGTAAACCGATACTATCAAGTCTCTGGTCTTGGAAATGAGGTGGACTGATACGAACTCTGTTTACCGCTTAGAACTATTTCCTCTTTTGGTGTCCTTAGCCAGTCTAAACTCCATTCAAACTCCAAACTCATGGTTGTGAAACGATTTTGACATTATTATTAATTATAAAGCATGAGAGCACATGAAATCTGTGCTTTCAAGCATTTAAATGTTGGGCTTTTTACGATAACCTTTTGTAGCATCACTTAAAACTCAATAGTGATGTTGCTGTAGTGAAAATAACACTTCTAAAAGCGGTCTGAGTGAAACTGTTCTCAGACTGTCTTGAGTGGTTTCACACACTTAGATTTATTGCTGTTTGGATGCAATCAGATCGACCTGGATGGTTACTAGTGGCATGTCTGAAACGCTTCATTAGTAGTTAGATCTGAATCAATTTCACAACTTTATTCGCAGGTCAAGCTTTAGTCGTTGTTTTTTTTCCACACGGGCTGTTTAACACTCATCTTATCAGATTTAGATCTAACTAAAAAATGCAGACATCCCAATCAAATGAGGAAGGTCTGCAAACATAAATGTATAAACATCGGTGTGTTTATATGTTTTTGTTTGGACAGAACACTTTTTAAGTGTTAAAAAAGGCCTGAATAGTAAAGACTATACTGTCGGAAGGACCATGGCTTTGTGGAGTGTTTATTTTAGATGTCTACCTGGTCTGTTTCAGGGCTATAATAAAGCTGTGGACTGGTGGGCCCTCGGAGTTCTCATCTATGAGATGGCAGCTGGTTACCCTCCATTCTTTGCAGATCAGCCAATTCAGATCTATGAGAAAATCGTTTCTGGAAAGGTAAGGAGTAGTTTTCCTTGAGGTGAAGCTAAATAGTTCAGGATTGCTACGTATGATAAAGTAAGGAATTAGGTTTTAAAATGTGTTCGGTCTGAATAAGTATGGGGGGACAAAAAAATAAAGAAAAGTTGTTTTTTTCGAGAAGACAAAAATCTTAGAAGGAAACTCTTGGTTTATGATTTAAGATTCTCAGGTTTTCAACACAAAATTCCCGATATTAATGTACAGGAAACCAACAACTAAGCAGGATCTAAATAGGACTTTATTTAAATTTAGGTTAGAAGATCTGCCTTAAATTATATCATGATTTTAATAATTAGTCTTTTTCATTTATGTAATTATTAATATAGAAAGGTTTAAAGGTACTTGTTTTTGCTTGTTTTTATGTCTGTCATTTTAATTCAAGTCTGACCAGGGTTAAAGTACTCTAATTTAGACCAATTATTTGTTGCAAAACAAAGATTAAAAGTCCTGAAGAAGTCTGAAAAAAAGTCTGAAAACAATCACTTCATTAAAACTTAAAGGATGGAAAGGATGTTGGAGCCTTGATAATCTCACTTCTAAGTGAAACATTTACTAATAAAAAGTCCCACCATTTTTAACCACTTAAACTTTCTCCTTCTGTCAGGTACGATTCCCGTCCCACTTCAGCTCCGATTTAAAGGACCTGTTAAGAAACTTGCTGCAGGTGGACCTGACCAAGCGCTACGGTAACCTAAAGAACGGAGTCAACGACATCAAAGGCCACAAATGGTTTGCCACAACAGACTGGATCGCAATCTATGAGCGAAAGGCAAGCTGCATTTTATAATGCCAAATAAACATTACACGCCCTTTTAAGACTCATTTTAACTGCTCATTGATTTATGCATATTTGTTCTTTGGCCATTTCGCTCGTAAAAATTTCCTGGTATTCTGTTTTGTTGTGTTTCTAGAAAGTGGAATTAGTTTTCACCTCTGATCTTGGGTAATGATTGTTACCTGTATGGTATTTAGTACAGATTTCAGCAACAATTTAGTGTTTTGGTTATTTAATTGGATTTAGTCATAGACTCAAAAAACATTTGGTTTGAGTATTTTTCTTGGTTCATCAGTTATTTTTATATATATATATTTTTTAGTTTGTGTTTCATAAACATAAAAACTATCTTCTAATACTAGTTTTGTGACAAAAACGAGACTATGATAATTAATTTTAAAACTTTTTTCCTACCTTTTAATGTGGCATTTATGCTCCACAACTCAACTGAAAAGCAACAAAAGATCTGAATTCATACGTGTGCATGCAGTTGAATTATTACTTTACTGATCCACCATTATAAATCATTTCAGCAGAGAGAGGAGAGATGCGTAGACCACAATCTGTTCTTAATCATAAAGTCCTGCAGCTTCTTCAGTATTGCTCTAAAGCTCTTAGCAGCCCTCCTCACTGGTTTCCTTTTTTTATCAAATGTGGCAAATAATCCAGTTTTACTTTTGTCACTGATTTTTTTTCATGATTGTTAACTGTCTTTATTGTATTATAGCGAATACTCTGTTGTGTGTTTGTTTTTGAATTTACCATTCACCTGACTGATTACTTTTCATAAAGAGAGAGCTTTTTAATAATTTAGAACCTCTTTGCAAGCAGTGGTTTTAGAAGTTGTGAACGATCAAAAAAAATCATGGACGGCTCCGTTTTACTTCAGGTTAAGCACATTCTGTATAATTGATGGTTGTTGTATTCCAAAGAAGACTGACTGCTGGAACTAAATGAATGGCTGATTCAACAAAGGTTCAGTTTAACAGGCCTATACATGCCTATACACCCAGGTTACTCCATCTATTTCCTTTTTTTTTTTTTTACATTTTCACAATAATACAGGATTGTTGTCACATTTAACGTGGAAAACTTTCTAAAATTATTTCTTCTTATTTTTGTACATCATAAAAACCTGGCTTCTAAACTGGACACTGTAGACTTTATATTCATTGAAGACAGATGAAAGTATAAAGTTACTCTGATATAATTTAGACATATTTGAAACTACAATGCTGCAGCCAGCATTTATAGTTCGCTGTTCTCGTTTTATAGTTTGCACACAAACATGCCATATGTTTCTGTGTATTTCTCTCTGACAGCCAACACACTTAATATTTAGTAAATATGGTGCTGATGGAGGTGGATGAGCAAGCCTGTAAAAAAATGGTCATAAAACATTTCAAATTGTTGCGAGAAATGTGAACTTGACATTTCTGCTGCTGCTTTTGTTTTTAGTTTTTTGCTTTGTTTTTTTTAAGAACGCGCAAGCTGGTTTTGAACATGCCTCGATTTAAGTTGAAGACTGAAGATGCAGTGAGCAAAAAATGAATTAGAGAAGTAATAAGAACACAATGAAGGCTGAGAGTTTTACGGGTTTAACGCATAATCATAATTTGATGGGGGAGAAACTACGGTCAAATAGGACATCTTAATAAGATTGTTGTATTCATCAATTTAACATACAATCACATCATGCACATAAAAGCTTGATTGTAAAAGAAAAAGGAAAAAATGCATGTAATGGTTTTGATGGCATTGCTTCACTTCATGGTGTGCATGAAATATTATTCCCGGGGCATGAGATACGATTTGTTTCTATGGTTTGATTAATTTGTTGGAGCATTTCTGTTAATACTCTTAAACATTTTGGTTAATTTGTTCGTGTGAGCTAAGGGTTTATACAGTGAGTCGAAGCACAGCAGACTAGCGGTTCACTCAGGGAAATAAACAGAGTAAGTTTGATGCCTCTTAATCAGAGTTAATCCCCCAAGAGACATTCATTAGTGGGGCTTTTAGGGAGATTTGTCGTATTTTTGTTATGCTTCTGTATAAAACATCTAAAAGAGTTTAATTTTCTACTAAAGCAGGAGATCCAGCGCTCCCATTTTGACAGTGTTAGTCAAGTTCACATATGCTTATCTGCATTATTGTCAGTATAGTTGTATTTTAATGATTTCTTTAAAGCTGCCTGGGGGTGTAATGACTTTGTATCAATCAACTCAATGAACTTTAATAGTTAATTGAAGCGCAAGGATTGGATTTGTGGGGGTTTTTTGTCATCAAAACAGGATCAGAATCGTATATACTGTCTCAAACATATACATTGGTTAAAAAAGGTACTGAATATATCAACAACTTTGTTTATTAAATATGTTTGTAAAGGAGCCACTGACATGAAATTCCCACCAGATGTCTGTAATAACCCATCCTGTCCACACATACATTGTGAATGTGATTGTGGAGTTCAAAATAGGGCTAGACGCTAATTCTATAGCAGTATATATCAATCGATAGACATGTGGTGCGATAGGAAAAAAAAGGAATCGATAAAAAAAAAAAATATATATATATATATATATATATATATGGGAATCTAAACTTTTTGCATAATCATGCCATTCCAAAAAGAACCGTTCAAATGCATCATTAAAAGCCGAGAAACAATTTCATAGATGTATTCTAACTTCTTAACACTATATTGGCCTTGGGCACTTTATACATAATTTATTCTTTACAGAACATTTCCTGTGTAGTAGTGTTTACTCAATATGCTGACTTGTAGAAGCCTTAAATTATGCATGAATTATTTATGTATGTTCACGCCATCAGTTTGCTAGCAACAAGCAGAGGTTCTTCTGTAAGATGAGTTAACGTACATATTTAGATGGTTTATTCATTTCTTATAAAGAGCTGCGGTTCTTCACTTGTTCTCGCTGTTGGCATGAAAGTTATGGAAACCAAGCAGCAGTGTCAACTACATGCTGTCTTTTTTCCACCCACTTTTGAAGAATTCCTTCTTGAAATGTTTTCAGGTGGGATTATGTCTAGTGAGGTCCAGGGCTGACAGGCTGACAAGCACAGATTCAAAAATGTATTTGATTTTTCTTACCCTTCACGTTACAACAGAGCCTTCGTATTTGACTGCTCCCCCGTTTGCTGTCCTTACAGATAATGCGAATAGGAATTTAATCCTTATTAAACTACCTCTTATTTGCTTTTCCAGGTGGAAGCTCCATTCATACCAAAGTGCAGAGGCCCCGGGGACACGAGCAACTTTGACGATTACGAGGAGGAGGAGATCCGCGTTTCTGTAACAGAAAAATGTGCAAAGGAGTTTTCGGAGTTTTAAAACACAAGAACAGGGATATATCAGGGAAACATAACGGGGACCTTTGCACTCTTCTAAAAGACTTGGGATGAAACGAGGACCATCTTTTATTCTTTTTTTTTGTCAGATCTACGTAGTCCCTTCATTCCACAACGCTTGAAAGAGGTCGCCGTAATCCTTGAGTGTTGATAGCCTCTCACTTTCAAAAACACCTGCGTATTAAAGCAGACACATCACTTTTGTTTATACTTTTCTGTTTTGTCACTTTGAAGGCAGTTAGTTTTGAATGTCTTTATTCCCAAATAAAATGTGATTTTCCTTCTTTTTTTTTTTTTTGAGGGTGTGGTAAAGTAGAGACTGTGGCCAGTAAGAGTCCACACTCAACGTCTCTGGGGCTCACTTTTGGCTCACTGTATAGTGGGTTGTTTATGTTTTCTTTTGTCATCATCAGTTGTGTAAATTTGAAATCGACATCACATTAAGTTGAATCAGCATACCCTGCAACATTTGGCCCTACATGCATATCTTAATTTTTACAACAAAGAATCACAATGAGTGTTTAGAGGTTGACCAAATGGAAAATATCTGGCTGACACAAGAAGAGAAGTCCTTTCTTTTTTTTTTTTTTACCTTAGAAAGCCAACTCACCGCCACCCTTCAGGGAGTCTCAGCATTCTGGCCTAGACACAATAGGCAATTGCAGAAAATGACAAACCTTGCATTAAATAAAATGCAACATTACTGTGTGTGATTGATTTGAGGTCCGATAGTTGTCCAACACTAATACTCTGTCATTTTTATTATTTTTTACTGTTTATCTTTTATTATTGCTTGTCCCTAAAAAATTCTTGGGTCTCCTCAGGATCTTTTGTCACAATTCTGTGGAAAAATGCAAATTAATCAAAGAAAATAAATGAGTGAAATTGTTTTAGGATTAACAGTGTTTTAAATCAGAAAGGTCAGCTAGAATTGTGTTTACCTTTGGCATCTGAACATTTTAATTGTTTTATCTATTAAAGTTGATTTTCAAATTTTAAGGGAGAGAAAGGGAAATTTATATATTTATTATCACCAAATAAATTTGGTTAATTCTTGTGACAGAATGTAGATTTGAAACTTCTATGCGTGTTTGAAAGCTTGATTTCAAAGTTTGCCTCACAGAACACTGGCTAAACTGAAGACTGCTCCTTTGTATCACATGCAACCCTGTTCCTGTTAAGCTCATAACATTGTACTTATATGCATTGTTTCATATATCTTTTTATTTATACACTTTAGAGATGCTAATAAATTTTATTTTTAAAAGTGTTGAAGTTGCACAGCTACCTTATTTCACATTTGGTCATCCAGGATCCTGATAGAAGTTTTTGAAAGATCTGAATTCAAGATGTTCTACATAAATTATCAGAGGTCTCAGGATTAAGGGGGATTTATTCATTTGGAAGTCAGAAAAATGAAAAGAATCGTATTCTTTTACTGCATTGAATTTTTGGGCGGCGAAAACATACAGCGTTTTGAAAATGTTATACATACATGAAGCAGATATGATTATGATAGTTTATCAGTATATATTAGAAAAGCACATTTTAAATGTAATTGAAAGAGCATACGTTTTAATAGTAAGGTAATGGATATATTCATAATGTTTTTTATAGAATGAAACATGCATATCAGAATATAAAATGAATCAAAAATACTTATGAAACCTATCAGAATATACAGGCACTAAATACTAAGTATATTATTTATAAAGTCACAATTATTTTACATTTTTTTATTATAGTGGCATCTGCAGTGATTAAAATCCCACTGCAAGTAATTGGCTGAATGAAAGCTGTTTGCTGTTAAAAACAATACACACTTTAATCGTACAACTAGTCAATTCAGTGTTACTTTTTATATATATATATATATATATATATATATATATATATATAAACTTTCCTAGTTAAAAGAAAGTCTGAAAATTCTAACATTTCCCATACTTTATGTTCTTTTTCCAGACTTGGAAATTAGCCATATCATTTCCTAGCTTGTAGGAACATGATCACAGTGTGTCTCTGGTTTGTTGATTTTTTCTGACTTGATCATTTGCAACGATTGATATTTTGCCGCATGTTAATGTAATTGTACTAATAAGTAAAAAAAAAAAAAAAAACATTACTGCATTAGATACGTCACAGAAGTATATCACACAGCGTTATGTTAACATCAAGTTAACATATATTTAAAAAACTTAAAAAATCTTTCATCTCTATGATTTTGTCTTTTTGGTGTTGCCGTAGCTCTTTTGTCAAGTGGTTTATGGGTAATGTATTGTAGCAACGAAAACACGTGGGGTGTCGCGTTGCTGTGAAGTTTACGGAAACATGGCGGGCTTGGAGCTGCTGTCTGATCAGGGATACCGCCTGGATGGAAGAAAAGCCACCGAACTGCGTAAAGTTCAGGCCCGCATGGGAGTGTTTGCCCAGGCCGACGGCTCTGCTTATTTAGAGCAAGGAAACACCAAGGCTTTAGCTGTAGTCTACGGTCCGCACGAAGTAAGTGGGGCGCAGATCGGGAGCAGAAGTTAACATTTCACGTTATTTTAGAGAAATCAACGCGTGTTGCTAAGGTGTAATTGTTACAATTAAGGGCTAATAATTTCCCCCCGGCACATAATTTTAAAATAGTCCAACAATATGTGTGCTAATAAAGAGTTAATTCTGTTCTCCATACACTTTAACGAGAGTAATATCAGAGATGGTATCAAATATTTTTGTCATTTGCATCATTAATCATCAGCAATATTTTCTGTAAACTGTAAAACACTGTGGGCAGTGCCAGAATTAAGCTATCATATTTTTTGCTGAATTCAAGGATAAAACTTTTTTTTTTAAGTAAAGCATCAAACATCGGAACAAAGGCTGTACCCTAATCGTATGATCAACATCTATTAACATTCCAGGATAAAGATGTTTATAGAGATGCTGTTTGAAGTGTGCATACATTCATCATCGTCAATTATGGGATAGTGATTTGGGGAGGAGTGATGTAACTCAAAATCTGTGGGTTTTATGTATATAAAAAATAGTTGAAAAGTATATTCTTTAATCCCTACATGATCCAAAATACACATTCAAGAACAATTGTATACTTAACTCACTTATTAAAAAGCTGCAGAGAAACCACACACTTTTCTGGGCTATGCAGGGTTCACTGGGGCTTGATATCTGATTATCAGTAATTGGATTGGGTATGAAGCCAGCAGTTTTTCTTTAGTTTTTTTGTGTGTTTGGGTTAACTGTCCTGTTAGAACACCAAATTTTCTTAGTTTCAGAAGTGTGGCTGCTACATTTTGAAACCAGCAGTCATCATGATGCCGCCCCCACCGTGCATGACAGTTGGTATGGTCATCTTACCTTGCCAACCCCAAACATTTTTCTTATTTATTTCAGTTTATTTATATAGCGTCAATTCAGAACAGATGTCATCTCAAGGCACTTTACAAGAAAATACAATCTCGCAAACATTCCAATCAGTTAAAGGTTTTCTATTTAAGAAATCCCAGCAGATTGCGTTAAGTTGAGGTTGTCCACGGAACATGGAGACTCCAACCACAGCAGTCCGTCATACTGAGCAAGCATGTAGCAACAGTGTAGCCACGACCATCGAGAAGACAGAGCAGAGACACAGAAAGAACAAAAGGAATGGATGTAAGAGTACTTTGTAAATTAACGAAAGTAAAAAGTTGATAACAGGACATGAAGGATGTTCGGTCACTAGGAGCATCATTTCAATTAATGCTTCCCATCGTACAGGGCGTTGTAGCTGAGCAGGATACCAGACCAGGTGTCGCTTCTATGGAGAGAAAAACCCTGTGAAAAAAACAAGGTTAACAGCCGAAACATCAGCGAAAAAAAGACATAATGATTGTGGCCAAACAGCTCAGTCATCGTCTGCTATGATCATGTTTTCTTTCAAACTTAATTGCTTCTTTCTTGGTTGTAACGGCCCACTGTTTTTTTGTTTTTTTTATGTAAAACTCGCTCGACTCTATTGGCAGGATAACTAGTCTTCCAGCATCTCTGAGTTTATGAGCTGCGAGAGCCATGTTGGTTATCGCTGAATATTAGAACCATCCCTATTTCGATCTGCAGTAGCTTTGAGCTGGGCTTTAATCTGTAGACACAACTGTTTGTGTCTGCTTCAGATGCGGGGATCGAGAAGTCGAGCGCTTCACGATCGTGCTGTTATCAACTGCCAGTACAGCATGGCCACGTTCAGCACAGCTGAGAGGAAAAGGAGACCCCACGGAGATCGCAAATCCACGGAGATGAGTCTCCACCTGAAGCAGACATTTGAAGCTGCCGTGATGACCCAGCTCTTCCCCCGCTCCCAGATCGACATCTATGTGAAGGTAAATTAAAAACTGGTGGTTTGCTTAGTCACCCCATCTCTCTTTTATAACAAGATTTATTTCCCTTCCAGATTCTACAGTCAGATGGAGGGAACTACAGCGTGTGTGTGAATGCAGCCACTCTGGCAGTCATTGATGCAGGGATCCCCATGAGAGACTACGTCTGTGCTTGCACCGTAGGTTTTGTCGACGAGACTCCCCTTGCTGACCTTTGCTATGCCGAAGAAAGCGGAGGAGTTAGCTCTCTTGCTCTGGCGCTGCTGCCACGCGGAGGGCAGATCGCTCTCGTTCAGATGGACGCCCGACTTCATCAGGATCACCTCGAACGTCTGCTCGAAGCAGCGATGACTGCTTGTAAAGGTGTGAGCAAGGTGTTGGACGAGGTGGTGAGGCAACATCTCCAAGAGGCATCAGTGCTCTCTCGAGAGTAACATCTGGACTGGGATTCTGAAAGAAACTTGTTGCTTTCATTTATTTCATCAGGAACCTTTCTTCATGCTTTTGTACATAATTGAGTCAAAAAATGTCAGTTTCCATTTGTTTCTTATAACTTTTTTGTGATTAAGATGGACAATGTATAAGTGTAAGAAGCAGGAATATGTCTTGTCTTTTTATAGGATTTTGTCCAAGTTTACTATTTGCTCCCAAACAGCTCCTCATACTTTTTTTCCTTAAATTAATGGATAACCAAAAATAATGTACATTAACGTGTAAACTGCATTACTAATCTCCCAAAAATAATTGTCATGTGTTTATTTTATATATATATATATATATATATATATATATGGCTTATAATTAACATGGAACAAAGTGCTACAAGAAAATAAATGTTAACGTACAAAAACAAATACTGATTATATGCAAACTATAAACTATTTACAATGAAATAAATGAGTTTAGAATCTGCTCATATCTAAATTTTGCATACTCTACAGTAGGGGTCACCAACGTGGTGTCTACAGATTTACCCCCGACATAGCGGCCACTTTCCATATGGTCAGATTAATAATGGTTTTCTCCATGTTTAACATTCCTTCGTCCTGGAGGCCCTCTGTCCCCTTATACTTCTGCAGTTGTAGTCCGTTAAACGTTTTTACAAAAAAACTAAAGTAACTTTTGCCACAGGCCGAAAATAAGCGTTTTCTCAGCATCAAAATTAGTCTTTCAAATTCACGGACATCAACTATTTGATCCACGGCGCATTTCAAACGGGATCAAAAAATAACATCGCTCCATTGATTCTCATTCATTTATTTTTTTGGCAGTAGGGAACCCATGGGCCGGTTTTCTAACCAGTGGCGGCTGGCCAATAGAGGACGCTAGGTCGCCGCCCCACATAGTTAGAATTTAAAAATAACGTAAAAATAATACAAATAGAAAATAAAAAAATAGATAAGAAAAAA
The DNA here is from genome assembly GCA_028564705.1 of Apricaphanius iberus. Classification (NCBI taxonomy): domain Eukaryota; kingdom Metazoa; phylum Chordata; class Actinopteri; order Cyprinodontiformes; family Aphaniidae; genus Apricaphanius; species Apricaphanius iberus. The sequence continues at coordinate 672,442 of JAPXFQ010002614.1, forward strand.
TATTTTGAATAAACGTTGAAATAGACTGAAATGTACATAATAAATATAGATTGAAAATGACAACGGGCTGAGAGCGGCTAACGGAGGGAGAGTCAGTGTGGAGCTCCCCATGTAACAGCCACACTCGGTTGTGGTCAATAAAGTTCTTATTTTAGTCAAATGAGAAGATTAAATACATAAATTTTGGTCCCTAACTGTTTCTTAAGTATAGTAGTGCATGCATGAAGAAATAAATAAGAGGCATTAAAATAAATTTCATTGTAGTATTTATATACTGTATACTATTTACTATTATATATTGTATTTATATAATTAAGTCTATTTACTTGTATTAGTTTAAACCACAGCTTTGCCACATCCATTATGGTGGCGACGCTGACGTATCGCAGCGGTGGCCAGATTCGCTCCATGAGGCGTCTACGTATACATGTCTATGGTTGAAGTCAAACAACGTCACGGAAGTCTGTCATACAGCGCGGCTGATGGTCAAACCGCGGGAGTTGGAGACGAACAAAGGCATCGCTGCATTAAAAATGCGCATTCAGTTAAAGTGATGTTTTCGGACTAAAATTAGTGCAAACTGATTAGCGGAAGTAGCAGTAGTGCAGACGCCGCTACTTGACAATAAGAGCATGTATTCCTATTGTGTAGATTGATGACTTGGATAGTTTGTTTTTTCGCCCAAGTTTTTTTTTCAACCTAACAACTTTTTTTTGGGTTGCTACCACTCTTATCTCCCTATGGTCATGGACATGGTTATGTACAGTAAAATGTAAACGGAAACATAAGGATTGCTGTAAAGCACCATCTCTGGTCGTACGATATATGTATGCCGTCTTTGGCATTTTAAAATACCTTTTAAAGCTAATAAGTGACTAAAAAAATCTAACACCCAACATTGTGTAATTTCTTTGCACTACTCCCCTTATTAGACATTCTCTGGTACAGACAAACTTTTGCCTGTTATTGGTGTGTGGCTTATAAAAGAAAGATGGTGCTTATATAGCCTACCTGCCTTAATGCATTTTTTTTTTTGCATTACCTTCAAATCAATTTTAAACACAAAACAACTTTCATCCATCCATCCATCATCTTCCGCTTATCCGGGGTCGGGTCGCGGGGGCAGTAGCCTAAGCAGAGAGGCCCAGACTTCCCTCTCCCCGGCTACTTGGGCCAGCTCCTCGGGAGGAATCCCGAGGCGTTCCCAGGCCAGCTGGGAGACATAATCCCTACAGCGGGTCCTGGGTCTTCCCCTGGGTCTCCTCCCGGTGGGACGTGCCCAGAACACCTCACCAGGGAGGCGTCCAGGAGGCATCCTGACTAGATGCCCTAGCCACTTCAACTGGCTCCTCTCGACAAAACAACTTTGAGTGGGTGAAATGAACCGAAAAAGGATTATGATTACTCAATAAATGCAGTGCGAAAATGTTGCATACAGATTCTGAGATTATTCCCTTTCTGAACATCATGAAGGACAGTCTGGATGTAAACTGGCATTTACAAGTGCTACATTGGAAAATGGTTTATCTACAAAACAGTTATTTTCATTGCATGTGAGATGTATGTCGCACTGTACAGCCCTTGATTGTTTTTTGTTCTACCTTATGACTTCAGATGATAAACTTGTTCTCATTTTATGACACTGGATGGGACACTTGTTCACATCACGTCATCGGATGTTACTCTACCTTACCGTATCGTATGACATCATATTGTCAAGAAAGAAATCGATAACTTTGCAAAGCCAGCTCAAAGAGTGGTTTCGTTCGTGAGAGACAAATCATTAATATTCTCGTTCTCATTATATGACATCGGATGGTAGGCCTACCTTATGACGCCGGATGGTTTTCCAGCTCTCAAAGTATGAAATCAGATTCTTCTCTTCATCTTATCTTATGACATCTACCTTATGACATCAGATTGCTTTCTTGTTTTCATCAAAGAACTTCAGATGGTACTTTTGTTCTAATTTTATGAGATTAGATGTGACTTTAGAGATGGGAATTCCGGATTCTTTAGGAGAGCTGCTTCATATCGAAGAACAGTCTCTTTTGGCTCCCAAACGGCTCCTCATACTTTTTTGTTTCTTAAATTAAGGTGTAGCCTTTCAACGGTACTGGAAGGCCCATGGAGGTGGGTACCCCAGACAGTTTGTGACAAAAATGGTCAAGACCACGATAGAAGCTTCTTTCTTTCTCTTTTTATTTTTCTTGTGGCACTTTGTATCACCAACCACACACACACCCATACAATTGGGAAGACAGCTAATATATACACAGGTGCTCTAATTGGGATAAACCATTACGTGGGGTAACATACAAGGTACTTTACAGTGAAAACAAAACACATATTTACATTAACCCATTTACAAACAATGCTGCATTAAGTATTCACAACCATAAATCTTCCAAAACTAAACAGCAAAACCACAGTACTGACACATTCCCTTTTTCCCCCATCCTATTTCCCACAATGGTTCAACCCAACCATTGATAAGGTACACAGAATTCTAGAGATCCTTTTGGCTGTGCCCTCCTGTGGAGATAGATGGTTCAGGTAAGTAAAAGCATTCTTAGTATTTCAATCCTATCACTAACTTCTTTGTTGTTAATTATTTTACAGGAAAATACAGCAACCCTAGCATCAACCATGAATAAATTATTTAAGCCTTGTTGTTTTTTCCTTTTTTTTGTCTCATTATGTTCTGATTGATTTATCTCCAAAAAAACTGACAATATAAAGAGACAATGTCTCATTGTCACATAAGGTATAACCGAAAACAATGTACATTTATGTGTAAACTTAATTACTAACCTACAAATATAATTTTGTGAAATATTTATTATTTATATTGCTTATAATCAACATGGAAATAGGTTAAGTCCTACGAAAAAAAAATAATGTTGACGTACAAAAACATGCACGGGTAATATGCATATTTTTATAAAGTGAACAATATATAGTGAAACGACACAAAAATAAGATAATGTAGATGACTGAAGAGTCTGCTTGATATATTTTTATCGTGTCATACTCTACACTCTCCTATCCTGTCCCGCTTCCGCTACCGGCCCCCCCTGCTCAGTGCAGACCTTTGTATCTACAGTAGACACATACCAGTGTTGGGAAAGTTACAAAGAAACTGTAATATATTTCACATTACTAGTCACAATGTCAAAAATGTAATATGTTAGCAATACATATTACTGTCTTAAAAATTTAACTGAGTTACACTACTCTAAGTTACTTCGGGTAAAATATCTTAAACATTTACCACCACTTCTAACCACCGTAACTTATGAATTTAAATTTGACACAAGTGTCACACCACAAATACTGTAGTTTTAACACTATTTTATTAAAATAGTCAAGTTCCTTTGCATGCCTTCTATTTCATGGTAATGTTTGTTAAATGTAATCAAAAGGTGCTGAAAGTGCTCATCACAAAGACGGTTGACAAAGATGAGACTCCGATGTCTGAAGTCTTAAAACAGATGGTTAGGAAAACAGTGTGAATGATGCCGCTGTTTAAATATACAGTCAATTTTTTCCTCAACCGTCCTGATTCTCTGATGTTTTGGTTCTAAGCAACAGGAAGTGGATGGTGGCTCTTGTTCTACCGCATCCAGCTTGATTTGGTCTGTTGCATTAGTTGGCCAAAAAATCTATTTAAAATGCTTTTGTAACTTGAGTTGCTGAAATTGTAACAAGTAATATATTGCTGTATATTTTGTAAGTAATGCATTACATTACTCAGTTACTAAAAAAAGTAATCTATGCCTGTAACTTATTACTTTTGTAATGCATTACTCCCAACACTGTAGACCACATACCGTGGAGTTGACCAATCAGATGCAACTGGAACAGAAGACAAAAACAATGCGGCTCCGCTTTAGAGCATCCAAGAAAGAGCTGGCTATGATAGGTAACTTTACAAAGCTGGCTCAAAGAGTCGGGTTGGTTGTAATCAACACATCATTAATACTTTTATTCTAATCTTTTATCATATTTTTTCCTTATTCTCATTTTATGACATCATGTGATACTCTTGTCCTACCTAATGAGGCAAGATTGTTTTTTTCTCAAATTATGACAGATTGTTTTTTCGTTTTCATCCTATGACATGGTATTATTGTTCTCATCATAGGACATGGGATGGTACTTTTATTCTCATTGTATGACATTAGATGGTAATTTTCTTTTCATCTAGTGACATGAAATGGTGCTCTTGTTCTTGTCATTGGAATTAGGATGATACTTTTAATCTCATTTTATGACATAAAAAGAGACACTCAACAACAGCCAGAGATCATTTAACCATAGATGGTGCTCTATTGTCTTTTGGCGATTAGGGGAGCGTCGACATCAGGCAACGTCACTACAGTGAGATGCTCTGATTGGTTGCCGTGTTGCGTCAAGAGCCTTAAGACCGTCAAAAGTTCAACAGCTGAACTTCTGTGTGCTAGCGTTATGCGCTTTGAAGCTTGAAACACAGGAAAAGCTTGAAAAGTTGACGGAGCAGCTTTTCAATCTCTTGATCTCATCTCATGATACCTACCTTATGACATCAGATGGTACTCTTATTCCCATTTTGTGACATTAGATCGGAGTCCTTTTCTACCTCATTAAATCATAATGTTTTCTTGTTCTCACCTTATGACATCACATGGGACTCTTTAGTGATGGGAATTCTGGCTCTTGATTGGAGTTGACTAATTACATGCAGCTCCTCCAAGAAGGAGCAATCGGTAACTTTACAGAGCCAGTTCAAACAGCCGTTTTGTTTGCGACCAACACATCAGTAGTAGCTTACCCTTGTTCTCATAGTAAGACATCAGGTTGTTTTCTTATGCCCATTTTATGACATCAGATGGTAATCTTTTTAGCATCTAACTCCAGATTCTTTTCTTGCTCTCAAGTTATGACATCAGATTGTTCTCTCAATCTCATCTTCTCATGACATCAGATGGGACTCTTGTTCTGCCTTATGACATCAGATTGTATTCTTGTTCTTATCATAGCACTTCAGATGGTAGTTTTATTCTCATTTTATGACATCAGATGGTAATCTAGTTTTCATCTTATGACATCAGAAGGGACTCTTGTTCTACCTTATGAAAACAGATTGTTACTTGCTGTCACAAATGTTCCCATCCTTTAGGTGTGTTTAGTATTTAGTGTTAATATTCTCCTCTCCTTCCTGTTTCTTTTTGATTTTGTCGTTCTATCGTTGTCTGTATCCCCTTTCCTTTCCTCACCTGTCCCATCACGCTACCGGCCCCTCTTGCTCAGTGCAGTCACATAGACCACATATCTTGGAGTTAACCAATCACATGCAGCTGTAACAAAACAAACAAAAAAAGCAACTCCCCTTCAGCGCATCCAAAAAGGAGCTGGCTCTGATTGGGAAGTTTATGAAACCGTGTCAAAGAGCCGTTTCGTTGGTGACCGACACATCATTAATAATTTTGTTCTCATTTTATGACATCAGATTATTTTCTTATTCTCATTTTATGACATGAGATGGTACCTTATGACATCAGATTGTTTTCTTGCTTTCACATTTTGACATCAGATTGTTCTCTTGATCTCATCTTATGCAATCTACTTTATGACATCAGACTGTTTCTTTGTTTTCATTTTATGACATCAGATTGTTTTCTTGTTCTTACCTTGTCACATCAGATGGGACTCTTTAGTGATAGAAATTCTGGCTCATGACTGGAGTTGACCAATCACATGCAGCTTGAACAGCTTGTACCCCTCTTGTATCCCCTTTCCTGCAATATTATTACTGAAAAAGATACATTTTAAATAGGAAAGGGGGGGCGGGGGTTTATCCAATATGTTACCATTGTCCAGCTGGCTGATCTGACCCCCTTACTTGAGGAGCTACAATACTCATCATTAAGAAATAAATGATGACTCATCAACCGGTCAATCATTGATGAGTCATTAGTTCCTGATTAGGTATTTATTAATGAGCAAGCATTAAATAGTCATTCAGGAATCTTTAGCTAACAAATCTAATGAAGGCTTGTTGCAAGGTTTAGGTAATTATTAATAAATCATTAGTCCCTGATTAGGGATCTAGTCATTTTATCACTGACCAACCATTTAGTAATTATTAGCTAATACATTTGATGTGGGGTGGGTGTGAGGGGGGTAATTATATTTAATCACAGGGGCGCTTCTAGGGGCGGGGCCACAGGGGCACTGACCTCTGGATGAAATCTGAATGGCCCCCTCAGGTGCCCCCGACCTCTCACTCATGTCCTTTGCACATTGATCAGGTTATAGGTGGGTGCAATTCCGAGTCCAAACATTAGTGATGCTAATGAGCCAGATAATAAATTACCTTTATGTTTGAAATATCTGATTTATCTTGGTTTGTAAATGTATTTGTTAAATATTCACCAATTATATGGAACACATAAAATGTATAGAACAAAAGATTTGACCTATAAATACATTCAGGAGTGTTAGCTGCATGTATGCAAACAAATAAAGAAAAATAGCAATTAGGATTAGCATTATACAGTGCAAGACAGCATACAATGATACTATAATACAAATGCTTTTGAGGATTCCTGAAATATTAAGTCTAAGATATATCAAAAACGGTTTCCATGTTTTGACAAAAAATATAATCTTTATTGTCAACAACAGTTATGTCAGATAATCAGGACAGACAGTTGAGGGAAGCCTTGTGCCATTTTATTTGAGGGATTATTTTTTTAAGTTATCCATTTAAGGTGGAGACATTGTTTGGAACACAAAATTAGCATTCAGTTACCTTTCTTTTAGATTTATCAGTAATATTTGGGTTAGTTATTTGACCAAAAATAAACAAACACATTTTAGTTAACTGTAGCAGATCAAGTGGGACAATTACTGTATGTCACTTCAGTAAATGATTTTATGTTTCTCAAAGCATTATTCCATTCATCATCGGTAATGTTCCAGCTAAGTTTAATTTCCCACAATTCCTTCAAATGAGTAGGTTTCCCTGAATTATGACAATTTAAAGCATTTTAAAATGTGCTTATTAAATCAGCCAATGTAGTGGTAGACATAGACCACAAGTATAGTTATTCTCCTAATAAATTCCCTAACCTGTAAAGTACTCGAAAATGTCCTTGTTTGAAACACTGTATTTTTCAACTTGATTTAATAAGATCAGCGTAGAATCGTCCCAAGAGATCCAGCATGTTCAGTTGTTAAAAAAACAGGAGATTACTGAGCCTTCTTTTTGTTTCCTGTTCACTTTCCTCCTTTGACCAATATTCTTCTTTGGGTTTTTCTCCCACCAACGTTCTTAAAAACTGATACTATTTGTGACTTAAAAAAATGTATACAATGTTAAAATTTCTTTAAATGCTTTTTGTGTTTGTATTTTGTCAATAAACACAAAAAATTACATTAAACTGTTTCAACATGAGGTGGGTCGTTAAATCTATCCGCCTTACCAAAACCCGTAAATTGTGTGGATGTTGGTATAATACTTGGCCCCTGATGGCCCCATACTAGAAAAATCCTAGATACTCCATTGTTAATTCATCCCTGTTCTTCAGTAGGTAAACAAATTTTAAGTTTTACCGTCACTAGAGATATGTCCAAAAGCACCAGAATTTGGATAAAGCGGGCTGAAATGAACTTTCGATGAAATGGAGTGGATGGTTGGGAGTAAAATCGCTTGAGCTTATACCATTATTTAAACAAAATTTATTGGAAGCTAATTTTCATTTATTCCCCCCATTCTTCACATTTTCTTTCTTTATGCTCTATTCTTCCCCTTATAATAATAATAATAATAAAAAAATACTCCGTATTTTTTGTTAATCACTTCGAACGGAAGTCGGTCCGCAGTAAATGCATCCCCAGGAAACAAGGAAATACGTCTTTACTTGCTGCTCTGATGAAACCGCGCCTCTGCAGGTGAAAGTGAAGGCTAGACTGAGGTACGTTTTGGTCTATTTGAAGTATTTTCTTATTTTGATAAAAACTGTATAGCTGTGAAAATATATACTATTTGTGGACGGATACGTGTTTTTGGCGAATTTACAAAGTCAGAAAACCTCCTTAACTGGCTACCATGAAGCTAAACACGACACGGCTGTCATGAAAGCTGCTGTAAAGCAATGTAGGATTCGAACAGTGCCTGAATAAAAGTCGAGATAATAATATGCTTAGACGAAAATTATAAATCCAGTTATATTAAACATTACAGCTGCTGAAAATTAAGAATAGTTCCGTACATTTATTAGTTGATGTCTATGTGGGCTACTGCAGGCATCCAGGAAACGTCAGAGATGGGACTGTTGTCTGATCCCAACAGAAGACGGGCTCTGATCACTCTGTTGACTCGCCTCAATGCTCCGATCAGGTGAGTGTCAACCACAGCGGGATCCCATTCAGTTTTGTTCCATGTTTTTACCAATTCAATAACAAGCATTACACCTTGAAAGTCTTGCACCATCATTTATGTATATTTGATCAGGGCTGTTTTGTGATCTTCTTGGTTGGTCTAAAAGTATTTAATGTCTTGTTTGGATCCATATTACTCTTGAGGTCACTAACAATCTTAGCTAATGCTGTCTTTGAGTAAAGGTTGGTGACTTTGATGAAATCTGTAAAACGTGTTGTTGATATTGTTTATCAAACATAAGCTCCCATAAAATTTGCTTTAAATTTAAAATTAGAAATAGTTCATAAAAATAGGGGGCCTTTTGGTGCCTTCTATGGGTTTAAAACTAACACCAATTGAAAACTTTGGCACAGTTTTATAGATTATTTTTTTCTCTCTTTCTGCATCCCAGTATACTGTGCTATATTGCCGGTGTATGCTGGTTCATGGGGTTAGCATTTGAGCCGTTCACGTTGCGGACATATATGTCGGAGAATGCAATGGGATCCACCATGGTAGAGGAGCGCTTCCCTTCAGGAGAAAGAGCTCTGGCCACAGGCAAAGAGTTTGCTGCTCACAAAAAGAAAGTTGGGTATGCTCCTCTTTTTGATGCTTTATCTTGTTAGTTGATTATATTGGAAAATATCTACATAAATGTAACAATATTCTACTGTTTTGTTGAATCTTTGATTTCTTTGCAGTGGGATGCCGGTGGATTGGCTAGTGAAAACCATGCAGACTCGAGGGCTGGAGGTGTTCACTCAGAGCTTCACTCGGACACTACCCTTTCCGGATGAAAATAAGGAGAGATATGTAAGCTTATTCCCAAAATGAATTTCCTTTGTTTGCACACTCTTTTTTTAATTCTCTCAAATAGTGACAACCTGTGGCCCTTTCCTGATAGATTGTGAAAGGTACAAATGTCTATGGCATCCTTCGTGCCCCTCGAGCTCCTCGAACTGAAGCCTTGGTGCTCAGTGCTCCTTGCAGCCCAGGTGATAACAACAACCAGGCTGTGGGGCTGCTGCTTGGCTTGGCTCATTACTTTCGCAGTGAGTACTCCACATTCTGATGGTTCCATGACAAAATCAGAAAACCCTGGAAATATTTAATGCTTCAGTTCAGTCCCGAGGACTCAATTCATTCTTTGCTTATCAGGTCAGATTTTTTGGGCCAAGGACATAATTTTCCTTGTGAATGAGCATGATTTGATTGGTATGCAGGCCTGGTTGGAGAGCTACCACCACACCAACACTACAGGTGATCCTCATGTCAAAATAAACAGCAAATATCTCCACATGGAGGATATAAATCACAAGTACTCGTTTTTATTCTAAAACAAAATAGACAGTGGATTTACATGTTCTTTTTATTCTAGGAATGGACTGGTCCCCATTACAAGGTCGTGGTGGTTCAATCCAGGCAGCTTTGTCCTTGGAGCTCAGTAGTGATGTCATCACTAGTTTGGACATTGTACTGGAGGGCCTTAATGGCCAGTTACCAAACCTGGATTTAGCAAACCTGTTCTATGCCTTCTGCCAGAAGATAGGGGTCCTCTGTACCATCCAGGGGAGGGTAAAGGCCTGGAAATGCATGCAGTGTTACTGGTTAGCAGTGCTGTACGATTGACAATTTTTACTTTTGTCTGTGGACACTTCTGTAGCTGCAGAGGAATGACTGGGACACTGTGTCAGGCTACAGCCACGCCGTTCAGACCATGACGCTGATGGTAATGAAGCAGGCCAGCGGGCGGCCATGGGGTGACCACGGTTTGTTCCTGCGTTACCACATAGAGGCAGCCACCATCAAGGGCATCAACAGCTTCCGCCAGTACAAGACAGACGCCACCACCGTTGGCAGGTTAGATAAACCGAGTGCTGATTTCTTTTTTTATTTTCTTTTTTTACATAATTCTAAATCAGATTTTCTTATACGTCTCTTTATCAGATGTTTAGGCACCAAGGATACAAAGTAAAGTGTTATTTCTCTAAATTGTTCTCTAGACATTCACTATGCAATAGTTTTACGATGTTGCTTAAAACATCACTTAAAACCATTAGATATTTAACTATAAGGGAAAACGTACTACAGATAGGCCAGTTCGCCAGTTGGCCTGTACTGTAAGTTATGAAAATAAGTTTCTAATGTTTTCCTGATGAGGATGTTCATCACTTATCAATACAACTGAAGCTCACCTCAAATCATCTCAATTGGGTTCAGGTCCGCTGACTTCGAAGACCAGGTTAATTCTCACTTTTTTGTAAAATTACTACATAATTCCATATGTGTTCATTCATAGTTTTGATGCCTTCAGTGAGAATCTACAATGTAAATAATCATGAAAATAAAGAAAACGCACTGAATGAGATGGTGTGTCCAAACTTCTAGCCTGTACTGTGTATGTGTGTGTGTGTGTGTGTGTGTATATATATATATATTTTTATTTTTTTTTTTTTGTGCAAGATTTACATTTGACAAATGGAAATGTATTTATAAAACAAAATATAGGTAATTTATTGCGTTTCTTCAATTTATTGAAGAAAATCTGCCTAATTTGTTTTTGTTTTTTGATGTTTCACATACTTCTCATTCCTTTTAATTTATGTGCATATAAAAAGAAAATATAATATCATTTCAAATGTATTTTTTAATAATCGTGTTCTACTAAAGTTTTACCTTCCACTTAATTTGCCAGTGAAATGCTTGCATTCTTAACATTCTTAACTTTTGTAGCCATGATCACTTATTCGTTACCCTCTCAATGAAGGGTAACTATCCCCATGCTGGTGTGTAAACCATAATATTTCGGAATTATAAAGTCTTTTCATTGGTTTAATGTAATATTTTAAAACTTTCCAATGAAATTAAATTTATTTAGATATATCTGTAAGAATTAGCATATCTGTGTTGTTGTTTTTTTAGGCTCCTGGAAGGAATGTTTCGAAAGCTGAATAATCTTCTGGAACGTCTTCACCAGTCCTACTTCTTCTACCTCATGCCGTCCCTCTCCCACTTTGTCTCTATTGGATACTATATGCCAGCCTTCGGCCTTCTTGCTGTCATCCTGCTGCTTCGTGTATCCTCTGATGAATTTGACTTTTTTTTTTGTAGAACAAGATTTTATGTGTATGAAGTCTAGCTAAAAAAACCTTGTTTGACTGATTGAGTTTTACTTGTACAGTCTTTCCATTTATACTCCTTGATTTTAAATTCAGGCCTTAGACCTGTGGGTGCAGCTTGTAAGTCCACCTGCTATATCAGCGGATGGAGTTGCTGATATAGAGGTTGGACAAACACTGATGAGTTGGTGAGAGATGAAAACATGTGTTGCTGTTTATTCATCTCTAAAAACCTTCTTGTGTGCAGCAGTCCAGCCCAGGGGTTCTGTCAGTGTTGACTCCTCTGGTGATCAGCCACCTGACCGGAGCAGCTTTATACATACTGCCAACCCGTTTCCAGGAGGCCGCTGTTGAACACTTCCCCGTTTCTGAGACTGAAGCAGTCGTCCTCACAGCCATAGCTGTTTACACGGCAGGCCTGGCTTTGCCTCATAACACACACAGGTATCTACTGATTTATGACACTTGGCTTTTTTATTTACACCTGATTTTTTTTCTTCTTTTTAACTCAGGTGTAAGATTAATTTTGATATTTAGATCTGATGCTTTACCATGGGGAGCCTATGTATCCTCCGATTCTGGTCGGCCCGTGGGTCCCCTGGCCAAAAAAATAATTAATGGAAGTCTCTGCAGCAATAAGTTATTTTGAGGTCCACTTTGTCTTACGTTCTGAATAACACATATGTTGTACCTCAATTCAAATGGTAACTAATAATGTGCGTTTCAAGTATTTGTCAAGTGATTTGTGTTTTTTTTTTTTTTATGGTAAAAACTTGCAATTAAAATGCCTACAAATCACAAGACACATATATGATGTCATGGAGCTAACGCTAGCTAGCACTAACTAGAACTTGAAATACTCACTTGTAGAGCTTCTCCATCATGCTGGCTGTCACTCCACCGACTGTTTCTCCCCCAGCATAGCTGCCACCTTCCACATGGCCAGATTTATAGTGGTGTTCTCCACGTTTAATGCTACTTCCATTGTCCTGGAAGCCACTGCCATTGTTCTCCTTCTTCTTCAAATGCACAAATCAAATCAAACTTTATTTATAAAGCACTTTTCAAACTCCATAGCTTCTCAAAGTGCTCTACAGATGAAAATACCTTTTTCCTATAAGGTTAGATAAGATTAAGTAGTAAAATACGGATGAAAATGTTAAGACTGATAGCATTTTAAATTAAAAAGTGTAAAACAATAAGATGTGATCAAATAAAAGTGCAAATCGGCTTAATAATTAATAAATAATAGCCAGTTAAAAGCTAAACTAAAAATTCAATCGAATACATGCAGAACGATTAAAACAGATATTGAGAAATAATATTCAGTTAAAGGCAATGCTAAAAGGTAGGTCTTGAGCCTGCTCTTAAAAACATGAACGTTCTCTGCGGCTTGTTCCAGAGGTGAGGGCCATAATACTGGAAAGACGCCTCACTACGAGTCTGTGTCCTGACTTTGGGGATGACAAGTAGATGGCTGCCAGAGGAGCGCAGAGACCGCAAAGGTTCAAATGGTAAAATCATTTTTGAAACATAAGAAGGGCCAAGACCATTAAGACACTTGAACACCATTAAAAGAACCTTAAAAAACAATCCTAAGACATACAGGGAGGCAATGCAGTGATTCTAAAGTAACTATTGCCCCCAATAATCAGTGTATTGTCTGCATCAAAGTGTGTCTTTAAAATTCACGGTTGTACGTTCAATCCACGGTGTGTTTCAAACAGGATCAGAAAAAAACTTCTATCGCTCCATTGACTCAGATTCTTTTTTTTTTTTTTTTTGGACCCATGGACCGGAAGTAGAAGGGTGTGACTTAGGCTCCCCATTTTACTCAAGTTAGTTTTAGTCGTGTTTCATGTATACCAGATTTTGGAACACATTCTTCTAAGACTCTAATCATAGCTGCACACTGCTGTAAATGTTAAGCTAGAAAGGTTTAGGGGATTTGTGAAAAAAATGCCTAAGGTAAAGATAAATTTCACCCCAAAAAGGAGCATTTGCATTTTTAAGTGCAGCGGGGACACCTGTGACTATGTTACAGCTAAATCAACTGTTTCCGTTCTGTGTTGCAGGCTGTTGTCAGGGGAAGGGACAGAGCAGGGCTGGAGGGTGCTGAAGCTCGTTGCTGTTCTTTACCTGGCCATTCTACTGGGCTGCACTGCCCTCATTAACTTCTCCCTGGGCTTCATCCTAGCTCTCACCCTGGTGCCTGTGGCTTCTTTTGTTACACCCTACGTGCCCAAGTAATTCACCTACAGACATTTTCTGATTAACATTTTAAGTTGCACAATAAATAGAGGCTTAACTGTGATCCTTTTTTTCCTACTTAGAACTTTGTCAGCTGTCGCGTTGGTGATCCTCAGCCCAGCAGTCACGCTGCTCTTCTCTGTGTTTTTCTTCCAAGAGCTGCAGGAAATGCCTGTCAGCTTCCAAGACGGTTGGCTGTTGTACCTGTCTGTTATATCACAGGGTATCCTGGACCACTACTTGTACGGTTCTCTGGTATACCCACTGATTGCCTTGATGGTTTATCCGTGTTGGCTGCTTTTCTGGAACATCCTCTTCTGGAAGTAGCCTGCAGGTCTGCTGAAGGCTTCACACTTTTGAGACGATCTCAGGTTTACTTGGTAGAATGTGAAGAACAAATGCTTCGATCCACTGAACAAGGAACAAACATTTACTTTGCGAGAAAAAAATGACTCCTTTTCTGCGCTTTTTCTTGGGTTAAAATTTTTAGTTTATGTATATCGTCTTTCAAAAATTGCAGCCATTTTGTGGCCAGCTGTAACATTTTAAACAAAACATAAAATGGTTTATACTTTACATTCATTTTATCGGTAGTAGGAGAAGAGAAAAATGTAACAGTTGACATAAATAACAAGTTTCTTCTGTAAGGAAAGTATTTTCTTCTGGATTTTTCTCTAGTTTGGTTTGTGGTACATAAAGACAAAAAACACTGCACTTTTGTTTTTTTTAATAAACTATGTTCAAGATAAAGGATGGTAATCAAAGGCGGTAGCTAATAGTCTGCATATTAAGATGACTCTATAAGTGAATAAGCTGTTAAGCAAGCCGCCACTATGTTAAATATTTTTATATTTGTTTTGGTCATTTTTTTGTGAGACATGTTTATTTCATATTTATAACAATAATCTTAAAGATGTTAAAAAAACAATCTGTGTTGCATATGTTTCAGATTTCATTTTGGTCACTTTAAAACCTTTAAAACTATGAAGGTGTAGTTACTTTTGATCAATTTTGCACCCATCCATCGTAGATGGCTCTCTCCCCATTCTGGTCAATCCTAAAACGCTTCTAACCCAGGATGACTAGAAAGTCCCTACATGTTCTGGTTCTCCATCCAAAAACAAGTGTAAATCAACACAGTTCATTGCTCAACAGGTAAAGGATTAAACTGCACTATGCAAGAAAAACACAGACAAGGTCCAAAAACACTGCGTTCTCTGGGACACTGAAATATAAATCTGCTTTAAGGTCTTTCACTTCAAAATTAAGACTTCTAGGGAAACCTGATGTCCTACAGGAAACAGAAAGTGAAACGGCCAACTAAAATTAAAACATTTCAAAGATGATTATTCATAATACTATTGGAGTGCAAATATTGCACATGGGGGGAGTAACAAATCGTAAAAGGCATCAAACTGCAAGATTTGATGACCTCTAGATTTGTTTTACTACAGATTTAAAACGTATTTTTTATAAATACGTTTATTGGAGAACTATGACTGTCGACTAGACAGAAAAATATCCTGGATTAGTGTGAATATGGTATCCAGAGTTGAGGGGGAAAATTTTACTTTCAAAACTGATTTAGCTCTCAAATATACAAAGTAAACTCAACTGTGTCCCCATTCTTGTCGTTTTACCCTTCCTAACTTGAATATACCATACAGATGCAGCTCAATAAATTTGTAGATTCTAAGGAGTGAAACTGATAATTTTTATACATAAAGTGATAAATATGAACACATTTTTTTTCTTTATTATGGTTTACAGTTAATGAAAACTGAATTGAATTTTATGTTTAACCAGTAAAACAACTGCCTCATAGGGAAGACTGCTGACTTAATAGCCAACAGATAGCTAATTTCACTCCACAGGGACCATTAAAAGCGTTACATTTATGCCTATTAATTGCAAGTTGAGTGGAAGGAAAAAGAACAAAAAAAGATACAAACCAACAGGAATAACCACAGTCTTAGGAATGAAACAAAGCCCATTCAAGAGTTTGGGAGAGATTCACCAGGTGTGGACTGTGCTTGAGGTCAAGAGCCACCAAATGCAAAATATCCAAGATGTGGGCTACAGCTGTTGTGTTCCTTGGGATAAGCTAGTCCAGAACAAGAAATGCACTTTAGAGGACTGGCCTGTTGCTCAGTGGTCCATTTCCGGTTTCATATTAAAAAAATCTTTGCATTTAACTCAAAAATCAATATTACAGAGTCAAGAAGAGTAGAAGGGAACTAACTTAGGCCTGGGAGGTCCAGCAAGATATTTCATCTGAATTTTCTAAAGGTTGTCCACTTTGTAAGTCCAAAGTGAAGACAGCCATAAGACAGAAACTTAGTTAACTTTTAGATGACTTAAAATGCACCTATGCAGTTTGAATCATTCAAAACTGGACCAAATTAACTCATGCCGACGTGAGTTTCAGTGGCAGGAAATTAATTTAGCATTATCATTAGCATTGTGGACATTTACATGTTTTAATTGTTGTCTTTTTGTTGTATTTTTTAAATTCGTTTCAGCTTTCCTACAGTGCGGGATGTTTTTGGTTCACCCAACCAGACTCAGATGTGCGGTTCACAACTCTTCATTTCTTATAGAGCCTGAAAGATAAAGCAACAAGTACCAATTGCATATGATGTTGAAAATTAAACAGTTTTATTCTTAGCATATTAAACCCAAAGACAAAAGTTTGGATCTTAAATAAAATTTCTTTGTGTCAGGGCAACTCTGAAGATGCAAAGAACACACACAGGCAGGCAGATTCCTTCCATTATGTTTACATTATGCAACTAGAATGTATCTTTCCTCACTTTCACAGCTCAGAGGAAAATAAGTACAATTAAACCACAGTTTGAAATTTACATCACATTATTAATGCATCTTAGTAAAAATATTACACTAAATACAACCCTGTACACGGTCCATGCTTTTTCTCCCATGTCCAACCACTGCTGCAGGAGACAGATTAACAGACAGAACAGGCTATCCCCCTTTCTCCCGTCCTCGTAGCTGGCGGACGCTGCTAGTGATATTCCCTCGTCTTTGGCTGCAAGCAGACGCAAAGAAATTACCTCATTTCCTTTCTCCGCTAAAATAAATATCAGGCTGTTTGCAATACACAGACACACACACACCCACTCACTCACTCATTCACTCTAAAATAAATACCAAAGATGTCTGGCCAAATGAGATGAACGTCATGGTCATGACACGGTGTCCATACACAAACAGACAAAACTCTGTGTTCGAGCGGCGCAATTTGGTTTCAGCGCTCCAGCCGCCTGTCATTGGTGCACTTTACTCTCCCTCTTACAGTATTTTGCCAACAGGTGTGTTTCAGATCTAAGCCGCTCACTCTCGATGCGTGTATGCGTGTGGGAGAGTAAGCGAGAAACAAAATCCAGACGGCGATAAAGGGCAGTCAGCTGCTGCTTAAGCCCGGCTCTCTGCGATCCTCTCTCCTTCCTTTCTCCTTGGTGATAAGGAGGGGAAAAAAAGAAAAAAAGAGGTGACTGTGTGAGGGCAGATGTTCAGTGGACTGATAAATCTGGACTTTAGATGTCTGGGAGTACCTGCTGGATGCAGCTCTGCACGTCGGGCCTGGCAGTGGCACAGATCTCACAGCCCGGCCGAGACGGCTTGTTGATAAAAGTGCACGAGGGACAGGCCCACTCCGTCTGCTGCGAGGTTGAAGAAAGTTAAACGTTTTTGATTGCTCCAACAGAAAAACCAATCGCTTTAAATCCCTCCATCTGCATCCTATCTAAACAAAAAATGGCTCAGATACCTGGGTCTTACTGGCTTTGTTGGTGTGATCGCTCAGCTGCAGCTTCTCGAAAGCAAGGACGTCTTTGATGTCACCTGCTTTACTATTCCCTCCAACTGTTTCTGTTAAAAATAGATTAAAGACAAGGAAATAACCTGGTGTGCTCTGCAAAACTTGAAAAGATACAAGACGGCTATCTAATGAAATTCCTTATAATGTTGATTTAAAACAATTATATGACAAGGATGGCACAACTATACACAAATATCCTTAAAAACTCTCCAATATAGCTTGTGTGTGTGTGTGTGTGTGTACGAGCTTTTCTTAGGTAGTCAAATACGTCTTGTTTTTTATATCCATCACAAAATGAAATTGTGAAATTTCCAGTCAAATTACTCATTTCCACCTAAAACTATTCGTAACAAAGTAATGGTGAGCGATAGCAGAAGACTGGAATAGAAAATGGTGGTTGTGTTTACAGTAATTAGGACTGAGATAATTCTTAGATCTCTTGGCACAAAATGTAATTAACAGCAGGATTTTAATATTTCTACCACGTCTCATATAAATGCAGAGAATGACCAACTTCCACAAGTTCACAGTGTTCCCTTCATGGCTTGTATCAACCAAGAATGCCTATATGTTTGTTTTTTTTACATACGTTTTTCTGACGGTGTATCCCCTCCAGAATTAATATTAGTCTATTGCTTATTCCTCTGATAACTACTCCATATGCCTAGTTTGTCAGGCCATGTTTTGGTATGTCTGTAGATGTGATTCTTCTTTTCACTTTCCAGCGATGTTTGAACAGTGCTCTTTGTGATATCCAAAGCGTGGGATGTTTTATGATCTTGTTTTTTGTGATGATATTTGTTCTTTAAGGTTCTCTGAGGCCATCATATTTATGCACAAGATTAAATAAGAAACTGCCGGACACTGTTAAGAAATTGGCAACCTTCTAAGGTAATTGATTAAGGGGTATTAGAGTACTGGGGGCTTAAAAGCAAATGGACACTTCCCATATCTGCTTTTCTTTTCCTTGAATTCACAATTATGCCTTAACTTTTGTTGTTCTATCACAAGACTTAAGAAAATACACTGAATTTTTTGGTTGCAATATGACAAAAATGTGAAAACTGACACACATTGATCACTTGACTCAAATGAAAAGTGTTTACTGTGACGGCTTAACATCTACTTTAAAGAAGATCACTACATCTATAAGCTATACAAAGAGCATCTATTAGAGCAGTGGTTATAATACCACAGGGCTCAACACAGACAGAGTTTAGTAGTAGTTTTAGCTCCAGCTGGCCAAAGTAGAGTCAGACTTTTAGCGTACTCACCCTGGCTGTTGTGGGGAAGCTTTGAGGGCAGAGTGCTGTAACCCCTCCAGACCTGCGAGGTGAGGCTGTTTCCTGGGGGCAGCGCCGAAGCCATCAGGGAGTTCTCCACGTCCTGCTGGAACAGCTGCCGTGTAATGCGAGCCTGTCTGGCAGAGATCAGGTAAAGGTATGCCGTGTCGCCGTCCCTCTGAACTCCGTATGAAGCCAGTGACCTAGGATCGACGCACAGGCACTGACCGATCACCCAGCGCTGCACACGAGGGTGGAAACCGTACTCGAGGAAGACCTGGAGAGGAGCAGCTACGGAAGTTAGCAGATGAACGCCACCGAGAACTTTTTAAACAATACACATTTTTCTCACCTGTTGTTTGAGCGTGGCGACAGACATGTAGGGGAAAACTATAACTGTGACACAACAAGACGAAGAGGCATCCTCCACCACAACAGATAAACTGAAACACACAGGTATCACAACATGAGCCAAATATAAGTGCAACTGACTTCATGTCAAAAGTCTACCCACTTCAATTCTCACCTGATTTCTCCGTCTGTGTAGTTTTTCTGGGAGGGTTGGATCGTCAGCATAACTTTTTGTCGCGCCAGCGCGGACGCGTGCTGCGAGGCAGCCTGAACGTCACCTGCTGCGATCGCCCTGGAGAGCTCCGAACACAGCTCCTCTGTAAAAACAGAAAAAGGAGACGTTTCCAGAGTGCGTGGTGACTGCAGACTCACGGCGTGCAGAGCAAAAACTGGATGTACTCACCGCAGAGCGTCAGAGAGGTCGAGCTCCTCTCATCCACCGCCGCTTCAGAGTTGTGTTTGCCATCTGATTCACTGGCGATTATGTTTGCCACTGTAAGACATAAACCGGTCACAGGAGTTAATATACAAAATAAGTTAATTTTGTCTTTGTATTCTTTTTTTTCCATTTGTCAGTCAGCTGATAAATTACATGGCAGCAACAAGTCAGGTGACGCCCTGAGGAAGACTACAGTGTGCAGTCGAAACTGTCAGCAAGTAGGAAAAAAAAACATATTTTACAAAATACCAATGATAAATAAGAGTTACCATAACGTCTCAATATGTGGTGGGTAACATACAGTTCAGCCCACAATTATTCATATCCTCAGCAGATACAGATTTATGTCCATTCAAACAATTGAATAGTTTATGATATGTAATCAGACAGGAAAAAGGTTTTTTGGAGAAAAATATATTCTTTTTTATTACTATTTTATCACAATGATGTGTTTAAAAAATCATATTGTCATTTTTATTATAATACCGCTCTCAATAATCAGTACAAATATATATATTTATTAGCAGCTAACACCTTATCAGTGCTGACCAGGTTTTTTTTGTGCATGTTTTCTACAAGAGCTACGATACAATATCTTCAGTGATGAGCTCCCAGTTTTTTAGAAGGGAAGACCTAGATGCCATTAGCCTAATTCTAACAGAAAGAAGTCAGGACTCTGGCTGAGTCAGCCAAAACCAAAAAATATAAATTCTAGTCAGAAAAAAACAAACAAAAAAACATGTTAGCAAAATTGAATTGTTACTTTTTAAAATGTTGAGTTCAGCTGTACTGATAAGTGATGAACATCCTCATCAGGAATACATTGGAAACTTATTTTCATAATTTATATTATCAGTGTGTTTAAATTTTAGTTCAGTCTAGAGTTTCTATAATCCAAACAAGTTGAATACAAATGCAAACTCAACACCAACTTTTAATGATTAGTACTACCAAAGTAGGTACAAAGTTGTTGAAGTAGCACCAGGCTCAGTGACTTTGAGGTTGTGGTCTTTTTCTAACTTCTTGTGTTTTGTCTCTAAAACAAAATCAATTATCATTTGGTACCACATATTATTGAGTGGTGTTTTTTTTAAATTATGTGCTCCATTCCCATTCAAAAGGGGAAAATTTCCACATTCAAAAGATGAGGCCAATTTACAGAAAGGTCCTCCGAAGTCCGTAATCCAACCCAATAATTTCAACCCAATCCAACCCAATAAATTGAATAATTTAGCTCTGTAGTAGTCTTCCTGCGTCTTCAAAAGAGATCAACTACAAAAATGAGAGATTTTGCTCAAACTGACTGACCTCTGTGCGCCTCTCTCAGTGACGATATCACCACGGTGGACCAGGCCTCGGCTTCGCGGTCGCAGCGGAAGTTGAAGCGGATGCAGTCATGAGGCGCAGCGGCAAGGCGCATCTCGTGGCAGCGAGAGGATTTGACCTCATACTGCACCGAGCGCAGGTCAAACTCCGCAATGAACTGAGGGTAGGAAAACACGCTGTCACAACACTGCTTGACAAATCAGGTAATGTAAGTTAAAGACAGGCTCAGAACACATCAAAACTAAACAGAATTTTTTTCTTGATCGATCCCTTAGAATCTGGCACAAAGTGTATGAATCACCAGAGATTATAATTTTATCAATATCCGTTTACACTCATTCACTGCAGTGCTTTAGGGAACATAATGCCACAGAGAAAGACACTGTAGGACTTCTTTGAAACGACTGAAAGAGAGAAAAAAGAAGTTATAGATGATCTAAAAGAAGCAAGGATCAAAGTAAAGTCATGCAAATAACAGAGCATCGCAACTGTCAGTGGGGAAAATGGGTTACTCCGAGATGAAAAGCAGCTTTGGAGCCTGCGAGGTTAAAGGAGGACACCATGTGGCAAAATTGGCAAACACAGGACAGATGTAGGAGTTGAGTTTGGATACGGTGAGCCAAGTTAAGTCTGCATTTTGTAATGCATATTTGTAAACCATAATATAACAATTTCCTGTGCTTAAAAGGATTTCCAATTCCTTAACACCCTCATCAGGAAAAAAAATCCGAAAAAGAGAGCAAACTTTAACATCGGATTAATATTGTGTTTTTAATCTGAAGTTTTTCTACGTTTTTATTCTCTCAATAGATTTTACAGTTCTACAAAACAGATGTCTGCTAGAACTCTGCAATACAATTACAGTAATAATAATTACAACATACAGGAGTCTCTTGAGTGACATTTTTTTTTAATTCTCTATCACCTTCAACTGAAGGAAGACTCACAGATTCCCACTGTCACTAATTGAAGGATGCTAAAAAGCTTAATATTTCCATATGCTGCAAATTATTTGCTCTAAGGATTTGTTTAGCTTTTTAATCAAATTTGGAGACGTTCAGTCTTAGACGTTTTCAAACTTTCAAAAGATTAACTTATACCGTTTCTATGGATTAATGTCCTTTTAAACCAGGATATAAGTGGTTCACCTAAGCAGATAATCTGGCCATTAAACCAGCTAATTTAGGCCTGTTAACTTGGAATTTCTTTGTAAAGAGCAGAACAGCAAACATGTCTAAAATTCTGAACACAACTTAATTTTGTAGGTCTTATTCTATGTATGAACAGCAAAATGACAATAAATTAAATGAATATCATATATATAACAGCAGAATTTAACTGTAGGAAACCTGTAATGGCATTCTCAGCACTCTAACCTGTTTCATACATAAAACATCCAGTTTTATTACTAGATCTAATTGATCCACTGGAATGAAAAAGGTAAAAACAGCATTGGCCGCCATATTTTTTATTTTACTACAAAAATTACTGTTAATGGTTCCATTTAAATTCAAAAAAATAAAATACAACTAAAAATGAATACATTGCTTATGAAGACTGATTCAATATCGTTAGGTTGCAAAAGTGATATAGGTGTTTTTAATGCAAAAAAAAAAAAAAAAAAACTGTCTGAATACTTTTTTTTGGTATGTTTCTAAAATGAAAGGTGGATTTTACATGGTTTAGGACTGATATATGGAGTATGAAACCACTATGTGTGCTTTCCAGTTTCCCCCTGGCGGAAAAACTGAAAATGGAAGGGCAACTATCTAAAATTTGTAGAGTTTTCTTTAGGTGAATTGATAGTTCTGAAAGTAGGTTTAGTAGTGTAGCTATAAAAGCACATTGAATATCGGTATCTGAACAGTTTAAAATGGCCTAAACTGCCCAGGACATCAGTGCTAGGAGGGATGTAAATGTGCAGGAAACGGTGCTTCCTCACTGGGTTTACCATCAGCCCTCAGGTAAACAAACAGGTATGCAGATGAAACCTCACCACACTGCGGTTTCCGCTCATATCTCGCAGTGCCAGGCGGAACTCCCCGGCCAGGTTCGGGTCCATGCTGAGCTGCAGCCGCAGAGAGTCGCTGCCCGCTCCAGGTAGGCATAGGGGTCTGATCCCGGAGTGGGACACCGAGACGCGGACGGACATCAGGACAGTGCTGCAGCATGCTGCCGGGCCGGGGCCGCTGCACGCAGGCTGCAGAGACGAGGCAGGCACCGGGGCTGGGAGAGCCCAGCTACCCGAGCTGAGTGCCATGTTTCGGACACCGGGGCCGGAGGAAGGGTCTTTACTTCTGCCGTCTTCTGCTGTATGGTCTACAAGGTTCAGCTCTGTTTAAAGAGGCGTGATATGTTCACGGGTAGACTGTGGTTGCGTATCTGCCACGCAGCTTCGTCCATTTCTATCGAACCAAACAGACGAGGAGTGAAAGAAAAACAAAACAGGAAGAAGAACTGCACGTCTGTTATTTACGTCCGGTGAGAAACTGAGTCAGCGAGACAGGAATCTTCCGAGAAATGAGAAAGTTCTAAAATAAAAGCTCAAAGGAATTTCATGGACGTTTTTCTATAGTCTACAAAAATATTTATATATATATACTAGTACCGAGAAGGTACAAGTAATATTATTATTATTATTATTATTATTATTATTATTATTATTATTATTATTATTATTATTATTATTATTATTATTATAGCACTAGGCTGGTTTAAATAATATCTGTCCGACAGATTCCAGTTCTTTCATGTCAATGATAAATCTTCCCTCAAGGGTTACTTGTGGAGTGCCACAGGGTTCTGTGCTTGGACCAATTCTTATATGCTTCCAATTGGTAAAATAATTAGACAACATGGAATGAATTTCCACAGCTATGCTGATGATACACAATTATATTTATCCATAAAACCTGATGAAACCAATCAGTTAGGTAGATTACAAGCATGTCTCGAAGAAATAAAAACCTGGATGACTCTGAATTTTCTACTTTTAAATTCAGACAAGACAGAAGTTGTTGTCTTTAGACCAGAACCTTTAAAAAGGAAACCGCTAAATCAATCACTTCACCTGGATGGCATTAATTTGGCCTCTGGTAATAATGTAAAGAACCTCTGTGCACTTTTTGACCAATACATTACATTTAAATCCCATATTAAACAAGTTTCTAAGATTTTTTTTCTTTCACCTCTGGAATGTTGCTAAAATTAGAAATATCCTGTCCAGGAGTGATGCAGAGAAACTAGTCCATGCATTTGTTACTTCAAGGCTGGATTACTGTAATTCCTTATTATCAGGAAGTCCACAAAATACAATTAAAAGCTTTCAGTTGATACAAAATGCTGCTGCAAGAGTTCTGATGAGTATTACAAAGAGAGAACACATTTCTCTTGGTTTGGCTTCTCTCCATTGGCTCCCTGTTAAATCCAGAATAGTTTAAGATCCTCCTCCTTACTTAAAAAGCCCTGAATGATCAAGCTCCATCGTACATCAGAGATCTGATTGTTCCATATGTTCCTAACAGAGCACTTAGTTCTCAGAATGCAGGTGTACTGGTAATTCCTAGGATTTCTAAAAGGCAGATCTTTTAGTTATCAGGCTCCTCTCCTGTGGAATCAGCTCCCACTTTTAGTCCGCGAGGCAGACACTCTGTCTGTATTCAAGACTAGGCTCAAAGCCTCAAAACCTTCCTTTTTGATAAAGCTTATAGTTAGAGTGGCTTAGGTTATCCTGAGCTATTTTTTTAGTTATGCTGCTATATGTTTAGACTGTTGGAGGACAGACTGACCACTTTTCTTCTCTCTTCGACTTTCCTCTTCTACCACTCTCCATATATATTTGTTTCTGCAGTTATTGCGATTGTTAACCCAGTTTTTTCTCAGTATTTTTCCTGATGATGAAAATGATTAAATACCATAATCACCTACTAATTATATACACATATCATACATTAAGTAATCCATAAATCTTTTTACATTTTGTTTTCTGTCCGCAAGCATTTATTTTTCTGTTAGAACGCCTTCTTTGTGGTGTTGCTATTCATGTAAATTTAGGAAATTATAAAGTGAAGAAATAAGTAGTGTAGCTTTGCTATCCATTGTATATATACCCAGGTATCCATGCACATATCTTCAGCGGTGTTTGAGTGAGACGCCCAGAAGATGAGTAAAGAGAGCTGGTTGAATGTCTAGTGTATTGTGTGGACATTGTTAATTCTTAATTAACGGTTATGTTGAATGTAGACAAAACTAAGTAGATAACAACATCTCAGGAGAAATGAGGAACGGGCTAATGTAAAACATTCTTTCCACAATGGGAGATGAAGTTGAGGTTTTGGAGGAGAATACTTTGGTCTCCATCTGGACAAAAGACCGCACTTAAAATGGCAACAGTGAAGAGATCTACATCGGACAGTACAGACTGTACAGTACTGCTGCAGCTGGCCTGAAAGAAAGCTCAACAAGTTGGTAAAAAAGGCTGATTCTATTCTAGGGACTACTAGAGCCTCTACAGAAAGAAGATGATAATGGAAAATCCTTAGTGTCCTATTCAACAGTGTAATAAAACATCAAGTGTTTTCAGTCTTCTGATCTCTTACCCTCCTGGCCACAGCCATTATCACCAAATGTAATGACTCCAAGGACAGTTGGATATTATGAGTTATGACAACATTTAAATTCACTTTAGGATCAATGAAGCACTTCTCATACATTAACATTTATACATATATGTACAGAAGTATATCTTTTGTACCACTGCATAACGAGCAACAATGTTATATATTCAAGCATGAGGTAATGACTAACTTTGTTTAAGACTGGTTTCTCACATTTCCCAATCCTTGCTGAATGTTTGCTTATGTTAAAGTCAATGCTATAACTGATTAACAGACTTGTAAGTTCCCATAAACTGTTTAGGATCTGACATTGGAGTGGCAACAGAAACTCCACAGATGCAGATTCAGTTCTGATTGTTTTGAAATGTGGTCTTAGCAACATTATTTGAAAAAATATTGAAACATCAAATGAGCAGCATCGAAAGCTATAGATGTTTTCTGGGGAAAAAAAGTATCTAATTGCTCTTGCCATGCAGAACCTAAAGTTAACAAATAACAAAGTTTCTCATATCAGCTGATGTTTTTGCGGATTACTTAATGAGGGAGAAAGTCTACAAAGCTGCAGCAAAAAGCAGGACATCATGTTAATATTGCACCTATTGCTACATTTCTTCATGTATATCTTTAACTAGAAGACTAGTTTCACCTGCATTAAGCAGGAGAGGACATTAGAAAACCTCCAGTTCAGACTTTCTTGGTCAGAGCCTGGTCAGCGATAAGGAAAGAAAAATCACAGACATGTCTGTCTTTCAAGAGATCAGCTCAAATGTGAGAAACATGAAGCAGCTGGAGTATTCAGTCCTGTCCAAGCGGGCCAACCAGATCAAGGAGGAGCTCAGACAAGTAAAAAAAAAAAGATATTACTGTGATACAGCCGTGATTCAAGGAAAGAAAAATCAGTTAAAAAATGCATTGTTTATACTGTTTTTAACATCAGTTTTTTTAATATCCAAATTCACAGGGAGTGACAAAGTCCTACAGGGAGGTCATCGATGTCTCCTGGGGTGACCCACACAGGGCGGGTGTGAAACCTCTTTCATTTGTAAGGCAGGTAATATAAGACACCTTAGAAACAGGGTTTACACAACTATGACCCTTGTGTTTTGTCCAAATAACTGTTAGCTACATTCTCTTTCATAGATTCTTGCAGCGTGTCTCTACCCTCAGCTTATGGATGGAGACAAACTGATGGTGGATGCCAAGCAGAGGGCTCAGAAACTGCTGAAAGAATGTGCTGGAGGGAGTGTAGGTAAGACTGATACATACGTCAAGTTTAAGATTGATTGTGCTTGAACACAAAATACATGAAGGAGAAAGTAAATCTTAGTACATCGAATCAGAGGTGAAACTGTATGTGATTAAAAGTGACAATAATAATACAAGTGGAGTTCACTATAGTATACAAACATTAGGCTAACCTTATGACAGAAAATGGATGCAAAAGATGAAAGCTACCATGTTGTCACCAAAAAATTACAAAATGTTCTCTATATAACTGATTTCTTTGGATTTCAAATACATTTTGTAATGTCTCCAGGTTCATATACTCCCACAGCAGGAATACCCCAAATAGTTCAGAGAGTCTCTGAATACATTGCGAGACGGGATGGAGGCGTTCCATGTCACCCTGAAAACATCTACATCAGCAGCGGCTCACAGTGGGCACTCACGGTAAGGAAAGCGACCCAGTTCACACAGCCTCTTCCTCCTGCTGGCTACCTGGTTAGCACTATGTGTCATTCACTGGGCTCTTTAGAACATTTTGAAGGTCTTGGTGAATTCTGAGGCCTCACCCAGAACTGCCGTGCTAACCCCAGTGCCATGCCACTCCACTACTATTCTATCCCTAATGGCGCTGGGAGCGGTGGTGGTTCCCTACTACCTCAGAGAGGAGCGGGGCTGGGCGCTGGAGGTGGAGGAGCTACAGCGAGCTTTGGACTCTGCAAAGGAAGTTTGCAACCCGGTTGCTTTGTATGTCATCAACCCTGGAAACCCAGCCGGTAGCCTAATCCAGGCAGTATGATCAGGATATGGGTGTGCTGTCATTGTATTTGAAAGAAATAGCTTATTTTTTTTACACGTAGGTTATGTTCAAAAAAGAAAATCCATGCAGGAGGTGATCCGGTTTGCTGCAGAGAAGAGGCTTTTTCTTCTGGCTGATGAGGTCAGTGATTCAAGAATTTTATCAGCTATTCAAGCAGACACTGGATCTATGTAAAGTGACTTCTTCCTCCTCAGGTGTATCAGGACTGTGTTTATGGGGAGAAAACTGAGTTTCTCTCTTATAAAAGAGTTCTGGCTGAGATGGGGCCTCCTCTGTCAGACACAGTCGAACTGGCATCATTCCATACAGTCTCTAAAGGCCTCATGGGAGAGTGAGTATTTATTCACGCCATCTGACACACGTGCTTTCTGCTAGGTGTGTGTCTTTTCACCCAAAACAAAAGCTTGATTTAAGAGAAACAAAACAGCCGAAAAATATAAGTTCAAAGAAATTAGAAAGCTCATGAATAAAAGAAAACCCTTAAACTTATAATTTCTCATTTTATTTCAGAGTTAAAAACTTTTACTCTTCTGAAGTGAGACACACTTTTCTTCAGCTTCTTTCCGCTCAGATAAATCTCACTTGAAATAAATGAAAAGCTTTTAATTAAAACAGAAACCCATTTTCCCTCTGCTTCTATTTGATTTTCAATTCTGAACACATCTTAGTGCCTGCAGTCGCTAGGAAAATACATATGTTAATCAGTTATAACCCTGATTTCAACAAACCAGCATTCAGAAAGACTTGGAAAAATGTTATCAGTCATGTGCAAACAAGTTACTCATGAAATACTGCATGTTAAAACTGTATGTATGCATCTTTAAAGTATTGTGATGTAAATCAATGATTAATAGATCTGGAATCAAAATCCACATGGAGTATTTATTATGGTTGTACATTTTTTTTGATAGACAGCCAAGAATGTGTTGATCTTTGCTTAAGAATAAACCACATAAATACCAAATATGCATATAATGTTGAATTATCTAAAAACTACAACTCTTTTTCAACATCTTACAACAAAGCAATGGGCAATCCTCTGATTAAAAAAAATTACATTGAACAAAAGTAAAGCTTGAATGTTGATACAATGAACGTTCCTGGAATGCAAACTTATTGACATATAGTGCTTTCAGCCCAGATAGCACACGTACGTCTTGCCGATGCATCAAGCTCTATTGCTGAGTCGTTGCACGGAGAGTGTTTGCTCATTGGCAATATATCGCCGAGACGTTGGCATTTGATCGGGAACGACTATCACGCGACGTCTCAGGGATCAATGAAAGCAGGGGCGCCCGCGGCCAGGCGTCCCATATTTTTAGCCTATAATCAATTAATACGACCTTTATTCATTTACATCGGGCCTTTTGAACTGGGTAGCCTATAATATTTTACAAACCAATATAGCCTACTTACATATCAAATAAATAAATCATGGTTGAATGAAGCGCAGCGCTGTCAGGCTTTCTGACAGACGCTTCAGCTGCAAGGAGATTGCGCAGGTGACAGTAATGACGCTGTTGCAAGTATGATGATTGGTGATTCTGCTGACACTCAGCGTTTTTGCTGTCTGCATGCTGTAAGAAATTAGTTTTAAGTTGGATATTAGTCGGACATTTGTTTCATTAAAGCGAAGGCTTCCTCCAACGTTTCACTCAGAACTGCATTAATAAAGCGGCTGCATCGCCGCTGAAGGCGGTGGGTTAGGTTTTCAATAAAGCTCCACACATCCCAGAAAAAAACTGAGAACAAATTAACACCAAAATATTAATAAATTGTTGCTTGACACCGGAGGAACTTCACACATAATATTTCTCATTGCTGTAAAATACATGATAAACCATCTTTCAATTATGTCTCAATACATCTAAAGAACCAGACAAAATTTCTTTGACATTTGGTTGCATAGAATATTTTATATTAATAATTTTACTGTAATATTTCAGGTTTTCCTTCAATAGCTTCCGAGTAATGTGACCCAGTGATACGAAATAAATCTTAAAATGTCTCACTGCAACTGGATAGCGCTCTGTTTACTAAACAATAGCCTACATATATTTCAAAACTTAATGGACAGATTTCCCTTCGTTTCTTCTTACCCACAGCGGTCTGTCTTAGTTTTGCACTTTAATGAAAAGTGTGTGATTATGTATTTCTAATATTTATTTTTTATATATTTTTTTTTATTTTTATGCATATTGCTTTAATCTTAGTCAAGTTAAAATACCAAATGTTGTAAAATACTGTTATGGTGTTTTATTATTCGTCATTCAGTTATAAAAAATATTTGACCTCACAGATATTATAGAATGTAACTGGTATAGAAATAACATCACAGTTACTTTGCTGTCTAACTAATTACTTTTACAGTGTATTCACTGAGTTAGCCTACTAACTGAAATACTTTTTGGAAAAAGTAATTTGTAACTATAAGTAATTACTTCTTTAAATGTAAGCTGCCAGACACTGGTGGTGAATAGTCTGTGTGAGTAACACCAGCTGGCACAGAGTATGGTGGTCAATGATTGGCTTCTGGGAGGGATGCATGCTTGACTGGAGAGAGACACACTCAAAGAAATAGAAATTTAGATTCAAATAATAAAGTGACGTCAACCAGTCCCACAAAAGTATTTTGTTTAAATTTGAAGAATACCAGATAGCTAGATTTCAGCAAACTGTCTTAAGTGCTACATCATATACAGTTATGTTGAATTAACTAAACATTGTTTAAATTTCTGGAACACAATTTTGTTCCATTTACTAAAATCCCTTATGTATACTAAACATACATCATGTTAATAATAATGCATCCGTTTTATATAGCACTTTTCAAGACACCCAAACACGCTTTACATTACTAAAGGCACTGTTCATTCACTCACATTAATACTGCTACCCTAGGGCAGACTGACCACCATTGATCATTCATAGTCAATCATGAACCAGCTATGTTTTTACTGGAGGTAGATTTGTGTGTCACACTAACTAGTTAGCAGTGTGACATATCTGGTACTGTTTGAGATTTCCTTTTGCATAACACACAGTGGTAGCCTACTCTAAAAGTTTTATCCCAACGCAATCCAGTCGGTTGTCCCTCCACTGCTGGCAAAATTTGTTTATGATAAAATTGCAGTTCATAAATTATGAATTCATGCTACAATACGATATTGCAAAGAATAGGCAGACACAAATTTAGATTAGTAAATAATGTATAATCTACATTTGCTTAAAGTCAATTAGCACCAACATCTACCCAAGTCCCTACCGAACACAAATATCTCCCTAAATATAGTTCTTTCAGATACCAAAAAGAAAAGAAAAAAAACTGATATTGTAGAAAGTCATCTGAAAAAGATTGGTAGAAATTGATTGAACTGTGGTTTTAAATACACTTCATAGAAGTCTCTTTGATTAGGTGTGGTATGCGCGCTGGCTATGTTGAGCTTGTGAACCTTGACCCTGCCGTAATGAAACACATCAACAGTGTATTCTCCACCAACTCCTGCGCACCAGTATTAGGACAGATCGCTTTGGATGTGATGATGAATCCTCCGCAAACAGGAGACCCCTCATATCCTCTTTATATGAAGGTAAGGCATTTTTATTTAACATAAAACCTGCGGGGTATATAACATTTAAGCTCTCTGCATGCTCTTCGTTGCGCAGGAGACGCAGCACATCAGGACTTCATTAGTTAAAAATGTGAGGCGGGTTGAAGAAGTTGTGAAAAGCTTGCCAGGTTTCAGCGGCCAACCATTGGAAGGAGGAGCATTCGCATTCCCCAGAGTGTTTCTATCACCCAAAGCCATCGAGAAAGCCAAGGTTTCAGAATAAATTAAAACTGCACTTTGAGCAATATAACACAGTTCATCATAGAATATGCTTACGTTTTTTTGTGTGGTCTGTTGTAAGAGTAGATGTATTTGGATATTTCAGGAGGTTGGAATGCAACCAGACACATTTTACTGTTTGAAACTGCTGGAGGAGGCAGGAGTGTTGGTCAGTCCTGGTACTGAATACGGACAAAAAGAGGGCACCTACCACATCAGGTGAGGCTCAAACTAGAAATGGCTTAGTTAGGTAACTAATGAGAATTTTCTTAACAAAAAAAAAAAAAAAGATCAAAAGTAACTTTACAAAGCAAATGTAATCAGCACATCCAATTGTCCTTGCAGATTTTGCATCATGACTCCTTCAGACATCATGGAAGAACTACTGAGACGTCTGAGTGCCTTTCACAAACGATTTATCAAGGAGTTTTCATAAAATCAAACAGGAAAAGCTCTCTTCTGATATTGCAGACTGTGAAAACAACAGACCACACTGACAAATATCGGCAAGAAATGTTATTGTTTTAATAAACAATGAATTTATATTAATGACCTGTCCTTACTCATTAGAGTAAACGCAACCCCGCTTTTCTTTAGAAAGCAATGAAACATTTAGAAAAAAAAAACAAAAAAACAGGTTAAACCCATATGCTGGATTTTGCAAACTATCTTGTTGAGTTTATTATTTACAAAGAAAAAGCAACACACAAACTCCACAGAGGATTTGGAACGGTTAACATTCTCGATTTGTTCAGATCAACTTTCACTAAAGTGCTTTCAAAAATGAAAATCTGCTGATGAGTCAAAGTTGACATGCAGAAAATATAAATGTCTTTAATCTACCTCGCTTTCTGTGCCAGACATCTCACCAAACGGATTTGACTCTGTATTGTTAAGCAGCTCTACAAGTAAATATATGAGGTCTCCATCTTGAGAAATGTTAGCGTTGCTGGGATCGTTGAGGTTTCGGTAGAGCATGGTTTGAATAGAGGTGCGTAGCTCCCAGAGCAGGTCCCATGTCTCAACTGAGAGCTTGCAGCGCACCAGAGAGCGACCAGGAAAGGATACCTCCACCATGTCACCGTTTACTGAAACAGCAGAAAAAATACAAGACAAAAGTTTTTAATATATGATCCAGTCTAGGGATGCAACGATACCACTTTCTTTTAATCGATACTTGGATCTGAGTACTTGCCAGCACCGAGTACCAATACTTTGATACTTTTACAACACAAAAAGTTCCAATGAATATGAGGACAGGTTTTATTTTCTTCCCTGCTTATTCCAACAAATGATGGTGAATTAGATCAAAACAAATTATTAATAAAAATGACAACAAAACGAAAATTTAATACGAAAAATAAACATTTTCTGTAAAATTATTTCAGACTTCCCACATTTTAAGTATCAGTTTATGGCATCTGTTAACTAACAGATACGAGTACATTAGAATATCAGCCCAGTTACTGGGACATCCATAATCCAGACATACATAAATTCATATGCACTTAGCAATTTTCTGTAAACATAAAAAGTCTGCAGCAGAAAAGGTTTGTATTACCGAAAATTCCTCAAGTAAAAGTAAATTGTTAGTCAGATCAAAAGCACATGTGTAAATAACCTGTAAGCAGGTGTTAAACACTTCTCATTAAGCCAGCATTTCTGTATTCAAAGTTTTTTTTTAAATTATTCATTGGATGCAATCTTAAGCATTATGTTTTCATTTGATGTAAGCAGAAAGTCAGAATTCACAGAAAGGCTTAAAAAAAAAAGACATGCCATGGTTAATCTGTATAATGTGTATCATTAGGTGAATTTAGTTTTTAAAATAAATACAAACAATCTAATGTACTGACATGCAACTGTATATGCCTCTTGCAGATTTACAAAAGGTGAGAAATGCTCAACTATTTTGGTCAGGGGTCGTCAGCCATCAAAATGCAGCCAAAAAAGAAAAAAGAAAAAAGCATTTCCTCTGAATACGCTGTAAAATGTGTTCATGTTTTTTTTTCATTGAAGAAGAAACATAAAACCAATTTATTAGGAGAAAAATTAGAACTTGTTGAAGATGAAGGATTTAAAAAGGTGAAAAGTTTGAGTTTTCAGTGTAGCTGTAACGGTGAAGAGAGTTGAAAGTAGGAGTTATTGAAGCATGTCTGGAAAAGATTAAAGGTTCTTCCAGTTACTGCAGAGGTTATAGAAGTTCTGTAAGGTTAGGTCTGCAGCTTTGATGATCTAAATTATATCAGCTTGTCAGGAGAGATAATCAACCTGTCTGAATTAAATCTTCTTAAAAAAAAAAAAAATTATTTTTGTGCCTTAGCTTAAATCCTGAATCGTTGCCTCTTCTGTCAACCTTTAATGTCTTTCACAAAGATTTTTCCACAGTTGGACAAGACTGAGGAACACACATGTAGGTTTTATTTTTTCAAATAAAACACTACCTTTGACTTAAGAGCAAACTTTTTAAACCTGAACCTTGAAAAGTATTAAGGAACAAGAAAAAATGATTGCTGTGCAGTGAAAGATCCTGTGGTCACCTACAAATGCTTCTAATCCCTTCATGGACTGCTAAAAAACACAGTACCTGTCTCTGAAATGTCACAGTCAGTGAGCAGCAGCAGGGCAAGCGGGTGAACTGCAGATGAGTCCCTGATGAAAACATTCCCGTTAGACTTGACCGCACTGAAAAAGGTCAGCCAACGACTGGGGAGATCCTCTTTTCCTCTGCAACAGAAAGGGAGACAAAAAGTGAACATAGCCATTATCCAAGTCACCGTCACGGTGTCAGGGAAAGGTCTGAACATTATCGAACCTGTTCACTGAAGAGCGATGAAGCAGCACTGGACCACTGTGTGTGCGGAGAGCTACATTATTGGGACGAAAGCGCCCCCCTTTGGTAATGATGCCTTTTTTCACCTAAAAAAGAAACAAAAAAAGATTTTAGTAAAAACCTAACACTAAAGTTACATGATGTACACAGAGAGAATAATATATTGCTTAATACATTTTATTTGGAGATCTTTGGGTAAGCACAGCATGAATAATGATAAATGAACTAAAGTCACATAATGCTTTTCTGATCACACCAACTGCTCAAAGTGCTCTGTTCACTTTTAAACAGATCATTAGGCAACATGCTATAAAGTGCTTGATCCCCAAAGACACAATAATATGTGATAGAGGGAGCTGGAATCAAACCCAAAACTTTTTGAAACTGCAGGATTGCTCATCTTATAACAAATGCACACAAAGCCTACCTGAATAAGGTTGGGATATAATCCAGCCAGCAGTACAGCTTTAAGCAGCTCATCCTGGTTGCTGTGCTGATTGTAGAGAGATGTTTGACGTTGGCACTCCCTGGCACGAGAAACCAGCTCTGCTTCCTGCAGGTTTTCACTGAACTGGGAGATAAGACCTGTCATGGGATAAATTCAGACCAGAAAATATGTATCAGGAAAAATGACATTTTATCCCAAAATGCTGAAAGAGACCCATTGGAATGTGTGTGGTTCAGACAAACCATTGATAAATCGGAGACTGCCTTTAGACAGAGTGTATTTGTCCAAATATTCGTCTCTGTCCTCTCTGTCCCCCTCGTGCTGGACTTTCCTCCAGCCCAGAACTGCTCGACTGAAAATCAGGTAGTCACTATAGCTGGAGCCGCTCAGATCCTGTTTGGCCTAGAAAAATGAAATTCAAAAAGTTTGATCATAATAAACAGTAACAAACCATCTTTAAAACGTCAGTTGTTTTTTTAGATTTACTAAATATCTTAAGCAACGTTTCTGAGGACCAAGTTTTACCTTTGACAAAACTACTTTCTGATTAACACACTTGAAAAATTCACACACAGTACAAAGTTATGGCAAAGAGGCAGGATTAATTTAGACGTCCCAAAAAACCCCACCAATACTGGCTTTAGCAGGCCCCAAAACACAAAATTATGCTAAGCATATTATGATGAGCTTAATCCAAACTGTTCCTAGGGGATTCCAATTGTATCTGATAAATTGAACTTTTTGATGAAATGATAAACTACGCATCTAAAACAACAAAACTGAAATGCGGAGTTCTACAAGGCTCTAGTTTAGGTCTTAGACTAATTTCATTCATCAATGTTTATACCATGGTTTGGTTGAATATTCAATTCTGATTGGCTGGAGGGTGTACGTTAAAAAGTGATAATGTAAATCTAGGAAAGGCGTCCAGTCAAATGACCTGATGACAGTTTTAAATTATTGCGCTGGTTCAAATGGTAACTGAGACTCAACGTTATTTCACAGACTGATCGCTGTGGCGATCGACTTATGAAAAAAAAAAACCTCACGATTTTAACTCTAAAACACATTAAAGCATTATGAATTGATTAAATATTTATTTATTTTGTAAATGACAATAGCATAAGTGGGATAATGCACTACGAGGTGTCCATTATCAGAAAATAATATTTTCTGATAATGGACACCTCGTCGGGCATTATCACTTATATATTCATAACCTCTACAGGATATATGGCTCTAAAATACATTTCTCAATAATAAATACTTTTACATTAAAAGCCTATACGTAAGGAGAATCTGACAAAAATCGCAAAACTTTGCCACCAGCACCAAAAAAACAAAAATAATATATTTTTAAAAAAGAAAAAAAAAGGACCTGTTGGCATCTCACCTTATTTACAAGCGTTCTGTTCTGCAAGCTGTTGTGGAACGGGTCTCTGGTGAGACAGGCAGCTACAGACAACATGGGCAGAACACACCTGAACAAGGCACTCAGGACGAGGACTTTGCCCAGCCGTGGGTCACATGACATACAGGCTACGCGTTCTCCTAAAGGAGTCAGGGTTTCTGTCTTGTCCAGGACGCCTGTCAAAAGATGCGGGCGTGAATGCAAGAACATAGAAGCTTCAAAATGAATTTAAATGGTGATATCACATCAGATATTTAGGTGAATCTCAAAACCCTCACCAATGTCCTGGAGGTTTTGGACAGCATCTCTCACAGCTTGTGGCTCCGGACTGTCCAACACTCGGGACAGGAAGTCCACAGCCTGTTATACACACACACACAAGTTTTTAAAAATGACATCACAAAAGAAAAATAAATAAATGGTACATGGGTACCAAAAAAAAAAAGAAAAGAAAAAGAGTCCTAGATCTAAAGTACCTTGCAGTTTGGATTGTGGATTTTAGCTTGCAATACTAAACTCTCTAGTGGTGTGCGCAGAATTTCTGGAACAGGAAAGAGCATCAAGGCTTCCAGTTGTTTTCTTGGGAACAGGTGGTATGATTGCCCCGGCTGACAACGTCCTGCTCTCCCTTTTCTCTGCGTGACGTTAGAACGAGAAATCCAAACTGTGTCTAGACAGGAGACCTGAAAAACAAAAAAAACAATAGGATTAGCTTTATCGAGAAGAATGTTTTTTGATCTCTCAGATTTAAACATGAAACGGAAGTTAAACACATGAAAAACCTTTGTCCGTTGGTCATAATTCTGTTCCTTGTGAGTCCCTGTATCCACCACATGAACTATGTCATCTATTGTAATGGAGGTCTCAGCTATGTTGGTGGTGAGTACAATCTTCCTCTGGCCAGCTTGGGGCCGCTGGAACACCACCTGCTGGTCAGCTACGGATAAGCTTGAATGCACTAGAATAAAAAAAATACATATAAAAAAAAAAATCTGAAAAGAAAGTCTATAAATGTTTTTTGACTTACATGGCACAATCATGTGTGAGTCTAATGAAAAGTGTGGTTTGTCCTCCAGTTTTTGCTGAACTGCTTTAATGTCCTGCCACCCGGGGAGGAAACACAACACGGCACCTGCAGAATGAAGGGAAACAATGCAGAGAAAATATCATTTTAACTAACATTTTAAACAGATACAGCATTATTGCATGAGAGTATGCGTTAGTTACCTGGCTCGCCGTGTCTGTCAATGTGCTCAATTACATCAGCTACCAAATCCAGGTCTGGTGTGGCTTCGTTCGACCCCTCCTCAAACAAGATCAGATGAACATATTTAATAATAAACAAAACAAGGATAAAACTGATCGTAACACACTAGATCAAGTAAAACAGATAAATAATCTAAAAGCTAACAGATTTAAAAAGTTTCACCTTATTTAAATCCCCTTTGTTTTGGACTGGAACCGAGCGTCCCATCTCCCTCATCACATCCTCCAGGTATCTATCCTTCACTGGGTGCATGAACCCCGGCACTTTGACAATGGGACAGCCTCCAAAGTATTCGGACAGCCTCTGGTTGTCCCCGGTGGCACTCATGAGCACAACTCGCAGGTCAGGGTTCTCGTCCAAGCTGGAGCGCAGCAACGCCAGCAGCAGGTCCGTGTTGACGTCTCTCTCGTGGACCTCGTCCACAACGACGTGACTGATTCCTTTCAGGGTCGGGTTCGACTGCAGCTTCTTCAGCAGGACGCCCACTGTGAGGAAGAGCATTGACCCGCCGCTGTTCTCGGGGGGTCGGCTCTCAAGTCTCACCTATGCATGGAGGAGTTATTGTGTTGCCATTAGATTTAATACATGTAGTGCTTTCCTCCCACCCTGACATTTAATAATAATTTACACCCTATGAATTTTATTTACATCATGCTGGAACTCTAAGATTTTCATTTTTATGTTGTATGACAGACCAAAAAATTTCCCAATTGTGAAGGGAAGGAGAAGTATGGATAAATATGAAATCTTTTGAAAAGCACTTTAATAAGAAAAATCACAAGTATTAAGGTCTAGTCTACCCAATTATGGTTTCATATAATTAAACATAACTGAAATTTGTTATCAACAAATGAATCCGTTGCAACTTAATTTTCTTAAATTTTTTTTCTTCTTCACCTAAGCATCCGCTCTGAATGACCGAAAAAGCACAGTACCTGATACCCGACATGGTGTTTAAGATGTGGCCCCATCTCCTGAGCGACTCGATGCGCCACGGACACGGCACTGATCCGACGAGGCTGCGTCACCACTACGTTGCACTCTGCTCCCTCTCCGCCTCTCACTTGTTCCTCCAGCAGAAATCGTGGAATCCGCGTCGTCTTGCCACATCCCGTCTCGCCGGCGATCACCACCACCCTAGAGGAGCGCACGGCTGAGATCACACGCTGTCGGTGAGCGTCGACGGGCAGCCCCACGCTGAGTGCAGGGTTTGCTCTTTCCCATTCCTCCTGTAGGTGGCGGTTGAGCCACCGAGCTCGATGCTCCAGCAGAGGCTTGTACGGCCTGCCGGTGATGGCGTCCACTATGTGGTCCTCTTCATCCTCCTCCTCCTCCTTGCTCATAGTCTGTTGTCCTCTCGCCTCCTCCTCCTCCCATAGTTTCTGTAATTCTGTTGCTACCGGGTACTGTGAGGAAGAAGAGGTAGCATTAATTATTATCAAGATCTAACAAAAAAAGACCTGTATTTTTTAGTGTTACGATTTACTTTGAAAAGGACTAAAGTGTCTCCATAAAACTATGAAAACTTTCAAAACAAGTACTAGAAACATCCACACATTTTGACTAAATGATAGCAGACATATGGAATATGAACTGACCTGTGTTAAGTAGTCCCTCATGTGTTGCTCCAGATATGCTGGAATCTCTAGTGGGAATGGACGCCTCTCCCTCTGTCCAGCCTCCATTACTTTCTCTTGATGGTACTTTGCATGAGTAAGTGGGTTATTGCCTTGATCCAGAAGCTCAAGCTCCTGCACGAAAAACAGGACCATTAATTTTACATTGTTCTGACCTGAAGGTAAATGGAGTTCACCAGATATCCTCCCACCTTCAGCTTCATGCAGGCAAGTGCTGCTGCTTTTTTCTCTGCCATTACGCGGCTGCTCGCCGTCGCTCTGAACTTCATCTCCTCTGGCCAGAGTAGAGTCAGCTCACACTTTTTTAGTTTTCCCCCTGTTGTTCTGAAATGCATCAGCTCCTACAGAAAAAAAACAACAACCTGGGGCATGAATATGAAATAAGTGATAAGGTCTTAAAGTAAAAAAGCCAAGACTTTGACCAACCCTGATTCTGCTGGATGAAGTGGCCACCTGGATCACCCTGGTCAGAAGAGATTTTGGTTGTGGAAAGAGAGAAAGGGCTTCAGAGACATTGGAGACATCTTCCATAGGAGAGGGCGATGTATCCGCTCTGGGGGTGGGAACATCATTCGTCCAACCATTCTCTTCATGATCATTAAGATGGGAATGTAGCCCTCCTCTCACCTGACCGGCTCTCCTCTTAGGGAGCTGATTGTTAGGACCGATCACACCCAGTTCCTTTGGTAAAAAAAAAAAAATGACCATAATCTCTAACTAGCAGGATGAAACACAAATACTTTACAATAAGGGTGTAAATGGAAACCGGTATATTACACACACACACACATATATATATATATATATATATATATAAATAAATAAATAATGGTTTAGTACAGTTTACTCAAGACAAATATGAATGTGCATTTAACTTTTTGTCTTTCTTTTTTTGTCTCTTTACTTTGACATTGAACAAAGAACCTTGTTTCCAGAATTCATTTCTTTCAACTCCTGTACTTTATTTGATTTTATTATATCTACAACAGGCTGTAAAGGGGGAGAGTTGGTAGCACTGCAGCTTGGGTCCTGGGTTTGACTCCCTGCACGGAGTTAATATGTTCTCCCTGAGCATGCGTGGGTTCCCTCCGGGTACTCTGGCTTCCTCCCACATAAATGTTTAAATAATAATATGCTCATATTTGAGAATAAAACATGTTTAAATCAATTTTTTGTTGCTTTGACATTTCGACAACCCAGCTGTACTTGACTGCAGCATGGGCAGCTGTTGGGAAAATCCCTTCTCATCCAACAGGGATTCCACCGTCCTGCATTTTATGCAAAATAAGGAGTTTAGGCTGATCGGATGCTACTGGTAGCCATTTGGACATCAGCTGTTTTTTTCTCCAGTAACAGGTGACTAATTCAGCTCTTTATCTAACTTCTGTTGAATGGTGCTGGTCCACACAAACAAGCATTCAGGTAGAAAACAGCAGTATTTGTTCGGTACAAGTGTGTAGTGAACAATCAGGGCTGTACTGTAA
This sequence comes from Apricaphanius iberus, assembly GCA_028564705.1. NCBI lineage: Eukaryota > Metazoa > Chordata > Actinopteri > Cyprinodontiformes > Aphaniidae > Apricaphanius > Apricaphanius iberus. Next base: position 713,028 of record JAPXFQ010002614.1, read on the forward strand.
AAATTCAAATACATCTTCTAATAGAATCCTACTCAACAGTAACACACAAAAGTTTTAAAACATCCCAACTACGTGTATAGTGGGCCTCCAAGATGCCAATACTTTGTGACTGCTTTCTAAACTTTATAAAGAGTTAGTGAAACCTGCTCAGTGAAAGCAGCCTAGCTTTTAACCAATTTTTAGATCTGACTATGAATTTGTTACTCAGCATGCACTTAGGTACAAGCAAGTGTCAAAGTTTGGAGGCAAAATATTAAGAAATGAAGGATAAGTCAATTTTTTGTACATTACCATAATGTGCCTTGCAAAAATATTTAAACCACCAGAACTTTTCCAGATTTTTTCAAGCTATAACCACAAACTTCAATGGATTCTTAAGAAGATTTTATGAGATGGATAAAACCTGTTGCTGTTGTGTAGCGCAATGAAAATAAATAAATAAATACAAGTGAAATTTTGTTTGCATTTTTAATTAGCCCACTTTACCCTGATAACTCCAAATAAAGCTCAAGTGCAATCGATTGACTTCAAAAGAAGAGTCATGCCATCTATCATCTGATCTTAAAATGAATACAGCCGTCATGAGAATTTAAGGTCTGGATCGGTTATGAAAAAATATTCAAGGCTTTAAAAATCTCAAAAATTACAGTTCAATGCATCATGGGAAGATGTAAATAGTACAACCCAACTGAAAATCTCCCAAGGCTTGGACGTCTTCTTAAACAACACACCAGACAAGGACAGAATTAATCAGAGAATTACCAAGAGGTGCCTGTAAAAATTTGGAAGTGCAGTACTCTAGTCATAGGACACAAACATTCGAAGTTTTGGCACCAAGCCTCTTAAGAATTTGTCCAGAGTTCAGCTCCACCCATTTCCCCATTAACTTGGATCATCTTCTCTGTCTCCGAGGATAAAACCACCACATTTCATTATGCTGTCACTACAAGGTTTCAAAGTGCACAGGACGTTTTCAGATGGGTTTGCTGCGCTAATTTTCTACCACACATACAGCCAGATGCGATGGAATGGTTTTGATTAAAACCTTCACTTCTTGGAATGGTCCAGTCAAAGTCCAAACCTAAATCCCTTTGAGGTTCTGTAGCAAGATTTTTAGAATTGTTGTGAACAGATGCTCTTCAACCAACCTGACAATCACCAAAAATAATGCAGTTCTACGAGCAGCAAAGCATGGTTCTTAAAACAGTATAGACTCAATAGATCTGAAAACATGGGAACACCACATATTTCTGATAAATGTGTGCAAAATTAAGCTCTACTTAACGTGTTTGTCTATCACACCAAATCCCAATAAATAAACATTGAAGTTTTGAGTTGTAAAGTGAGAACATGTGAAACTACTCTACTCGTATGCATACTTTATCAACCCACTGAGTGGATCCTTTTAATTATGTTACAGCAGCCGCCTTACCCTGAGTCTGAGGCAGGCTGCAGCGGCCGCAAACCTCTCTGCATTAATCTTCTTGGAAGCATAGCCATCTTCTTGAATCTTGCAGGGCCACAGCAGCGTCACCGTGGCCTTCTGTAATCGCACGGTTACAAAATACAATTATTACAAATGCAAAGCCTTTACATGTAAGGAAGCATATCATATGACGAGTGAAGTAACGTCCTGTCGAGAGGACTGGGCTGACCTTGACACCAGCGTGATCTTCTGTGCAGTTGTACTGGATGAACCGGGACAGGTCATTCACTCCTAGTGAGCGGGCAATGGTGTTGTTTAGAAGGCTTTTAGGATCGGGAAACTCCTTCAGAAGGTTTGGATTCCCGTTATCTAATAATTAAACACAATGTCCAGACACAACGAAACGTTAGCGCCGTTTTTTGCCTCTCCAACCAGCTCAATACACGTCGAAATAGGATCCCCAAAATGTGAAGCGGAATTACTTTATTTTAGCACATTTATTGAATGAATGTCCTTGGGGTTCTACTGCTGCGAACTGTCAACTAACATTACCTAACCGGCATTTTTCACTCACCTCGTCCTCTGTGGAAACATGAAGCGCTGTGTTCGTTAAACTTCTGCGCTTTTGTCCCATACCACCGCATTCCTCCACCCCAGTTAAATTCGTTTTTTCCTGATGTATGAACGCATTTGACCACTTTACAGAGCCCTCTAAGCCTCACGAGTAAAGCACCGGGCAGCGCCATCTTTAAACATTAACTTCTTCTGTTTCTATGGAATGACCAAAGAGGAAAATTATTTTTTGGCGCCCTCCTCTGGCTGAATGTAACACTGATTTACATAATTCCGTTATGTTCCGTTCTACTCTGTCAAACCGGAGATTAATGAGAATCAAAAGTAGAAAGACCTACCTGGGAGCTTCATGAATGCTTGATAAAATATTAATTAAAACATTTTTAAATTGCAATACTTAACAAATTATGTGATTTATAATAAACTGTATTAACCAAAATTAAACATTAAGAATCAAGTTTTGTGGTCTGGTGTTTTTAATTACTTTGTCTCTTTTTGAAATCCTGCCTTCTTAAACTGTATTTTATTCCAGTCTGTGATGCACTGGCGACAATCCAGGGTGTATCAAGCCGTTCTACCAAGCAAGGATAAGCGGGTATAGACAATGGATGAATGGATAGATGGATGCATTCCAGTTTTGTGCTTGGAGACATCTATTACATTGTGCCTATTCATTAACGTTTTGAGTCTGAGAACTATCATAGTTATTCTTACGTGTTTACATCTCAATATCATTGAGCTTTTTCTGTTTTTCTGTTTTAGTTTTGCTCTTACATAGCCTTAATATTGTTTTACTGCAAAGTCAGCAAATATGAACTTTTCAGCATAAGGAGATTTGTTGCAGGTTCAGAAAAACTTTAGCACGAAATATCCTATAATCTGCGTACATGAAGAGCTGCGCAGTTGGTAGCACTGTTGGTCTTGGGTTCAGAGTTTGCCTGCTCTCCCTGTGCACGCGTGGGTTCCCTCTGGTACTCCGGCTTCCTCCCACAGTCCAAAAACATGACTATTAGGTAGGGATGCAACAATACCGAGTACCAATGCTGATTTTTCTGCCACACAAAAAAATGCAACAAATTGGAAGAAATGATTTATATTCTTCTCTACTTGGTACAACATATGATGGTGAAATAGTTTTTTTAAAAAAGGCCACACAACAAAAATTTCAAGTGAAAAAGAAAAAAAAATGTGTTTCCACATTTTAAGTATTGGTTCATGGTACCGGTTAACTAACCGTTACCATTACGAGTACATTAGAACGATGTCAGCCCCAATACCAGGTACTGTTTGGTTAATTGGTCTCTAAATTGCCCTGAGTGTGTGTATCCATTGTTGTTTTTCCTGTGTGCCTGTGTCGCCCTGTGATGAACTGGAGACTGCACCCTGCCTCTTGCTCAGTGATTGCTGGATAGGTTCCAGCCCCCTGCAACTCTCTGCATAAGACGGATGTGTACTCGAAGTACAGTTTCAACATTAAACATAGTTGCTTGCTTCACATTTTTATTACAGGGTTCAACAAACTTCTGAGGTAAGTCACTAATCCCACACTGTAACATCAAGGAGAAACCAAAACTGGTGATATCAGCTTTGAATAAATAAGTATGTCAAGCTCCATATAGTGTATACACCTTGATGGTAAACATTAGTCAAACCACCTGTGGAATACAAGGAAAACTCTCAGGCTTTGTCCCGTCTTATCTGGACTCATTCCCTTGAGTAGCGTTGTTTGATAAGTCACTTTTTTTGAAGGAGAAAAGCAGAAATGGAACTGGGACTTGTTTTCTTGCTGGCTGTCACATATGGTAAGTTCAAAGTTAATATGTGATAAATCTGATAAAAAAATAATCAGTTTAAAGCTAGCTCTTCTCCTTGAATTGAGTCAACATGTAGGGTACCATTTAAACCTTTCTTTAACTGGTGTCTCACTTTACTTCAGTGTCTGGGTGTGGTGTACCCAGTTACTGGCCCAACACCAGTCGAGTGGTAAATGGGCAAGAGGCTCGTCCATTCAGTTGGCCATGGCAGGTAAATGAGTGGAAAGAAATCAGACATAGGGTGACATCAGGGCCCCATTTTGGCAACTTTAGACCAATTAAATTCATTGCTTTCTTGTCCCCCCCCCCCCCCCCCAAGAATACTCATGCCAACAATTTGAAATCTTTTGCAGACATTGTCTATACAAATTTAAAAGGTTAGGAAAATTTAAGTGGCTGATCTTACCTGATGTCACCCTACACAACCGTAATGTGCAAAAATGAATTGTTTCTTTTTTCAATCTTTAATATCTCGGTACCTAATAATAATAACAACTGTGTCATCTTTTTATGTATACTTCAGGTTTTATTAGAGCTATTTTGGTGTACATCATCATGGTTAATATAAATATACTTATACACAAATATTAGTATCATCGCTTTCATTTTATTTAACCCTTTAGGTTTCGTTGGAGTCTTTTTACCCCACTTGTGGAGGAACACTTATTGCTCCGGACTGGGTCTTGACAGCAGCACACTGCATTACGTGAGAGGGCATTTTGTAACATTTTCCAGAACTTTTTTGTTGTCTTGAAATACAGTGTCTATAATCATTTTATTGTTTTCTAAGCAATGAAATAAACTAAGCTATGGTTTATGTAAATCAAATTATAACAATCCCCAATAAACAATTACTTTTTTTATTATTCCTGAAAGTAAATCCTCAGAATAAAATAGGGTGCTTTATAATTCCTTACTTTGAAAAGTATTAACAATGTTTTTTGTTTCCAATACAGATTCCACACATACAGGGTTGTTCTGGCTGAACATGATCTGGACAAAGAAGAGGGCGCTGAACAGTCCGTCATGGTGGCAAAAATGTTCATCCATCCTAAATGGAATGATAATTGTGTGTCTTGTGGGTATGTTCAACAATATCACGTTTGTAGAGACAACTGAGATTTTCCAAAAACCTCAGGGAAATGATAAATGATCAGTTCCTTTATCAGTGGTTTACTCATGGCAATAAGGGTATCTGATTGGATTAAATAAATCTCACAAGCAATACTTTTAGATATGACTCACTACCGTGAGCTTAAATTCCCAAATAGGAACTTTAAAATTTTACAAACATATAATCAAAATTTTACTTAACTATGATGAATCTTATGATAACAGACAAACCTGTTGACATAGATTTGTTGTAGATACGTTTAAAAGTGTTGTCCCGTTCTGTAGGAATGACATCGCCCTGTTAAAACTGGAGAAGAGTGCTGATCTCAATGACAAGGTTCAGCCTGCCTGCCTGCCAGACCACGGCTCCTCTCTGGCCCACAACCAGCCCTGTTACATCACAGGCTGGGGCCGTCTTTACTGTAAGATCTGCGGTTAACAAGAAGTTCATGTGGTCTCTTCAAAATATATAGATTTGTAGAGATGTATTCATATTGTCAGGGCTTTCAATGAGGGGGTCTTTCTCTCCTCAGCCGGCGGTCCCAGGGCGACTAGGCTACAGCAGGCACTGCTTCCTGTGGTGGATCACGATGTCTGCAGCCAGGGTGATTGGTGGGGTAGCTCAGCAAAAACAACAATGGTTTGCGCAGGAGGAGAGAGCAAGTCGGCTTGCCATGTGAGAAACATCCAGAAAATGCAGTGTTGGGTTTATGTAATATAGACCACCTAGAGCTTGAATAACAATCTGTCTGAAACTTGCAGGGTGACTCTGGGGGCCCTCTGAACTGTAAGGGCCCCGACAACAGATGGTATGTGGAAGGAGTGACGAGCTTTGTTGATGGTCGCGGATGTAATACCCCTAAAAAGCCCACCGTCTTTACCCGAGTGGCTTCTTTCTTCCCGTGGATCAGTGAGGTGAGGAAACCAGCTTTCAAACTAAAATGTATCATCTGACATCACGTGCAAAGTAAAACCTTGTCAAAAAAGTATTTTTCCCCTTACTGATACCTCCTGTTTTTGGTTTTAATCACACTTACATTTATAAAATTATCAAATATTTTTTAAAATCAAAGATAAACTAATAAATACCGCTTTTTAATTGATAAATTAATTTATTAAGGGGGAAATAAGGGCATTCAAACCAACCTAACCCAGCCCCAAAATAATGGCCCTCTAAACCTAATAACTGGTTAAGTCAATCTGTTATTGCAGCGACTGCCATCAAGGGTTTGAGGAGTCTTTTACAACACTTGGAGGAACTTTGTCCCACTCTTTTTTTTAGGATTGTTTTAGTTCAGTCATTGTGGAAGGTTTCGAGTATGATTGGCCCCTGTGCCATAACCCAAGTGTGTTTAAATTTAGGGCCAGTCAGAATTTGCAGTTTATTCAGATATGGCAAGTCTGTGTTTCACTAGAAATTAATCCAAAAAAAGTGGTTAAAAAGCTCATCAATGAGCACAATTACATTTTCACATATGATAGGGTGGAGTGGTTGTTTTGCATTCCCTTAAAGAATGAAATCACTTAAAAACAACTTTTTCTGTTACTAAGATTATCTCTTTACCGATATGGACATTTTTTGTTTTTTACATTTAAGTTGAACAAAAAGCCAAAAACAGAAGAAATATGCAAGGGGGCAAATATTTCACTGACTTTTACAATAATCTACCTAAACATGTTGCGTTTTGTTACAGACAATGGCCAAAAACTGAGGATATCTTTAAAAAATGATGCAATACAAAGCAATAAAGAGTTTTAGTAAACGTTTATATTTTATTGTGTTTGTTATTGAAAGATTATACATATTATACAAGATATAATATCCAGTAAATTACAGTATTAACATTCTTATCATTTTAAACAGTGTTGAAAAAAGTAGAAGAGACAAATGAAGGCTAAATTTGTAAGCCCTTCAAGAAATTATCTTTTGAGTGTAAAGAAATTGAGAAATTATACAAAACTGTGGTTCAATTTCAGAGTATTTGGTCTGATTCTTTTTTATAATAATCAGGTTCGAGAACATATGGTTAAACCTGCAGAGCACTTTACAAACAGCTTAAAATTCACTATTTGAGCACAAAAGCTGTGTTCTTTTAGTAGATTGGGGTTTTAGCTCCACTGCCTGCAGAGTAAATTAAACACTCAAGGGTTTGATGGTTTCCAGGTGAAGAAGTCAACATCCCGCAGCTCCTCAGGTAGGTACTCCTGTTCCACGGGGCGGCTGAATTTTGGGTTGTATTTGTAACCTTTAGCATAGCCTAGCTGTTTCATTAGCCTTGTGGGTGCATTGCGGAGGTGCAAGGGGACAGGAGGAAGGGGGCCTTTGTGGTTTCTCAGACAGGCTTTTACATTGGCATAGGCTTTGTAGATCTCCACAGACTTGGGTGCTCGTGCAAGGTAGACAGCACACTGAGCCAGGATTACCTAATAATAATAATAATAATGATAATAATACTTAATTTATATAGCACTTTAAAAAACCCCATAATAAAATACAATAAAACAAAACAAAGTTATTGATAAATCCCCAGTTTAAACAAGTGAGTCTAAAGTTGTTTCTTAAAAAGCTCCTCAGAGAAAGCAAAACATAACTGTAAAGGCAAGGTGTTCCGAAGGGTAAGTGCCACAACCGTGAATGCTCTGTCTCCTTTGGTCTTGAAATTGCATTTAGGAACCAGTAATAGTGCCTGACCTGAAGATCACAGAGATCCTGAAGTGCGATAACGATGTATAATATCTGTGTATGTCGGAGCAGTACCATCTAAAGCCTTAAGGTATGTTCAAACCGACCAGCATGTCCAGGCAAAAAAAAACTCGACGAAAGTTGAAGCTTTAAAATTAAAAACCCAGCTGCTTGCACACTTTAGTCCGCGTCGGTGTGTCAGCGCATCACGTCAGTTTGTCAGCAGGTGAAGGGGGATTTCTCTGTTGTTTCTCTGTTATATCTGCACTTTCCCCCCCTCTGCTCCGCTTTTCCAATAATTTGTATTTAGTAGACTACTTTATTTGCCCTAACTGGGATTGGCTAGCGTTAACGAACAACAAGAAAGTTAAAAGAAAATAGTTAACTGCTTACCTTACACTCTAATATCCTCCAATCGCTACGTTATCACCCCCTGTTCTGTCTCTCCCACCCTGCAGCTAAAGCCGCCGGTCACCTCGCCCTCAGTCTCCCCCACACTGAGTAGCTACAGTTGAATCTCGTTGCTGATCGGTTGCTGCCCCGCGTTTGCTAAATTTGAAAGTACCTTTATACGCCCAGACAAGTACTTTATATTGGATCCTGTACTTCACAGGAAGCCAGTGCAGGGAGATGAGAATTAGGGTTGCGTGAAAATTTAGAAGGCCGAGTAAGAAGTTCAGCAGCAGCATTCTGATCCAGCTGTAATCATTCCACTGAACCCTCATGAAGACAAATAAAAATAGAGTTACAATAGTCGATCCAAGATTATTTCGGACTTAGATAAAATCGATCTAAGCTTTGCAATACTTTGCAGGTGGAAGAAGCCAGAGTGATCAATGTTTTTTACATGCTGTTCCAATAAACAGCTGGTATCAAATGTAACCATGTCCATATGTAGCCGTTTTTGTTGTTTTTTTAAATGGAGATTTTCCTCCGCTCCTTTAAAAAAAAATCTCCATCCACATATAACCAGATAAATGTGTTTTTCAGCACATTCATCGACATGGCAAGCCAGTAGGGGGCAGTAGTTCTCCCAAATCCTATCTGCCGAGAGTAACTTTCTATCCTCTAAATTCAGCATGCAACAGTAACACAGCTGTAAAAGCAAACAAGTTAAACACTCACAACACAAACAATTGCTGATACCGACACAACTTTGAGGGCATAAATGCTGTTTCTGAGTGTAAACACAGGTCGCACAAGTGATGTTGAAGCTTTTTTTTGTCGCGGACAGTGACGTTACGCACTTAAAACTCTGTTTTCTTCTGTCCACACACAGGTACTGAAAATGGAAAAAACACAGATCTCCACTTTAGCCGGAGTTGTTTTAAAAGATTCGTTTTTGGCGCAGAAAATCTCCGTTTACATGTGGATGACAGGCCAAACCGTAGAAAAATATTGGTTTGTGAGATACCCGGCTATGTGTGGACATGCCTTGAGTTTCTTATAGTTGGTTTGATATAGGCTGCAAGAGGTCCTAAACGCGCGGGGTATAAATTTTTCCTGAGCACAAATAAGAACTTTAGTTTTCTTCTCATTTAGCTGGAAGAAGTTTTGATTCAACCAAAATTTCACTGACTGTATATAGCCCTGTAGAACCAATAATTTAGAGAGATTATGAGGTGTAAAACACATTAGCAGGTGGATATCATCTGCATAAAAATGATGTGAAATGTCAGTAAACAACTGCAGAAGGTGGTACAGAGGAAGAAGATGAAGACAGAACAAGAAACGGCCAAGAACAGAACCCTGCGGAACACCATAGTGCAATGCAGCTGATCCTGATTTAAAATTTTTGTCAGCAAAAATAACATTTTGTGGAGATAAGTAGGACGCAAACCAGTCCACCAGCGTACCAGGAATACCTGCCTAATCTGTTATTGTCTGAAGTAACACTCAGATCTAGTGTCACAAGAATATCACACTCTAGTTTATCTCTGCCTGTCAGCAGATCGTTGGATACCCTAAGAAGAGCACACTCTTTTTAGGGTGATAGAAAGAAGATGACAAAATATTTTTGTAAGATGGCTGGAAAATTGCAAAACGACCTCTGATTGGTTAGGTGCGCCTACCTCACATTCAGGCATCCCGATGAAGTGACAGGCTTGGAAGGCAGACACAGCCTGAGAGAGGGCGGAGGGGTCAGCCAAACCTGGAGGGGAAAAAGCAGGAAGAGATGTAGAAATATATATCAATAAAATTTCATTTACAGAGCCAGACACAGAATATTGGTGGGATGATGGACAAACAAACAAATAAAAGAATGGATAAATGAATATGACAGAAGGATGATTGAACAAAAAAATGGAAGGTGGGTTGACGGAAAAACATGGTTGGTTTGGATGGATGAATATATAGACAGATGGAGAGACAGACACACTATTTTAAACAGTGAAATTCAAATACATTCATTGCACAGATGCAGCAGTCAGGAGCTCTTTAGCAAAGAACTATCAATTTTTGGTTTATTAGTTCTATTTAGGAAATGAAATACACTTTACAGCAGGAACATAACATTAATAAAAAAAAGACAAGAAGTGCCATGAGTTTATTGTAGCAACTCTTCATGAAATAAAATACATGCTGTGACAAAAACACAAACCAAAAACAGATAAAAACCTTCATTTTAAAGATGGATTATGATCAAACTGAAAGTACCAGTTCACACAACAAAACTATTGGCCTAAATAAAGAAACACAAATTAGATTACTATGGAAACCCTCAAGGAAAATCAAGACTTTTCAAACAACCAACAGATGACTGGAGTATGAAACTAAATAATTTACAGAAAACAAACAAAACCACTAAATAAAAATAAGCAGCAGCTAATGTTGTGAATAACTTGACCTACCTATGTCCTCGCTGGCGAAGCGGACCAGCCTGCGGGCCACGTATAGCGGATCCTCACCGCCCTCCAGCATGCGGCACAGCCAGTAGAGGGAAGCATTCTCATGGGAGCCTCTCATGGACTTATGCAACGCCGAGATACAGTTGTAATGCTCCTCACCTTTGAATAACACACACACACACATATTCACACATTAGCACAAGTTTCCTCACCCTTCAAAGCAGGGAACATTGAGTGATTCAGACAGCCGAACAGAAAAGGTCAACTTGGAGGACAAAACTGTGATGAGACGAGGTGTGTGAATGATTGGAGTGGCAACATCTACATTATGTGGATTTTCAATACCTCATCTATTAATGACGCGATAGAAGTTATGGTGATTAAGAGGAGAGCGGGAACAACTAATCTCTGCATTAGCTGCCACAGCAACGAAGGTGCCAGATTAGGCAGTACAGCATGGCGAAATCTGGGCTCAGTAATTGTTATATAATTAGATTTGTAAAGTACATTGATGCACTCATAAATGTGAATTATGTCAGGTACTAGGTAAAAATAATTACAACTGCAAAACATTTTTTTTAAATCAAAGCTTTAATTGTTAGTAGGGGGGCAACAAATTCATGCACAGCAACTTAATGCATTTATAGAAAAGGCTAATTGCTTACATGTATTACAGTTAAGCCCAAAATGATTCAAACCTGCAAAATTTACACTTTAAATTCTTTAATTCAGTCAATAAATGTGTCACTGGTAAGAAATGAGACAAAAACTCTCTCAGAAGATGTGAAATCATGTAAAAGACACGGTGTCTTCGCCCATACTCGTTTGGGTGCGTCTTTTTCCACTGAACGTCTCTGTGCAGATGTGTTTTTCAAAGTGTGGAACAAAGTTTTGGGTAGTTGTGCTGGTTTTTTCCCTTCTGGATGAGAATAAGCGTCTATTTTGGAAATAAAAATCTGAAATTTATATTCTATTTAGAAATTGGATTTGTAAAAAAATGTCATGATCTTGCTGTGATGGACTGGCGACCTGTCCAGGGTGTACCCCGCCTCTCGCCCGTTGACAGCTGGAGATAGGCACCAGCCCCCAGCGCCCCCCGACCCCTTGAGGAATAAGCGGTTCAGAAAATGGATGGATGGAGATCATGCTCTTGCCAATAATCAATGAAAGAAAAAAAATGTTTGGGATTACAGCAGTAAAATTCTTCCTATGATTGCTTACACACTTTATGCTTTTTTTCCACATGAGCTTCCTCGACAGATATAAGTTTGGACTCTAGCTTGGTCAATCTAAGTGACTAAGATTACTTCCGATTAAATGAAACTTAGTCAAATTAAAAATTAAGATTACTACAAACCTAAATCTGCCAGAGTTCTGAATAATTTTGTCCTTAACTATATGATGTAACATAATAGGACTCTTTCGCTAAAATAAAATATTTTAACATGCAATAGGAATAAAAAAAAAGTTGGACAGTTGGAGTAAAGGCCCATAATGTTTTTCCTGTAACATTGAAAGTAAACAAAGAGGAGCTCACCAGCTTTATCATATAGGATATGAGACCTCTGGAGACCCTCCTTGATATGCTCCTCCGTCACCACGATCTCCTGAGGAACTCTATCTTGTGTTGACCGGTTCAATCGTGGGGATTTCATTTGAGCCTGAACAGCCAGCTGGAGACTATTAAGTCCTGTTCTCGCGTCACCATCACAGAGGTAGGCAATGGTGTCCAAGGCTTTCTGTTCAATGCATACACTTGGTCTAAAACAAGAATGGAGAAAATATTTAAATTATCAGGACATTATAATCCTTAAATATTGGATCCGTTAGCACATGTTTACATGTTACAATGATTTTTTTTTTTTTTTTTATGTATTGATAGAAAATTCTAAATTTAAAGCAGCACTGGAAACCTTGTTAGCAAAAAGAAGGATGTTAGGAGAGAAGTTCATTCATTATTATTTTTTATGGGACTTGGAGGGAAAACCCCTCTCTACAGAAACCTGTATATACACTATAGGGGGCTGTTAAGGACTTCTTAAGTCAGAAAGCAAAAATTAGGACACCCTGTGACAGCCTGTGTGCTTTTGTAATATAAAAAAATGATATTTAATTGTAATTGCTAATACATCCTATTAATCAGATTTTTAAAAGATCAGTGCAAGCATTGAGTATAGACAGCCCTTACTCATTGCTATCGGTTTGGTCTCGATCAGAGGAATCTGTTGGGTCTTGTGTCCGGACTTGAATCCCAAGCGCAGCCACAGCCCTGTTCAAAATCGAGCCCATTGCCTCGACCGACAGCTTCTCCAGAACCAGCACCCTGCACCTGCTCAGCAGAGCAGCATTCACCTGGAAGGACGGGTTCTCAGTGGTCGCTCCAATCAGGGTGACGGTACCGCACTCCACATGGGGCAGGAAGGTGTCCTGGTGATGCAAACAAAAGGGGGAAAGAAGAACTTAACAGAACAGAAAATATTAATCCTGAACTAACCCAACCACGAGGCTTGGTTATTGTTCTGTATAAATAATACATGGATCAAGTTTAAGAATGCTAAAGTGCATTAACAAAAGTTTGGAAAAATAATTTTCGTTATAGAAAAACACATTCTGAAGTGCGTATCAGTATAGATATATCAGAATCAGAATCAGCTTTAATGGCCAAGTATGACACATACAAGGAATTTGACTCCGGCAACTTTTCTCTCCAGTACAGAACTTAAATAAGTGAAATTAAAAAACGGAAAAAAATAAATAAATACAAATAAAAATAAAGCATAATATATACACCAAACCAGGGTTATTGTACAGTAAGTATATACAGTAAGTATATACAGCAGTGCAGAGTTTTAGTTTATTGTTCATGTGAGTGGACACACACTCTGTGACTATTCAGAGTTCATCAGAGCGACAGCCTGGGGGAAGAAACTGTTCTTGTGTTGGGTGGTTTTGGCGTACAGCGCTCTGTAACGCCGGCCTGAGGGGAGGAGCCTAAACAGATTGTGGCCAGGGTGTGAGGGGTCAGTGGTGATTTTTCTGGCCCGCTTTCTGACCCTGGCCCGGAAAAGGTCCTCAATGGAGGGAAGATCAGTACCTATGATCCTCTCTGAGGACCTGACTGTTCTCTGCAGTCTGTCCCTGTCTTGCCTGGTGGCGGATCCGAACCAGACAGAGATGGATGAGGTCAGGACAGACTGGACTATTGCTGTGTAGAATATGGTCAGCAGTTCCTGAGGCAGGTTGAACTTTCTGAGCTGACGCAGAAAGTACAGCCTTTGCTGGGCCTTCTTCCTTATAGAGTCAATGTGGGAGGTCCACTTCAGGTCCCGTGTGATGGTGGATCCTAGGAACCTGAAAGACTCTACTGTGGGGACTGGCCTGTTGGTGATTATGAGAGGAGATGTTGCAGGGGGTCTCTTCCTGAAGTCGACTGTCATCTCCACAGTTTTGAGCGGGTTTAGCTCCAGGTGGTTCTGACTGCACCAGAGGACCAGCTGTTCCACCTCCCTTCTGTATGCAGACTCGTCGCCGTCACGGATGAGTCCAATGACGGTGGTGTCATCTGCAAACTTCAGGAGTTTCACAGAAGGGTCTCTTGACGTGCAATCAGTGGTGTAAAGGGAGAAAAGCAGTGGGGAGAGAACACATCCCTGGGGGGCGCCGATGCTGAGGGACCGGGTGCTGGATATGAAGTTACCCAGTTTCACCTGCTGCCTCCTGTCAGTCAGGAAACTGGTAATCCACTGACAGGTGGAGGGAGGCACGGTGAGCTGGGACAGTTTTTGGTGGAGGAGCTCTGGGACGATGGTGTTAAATGCAGAGCTGAAGTCCACAAACAGGACCCGAGCGTAGGTACCTAGGTGGTGCAGGATGTAGTGGAGAGCCATGTTGACTGCATCGTCCACTGACCTGTTTGCTCTATAGGCGAATTGCAGGGGGTCTAGCAGGGGATCCGTGATTTCCTTCAGGTGGGACAGCACCAGTCGCTAAAAAGGATTTCATGACCACAGATGTCAGGGCGACTGGTCTGTAGTCATTTAATCCTGTGACAGGGGACTTCTTGGGAACCGGGATGATGGTGGAGCGTTTGAGGCAGGAGGGGACCTCACACAGCTCCAGGGAGTTATTGAAGATCTGAGTGAAGATGGGAGCCAGCTGGTCAGCACAGACTTTCAGACAGGACGGAGACACTCCATCAGGACCTGATGCCTTCTTAATCCTCTGTCTCTGAAATAGTTGGCGCACATCCTGTTCACAGATCGTCAGCGCAGGCAGGGGGTCAGGTATGGGGATGGTTTGGGGTGATGCTAGGCCTTTTGTGATGGAGATGGTGGGGGAGGTGGAAGGTGTGAAAGTTGTTTCAAACCTGGAGAAAAAGTCATTGAGGTCCTCAGCCAGGCGGGGGCTCCCCACAGGGTGGGGGGATGGTCTCCTGTAGTTGGTAATGGTCTGCAGGCCCTTCCAAACTGCAGAAGAGTCGTTGGCAGAAAAACGCTCCTTCAGTTTTTCACTGTAGATCCTTTTTTCTGCCTTGATCTCCTTTGTCAGCTTGTTCCTGGCCTGCTTGTACAGGTCCCGATCCCCACTCCTGTAGGCCTCCTCCTTGTCCTGGCGTAGCCGTCTCAGTTCTGCAGTGAACCATGGTTTATTGTTGTTGAACGTGCAGAAGGTTTTGGTCTGCACACACATGTCCTCACAAAAGCTGATGTAAGATGTCACAGTGTCAGTCAGTTCGTCCAGGTCTGAGGTCTAGTAAGCAGATCACACTATGCTCAAAAAGATTGATTATAGAGTCCCGAAACAGGTTTAAATGTTTGGACCCAAACTGTTAAACTTGTATATTAATGAGATTTGTGAAGTATCTAGAAAACCAAAACGACTTTTTTTTTAGTTACTCTACCTGTTGAGATTTGTTGAAGCGGTGAATTTCATCAATGAACAGGATTGTCCTCCTCCTGCAGAGCCTGAGGTCATTCTGCGCCTGTTTGATCACTTCTCGGACTTCGTTGGTGGACGCACTGGTGGCAGACAGTGTGACAAAACGAGCCGATCCTTTCTTTTTACTCGTGCTGGCAATTATGTGGGCAAGGGTCGTCTGAACAAAAAAAAAAAATTAAAGCAAGTCAGGGCAAAAAAGGACAGGGATAATCTGGAAACATCAAATAAAACTGAAATATTGTTTATTAAAGGGGCACACAATTAACTATTTTAGTTCTAATTGTAAAATCTATACATCTACTAATTTTTGCATAAATAAATGTATTATTATTCAAAGTAAATCCTCTTTTCAATTTATATTTAGAGTATGTAAAAAAAGATTCAAGTTCAATCAGGTTAGCAGAGATCTTTTTTAATATTAAAAGGACTGATTTGGAATTATGTGTATTCATACATGACTGAACATTACAAATGAAATAAGGCTTTTGTCACATCTATTTAGGATAACACTCATCTTAATGACTAGAATGCTAAAAATACATTATTTATCTTTTATTGTTGAGAAGCACTGTGTTAGGGCAGAGCAGAACCACCACTGGGTTACACAGCTTTCTGCCTGTTGAATGATGCCAAACAAAATCTGTCTTGTTTAGTTCTGTGCAATTAAGTTATTAGGGCTGCATGATATTAGGAAAATATTGGATTTGGATATTTTTGCATATTAATTAGGGATGCAACGATACCACTTTTTTCAAACTGATGCGATACAGATACTTAGATCAGAGTACTTTCCGATACAGGGTACCAATACAAATACTTCTACCGCACAAAAAAAAAAAAAAATGAATGGAAGGCAGGTTTTATTTTCTTCTGTGCTTGCTACAACAAATCAGGTTGAATTAGATAAAAACAAAAATCCAGAACAATGACCGCAATACTAAAATTTCAAGTAAAAAAAAAAAAAAAATCTGTGAAATTATTTCAAAATGTCCACATTTTAAGTATTGACTCATGGTATCTGTTAACTTTAACCGATACAAGTACATTAGATGGTATCGGTGCATCCTTAATATCAATTAAACAACAGCTTTATATTTCCTATCATCATGACAATGGCATCACCATCTGTCAGCTTTTACTATATCTACCACTTTATCCAGAGTGGGTATCAATTGTAGCGATGTGGCCTTGCGAAATTGAGTTATTTCAGGCAAATACAATGGCTATGCAATTAAATACACCGATCCAATTTGATAAGGGCCATTCCAAAGTCTAGGGCTAACTGCAAGGACAATAGCCAGCAAAATCAATTTTCATGGAGAAAGTCAATCTGCTCAATTTAACATCTTTAAAGAGTCAGGAGTGCAGTTGTATGAAAGGCAGGATAAATCTGGCAATGGTAAACTAGTAAACTTGGATCAAAGTTGAGTTGATGGCAAATATAACCTATGTAACATGGATGGAAAAAAAATTGAATTCTAGCAGAAACAGTCCTTAATCTAATTCAGTTCAATAAAATTCTGGTTTAATCAAATTTCATGTGTCATTTTGTTCCTAATTTGGAACAGTTATAAATCATAAGTTGTATAGGGTTCACAAAATCTGTAATGGTGTGATCAAATAACAGTTTCATCCCACGAGATAGGGATGTTGACTAGCTTTAATAACTGCCATCTTTCCATCCTTTTTAAACCCAACTTTAAGATGGAGGAAAGTGAGTGGAGCTGCACTTTGCATGCATCCTCTCCCAGCTGTAATCTGCACACCTTCCCACAGCCCGGTGGACCCCAGAGGATAAGAGAAGGGATCTCCTGAGATTCCAGAAGCGACCGGATGAGAGTTTGCTGGCCTACAACTTTGTTCTGGCCAAAGTACTCCTCCAGCGTGTTCGGTCTCAGAACCTCCGCCAGAGGTTTGTTTGATGAAAACAAGGTCCTTGCTGTTAAGTGATTACTGTTCGTCTCAGCTTCGCAGTTTGACACAGATGGAGTCTCTATCCCCGTCGAACCCGACCCAGCCTCCGTCAGTACACGTTTAGCTCCTTTACTGAAAGCACTGACGGGACTTCGTTTACCGGTAAACACGGCATCTCTCTCGGGCTGAGCGTCAAGTTTCCCCTTGCTGGTCTGAAACAGAGAGAACACAGAAGAGGACGGCGTCCCAGCCAAGCAGGTGGAGGAGGAAACAGAGCCGTTGACGGGCTCCGACGTGCGCAGTTTCTTCCCCGGAGGGCCGCCGCTCTCCCCAGCGGTGGACGGACCGCTATCAGCAGTGCTGCTCAGCAGACACGCGTCCAGGTGTCCGTTTATTGTCTCAGGTGTATAGTCTTTAAAACAAACAGGACACTGGACTAAATCTGAAATTGAAGGAGCTGTCTGGTCCGCCATGTTGGATCCCGCGTTTGACCCCGAATCACGTGATCAAAACAGTAAAAGTTTCAACCCTATGGTTTCAACTCAGCTGGTGGAACAGGGGTGATAGCTATGGAATTCCTTTTTATAAATAAATAAGTATATGCCTCCTTTAAAAAAAGTATTTATGCAATTACAACATTATTTTGATTCTCATGGTATTTTAGAAAAAAATCTGTCTGGTTTTAAGTCTCGTCATAGTACCAGATGGCTCTCTTAAAAGTTTTTAACAATGTTTTCTTAACTGTTGATTCTGAGAAAGCAGTTGTTTTAGTGCTTTTAACTGTGGTCTTTAATGCTGTTGATCACCAGATTCTCCTATCGTCTGGAGCACTGTGTAAGCATAGCAGGGTTTAGCGTTGAAATTTTTAAAAATCTTTGCAGATATGACATTTTCTGTAAACACAGGGAAATTATTTTCTTCGACCACATCATTTTGTTGTGGTGTTCCACAAGGTTCTATTTTGGTTCCCCTTTTATTTTATTTATATATATATATATATATAAAAATATATATATATATATATATATGTATCTCTTGGCTTGATTCTCCATAAACATGGGGTGTCTTACCATTTTTTTAATTTATTTTTTTTGATGATGTGCAAATTGATATCCCTATGAGTTCCCAATGTGCTTCCACAAATGAAAGTAAGTAAATTATCCTTACAGCGGGCGGGGGCGTATATCTCGTACTAGCGATGGTTGAAGACGGGCAAACAAAATGTCACGGGTCTCTCAATTCAATCAATTCAGTTTATATATGTATATAGCGCCATTTCACAACGTGGGGGGTTTTTGAGATGTCATCTACAGGCACTTACAAAAAAGAGTTATTACAATACAATGTTAAGTGAAGAAATTACAGAACCTCACAAGATATGGCGTCGTGGAATTACCCAGCATCCCTCATACTGAGCAAGCATGCAGCGACAGTGGGAAGGAAAAACTCCCTTTAACAGGAAGAAACTCCGCAGAACCAGCTCAGCACAAGCGTTATCTATCTGCCGCGAACCGTGTCGTGGCTTGGAGAATACATACATAGACACAGAAAGAGCAATTAGAAAACAGATGCATAAGTTGTTGCAGTACGTGGAGAATTTTCAGTCACTTGCAATGCCGATCTTAGTCAGGGTCGTCAAGCATGGCGAATCCGGAGCACCTACTATAAGAAAAAAGAAAACAGGTTAGTGCTTGAATTGACAGCACATCATGCAGTTGGGGAGAAGTAGGAGAGAAAGTAGGAACAGACCCTAATAATGTCCTCCAACAGCCTAGCCTAAAGCAGCATAGCTACTAACATTAACCTGTCTCCTAGCTACTAGGAGACCTGGCTACCAACACTCTGTCTGAGTCCTCCTGACCCGTGGACGGTGTAGGGCCGGTAACGGCCCCCGTCATGCCGGGGTCTTCTCGGAGTCGGGTTGTTTGAGAATGCAGCCCAAAGTGGGTGGTAAACTCCATCTAAGGCTAAATACCGGCACGAGACCGATAGTCGACAACTATCTTAAGGAAAAATAGACAGAACTGAGAGGACAGAGTTGAAGAGGGCGAGAAACGTTTAAGAGATAAACGGGTGGGGTCCGCACAGTCTGCCCGGGGGATTCAACCCGGCAGGTAATGGGCGGCCGCACTGTGAGGATTCCCCATAAGGACCTCTCTCCGGCGCTGGCTGCCCTGCGGTGGCACATTTCTTCCGCGGCGGTAAGCCGCGACCGGCTCCGGATCTTTACCTGGCTTACATTAATCTATCTCTACCTAGCTACTCTACCTCTTCCTATCTCTTCCTAACTTTTGACACTCTGCCTGACTACTAACATTAACCTGTCTCTTCCTATCTACCTGTCTGACCTGACTCTAACTACCTATAAACATATCTCTAACAGTAGCTTTGTCAAAGAGGAAATTTTTTAGCCTAGTTTTAAAGATAGACAAATTGTCTGCTTCCACGAACCAACCCTGGAGCCGTTCCATGAGGAGGAGCCTGATAGCTGAAAGAATCTGCCACCCATTCTACTTTAAGAAATCCTAGGAACTACCATAAACCTGCAGTCTGAGAGCGAAGGTCTCTGTTAGGAACATATGGAACAATCAGGTCTCTTATGTATGATGGAGCTAGATTATTAAGGGCTTTATATGTCAGAAGGAGGATCTTGAATTCTATTCTAGATTTTACTGGGAGCCAGTGAAGAGAAGCTAAAACAGGGGAAATGTGATCTCTTCTTTTAATATTCATCAGAATCCTAGCAGCAGCATTTTGAACTAACTGTAGACTTTTAATTGTATTCTGTGGACTACCTGATAATAGACAGTTACAGTAATCCAGCCTTGAAGTAACAAATGCATGGACTAGTTTTTCAGCATCATTCCTGGACAGGATGGTTCTAATTTTTGCAATATTCCTAAGGTGAAAAAAGGAAATCCTACAGACTTCTTTAATGTAAGTTCTAAATGACATATCTTGGTCAAAAATGACACCGAGGTTTTTTGCTTTATTACTGGAGGCTAATTTAATGCCGTCCAGGTGAAGGGCTGACTAAGTAGTTTCTTTTTCAGAGCTTCTGGTCCAAAGACGACAACTTCTGTTTATCAGAATTTAGAAGCAAGAAGTTTAGAGTCATCCAATTTTTTATGTCTTCCAGACATGCCTGTAGTCTACCTAACTGATTGGATTCATCAGGATTTATGGATAGATATAGCTGTGTATCATCTGCGTAACTATGGAATTTTATCCCATGCTGCCTAATTATTTTACCAATAGGAAGCATATATATAGTAAAGAGAATCGGCCCAAGCACTGAACCCTGTGGTACTCCGCAAGTAACTATTGAGGTTGAGGAAGATCTATTGTTTACCTGAACAAACTGAAATCTGTTAGACAAATAAGATTTAAACCAACCTAGTGCTGTTCCTATTATACCGACACTTTGAAGCCTTTCTATGAGAATATTGTGATCAACAGTGTCAAAGGCAGCACTGAGATCTAACAGAACCAGAATGGTCACCAGTCCATTGTCTGAGGCTATGAGAATATCATTAGTAACCTTCACCAGAGCTGTTTCAGTGCTATGATGAGCTCTAAAGCCTGACTGAAACTTCTCAAACAGCTCATTATTGTTTAAATGCTCACATATCTGGTGTGCAACTATTTTCTCAAGAATTTTAGATAAGAAGGGAAGATTAGATATCGGTCTATAGTTAATTAAGTCGTTTTGATCAAGAGAGGGTTTCTTAAGTAGAGGTTTAATTACAGCAATCTTAAACTCCTGTGGTACATATCCATTGACTAAGGATAGATTCATTATATTTAAAATTGGAGCAGCGATCAGAGGGAAAACTTCTTTTAAGAGTTTAGTTGGGATTGGGTCTAAAACGCAAGTTGAAGGTTTAGATGAAGCTAATAATTTTAGTACATCACAAAGTTCGGCTGCATTAAAGCAGTTTAAGCATATATTAGGTTCCACCATTTTTGAGGCTGCCTCATTAACTAAGGAGGAAGCCAGCATATTGGTATATGGTAAATATTGGTAAAATATTTACTTATTTATCTTTTAAAATTTGAAACTTTTAATTTGTATTCCCAAATTTGAGAATTACAGATGACTTTTACTTTGCAGCCACACTTTGTGCAGCACCACTTTGCTCTTTTTTTGTGTTTCTCTTTTATTACGGGTATTTATATTTAAATTAATGTTTTTTTTTTTGTAAATGTCCGCGGAGCTTGTGGATTGATGTCACAGTTAGGTCAATGCACTTGAGCTGCAGCTATGAGCTATCTGAGCTTTTGGGAAATATGTTTTTATTTATTTAATCTTGAATAGGGTTTTTCAGTATAGCTTTAGTGTAATTACACCACAAGTGAGCTGTGGTACAAAGGCTTTTTAAAAGGAACACTTTAACATTATCTTTGCAAAAGTAACATTTACCATCCAACATATTATGGTTCCATGCTGTTGCCCTCACATCATCATAAAGATCACATCTTAAGATATTATCACTTTACTCACATCCAATTCTTGGTCTGCTATATTAAAGAAAATTTAGCTTTTCAGACTCTTAGTTACAGCAGTCACAATAGCACTTTTGAAAGATAAAATAAAATATACTGGGGAAACTTTTTTTTTTGGATTGAATAATAAAGACACAAATCTACCTTCATAGGCATCATATCTTGCACTTCTGCAAAGCAGCCCTACAAGGACAGAATGACTAAATCCTAAGCATATATTAAATTATTAAGGTTACCCTTCAGTCTTTCAATCATTTAGCTTAACAGAAAAATGAAAATTATTATTTAAAGGTTTAAGAAAAATACAAATATTCCAATACAATGAAAACGATTTTGGTGTCAGCCCTGACTAAGAATGAACTTTGGACAAAAATATAACAAATTATGTTTCCATCAAATTTCCTTGAGGGGAATCTAATGCCTCATCTTTCATGGTGGGAAAATTATTGGCTAGTACAAATACAAAAGTGCATAGAGTATCAGATGTTTGTCACACCAGAGGGCGCTATTAAGTTATTTGGCTAAGAAGTTACGTCTTAAGGTTCTAAAGAGTTTTATTGTTTATTCTACTGTTAGTTCCCTGGGGCACCCCTGTGAATTAAAATAACATTAATAAAACCTAGAATAAACCTCTCATACTAAAGTAATTCATATGATTTCCGTTTGCTAAAAATGTGACTTAAAATAGATAAACTTGAATCAAATGAGAAAATGCCTGTCACAACATAGATTTTTTAAAGCATTATGTAGAAAATGTGATATTTTTGCTAAATAGATCCATTATCAAGAATATGAACTAATTTAGACATAGGCTTTGTTTGTTGCTGTTGTTTTACAGCCTACTTTGGATTGGACTCCACAATTATTTTTGGAGCAGTAAAGTAGGTTTTGAAATGAATTACTGTAGTCTCTTTATATAATGTTTTGTTAATACTGTGTAACAGAATAGAATAACAGAATAATCCTTCATTGTCCCACAAGGGGGATATGTTTAGATATGTTTAGATATGCTGTAACAGCAGCAACGTGATAATAGAAGCTTTCACGATCAAAAAAGGTGGAAAAGTATAAAAACAGAATTAAGAATAATATATGGAGATTAAAAGAAAATAAACTCAGAAAAACAGATGTGCAAATAGCAGCCAAAGAAAATTTTAATGAAATGAGTCAAACAGTGTGAATCACAGTACAATACATTACAAGTACTGTAATACCACAATAAATCAGTTATACATAAGGAAAAAATACTAATTATTATTAAGAAAGCCAGGGCATTATATTTAGGGTTATACTGAAACATAAACCTGGCCACATTGGCATCTGTAGAAAATACCTGCCAAAATTAGTTCAGGGGCCAGACCAAATGTCAGTACCACTCAATGTGATGAAACTTGCTTATGATTTTTGATCTGTCTGCCTGTAGATTATATTTTGCTAATAAATGTTTCTGAGTGGCAGCTGTATCCTAGTTATCAGCTCATGAAATTACCCACTCCTTTAAAAAAAAACTGATTTTAAAGGTGATGTTTTAATTTTTCATTTTAAGTAAGATGTGAATCTGTCTGACCAATACAGAAGCCACTCTAGCAATCAACAACGCACCGTTTTACACCATTTCCGCCTAAATGATATACTATCTTTTAGCCCTGTGTCATCTGGGAACAACAGTGACACAAAATATAATAGGTAGAATACTCACAGGGCCATAAGGATTCTGGAAATATACAACATTCATTTTCCTGAGTGTTTCCGAACATTAAACCATCTTTAATAAACTGCAACTCAACAACCATTTGGCCAATGTTAAGTTGTTGTTTTAAAGTACAACATAAATACATTTTTATTTTTTTTGATGTCACAAACTTGTCATTTTGATGAACAGGTTAAATAAAGTACATGAAGGACACCACAATAAGAACCAGCTGAGTTTTATTATCAACATTTAACACCAGAACTGCTCCCAACAAATTCAGTAATATTTGCATCCCTGCAGTAATTTACATTATTTGACTCACTTAAATATAATTTCTGCTGCTGTTATTTTCACATACTTTTTTCACAGTATATATTCTACTAACTTTTTGGAAATAATGTTTACTTTTGAATGCACAACTACAGATGCACATTCTGTAAATATTGTTAAATTGCTAAAAAAAAATTAAAATCATCCTACTTAGTTGCACATTCTAATCTGAGTATACCACTATTTTTTTAAAAACTGCAATGCAAACCAGTTTTGTAATTTTATCATTTTACTTGTGTGGATCCAATGCTTATAATGCTCATCACTTTCCTGCTGTTACAGCTGAATTTCCCTTTTGAGGGACATCAAAGGATAATTGCATTCTATTCTACCATGTGTGAAGCATGGGGGAGGAAACATTATTCTTTGGGGCGGCTTTTCTTCAAAAGGACAAGGACAATTGATCTGTATTAAGGAAAGACTGAATGGGCCATGGGACTCTGGCGACGTTCTTTAGGTGATAAAAACCTATTTTAATTATATTTTTAATGTGAGGGATAAAAGTCAGCTCAGAGTAAAAAATAACACCCATGTTCTTCACTTGCTGAGAAGGATTAAAAGAAAGTGATTGGAATTTTGGTAAAAGTTTCGCTCTGGGCCTCAGGACCAATAACTAAGTCTTCAGTTTTGTCCTGGTTGAGCTGGAGAAAGTTTTCTGCCATCCAGGATTTGATTTCTAAAATACAGTTAAAAAGTGTATCCATTGGCTGTGTGTCATCAGGAAACATGGAGATGTACAACTCTGTATCATCAGCATAACTGTGAAAGTTCACTCCATGGCTCCTGATGACACCACCAAGAGGGAGCATATAAAGGTTAAAAAGCACTGGTCCTAAATTTGAACCTCGGGGCACACCACATGTGATGCTGTGGACCCTGGACGAACAGGTATCTAAACTTACCATAAAAGTTCTGTTTGTGAGGTAGGATGTGAACCATCTATGAACAGCACCAGAGAGGCGATCTGTTTCAAACGGGTTTAAAGAGTAGTGTGGTCTACTGTATCAAAGGCAGCGCTTAGATCCGGTAGAACCAATGCTGTTACCCTCTGGGCGTCGTAGTTTACTTTAAAATCATTTAAAATCTTCAGAAGGGCCGTCTCGGTGCTGTGGTTGACCCTAAAACCAGATTGAAATTTCTCTTGGACATTATGAGTGTTAATAAAGTCATTAAGTTGAATTAAAACAGGCTTTTCTAAAATTTTGTTTAAAAAAGGTAAGTTAGATACTGATCGAAAATTGTTTAAATCATTAAAGTCTAAATTGGTCTTCTTCAACAGGGGCCTCACCACCGCCCCTTTAAAGGTGGCAGGAAAGACCCCATTCTGAAGGGAGCAATCCATCATGGTTAAAATCTCATCCCTAAAAGAGCCATAAAATTGCTTTAAAAATCTAGTGGGTATAGGGTCCAAGACACATGTGGTGAGCCTCACTGAGGATAAAACTTTATTAACTCTTAGCCTCTACCAGAGCAAAACTGTCCAGCGTTTCTCTGGTATTTATATTTACAGTCTATGGTATAGACACACATTCAGATTAGTCTAAAACCACGTTACTTTGAGCAGATAAAATATTACTTCTGATGGTGTCTACCTTCCCTCTGAAGTGGGCTGCAAACTCCTCACAGAGAGCATTTGAGGGGGTTTTCTGAAGTGAATTAGTGTCACAGTTAAAAATGTTAGCAATTGTGGAAAATAAAATTTTAGGATTATTTTTATGATCTGAGATTATTTTGGAGAAGTAAGCATTTCTTGACTTTCTTAATGTTTTATTGTATGATTTTAGTAGGTCAGTATACATCTGCTTATTTATTGTGATCTTATTTTCCCTCCACTTTCTCTCTGCTGCCCTGCAGTTTTTCTGTAGTTTTCTAAGGTATTTATTTCTCCATGGTGATGCATGTTTTGGCTGTAGATGCTTAACTTTAAGTGGAGCAAGCAGGTTGTGCGTAGATCGACGTCTGCTGTTAAAATCATTGACAATAAAATCACAGGGGGCGGCTATATTAATAAGAGGGGTCTTTTTAAAAGCTTCAGGAAAACCAGCAGCCAATTCAGGGGTTAGAAAGCATTTCATTACAGTTCTCACAGAGGGCTCCCGCTTAATAAAACTGGTGATGTTAAAAAACACACAATAATGATCGGAGATTCCGAAACATTCCACAAGAGAGGACACACAGGTGGGCAGGCCATACATGATGACCAAGTCCAGAGTGTGTTCTCTGTTGTGAATCAGCTGTGTGATTTGCTGGGTTAAAATCCATGTAACTGAAGATGTTTAAAAAATCTGTTAATAAAGGGTCTAAAAGGTTATCCACCTGTAGATGAAAATCACCAGCTAAGATGATCCTTTCAAAGGGGTTGTGCAGAATTGATAAAAACTCTGAGAATTCTTGAATAAAAAGAGGACTCTGTTTAGGAGGCCTGTAAACAGTTACACATAAAATCTGAGGAATGCTAAAAACCGCTGCGGTATATTCAAAAGTTTTCAAGTAAAACAGGTTTGGCGGAAAGTGTTGATGGACTAATAAAAGCTGTCCCACCAACCTTTTTCCCATTCCTCGTTGAATAATTAAAATTAAAATTTGGTGGGGAGGCCTCTGTAAGAACAAAAGGGGCATCCGAGCTCAGGCAAAGCATTTCTGTTAAAAATAATCAATGGAGATTATGGTCTAAAATCAAGTCATTTGTAATAAAAGTTTTGTTCAGCAGAGAGCGAACATTTAAAAGAGCCATATTAAGAGTGGCTGGAGATGGATTGGCTAAATGACATATGTAACCTGAGATTTTTGGTAACTGTTTGGGATTATTGAGATTATATTAGCTAGATTTATGTTTATTTGCTTGCTCTTTGCTGATAACAGGTCTGTGAGCAGTTTGACAAGGTCCAAGTCCGTTATTTGAGTTACTGTTATAATTAAGGCGGTCCATGGACCGGCTGCAAAGTACAAAAACTACAAAAAAGAAACCTGTAATAACCAACCCCTGGAGCAGTGTGACAACAAGACTGAAGTGACCTCTTGACAAAAAAAATCGATCTAGCTAACACATGGCTTTAGCTTGCTTAATAAATATTATCTTAAATCAAAGCGCTCCTTTTGGATTTAATTAGATTATTTTATTTTTAAACGCTAATAATAAGTTACTCCCGCCTTGATATTTGTCAGTCTGGTTTTCGTAGGTACCACAGCACCGAGACAGCCCTCATCAAAGTCTTCAATGACATCCATACAAATACGGACAGTGGTAAAACCACAGTACTGGTAATATTAGACCTCAATGCAGTGTTTCACACCGTTGATCATGATATATTACAGGAACGTCTAGAGAGCTGGGTCGGACTCTCTGGTACAGTACTCGATTTAAGTGCTTTTTATGTATTCCAAGTGAAATCTGTTTATGGTAAGGTAGTCAAAATAATAAGCTTTCCTTTAATGATCTTTGTATTTAAACCTGCCTCCAATAATTGTTGGAGATAAGCACCAGTCCCCCTGCGTCTCTGCACAGATAAACAGTTTCAGACAATGGATCATTATATTTGTTCGATCTAAATGAAATCCTCATGTATATGACATTAATTGTAGAGATGTTGTCACTCATAACAAGGACCCTGGCTATTATAGTAACCATTCCATGCCTAAGTTTGATGATGTTATAACATCATACATTGAAATTCCACAACAAAAGTGGCAAATCATAGCAACCGATAGTTTTAGATGTGCTACTTTTAGAGATTTCTACAGCCAAAAAGAGGAAAAAATGCTGTAAAAAAAATAAATAAATGCTGGATTCAGCGGAGAAAAAGCAAGCTAAATGTAATATTTTTATTTCTCTTGATGTTATATTTCAGCAGTTAGAATGCCATTCCTTTCTAACAATAAGCTCATTGTTTTATTTTGGCAGGGCTGCTGGTGAATCCAGAAGTTTCCATGCAATCTGTCACTGTCACTCAATGATCAGATGTCGTGTATTATGCTGGTAAGTCCTGAGAAATACTTTTAAGTTATGTCACTTATATTCTCTATTCACCATAAAAATAAGTTATTCATATTGTTACTAAGCCAGTTTGACATATGCAGCAGTTATTGAAATAGTGCAAACTGATTATTTACTAGATCTCCATATGTCTTTGTTGACAGGGACACAAGAACTGAAATTCTTTATATTAATTATTTACTACAATTTCAGTTCACAGGATCTGTGAGGATATAGAACATAATAGTTACAGGCTAACATGAAGCGATCTAGGACGGCGAGAGAAACAGCTTAAATCTCCAACACTCTTTGTTGGCACCTGTCACTCTTTTGTAACAAGGACACGCTGACCGTCCTTTGGCTACAAAGTGTTATTGAAGTGGCTAGTTGACAGAATTAACAGAGGCTGAGGAGGATAATCTAGTCCTAATTTTTGGGTGTTCCTTACTCTGAGGGGATACTGACATCTGCCGTTCTTGAGGCTCCTCTTCCTAAACTCCAAGGGACTCTTTATAGATTAAGATAGAAGGTAAAGCAAGGCTGTAGAGATAGGATGAGAAGTAGACTGAAAGTCATGGAAAACTTTGTCTCAGTTGGAAACATTTGGGTAGTCAGCAGCATGTGTCTGGTTCTTTCCTACCTATGGGGCAGACTGCACGACTTACTCTGCTACAGGAGGAGGCACGGAGCATTTGCCATCCAGGTATTTACGACTCACTTTGACACATGAAACAATATCAAAGGTTAACAAAAGACAAAAACCAAACATTATTTTCATCAAATGTAACTAAGATGTTAACCAAGCATCAGTGCTGTTAGTATTTATAACATTTTAATTTTTTTCTATGTGAAATTAATTTTCTTATTCTATTCTATTCTATTCTATTCTATTAAGACCTGACTGAGATAAATTTTATTGTGCAAAACATTGTCACCTAAAACACTAACAACAGCAAATATGTCTGTTTCTGCTAAGGTCCAATAGCTTCCCCATTCATTACATGCAAAAGTCATGAAGGGAATCTTTATTAATGTGACCATTTAATTTAACTGGAAATGCATATATTGAATAAATACATGTACTGATAGTTATTTAAATGTTTACATTTATGACTATTTGTAGTTATCTGGTAAAAGCTAAATAATTGCTTAATGTAATTATTTCACATTCATGATTTTCTTTTATTTATTAGTCTTATCAATGAAAGTCAGTGAGCAAACTTTTTCAGCACAGCCTCTATGCAGGTTAAACAAATGAATGTTATAGTCTATTTGTTGATTTTTACTGATGTTTTAAGTTTCTTAGCAATGTACTGGAGATCAGGATATAAAATAGTGAAATAAATACTAAATGAATCAATTATAATTCATTTAAATACATTGAAATTTAAATCCTTAATTGCTTATTTAATAAATTCGTCATACATTAAAGAGACGTGCATTATACACTTTTCCATTAATTTGATATGTTCTGTAGAATATTTTTTTAACATTACATTCATAAAAGTTAAAAATATATGTATCAATTTTTGTTATTTCAGTTTTGGTCCTCAACATTTCTCATACTACTGTTTGCATCAATAATTTAATAAAGGCTAAATGTCATGTGAAGCTGGAGATAAGAACATATCATTTTAACTATGTTCTCAGGATTTAAGCAAAATTTCAAACTAAATATACAATTTCTAACAAAAAGCTTAGAAAAACTGTAACAACATTTCAATCATGTAAAATAGTTACAAATGTGTCCTCAATTTTAATGTCTTTTGTTTCAATGTAGCGGGTGCAGTGGGTAGCACTGTAGCCTTGCAGCGTGAAGGTTGTGGGTTCGTATCATGGCCCAGGGTCTTTCTGCATGGAGTTTGCATGTTCTCCCCGTGCATGCTGGGTTCCCTCTGGGTACTCCGGCTTCCTCCCACAGTCCAGAAACATGAGTGTCAAGTTAATTGATCAATCTAATTTGTCCTTAGGTGTGAGTGTGTGCGTGCATGGTTGTTTGTCCTGTCTGTCTCTATATGGCCCTGTGATGGACTGTCGACCTGTCCAGGGTGTACCCCGCCTCTTGCCGGTTGACAACTGGAGATAGGCCCCCCCCCCCCCCCCCCCCCGCGACCCCTTGAGGATTAAGCGGTTTAGAAAATGGATGGATGTTTCAATATATTGAAAAGTCTTCTTTGCCAACTGGAATCATTAATGAAAATGAATAAAAAATATTCTTTCATGATTCTTAATAGAACACAGTTAATTATATCTCCACTTAGAACCGAACAAAGCAGTGACTCTCGTCTATACCACCCTATTATGACAGGATTGGGTGATGTATATATATATATATATATATATATATAAATTAAAGGAAAAGTTCAATATTTTACACTTAAAGCCCTGTTTAAACTTTTTATGATTAAATAGAATGGTTTTGATAGAAATTTGGACAAATGCTGCTGTCCTGATAAATTTAGTTTTCTTTGCTAACACCCCCCCCCCCCCACCCTCACCATGGGACCATAAATTATTTCCTGCAAATATCTTGTGGACTGTATAAGCTCATGATCTATTTTTTTCTATATTCAAGGCCTGTCTTCTCAAGTTTAGGTCTGCCATCCAACATGTTGAATCTAATTAAACTGATATAAACTTCACCTGTGGTTTTAGGGTTTCCAGGCCGTTGTTCATCTGCACTGATTACAAAGGTTATCAGTCAGGGAAAAGCTAAAAAATAATCTCTGAGTTTTTAATACTCAGTATCTCAATTTCACAAGCAAACTTCCTTACTCCAATATTTACATAGATTAATTACAGAAATCGGGACATTTCCAGTCCTTAATTTCTGTTAATTAGGATTATTTTCAGTTTACAGCAGATAAAACATTACACTTAAGAATATTAAATCAGACAAAAAAGCCACAAAAAAAACAACAACAACCCCCCCCCCCCAAAAAAAAACAATACAGACAGTGGGGCATGAGGAGAAAAAGGTTTACTCCTATCTTAAAGGTTGCTTTGCACACAAGGTACTTTTAATCTGTCTAATGATAATATTTGGAACAGATTTTCTAATTTACTGAAGCAGTTACGTCCCACCAATAGATGAGATGAGATGGGGGTACGGGGTAACACATTTTGTTCCCAGGTTGAATGACAAAGGTTGTAGACAGGATGTAGCCAAATATAAGTTTTATTGTAAAAAGTAAAATGAAATCTGTGGCTGGATCCTCCCAAAAATAATAGTACAAAGATTAAATATGAACCACTCACTAAATATCCTGTTGTTAATGAAAACCAGGAGTCCTCCCTCTTTAATACTACGAAACTATAGAGAAGAATAAGAATTACCCTCCTCTAACAGAGGACGACACAACCAAATCCGCCTTATTTAATACAAGGCAAATGCTCCACAAACAACCTTGTTGTATGAGGAAAGAGTAATAACCTAACCAACGACCTCCTTCAGCCAAAGGAGTAGTCAACCAGCAGATCAGATCCTATACAGGGCTGGGAGATATGGCCTGAAATCTATACTGCCAGATAATCTAAAGCATGTATGGTAACGATTTATATTTTATATGTATTTTTTATTCTTTAGATACATCAAAATTATGACCATAATGCTTATGAACATTCTCACTTTCCTGTCACATTGCAGCAGAACAACTTCAAAAATGTTTAGAATGCCATTTAAAGAACATTTATTGTGCAAAATGCATTTAAAAAATATTCAATTATTTTATCCAAAAGAATGCATCATAATAGTTCTTACAACATAAATAAAGATGATTATATTTTAAACAAAATAAAAACTAAATATTACGAAAATATAATTCAAAATTGTCCGCTTTCCTGGGTACTTATTTTTACATTTAAAATTACACAAAAAGAAACCTGCACACATTTAAATTAAAGATGCTTCAAGTTAACAAGGTTCTTTTCTGCTGAAAATAACAAACTTTAAACTTTCATTATATCTAGTGTGAAGATTAACACTGAACATCAGTATCATCAGTATCCTTGCATCAAAATCTCCACCTTCAGCTAAATTTGTATAATTTATGCCTTAAATACTTTTCATTTTGCCCACCGCTAGTCCTAGACATAGACAAATTATCGCCCTACCCCCTTCAGGGATAAACATGCATACAAAAAGCCTTGACTGCACTAGGTCTGACAAACTCTGCAGGTTTGCAACATCTTAAATACCCTGGGACTGCCTAATAGGGTAATTTGGGTGCACTCCCCTGTCCAACACAGGGTGATAGAGGGGGAAAAAACCCACATGCACAGAGCTGCATGTAACAGAACGTGATTTATGTAATATAAGGAACTGTTAAGTCACCAAAAATAGGATAAAATACAATTACAAAAATTTGGGAAGTTCCCCTAAACTGATAAAAAGTCAAAACCTGAAGCTAGTCAGGGAATGGTGCTGAAAGGTGAGCAGCTCTTACAGTAACTTTCAACAAGTACTGGTTTTGTTCTATATGACAGCATACAATATACATATAATGTCTTCTCCATATTTATGAACCATTATAAGTTTGGGACACAAAACAACACAGAACATTACAAAATTGTATTTATAATAAGTTTTTGGTGGCATTATCAAGCTGAGATAACTTTTCTTCAGATGGAACTGAGGTTTTTGTTAAAGTGATTTCAAGTATAACTAGTTTTGAAGACAGCTTTGGCCCCAAACTTTCAGGTGTCTCATTGAAAGCTGAAGATCAAAAGGGGTTTTATTTAGTATCACAGTGAGTCCATTATCTCATAGATATGGCCAACATTAGCAAGGCAGAGCGAACAAATATTTTACCTAAGACACAGGATGGTGATAGACTAATACTAAAATAGATTGTGTGCTGAAATGGAATCAAAAGCTGTTTTACAAAGTGTTAGATTAAATTTGTGCAAACTATTGTTTCTTTTTTAAGTTTCATTGTATTCTTCTAACAGATTTATTTGGGTTTCTTTGGTAGAACTGTACAGAATATATGTTTATACTGTATTATAGTGAGAATAAAGGTCCAATATGATTTGTCTTAGTGTCACACTGTTTATTTTAAAAACACATTGGCATTCTAAAAGCAGTGTGTGTACTCTCACTGTACGTGTTTAAAACTGTTACGCGGGAGGCTCCTCACATTCATCTCCCCATAGAAATGTGTTCTGTGTTCAGGTTCTTTCATTCACACACCCTCTTCTTATGTAACACATATAAATGTCACATTTAATTGAATTAGTTAGGTCAACACATGACGGAATAATCGTCTCAGCAATTATAATTCTTTATTAAACTGTACTAAGCCTACTTATTTTTGTCTACTCATGCTATCTGAGGGAAAAGAGGAAAACAAATAATTGTTATTAAAATCAGGAGTACTGCAGTGGGTGTTCTCAGCCACGAATAACATTGGTTTCGCTGCCATCTAGAGGACGTTGGTGGTATTCAATGTTTTTTAATCGGTTAAAAACAAGTTTGCAAAGCTCAAAGCACAGAAGCTTTTCAATCAGAAGTTCTCTTTTGAAGACAGCAGCTACTGATATTATTTTAGATATTATATTTATTCCATTTGATTTTCATTAATAATATTAGATGTGACTTTTCAACAGTTTATAACACTAATAAATCAGAGATACGTAATTCTTCCTGAGATTAAATTAAAAATACACTGCTAAGCATCCAAAGCTGCTTATAAATACACATGCTGTGTAGTTTTCTTTAATACTGTGATGGTTTACCTCAGAGGCTGACTGAAACACTTTCACCCTCTCCTTTTACCATTCCTCTCTTGGCATTCAGAAGATTCACCCATGATATTTACTGTTGGACAACCACAGCTATGTAACTAAGCTTTCTTTGCCTTCTCACACTGACTTTGACACCCTTTGTGGCATCTTCAGCACAAAGCTCCTCCTTTCCCCTAGTGACAGTGAGTCTGGCAAAATGTTACTCATAGAGTGTACCTGAATGAGACGTCAATAAATAAGTGTGTTGGCTCCTGGTTCTTACATGTCCTGACTCCAGCTGGAGTTCACATCATGTGAATATCTCTTAATTTGAATTTGCTTCACAGTTCTTTTAAGGCAGCATTTGCGTGCACATTTTTACTACTTGTACTGATTAAGTTTGGATGCAGCACTACATCTTCTTTATCTATTAACCTTTATGAATTAACCGACTTCTGAAGAATGTCTTTCTTAGACAGTATTTTGTTGGATTCTGCTTTTCTTTAGTCCTCTGGTAACAGGAATATATGCATGATGTGTTTGTATAAGCCTTTTAAGAACAAAAACCAAGTGCATTTTTGGATGAAATATCACTATTGAGCTATATTATCTAATCTGCAGATGAATTACAGTAATCATTTAAATTAAAACTTCTGTAACTGTGACAAAAATATATTTACATTTTTATACCAATGCATATTTATGGCTTTTATTGAATGCACAAATGGTTTGTGTTGTCAATTTGGCTTTTATCAGAGTAAATTTAAGTTAATTTATTTTGCCCATTTTAGGTTCCCCAGACCAATGAATAAATAAGCTTGGTCTGTTTTTAACGAGTCATTGCACACATTTATCTCACCTTGTTTTGATGCCTCATGCTTGTCTTTGTTTAAGCAATTCTTACAGAAAAACTATACAAAGGTTGATGGAAAAGTATTGTCTGACAGGGTTTACCTAAATTATTAAAGCAAAAATCAAAAAAACAAAAAACTTTTCATAGTTCAACTACAACACTGTGTCCAAAATCTAAGAGAGAACCCAGAGATGAAAAGCAAAGAACTCTTGGGACTCTTCTCTGACTTCAGTTCAGATTGTTTGAGTTTCATAACTACCAAGCAAACATTTCAGCCCCTGAAGTTTCCAAGGGAAAGTGTATGGAGAAGTGAGAGTGGAGACATAAGCAGCGGTGGCTGGACAGTAACCAGACCCCCCTGCTCTCCCTGGGACATTGTGTTCTCTGCCAGAGAGGTGGTGCTCCATTTTTAACAGCTGGCCTTGTGTCGTTGCCAAACGAATGCCCTGACATGGGTCATCTAAGTCTCAGTATTGGAAATATGAATAAAAATAAAACATGTTTGTCTTCAAGGAAAGGCCTAGCATAGTATCCATGACTGATCCATTTCCTTTTGTTCCAATGAGATATTTCTGTACACATCTCAACGGGATACATTTAAATTGTATTATTATAATTTTTGGTGTTGAGAACGATTTATCAGTCAACACCACAACTAGAAAAAAAATATGTATTCTTTGGTATTTCAAAAATGTTTATTTGATTTGTTTGAGCTTTTCTCTTTAAAAATAGGATTTTCTTTCACACATCTAGATTCCGTAATATTCAATTTAATCAACAAATACATAGTGTCATTAATTCCACCAATATATTGCTATATTCTGGTGGGTATTCTAACTCACGCTGTATGCATAGAAGATTTCCTGGTTAAATGCTGCCTAAATTAATCAATTATTGAAACACTAAAAGAAGCTAATTAAATACAAATACGTATGAGACAACTATAAATTGTTTTATAGAAAATGCAAATCTTAAACCCATTACATTTTTGTTAAAAAAACAACAAAGGCAGATCTCAATCTGAGCTATGCTGTTTTGATGGAATCAAAAACGGGAAAATATATTAAAAGGCATTAACATTCAAATAAAAAGCAATGAAATCATGCACAAATAAAAGTTATATAAATATGATAAACAATGAACACAAATAAAATAAATATGCGGCACATCCAAAATCAAAACAAATTAATTGTATGCTAAGTTAGCTTTTTGACAATGTATGTATTTGACAGTGAGATCCAATAGTTTTGCTCCCACCTTAAAAAAACACAATTTTCTCGTGCATTAATTTCAGCTCTCACCTGCAGGTTTAGACAATCTTAGGGGTTTCCTGTCTTGATTTATTAAATGTACACCGCCATATATGTCAACCTTTACCAATAATGTAATGCCAGGTTCATTGACATTCTTACTTTTTAAAATATTATTTTCCAATGCTCTGAAGCTTTTTTCTGGTTTTGTTAAAAAAAGTGTGTTTCAGACACAGTCCCATACTACAGCACGCTCCAAATGACCTACACTGTCTGTCATCTGCTGGCATCCAAAGACAGGTGTAAGCACGTCTCTCTCTGAGTGATTAATGACTGGTTCCTGTCCCATATATTTCTGCCTTGTCATATGAACCTGTTTTCTCTTGTAGCCATCTTCCTAGAGAGAGCATATTTCAGAGTTTGAAAAAATCCTAATGTTGTGTAAAGTTTTTTTTTTTACTGTTAGAATACTCAAATGTTCTTCTTGTCATCACAGGAGAAAGAAATTACAGTGCCACCTTGTGGGTTGTCTGAAAGTAGTCTCCTTCCTTTCCTCCTCACCTTACCCCTCTTTATTTCTTGTAGTGCCCACAAGCCAAGACTCAAGTGTGAGTAACTGGCATGAGCTGAGTTTGGCATGGGTCATCTGGTTCCAGTTTACAGTCTGTGTTGTCAGAATCGTTACGATCCTAGTTTCATTCTGTTTTTCATGAGTCCGTGGGAACATGAGGACAAAGGGGGGTTTTCAAAAAACAATGCCTATATCTGTTTATACCGCTGACATTAGTGTAGTCTGGATAAATCAGAGATTACATATTTTAATCTATAAGGCACATGGATTATGATTATGTTACACAAGGTCAGTTAAAATTGATTCCTTACTCTTGAGGGAGGTTATCGGAGGATGTTTTTGTCAGAGAGTGAGCACAGCATAAATCATCTGTGTCACCCATCTCTTCTTTCAGCCTGAAGGCTACATGTCTTACTGTAGGTCAGCTCTTCTTCTCGTTTCCCTTGACAGTGTGTAGCTGTTATAGGCAATCCAGAGATAATGAGTGAATACAGATTTCAGGATGGCTCACAAACTTGACATGCAGCATATCACTACAGCCAACATGCCCTTGCTTTTCAGGTGTCATATCACCAAAAATGTCAATCTTTACAGAGGAGGCTCCCTGTTTCAGTGAATCTACAGTTCACCTAAGTGGGGACTAATCACTAAGCATTTTCTTACTTGTTCGGCACAACGAGTACTGTGTACAGTGATCATTTTGACACCTACCGAGGAAGTGCATGGAGGTGGGCTTAGCACCTAATGCCTCTCAAATGTCTCATGGCCCAACCGCTGCCAAGCTCCCTCCCTAAACGCTTGAAGCCTGCTGACGTAGGCTGGAGATTTACATTTAGACCCCCCAACTCATTCTATTCTTAATACCATATCAAGAAGAGAACACCCGAGGGTTGACTTAATAATAGTTCTGATTGCTTATGTTATATTTTAGTATTAGAGATTTAAAACCTTTTTTTTGTTTTATTGTTTCGTTTTTTACTTGAAGTACTTTCTGGATTTCTTCTTTTAGTTATTTTTTTCTATTTGCCGTAGAACTGGCAGCAATTTTTGGGAAAGTATTTTTGTCTGTTTCACGGACATTACTTGAGCAATTTTTGTACCAAGTTGGTGCCTTGAGGTGACTTTTGTATCACAGGAAACCATGAGTTCCTCAGTCATAAATGCAGTGGGAGACTCCAGTAATACGGGATTTGACATCATCCAAAACCGCATTGAATCCCTGAGCGGCAAGATGGACAAACTCATCAACATTCAAGAAAAGGTCCTCAGTCGGCTGGATGGGATGTCACAAGAAATTGATGACATTGAACAGGATATGGAGCAAATCAAGGTAGACAAGGAGGAGATCCATCTGACCCCGAGAGTGATGAATCAGACCCAGGTGATGGGGCGGGAGGTGCGGGAGATCTGCCAGGAGATGAGCACCATCATGTCGGTAGTGAACCAGCGGTCCGAGCAGCAGGCTCAAAAGCTGGAAGGAATGGAGAAGCTAGTCCTTAGCATGCAGCAGGTCATCAGCTTCATTGGTGAGACAGTGAAGCGCTCAAAGGTGATGGAGATGATGTTCAAAGGTCCAGCAACGCGGAAAACATCCAGGCACAAAGACAGTAAAGGGAAGCAAGCAACTAAAAGGAAAGCATCCACAGAGACACTTACAAAGAAGCCTGACAAGGTGGGAGAAGCCATAAAATGCTTTATGTAGCTTATTACTGTACATTGTCAAACTTGGAGTAACTTTGGTTTTGATTAAAATTAGATTTTGGCTTTTAAATATTAGTTTCTAAAGTTAGCTTCTGAAGGGGTGCTACCTCCCCATTATTTATGTCTTGTATTTGTCACCATGTTGCATACAGAGCATCACTTTAATGCTCCCTTTAAAGTTACTTCTCGGTAGCAACCAGCTTTCCTTGGCAGAACTAGTGAAAATGATATCTGCAACAATCCTGAACAGCAACGTTGTCCTCATGAACTAAAATTGGCTTTTGTGTTTTTTGACAGGAAAGTTAGTTGGGCTTTGGAAAGTAAAAATGTCTGACATAAATTTAAAGGGTAAAGAAAATAGATTATTCATCACACAAACATTTGTTTGGTACAAAAACATATGATACATATATGAAGTCCCTATTTAACTCAGGTTTATTACTACTGGCTCACTCCCTGGGGGAGCCAGGAGCCAGTGCAATGTGGCCTCCTTTCCATGAGGCACAGAGGGACACAAGCTGGCAGCACAAGGCTAAGGCCAGCATTAGGCCTTAACTGAAACACGAGTTCCCTGGTTTGCTTTTTTTTTGTTTTTATTGGAAGAGTGGTGTTTTTTTTTACCCCATCATCTTACCATGTGTCAACATTTCACGATGAGTCAAATTGCTCACCTTCTCTCTTTTGGTCTTCATTTCACTCACTCCCTCAGATTTCTTTGTACATGTTGTGCTTGCATTACTAGTCTTAGCCCTACATAGTGTCCCAGTTAAAATGCTGCCAATTTTACAGCAAAAGGCTACAACTCAGTTATAAAATGTTTATAACAGTGCCTGGCTATCCCTGAATGGGAAAATCTGTGACTTTACATTTGTTACTTGTACACTGCAGGCTTTTATAGTATGATAGCAAAGATAATGTCATGGTTAAAAGATAACTGGAGATAGTGAAACATGTGGAAGAAGTAGCACTCATCACACAAAACCAAAATTAAAAATTTAACATACATGCAAAAGACATACTCTAAAGCACTTGCAACAAAAAAAGGTTATACAACCTGTCAAACTATTGGAATCTTCACAACATTTGGGTGTCGGGACCCAAAAGTCTACAAGACACAGTATGTGATGTCTAGGCCAAGAGATTCTCTGTAATCTGCAGAATTGTATTCTGTTAGTCTATTTTTTTAGAACTTGTACCCCGTGTCTATCGGGCTCCTTAACAGGGATATGCCTCTTCATACACACTAGGCCCAGCTTTCTCACACACTTACAGCCATTACATCCTTATTATTTACCATTAGCATAGTTGATTTTATGTAAATAGTTTTCCTTTCTTTTTATATACTGTATATATAGTTTTTGCACAGTCTAGTAGGGAATTCAGGGTGATCTTTCACTGCAGGTCAGAAGCGTAAAACTGAGAAAGTGAAAAATACATCTTTTTAATCTTTGAATTAAAGGTACTTAAGGTTATCAGGTAGTTAAAAAGAAGATATGTAATTATAAAAAGTCTAACAAAAAACTTCACAAAAAACGTCACATCAGGAGCAAACCGGAGCTTTCTGTCTTTATAATCTGTAATTAGGCAAACTCTGATTACTCTATTAAAACACTTAAACGCCATCACTTGCCTTGTTGCAGAGGTTATCTTTCTTTTTAGTAAGACCGATGAGCAAAGCAAAAACTGACCTTACTGACAGTAAGAAAGGTTACTGTATGTTGTAGAAGTAAAAAAAAAAATTCTTCCCGACTTTTTCGCTAAATATTTATGACCGCCTACTAATCTGAATGATTTGTGGCTCGTGTTGCAATGAATTTCCGTTGTCGTCAGAGTGCTTGTCAGGTGGCTTCTGTATCCTGTCCCACTTCCAGAGGTGTGAAATATTTTACATTTATTTCATGTTGCTTTGGTCTTTATACGCACTCGATTATCTCCCAATCAAATTTCTCTTCTCCACAACTGTCTCTAGGTAAACATCAACGCAAGAAATATACCCCCCTCTTTGTTTACCTCACAACATTGAAAATCCGATATGGGGAACCTTAAGTTTGAGACAAGTTTTTCCATCCTAACTTGATCTCAGAGTGTTCAGTATTGTTAATTCAGCAGGGAGATTTGGAGAATGACCTGCAATTGCTTGCAATATTTTCCACACTGGGTCAGCATCACATTCCTCCGCTGAGTGCAACGAGTGATAAGCTATAAATTCACTGTCCTGCTGCTACCTATCCATCAGCCATAAACAAGCAAAGGCATGCCATGAAATAAGCTAGTATGTCCATGCTGACGTCCATTTACTGTGGCTGCTAGTTCAGGCTTTGTCCTTTGCGTTTCCTTATATGTTGTTTATTGAAAGCGTGACTTCATGTTTCTGTGAACTTCAGCCCTTTATGTGAGCCTTCATTTACTATATTGACAAGTCTCTGTTTTTTTCACCTTTACATTTATTTGTATTTTTACTGCATTCTACAGTGCTATGAAAAAGTATACAACATAATAATTTTTGCTTTTAGCCTTTTTTTTAGCATTGTTGACCTGATACAGTCATGCCACACCATCTCAAATATTAGTATTAACTTAGACTAGCCCACTTCTAGCCCTTCTGTATATTATTTGGAGTTGTTCAGAAGTGGACTTGCAGGTGTTCGTTGGATATTTTTTTCCGCTACATAAATTTCACAACATTCTTAAGTTTAAAATCTCATGGCAAGGACATTGTCATTCAGGGTTTTCTATCAGTGAGTAGAATTCATGGCTCTAACAATTTGTAAAATGGCCAAAACACCAAATCGCTCCAAACAATAACACTACCTCCATGACTGTTGTTATTTATCTAATGTTGGCAGCAGATACAACAAAACACTTGTCTTTCAAAATATTCCACTTCTGTCTCTTCAGTTCATGGAATAATATCCTGGAATTTTTAGGGTCATGAAAATGCTTTTTTCCTAGCAAATAAAAACAATTTTGCCATTTTTGACTAATATCCCTATTGTTTGAGAAGTAACCGATACAACTGAAGCTGGCGCTACTTTAGATGCTGTTCTGAGTTTTTTTGTGACTTCCTTGACGAATAGTCCTAGGAGGGTTCATGAGTGTTTCATGTCCTAACCCTAAAGCCTTAGACTGGCTTTCTAACAATTCCTAATGTGTTCTTGAATTTCTATAGATTGGAACTTCTTTTTTGCCTATTTCTGGTTTTGACATGGGTTCTCTTTAGCTAATTTCTTTATTCTACAGGTCTCAGGTTATTCTTGTCAGATATTAAAATTTGTTCAATTATCTAAAATATTTAGGTGTAATAAAAAAGAAAAAATCTGATGACACTGGGGACAAATACTTCTTCAAAGCACTGTAGATTCATAAATATCCCTATTCTATTTTTAACCATTAAATAAATAAATAATTGTACCCCTTCTTTTTACATTGGTATAACCCTACCAAGAATTTCCATCTTGTCTTTTTACTAGAAAACTACCTCTAACAAAGCCAATAAAGGGAAACAAGCGATAACTCCTGCATGTCAGCCAAGTTCTCTGCAGCTCCATTACAAGATAAAGCTCCATGGACCAAAGCATTTCCTCGCATCACGTAAATGTGGAAACTTTGTAGGTTTTTTGTGTCTAAAAACTGTACATATTCTAGAATTTGTTAAATTTTTTACAGTTGTAGTCTATGTGCTTTTGCATTTGTTTCTATATGAAGGGTGGTGCCTAGTTTGAGGCTTATAACCGAAATATCTGCATATTACAGTTTTGACATTTTAAAATACACAATATCTTAAAAAAACAATATTTTTTTAAATGCAAAATTAAGATTTTAGGGCCAATTTTTGTAAATTTTGGTTTAATAAGTAATTAGTAATAAGCATCAATATTTATAATTTGCAGATATTGTCCTGGTTAAAGGATTGACCATTTTCATATTTTATTTTACAGGTAAAGGATCAAAAGGGTAAAGA
Source organism: Apricaphanius iberus (assembly GCA_028564705.1). NCBI lineage: Eukaryota > Metazoa > Chordata > Actinopteri > Cyprinodontiformes > Aphaniidae > Apricaphanius > Apricaphanius iberus. The sequence goes on from JAPXFQ010002614.1 coordinate 754,900, forward strand.
TGGGTCAGATAAGCCATGTTTGAGCCAGAAGGGCCTGAAAGCTCAAAAGAAGATGAAACCTCCAGATGCAGCAGGTGTTATTAAAAGCTATTCATAACTTCTTTATATGTAGAAGAGGTGTAAAATATATTTTATGAGCTAGGTACTTAATTTTGTGTGGATTTCTTGTAGATAACATTTCGCCAAAGAAGCAGGCTTTGCTTCTTGAAGAAGTGCAGAAATTAAACAAAGAGAATGCGGAAAAATCGGGTCAATTGTTTACACCACTTGATCTGGAGTCTGGGGTGGCTCCTGAAGACGAGCAAGCCGAGGCACCCACTTGCAACCTGCTGGACTATGAACATGAAGATTTCCAAGCTGCTGTGACTGAGAAACCTGAGGTTAGAGATGTTATTGAGGAGCAAATAATGTACAAGGAGCTGGAGGAAAAGGCTGCATTAACAGAAAAGGCTGTAGATGATGTAGTGCAACAGAAACCAGTGGAAGAGGAAAAGCCTGCAGTTCCAGAGGAACTGGAGAAAGAGAATATTTTTGCTTCTGAAGAAGAAATAAAAATATCAGCGGTCCCTGCTTCTGATGAGGATAAAAAAGAGGTTGCTAACAGGTATGATCATATTCAAAAGGACTATTCTTGTAGTAATCATTAAATCTACATACAGTTATGTTTGAAAAAGGGTCTTAGGTTTTAGTAAAATACTGCACAAACAGAGCAAATTTGACTTGATGGTTATCTTTCACATTGTTGGTTAAATTCAGTGGCATTAAGTACTTTGGAAGAATTCAAATGGGACTAAAGCGATATCCTTTCCATTTTTGCTTTTCTTCTGAGCTAAATAGTTATTGAGAGTTTCCTTAATAGCATGAATGCAAATATGAACTTATAATAACATGTATTTTTCTTCTCACTAGGTTTTTGTTTGAAGTACATTGAATTTGCAATTAACCTTAACCTGCCATATATATAGAAATGCAGTTTATTTTTAAAAATCTTTATTCAAGTTAATGCTGTAAAGCCTATGCTGGGCCATTTTAGTTTTTTTTTCTTCTGAATTTCATTATCTAAAGCTACATTACAGGTAATTTTACAAAATCATAAACCTATTAACTTTACCCAACAGCAACTGCCACAAAGATGTGGCACCATCCCCACAGACTGAACAGGTCCAGATGACTTTAGCAGAAGAAGGCAACGAGGAGGAAAGAAAAGAGGAGCAGAAAGAGGATGAGGAGGATGGGGAGAGGTCACAGAATGAAGACTGGGCCGTCTTCAAGGCAGAAGGAGTTGCAATCCAGTTAAATCTGAGAGAAAAGCTGGAGAAGGGAAGACAAGAAAATGTTGGCGAAAAAAGGATTGATGATGATCAAGCCGAGCGCTTCTTCATTGGTATGTGACATCCCTCATCCATAAAGAAGGACAATGCCAGTTAAGGCTGATGCTAATGGAAACTCTCCAAATGTAACTTTCTTTTTATTACACTGGAAGTTGGAATGTATGTTTCTTGGAAAATTTCTATAGATTAAAAAAATAAAATAAAATAGACAGTGTATTTTATTAATTTAGTTTACAATGAATGTAAATATTTAGCAGTCTACTTGCAAAGTAACATTGAGCTCTTTGAGAAAGTTCAACCAACAATAAAGGGAGAAAGTGTCATGCTGAAGGTTATCTTGCACTTTTTGATATGAGAGATATTAAATATGTCAGAAAGCAAGATGTAAATGTTATTACAACATATAAATAGAATGGAATCAACCAAATCAGAGTAACACAAGCGACCAAAAAAGTAAGTTTGGAGCTCAGGTGAAAACTGAAGGTTTCTCAACGTTACAAAGATGTGAATCTCGCACTAAAATAAATAATTAAAAAGAAATGGAAATGGTCGAGAGCATTAAGTCCTGACTCATACATCTTAATCTCTGAAATTAATTCACAGTGCTAATTTGGAACGGACCTATATATTGGTTAATAGCTTTATAATTGTAAAAAAATATCAACCAAAAAATTGATAAAAATCTTCAACACCGAGTAGACATGCATTTCCAAATGTTCTTGAAGCAAATATTATTGAAATAAGTGTCTGGGATTTATTATGCATCTATCTGTGCCTTTAATACTTGATGCATTTCTCTCTTATCCATTAATCTTTGATATTAATTAAAATGTATTGCTTCTTATGAACTTGGTAATTATTTATTTTAAATGTTTAGAGTATGTTTATGCAGAAATGTATCTTAACTGAGAATCCCAGCATGCTTGATTTGTATTCCACAATTAAAGCTCAACAAATTGATGTTCAGAGAAGAGCAGGGACCTAAACTTAAGACTTGAACTCAAGCTGGCTGCTTACATAACCTGTTGCTTTCATGCACAGGGTGCCAGAAAACCAACTGAACTGCCCCTTGACCCACTCCTCTTTAATATGCCGACAACTGTATCTGTAATTAACATTTAGTACAACACGTAGTACATGATATGCCAATGCATTGATGGTTGCATGCACACTTTGAAAGGTCAACTGCAGCTCCTCATTATTGAGACATGTATGTTAACACCATATTTATAACTTATAAAAACAGATGGTATCTTTTCTCATGTCTCCCCATCCTTCTTTAGACACCACCCCTCCTCCAGCAGCTCCTTTTAATCATCGCATTGTGTCTGCAAAGCCAAACCAGATCAGAAACTTTTACACAATCAACTGGCAAGAAATCCTGGGCGGGTGAGTTCTCTTGTTCTTTTCTACGTATCAAAAAATAAAATGTGAATCTTGCATCTGTGCTGATCAAAAACCATAAAAGATGTTCTCAACTCCCTATTTTTTTCCCGATTGTATAATTGTCCGCCCCTTCCTCCCCCTTTTTCCTTCCTCTCCTCAATGGTTCATAACTTCAGTGTCATGGTAGTTATTTTTACACGAAGGCTGACTGGTATGTGAAACTGGATCCTCAGTGCCAGCTGGTAGCTAATCACTAGGTGTTAATCCGGGCCTTCAAAGAAGAGACGCAGCCCGGCTCAGATTTAATAAAATAGCTGATCAACCGCAACACTTTCCATAAGGAAAGAGTCTTGTTGATTTCTCATGGGAAAGATGCACTCTGCTGTCGCTATCTCATCATCAAACCATTCTTTACAGCTGCAATGCATAATTTGCATGTCTAGAGCCACTGACTGTCTTTGCAGGGCTGGAAACCGATTATTCACTCTCCCTGTCTTCTATATAGGGGGCGGTTTGGTCAGGTTCACAAATGTGTGGAGAACTCCTCAGGCCTCACTTTGGCAGCAAAGGTCATTAAAGCCCGAAGCCAGAAGGAAAAGGTACGACACCTGAGACACATTGCCATAACTATGAACTAGTCTATTTTTACTCCTACCATGAGAAATAAGCCACATGTGATATAAAAAAATGAGGTCCATTACAGTTTTTAGTATCATACTTACTAGAATGTTGTTAGGCCTCTCCTGGAACAGAGGCAAAGGGAATATTTCTCACCAAGGCGAGAAATAACTGACCTAGAACAAAAGATGCATAGTCTCCGATCGCAGAGAACATCTGACACCTTTCATTTTGTGTGTGTGTATAACTGTTTGTGTCCTACGTCTGCGTGCCTCTGCATCTTTCTGTGCCTGTGTTTTTGGTAGGACGTGGTGAAGAATGAGATCCAGGTCATGAATAATCTGGACCATGCCAACCTGATCCAGCTCTATGCAGCTTATGAGTCACGAAATGACATCATCCTTGTACTTGAATAGTATGACCATTTTTTTTAGCTTCCCAGTAAATGTCTGTAATGTGTTTAAATTAAGAGCCTAGCATAGCTCATTATTTTTATTTTTTTGTTATAATCAATACTTTAATTTACTGTACGTTGTGTTTCTTGGCAAGAACTATACTTACACTTTTTGTTGTAAATGTAATTATTTTATGCATTTGTCTTTATTATCAGTGTTGGTGGAGGGGAGCTATTCGACAGGATTATTGATGAAAACTACACCTTAATGGAGTTGGATGCTGTGGTTTTCATCCGACAGATCTGTGAGGGCCTTCAGCATATGCACAAAATGTCCATACTGCACCTGGACTTAAAGGTAATAAAGCTAAATTTAAATCCAATCACAATAGTGATCTGATGGAACTGTGAGAGGTAAACAATTAATATCTAGAAAAATATACACCCTTAATTTAAAAAAGAACAATACAAGGGTAAGAATAAAATGAATGACAAACAAAATTTTGACAACTGTCACATTCGTGAAATTGCTCGAGGAACATATTACCAAATATCTGACTAAAATTCTGTGGAAGTTGTATCACGCTCTCTGACTGCTTTCTGACCTCAGTTATTATCTGAATAATGATTGAATCAGATTATTTCAAAGTTAGTTTGTTTATAAGAATCAGATTTGTAAGTAAAATATGGACTATTGTTTTAACTAGTCAGTAACATGTTTTTAAAAATATTATTGAAAGGGAGTAATCTGTTATCTACATTGCGAAATCTATCATTATCAAATACTTCTTGCAAACTTTTTTTATGGGTACATCTCAAATCAGTTATAATTTTTTTTATACATTTATAACCGTTTTGTGTTCTCAGTTTTATTTGTGTTTTTTTAAACATACACTGGGTCAGTTCATTTGAATTCTGTACAGCACTGTGCTAAATAAATGCTATAAAAAAAGAATGTTTTAAAAAATGGAAGTGTTGATCATTTATATTCATCAATCAACAAAATACATTGAATGAACAAAAGAGAAATCTAAATCAAATCAATATTTTGGTGTGACCATCCTTTCTTTAAAAGAAGAATCAGTTTTTCTATCTACACTTTCACACAGTTTTAGAAGGAACTCAGCTGGTAGGTTGTAAACATAACCAACTAATCACAGATTTTTTTGTGGATGTAAGCTTCCTCACATCCTTCTGTCTCTTCATGTAATCCTAGACAAACTCTATGATGTTGTGTTCAGGGCACCGTGGGGGCCAAACCATCACTTCCAGGACTTCTTGTTCTTCTTTACACTGAAGATAGTTCTTAATGACTTTGGCTCTATGTTTGGGGTTGTTATCCTGCTGCAGAATAAATGTGGGGCCAATCATATGCCTACCTGATGGTATTGAATGATATATAAGTATTGCTCTATTGCTCAGCATAGAAAACATAATTAATCATGCCCAAATCTCCAACTCCATTCACATATATGTTTATCAAACGTTCAAGGAACCGTCACCATGCTTCACTGTTGCCTGCAGACACTCGTTGGTCTGCTCTCCAACCCTTCGATGAACAAACGGCCTTCTGCTATTCTAAATATTTCTAATTTTAACTCATCAGTCCAGAAGACCTGCTGTCATTTTTCTGCGCCCCAGTTTCTTTGTTTTTTTTGCATATTTGAGTCACTTGGCCTTGTTTCCATGTCAGAGGTATGGCTTTTTGGCTGCAACTTCCATGAAGGCCACTTCTGGACAGACTTCCCCGGACAGTATTTGGGTGTACCTGGGTCCCACAGGTTTCTGCTAGTTTTTAGCTGATTGCACCGCTGGACATTTTCCTATTTCAGGTAATAAACCTGATCTGTATTTCATCTGCTGCCGACCACTGTGTTTCCTTAGCCGACCACTGTGTCTACGATCCTCAATGTGGCTGTTATTTTGTGCTTCTTAAAAGAAAGCGCTTGAAGAGTACATCTTGAAACCCCAGTCTACTTTGAAATCTTTGTCGGGAGAGACCTTACTGATGCAGTATAACTACCTTGAGTGTTGTTGCTGTGCTCAATCTTGCCATGACATGTAACTATCTTCCACAACCTCACCTTGTTAGCAGAGTTTGGCTGTTCCTCACCCAGTTATGAGCCTCCTACACAGCTGTTAGTATTTCATTTAATTGTTTGTGTTTCAACCTACATGTGAAATTGATTATCATTAGGACCTGCTTGTTATAATTAATTCAACATACACCCAACTATAATCCGAAAAAATCACTGACTTTGTCCAAGTGTACTCATGAGAATAGATGTTTCGAAGGACAAGGTAGTAACAAAAAATATTCAATCGATTTAGATTTTTCTTTTGTTTGCTCACTTTGCATTTTGTAAATTGTTAAAAAGTAAACAATCCTTATTTATATTCCTAGAAGCATTCTTTGTTTACAGCATTTTTTTCACAGCTTCCTTAAACTTTCGTGTTTTAGGCAGGTGTGATATGCACCTAAAAAAATAAATTATGCAGAAATTACAGTATATAATTTATTTACGTGTGAAATATGTATACTGTATATTTGCTTTAAATCGGAAGATATCTAAAACTGAATCTCTGGTTCAGGGGATGTGCGAACTGTGGCTCCTGAACTACATTTTACTTTTTGGCCCCTCCACTGTGGCTTTTACAAAGATCTTTCTGTACCTTTTTATGCAAAATCTGCATAGAATGTCATCAGCAGTCACTAATAGTACTCTGCCTTTAAATATAATTTGATGTTTTTTTTTTAGCTTTAAACCATGTGCTTAATATCGTTAAAAAGCCTTCCTTTTATATTTACAGAAAAGGCTCATTCAGCTGGAATCATTCAAAAATTAAATATTTCTCTTCCTTTGTACAATTTAAATGATTCCATGTTCTAAAATCAGAAAATTTAAATACATATCGGTTGATTGATCTTAGCTTTAGAAATAAAACTTTTTATTTGATATATATTTGATATATATACAAAAATCAAACTTTATTTACTGCTTTAAATCATACTTTGTAGCAATTGGGCCAAAAGTTTGAACTAAAGCTTTTGAACTGAATAGGTTGCCTCCTCCCTGGATGAGCTAATAATAATAATAAGTATTGTATTTATTGAAAAGTATTTTTGCATTGTTTATCATTTAATTGATTGAGAGTAATTAAAATGTCTTGTTTGATGTTTGTGATCTTTGCAGCCAGAAAACATTTTGTGCGTGAGCAGAGTGACCAATAAGGTTAAGATAATTGATTTTGGCCTCGCTAGAATGTAAGTTCTGTTTTCTCTTTCTGATATATTAATTGTTTTGCTGTTATGTAAAAAAAAAGCTAAATGTTCCTGGCTTGAACAACAATCATGCCCTGTTTTAGATATAAACCACGGGAAAAACTAAAGGTGAATTTTGGAACTCCAGAGTTTCTAGCTCCTGAGGTCATCAACTATGACTTTGTGTCATTCAACACAGACATGTGGAGCCTCGGTGTCATTACTTATATGCTGTAGGTAAACATGTAAACTCAGTCTCAACTGTACTCAAATCACCACTAAGACTTTCTTCTCTTTAAATACCAGCCTGAGTGGTTTGTGTCCCTTCCTTGGCGATGATGACAATCAGACTCTGAACAACATTTTGGCTTGTCAGTGGAACTTTGAGGAACAGGAGTTTGCAGATACGTCAGATGAAGCAAAAGACTTTATCACTAGACTCCTTGTTGTAAATAAAACGTAAGAGCCTGTTTTCTCTGCATGATCGGAGCTTTTTAAATATCTGGCGAGTATTTAAAAATGTGAAATTATTTTTGTCCTATGTTTGTTATCAGCTGGAGGATGGGGGCCAGTGAGGCATTAAAGCATCCTTGGCTAGCCGACCCTGCTCTTCATCATCGTCTTTATACAAAGGTAGAATGATATGACTAAAAAACTAATTTTGGTTTTCTGATTATGAATTATCCTCAATGATTAATAATCCGTTGTGGGAGAGAGAGAGAGAGAGAGAGAGAGAGAGAGAGAGAGAGAGATAGCAGTGCAAATTATGTATATAATATATACTATATATATATATATATATGAAGAAATTCTCATTGAGTTAATGCACCTTGGTTTTTGTAATATATTTTTGCACAATTTTCTGCATTTTTTTGACAGAAAACTATGTGCAGATCACGCAGATCTTCATGCGTACCCATGATTAATATTTAAGGTAATGCATCCATCCATCCATCCATCCATCCATCCATCCATCCATCCATCCATCTCCACAAGGGGGAAGCATTTTTCACATTTGTTTTTGACAAAGACTATTTATGTACCCCCTGAAACAAGCCTTCTCAATCAATGGCTCTTTTTTAGATCTAGACACCAATGAGATGGCTCCTTCTGTGGCAACTTGGACCAATCCTCTTTGTCGATGAAAATCTCCCAGACTCCTCGAAAGCCAATTTAAACACCTGAAATGTGGACTGATATTATGGGTACTCGGGTAATGTTCTCATGACATGTGATCCCCCATGTTTTAAAAATGTGAATAATACTCTTGCCTGGCTTAGTTTTTCAAATTTGTATTAGTATTTTGTAGAGCCATGCATTATTCATTTTCATTTTTTTTCTAATATATATATTTGGAAACACTCCGATCATGCAGCTTTTGCAGAATTCATAATATTCATTTACTTCTGAAAACTTTATGTCAGGGATTTGCCATAGAGTTGTACTTTATTAGTTTTAGTATTTTCTATCTCCAAGTATTTAGTATTTAAAATTGGTGCTATGAGTATTTGCAGTCATTAGAAGTGCATGTTTGGCTTGAGGTTTCACTTTAAAATTATTATTTTTTGTTAATATCTAACTGAAATGTTTGTGTTGTGTGGCATTTTTTGTTCTTGCAAGATAATTAGTCCTACTAAGCAGAGGCCTACTGCTGGTTTTGCATAAAAGTATGCAAATATTTTTAATCGCATTGTCAACACTTCTCATCAAACCCAAAAAATATGTAAAACAAATATTTTATTGCTGAAGCGTAAATCACATTACAAAATGTCTGGAAAATCCAACCCTTAATTAAAATACATTAGTCCTGTCGGCACAACAACCCACATTAATAAATTATTGTTTTTATCAAAATTAGACGCAATTAGTGGCCAGATGAACAATTCATATACAGTTAAATTTAAAGGAAGTGTTAATGTATACTTTACACTTCAGTAACATTTGCAGTTACAACTATTTTTCTACATTCATAGTTTTAGGTTAATTAGATACAGAGATGACTTCAATTATGTATGTATAATTGTATGTTGTGATATGACACAGTGAGGAATCATTCTTTTAGCTACTCATTAAAATAGGAAAGAGAGAAGAACATACCATTTGAAATAAAGCAGATATATATTCATCTTGTTGAACATTTTAAAACAACCCAATCTTTATGAATACATTTGTTCAATGGGTAAAAAGTTTTATATTAGAAAATATCATGGCACAATCACTGGCGCCTTATTTATTAACATCTACAACAACTCACAAAAATTGAAGGTAACTATAGCATTTCTGAAATTTTTACTCAACCTTTTCCAATCTTGCAATAGGAGACTGTTGAGGAACATTTTAGTAAAATATCGTATTTCCAGTATCCCCACCAACTCCTGCATCAAGTGGGCAATTTTTTTCTGAGCTATTCTTCAACACAAGAAAATTGAGCATTCCATTTAATTAGAGCAGATGTGTGTTGATCTTCATAGGTCAGGATGTGAGAAAATAACATGACAAACTGCTTACTATGTGGCTATGCTACAGCATTAAAAGATATATATATATATATTACCATCATAATAATAAATGTGGAACATGCTGGATCTGTAAACTTATCTACAGTAAATCATAAATATACCTTTAAGTCTCTATATGTGACTGGATTAAAAAACTCAGCCCATTAACTTCAGGCTAAAGATGAAACTTTAATGTCTGCTGTCAGAAAACGTAGTAACTGCACTTTATAACATTATTTATTTAAAAAAAATTATTCACTAATTGCATTTGCTGGACAGATTATACAGTTAGACCGTATTGGGCAACTTGTATTATCAAATCTCTTTATGTCTGGTTTTTGAACAAACATTTAACTTTAGAAAATGCACTTCAGAAACACAGTTTATGTCTTACCAACCTAATTTATTAGTTTAGTTTTTCACATGATACGCTTTATGTTAGCCCACTTTTAAAGCCTACGTTTGAGTCACACTTGTATTTTTTTACTCTTCCTGTTTTTTAACACTTCTGTAGCATTTAGCTAATTTTTCTGCATAAAAAAAACAAAATCTGTAGCATGCCTTCTGTGAAGGTTCACAAACTAAATATAATCTACCACTTAGCGGGAAAATATTTATATAGTTTTAGTTTACCTTTATTGTGTATGTTTTGATGATTGTCAGAGTGATATGTGCTTGTAAATTAAAGTTGTCTTCAAAGAGTGTTAACAAATTTAGCATGTAACAATAAAGCGTGCACAATCCCATTAAACAAACCATTTTAAACAATTTTTTTTTTCTTTTGTTTTTTGGAAGAACAATATTGCCTGACCAAATGCATCCTTTCAAATAGGAATAGATATTTAGACAATAAATCATAGTTAAAAATTTGCCAATTTCTTGTCCCTGGCCCGATGTATGGAAAATGCAAAACAATATGCAAAACATTGTATTGTGAACACAAAAAGCGGAACATTTCTCCTTTGTAAATACTGATCTACTGACTCCTACTGTTGTGTATTGGTACTGCAAACAAAAAGTTTTGGCAAAATGTTAAATATTACACCGGGAGCAGAAATTTAAAAAATCTTTCCACAAACATTTCCAACCTGTAACTGTTTGTTTAGTCTAGGATTCATCTGTTTCACACATCATTTAATTCATCAGACACCAAAGGTTTCGTTCTTGGGATGGTTCAGAGAGAGTTCACACATTCCTGTTTAAACAAATAACCACATAGAGAAGCTGAACATGCTGATTGCGGAACAAAACAGGTGATACTGATTTCTCCTGAGGAATTTTCCCTACCCTTTTGTTCCAGTTCTTTTCTTTCACTTTAGCCAAATGGCTTCAAGCTAAATGCAAGCTCTTGCTCCATCGCCTGGTCCAAGGCCCACATTGGAATGGTGAGAAATCCAATTTAAGAAGAGAAAAAAGAATCTGCCCCTCCACCACTCTGCCTCACCCTGAAGTCCCCTCCATCCATATTTCCGGGGGCGATTGCAAGGAGCCAAATCAAAACCAGATGGACTTAGTGGACCAAAGATAACAAATAGTGCCTGAGTTCCTGTCAGTTGGAGACCACCACAGCAAAGAACCTGGAAGTGAACAAAAAGCTTGATAATGTTCCTAAATCTCTATCATAAAATACATTTTGACTTAAAGTATTAGAACACAATGTGAATAAAATAAATAAGGAGAAAGATCGAAAGCATTTTTTCTTTGGTGATTTTTGTCTGTTTCTTTCAACACCTGGGGTGCCATCCTGCGTTTGGGAAAGACAGTTCTCAGTGTTACACTGGATCTCCAGGTGGAACACTCTCGAGTTTGTTAGCCGATACACCTACCACCCACACATGCTCAGAAAAAAGCACAGGGTCACCCCCAGAACTCCACACAACCTCCCTCCAGCCTGGCTAAGAAAGTGTCCTTTGTAACAAGAGTTTCCTGGATGTAATTAAAAAATACTGGGTCTAGCTCAAAAGGGGAGAGATGAGGCTCGGGGTTGAAAGAGGCTACGTGAAGGGCGAGATTCCCTCTCAGCGCTATTCGTTTCATGTGAGAGCCCCTGGAGCTGGCCTTGACGTTTGTCCAAACAAGCGGTGCTCTCTCTCACAGGAGCTACGCAGAGAGGACCAGGCAGTTCTCAGGGCCTTGGACAGGTGGTTCTGATTTGTGCAGGAGGGAGGGAGGGTGGGGTAAGGATCAGACCACGTTTATGTTCAGTTAATAGCACTACACGTGTCATCACGTCCAGTGGTGGAAACACGCTGAGTGACTGATCTGTTTTTTACACTGCTGAGGCCTGTCGCCAATAAAAACGTCCAATTATCCTCTCACAGTTTTCCTGAGAGAATATACACCTGGCTATCACTGATATCAATATCAATAATCACAGACAGTTAAGTTACTGCTGCTGCTTGGGTTGTGTTGTTGATTTTTCACAACAGATAGATGTAAAAAAGAAATCGTAAAGCAGCCTATAAGCACAAAGCAATAGCTTTCTTCAATGATATGACGAGCAAAACACTGAACGCAGGTCATCAAAAATTGATTTTGGCTTTTTAGAAAACGGGTTCAAATGAAAGATTGAAAACAGTGATTAACACATTTGAAATGCAACTTGATTTCCACATCGATAGAAAATTAACCTCTAAGAAGCCTGCCTAGCATAGAGATGAAAGCTCCAATTTTTTTATTTTAAAGATATCTAGATTTCTTGGTTCTCAAGTTTTCCAGAATAACAGTGTGGCACATTTAACGGCAATCCTAGTTCAAATGTTTTAAAATACTTAAAACAAGTTGTTTTTCTGATTCCAGCACTGTAGGCTATCACACTGAAAAAGTTTAGAAACATAAGCCAATGTTTAATATTTGGACTCATTTTGTAGAGGAACATTTCTCTTGTCATGCTATAGTTATGCTAAACAATTGTTTGTATCAATGTTCTTATTGATGAGGCTTTTGAGATAAATGTGACTCAAGATTATTTAGATTTTTTTACTTTAAGCTGATTTAAGTTTATTTCTTTATTTCTATATTAGTAACCTGTGACTTTCTGTTTCCCTGTGGAATAAATATGATGTGAGACTAAGGCCCATGTCTTTAGTCCAGTAGCTTACAGTTGACAGGATGAGGACATGTTTATCAAATACAATTAAAATATCAAAATTTCATCATTAGAAAAATGCATATATATTTTGGAAGTAATGTCGGAAAAACGTTTCTAATTTAGCATCAAAAATGTAAACATATACGGTTTGCAGAATTTTGTAGAACTTTAAATTAAAGTGTGGCTCAGTAGTTGGGTGTTTGCCTTGTAATTAGAAGGTCGCTGGTCAAGCCCTGGCTCTGACAGTCTCAGTTGTTGTATTCTTGGGCAAGACACTTCACCCATTGCCTACTGGTGGTGGTCAGAGGGCCCGGTGGCGCCAGTGTCCAGCAGCCTCGCCTCTGTCAGTGCGCCCCAGGGCAGGTGTGGCTACAACGTAGCTTGCCATTGTGAATTTGTGTGTGAAAGGGTGGATGACTGAATGTACTGTAAAGCTCTTTGGGGTCCGTAGGTACCGGGTAAAGCGCTATACAAATACAGGCCATTTACATTTTAAACTGTGTACCATGGTATGTCTAAGATCAAGGTTTGCAGCAACACTTGGGTTCCTTCTCACTGTTCCTGTCTGTTGAAATGTCAGAAGAATGTCAAGTTCTGTTGCTGAAACTTTGTTTGGAAAAAATAGACATTTAGGTTTATCAACATACAGTATGTCGACTTTTCTCCAATTATTTTTATGCTTAAGACTTTGTCCCCTTTTAATTTTTCCCACCTTTGTCAAATGAAATCAAACTTTTGACTACTCATCCATGAAGATAACTATTATTTGCGTTTTATTGACTTTATTGAGTTTCATTGACTCATGACAAAATATTTATCTTCAGTGAAATGACCGACAAGGATTTTGCATTTCAGCTTTTTGAGACAAAATGCCTGACAATTGATCAGAACTAATACAATTTCATACATTCACTATGGGGCTTGTACTTTTACCCAAGAAAAGTGAGGTTTTACTGTCAAAAAGCACTCCCACCCACCTGCAGATGAATTCCCAGACTAGGAGGGAAACACAGCAACTTTCTTTATCCAATGTTTTCATTCAGTGGTTTCCACTCTGATCAAATGGCCAGAAGCCTTTAATGATCTCAGAAGTCCCCCACTGTTAGGTCACATGCTCGCCTCCATATCACCTTCGGGTTGGGCCTTACTTCTAGACAGGCGGCCCTACAATGAAGCCATTTCCATTGCGTTTGTGTTTATTCATCCCTCTTGCTCATCTCTCGACCTGCATGGGGTCTCTGTTCATTCCTTCAGCCCTGCTGAGAGGCCTCTGTTGGCCGAAGAAGCGCAACGCTTCAGTTCTTTCTGTATGTATATGCTTTACTCTTTTATGCAATAACTCATACTGGGGAGTCTTTGCTGAAGGCAATAAATGGTGTAAAGCAGCTTGTTCAAACAAAATAAATGTGTGCATTCTGTCACTATGAAGCTTTTGTGTCTGAGTGATTGTAAGAACATGCTGCCGCTGTACTTATCTGTTTAAATCTCTCCATCCAGACATTTGAACTCCCTTTTGACCTTGTACCCATGCAAACATCTGCTTATTTTACTCCTGTCATGTTTCATTTGCTCACCTCTGTCTTGCCTCGCCCACTATGCTGAAGAGAGCATCCACACATTCCATACACACACAGACATATACAACATTCTAGTCAATCTGAAATATTTTACATCCATATCCTACATGTCTCAATTATATTTTCCCATCCCACCCAAGGAGCTTGTCCTCCCTCCCAGTGCATGGTGATCGATGGACCAAGCTGTCGTCTCCCTGCAGCAGGGACTGTACTGTGGGAGGGATAAAAGACCCTTGGTCTGGTCTCTGCCTGACTCCCAAAAACATTAAGTATGGCCAACAAAAACACAGAGCAAGGCAACAAAATGGCAACCCGTAAAGCTGCTGCTTTTGTAGTGCGAAGTATTTCCCACAATGGAGATTGAAACAGGAGGAGATAAAAGACACAACTTAAAAAAAAAATTAAGAGATAAAGGTCAGAGAGAGAGAGAGAGAGAGAGAGAGAGAGAGAGAGAGGTGAAAGATGCAATGATTTGATGGATGTATTTTGTTGACTCATTGAGAACCCCCCCCCCAAACAATGATAATGTAAACCAGAATTATGGAATTACAAGGTATTTGTCTTCATATCCCTTTCTAAGTATTTTATTTTAGGGGAAAACATTGCTTTTTGAGATAGATTTTTCTGATACCTGACCCAAACTAAAAATTCTTCAGTGGTTTGCTCTTGGTTTTGGCATTTTGAGCCTGCCGTCTTTTAAAGCCAGTCTGCTTTTAGACGGGGGAAACAGGAAAAGAGTCACAGTACTGCGGTTTATTCTTCAGGCAATATTCACTTGACCACACAAAGAGCCCATTTTCAAGCAGAAATTTTATGTGTTGTGTGGCAGACGGTGCAAGCAAAAAGAAAAAAAAATACTGTGCCTGTGTCTATTTGGGGGAGCTTTGAATGGTGCCTCACACTATTACCAGCAGGCTTTTAAAGGATTGTTTCTGAATGAGACATACTATAAATAAACTTATGGTATTTGACTTGCAACAAATGTAATTTTATTTAAAAAAAGGTATCATGCTGATATTTCAAAAACAAGATAGTCTTGCAAAAAGATTCCTCATTTTTAACTTGTTCACAATTTTGCTGCAAACATTTTATTTAATTGGGATTGGATTTGATGGATCAACACAAAGTTTTCCGTACACCTTGCTCAGGACAGAAGCTTTAAAAACAAACAAACAAACAAAAACCTGTAACCTGCACATACATTTAGCCAACCTAAAAAAAAAGTACAAGTTGGATTAAATGATGCAACTTTACAGAATGTATTGTATATTAGTTGATTTAACTTTTATTCAGATGAGTTTAGTCAAAAAATACATAGTTAATCTAATTTACATGAGCTAATATACCTTTTCCTGCATGGTGTTATGGCAATTAGCTATTCTAATGAAGATGTGAAGAATACTAGCATAAAAAATAAAATAATAATAAAGGCATCTAAAGATACATCACCTTATTCCTTTTGCTTTTCATTGTCATAATTCAATGACATGAAACCTACTGACAAGGAAAAAAAAAACAATTAAAGCAAACATTCCTTTCTTGTAGTGCATTTAGCAGGCAGTAAAAATGCAAAAATCATATTGTGTCCTATCAAAAATGTCTTTCTTCTTGCAGCTCCTTTCTAAAAGCCAGATGGGATTTATATATTTTGTCCTAAAGTATTCACAGAGCTGAGCTATGGATCTTTGTAAGTCCTCAGTAGTTACTTTTGGGTTCTTAGCTGCTGCTCTGACTAAAGACAAAAGAGAGTATCTTTTGTTAGGTCAAAAAAATACATGAAAGTACATAGTACTGTGACAGAATGTGGGAAAATTAAAGCCGATTGAATGGCAGCCTTGCTTCTATCAGTCTCCTCAAGGCAGCTGTGGCTACAGTGTAGCTTACTACCATTAGTGTGTGAATGAGTGAATGACTAATTGCAGTAGATATGACTGATTTATATTTTTATCTGCTATTATTTATTTGATAAATACTTACAGGAAAAAAAAAACATATAATCAATTAACTGCATCTTTCACCCACACTGTGGGACAATAATGTATATTTCTATTTTTGAAGCAAATTAACAAAGAAAAAAATATTAAAACAAACTAAATTCAAAAATCTTTGGCCTTATTAAAACCCGTGACTTGTGTTGGTCTGATGGGTGACTATGTATGTGTGTGTTTGTCGGAAGAGGTTGGGGGTGGTTTTTGCTTAACCACAGAGGTACCACTTGAAGGACCTAACAATGGCCCATACATATCCTGTGCCTGTCAAAGTCTTGAAGACTGCACGCAAACACTTTAAAGTCAGGAGCCACAATTTCACCCTTTTTGACTTTACTGTTCCAGGCTTTGTTTCAGCTAAAATAAGCCTTTTCTTTTTGTTGAGACGTGAAAGCAATTGTCTGCCATCTTTCAACTGGAAAGACCATTTTTAGATCCTTGTTTTTTACTTTGTGTTCCCTTAGGTTGGTGGAGACAAAAATCTTAACCAACATGCACTCTGACCCTGTTCCTTAGGTGACAAAGAAATAAGATTTTAGATTAGGTTTTAATCAAAGAAGACCCAAAAAAGAGTTTATGCTGAACAATTATGAAGCTCTGTTAACAAGATTTTTTCCAGTGAAATACAAACAAACAAATAAAGGGGAAGATTAAAATATGTGGACTGAGACTCTATGAAAAGTTTGTAAACTGAAAGTATTCTACATTCTGTAGATACATTTCTTGGTGTCTTCAATTGATACAAATCCAGATGACTGGATGAAATCTTGAGTCAAAAGTCGGCCTCTATAGTCTTAACCCAACTCAATCTCCAAAATGACAGAACAGTTTATACAAATGCATTTTCATGAAAATGTAAAACCAATGTCATATTTGCACTGGGCTGTGTTTTTACACAAAAAGCAAGAATTACATACAGAGTGTTGATAATACACTAAAAGAGATCTTGCTGTCTGAATCAGGCCATGAAAACAGCCGTACAGATCTGCAAAATGTTAGCTATTAAACATTGCTAGTCTGCATTTACCTCCATTTCTTGAGGTAATAATCATTGCCATTTTTGTAAATAACTGCTATATGCAAGTGTGACGATAGTTATGAGACTAATAACACTATGTTTGTATAAACTTTTATACTATTTTTGTGAATTAGAATGTTTTAAGATGGTAAAATTAAAAAGACAAAACCCTTGAAAAGTTTAAAACTTGAAAAATGTATTATCTGACATTTCTATGACAGACCGTCAGGCAAAAACCAATCAAACGAGGTATGGTTCCAAGTGTCAGCCCAAACAACTCCATTTGTCAGAAAGTGTATCAAAAAATCCCACAAAAATATTGTGAAAAGAAGTTTATAAATAAGCATAAAATATACAATTCAAGATTTATATTTTCCCCAAAAACAAATTATACATCAATTAAACATGCAAAACATTTTCTAGAAAACTCTTTATACTTTCTGTTACTATCAGCATCCAGGTCCAGGTAATCTGATTTTTTTGTTGTTGTTCCTGCTGAGGATTCAAAGACAGTTGTCTAGAGCAAGTAAGATATTAACTTGTCATAACTGCTTTTATAGAAACTCACTTCAAAATCCTAAATGAACCTATTTAACAATATGCCGTACACTTTACTTTTTTTCTAATGTCTCAGCAAGCAATCCTTCTAACAGTCAGAAAGCAATTGTCAGGGCCACATCAGCACAATTGAGCTTTGGGAAAACACCCTGCTGACTGCCTTAAACAGGAAAACTCAGGAGAAAATTAGTCAAGCAGTTTTTATCCTTGTGGCTTAAACATACATACCTGTATTACATGCCTTATTTTCCAGCAATTGAATTTTCTCATAGTCAGTCTGACTCCTTGAAAGTGCCCAACAAGGCCAAAACATCTCCCACAGCTCTCCACAATGGCAGCTTTTTATTTTTTCAAAGGAAAACAATCTCCAGCCAATGCTCATTTTGAGACAACCCTCAGAGTACAGACTGCCTGTGCTGCTTGGCCAGTGCTGTTTGCTTTAATGGGTCACAGACAGACTAACCCGAGCAGAAATTGTTTTATTGCCCAAATTTGGACCAGTGCTTTTTTTTGCACATTTGCAAAAATAACAACAAAAAAATTTGCTGTTACTGAGTTCAACAATGTAAAGGCAGACCACCCATAGAAAATGAATGCCACGATGGCGCTTGCTCTGCTTGCTTTTGTGGTGAAAACTGACCACATCATTGCTGACACTGAACAGGGGAACAGTGGTCCCTGACCAGCAGAGGGCGACCCATGCTTTGGAAAGACTCCTGGGATATTTCTAGGCCAACATGAAATCTCCCCAGCTTTCTCACAGTGTCAAAAATAACATCTCCTATTACTTTCTTGGCTATAAGGGACATTTAAGAAGGATGGTATGAAAACCTCCTGCCAATGAGAGTTAAAACTAAATGTAATTGTAGAATCCGCTAGAAGATTTTCTTTACTCAATGTCTGCGTGACTGGAGGGAGAAACATCTTCTTTAGATTTCTCCAACATCCCTGTAAAATCCCATTTATTTCTCATAATGGCTTGATGGTTCTGAGATGGTTATCAGCCACCATAAAGCTTTAAATCTCAGAATCCAGGGCAGGAGAAAAGAACCAGAAGAGGTCACTTGTACCCAAAATGGAACAACATATATTTTGTGCCAAGTAATGTATTTATTCATTTCTATCTAAAAATAACAAACTCCAAAACTTCACAAAACCACCAACAGCACCACTCCACCACCCAGTGCAGCACCTTTCCCTGTTGTTCCCATGGCAAGAAGCATCAGTGACCAATCCAAATTAGCCACCAGGGCCTTGGTGGTCTTGAGAGTCTCTAAGGTGGTACGGCCGCAGGCCAACAGAGAGTAAACAGGACACAGGGGATGGAGGGATGGAGGAAAAGGGATCGAGGGATGAGAATGTGGAGTCAGCAGCTTCTGCACCCTGCCTAGGGAAGGAGGAAAGCCTTTAAAGCCTGCAGATTCAGCCCTCACACAAACAAAAGACTGCTCAGAGACATAGCTTAGTGAATAAGGCATTTGGCCAGACAAAAGAGTTACTCCAATATCTTCTGAATTAATATCACTGAAGCCACAAATCAGTGTTTTTTTGATGGAAGAATAGTTTTTTTTTTGTTATTGTTATTGTAATTTTTTACGCATAATCTATTTACTTTTTATTTATTTTTCCCCAAACTCTTCTTTAAGGACCAACATAATAAAGAAAATGTCCTATAGGAAAATTTGGCACATAGAAATTGAGATTTACCGAATAATACTTTGTCCCCACGACTCGATGAGAACTTTTGTTATAGAATACTTTACTCATGCAACAGAGGCAAGAGTTTTGTTCGGAAACATTGTGAAATTTAAATTTTATTCTGTTAAAGAAAAAAAACAACAACTAAAAACAGAGTTTATTTCTCTTTGTTAAATACCTGATTTGGCCAGAGATAACTACATTAGCAGATTTTTGAAGCATTGTTATTGTGACTAGTATGTTATTTCTTACTCGGGCTTTGCTAAATAAACTAATAAGAGGTATATTTATATGATTATTTGATTATAGTACTTAGATATAAAATATTCAATCAATAAATTTGTTTTCTTCAGGACAGAAGATAGATGTCTCTAAGATAATGGTAAACAATGTTAAGATTTTTATTTTGAACATATTTAGTATGTTGAAAATGCTTACTGGCATTACAGTAATCAGATGTGTGTTTTGAAGATTTATTAATTAGACTCCTTCCTGGAGTCTAATTAATAAAATGTAGTAATCATATACCATTCCAAAATGATAATTGGCATTATATATGACATTTTCAAAAAAAAAAAAAAATCAGAAATGCTGCAGGTTTAATCAGTCTAACCCTGCAATATGATGTCTGCATGCAGTAAAGAGCAGCACATGTACACTGCTTGAATTATATGTATTTCTGACAAACAAAAAACAGAATTCACTGCATTTTAGCCTAATTTTTGTGCCAAAGATACATGATGGATCCATGCGCATTATTCCTCCTTTCTCTAGCCCTGGTGCAGCTCGCATTAGCGGCCGAAAACTCCTCATTTGAATACTGCTGCTTGCGCCTGTTGGGAATTGCTCACGCAATCTTAGTAAATCACCTGCAAACTGAGGTCAACCCACTCGTGCAAACTTTTACCGACTCACACAATTTTGCGGTCATTATCAGGAATATTGATAAATCCGCCCCTTAATGATTTATAAACTAGTTGGAGTATTTTTAAATCTATTCTCTGAACTACAGGGAGCCAATGTAAGGTCTTTAGAACCGGGTCAATGTGTTGTACTTTCCTGGTTCTAGTGAGGACGTGAGCAGCAGCGTTCTGGATCAGCTGCTGCTGTCTGATTGACTTTTTAGGTAGACATGTGAAGACGGTGTTGCAGTAATCATCCTGAGTAAAGATAAATACATGGATGAATTTGATAAGGTCCCCTTGCAACGTTATTTCTTTAATCCTAGAAATGTTCTTCAGATAATAGAAGGCTGACCTTGTTATTGCTTTTATGTGACCCTGGATGTTCAGGTCTGAGTCCATTACCTCACCTAGATTCTGGGCCTAATCAGTAGTTCTTTAGTTGTTCTAACTGTAGCTGTGTGCTGATTCTTGATAAGCAAATTTTAAAATGGCAAAGATAAAAAAGAGTAAATACAAATATAATATGTATAAAGTTTGAAATGATACAGGAAAACAATTACTCAAACCAACCTGCCCCTATGTTCAGGTTGGTTTGCACCTATTAAATGGTTGCAGAAATAACTCTTGATGACAGTTGTCGTAACTAAGGATGACAAAACCTCATATTTTCCAAAAATTTAATTTTATAACGTTTTACCTTTTTCTTGTCAATCAACAGAATGTTATCCACAAATGGTTTTTATTGGTCACTGACAGTTGCATCTTTTATAAAAACTATTTCACTCTAGACATATATATCTCTGACCTCCTTCATGTGTTTGTAGATTCCTGTAGGACCAGTTCTGAGTAGCCAACTGCCAGACAGGACATGTAAAAAAAATAAAATAAATAAATTATATATATATATATATATATATATATGTAGTGAATATCTATTGAGGAATCACAAACACTGCCTTCTGACTTTACCTGAGGTAAATGTACCTATTCTTAAATTTCTTTAGCTTGTGAATATTTGCTTTGAAAATTAATTTAGCCTGCTTCATGTTGTCATATTGTAACTGAAGTGATTTACTCACGCTACATGTCTGGCAATAATCAGACCTCGATGTACCAAGACAGCCAGTTACTTTTTCCACATTAGTAAGATTTTGCATTTAATCAAATCATGACATTAAAACAATGTGAAACACAAGTCTGACCAAAAAGCAAATCCAAAAAAGGAAGGGCAAATACTTTTTCACAGAACTGTACATCTATATGGAACTAAAAAATCTGATACATGATCTAGAATTCATGACAATGCACACATATAGTTTTATTTTTATGTTTTATAAATCAGTTTGACAGATTTACCAGTAATTTATTGAGCATTTTGCTAAAATACTTTTATAAACAGCTTGGACAAGTATAATATTTTCAAGAGCATTTCTAATATGAAAACTTGAGCAATCTTATACATAAAGATTAAAAAAATAACATCAAAGTGTCTGCCAAAGGGAAGTTGGAATATCATTCACAAAGAAGTGTGGAACTCATCAGTGCAGGAGTCTTAGGGGACTGTGAAATGAGCAGCCAATATCCACATGTTATACACAGCACCTGTTTCCAATAATATTACCCCTGTGGGTGATGACAGGTTTAGAAGTGATTTACCTGAGTAGGCTTTTATTACAAATCTTTCCTGCACTGTTCCCTCTGCTACTTCAGGAATCAGACAGGCCTTTCTGTGGGGAACAGAAACCCCTTAGCTAAAGAGCTTCCTACCAACCCTCATGATAAAGATAAATGAGGTGAAGTAACATGAAGAATTTGTAACTGACTCACACAAATTTATTGTTTTAATAGAAAAAATAATCCAAAAGCATAAAAATACTAATTAAAGTAGCTGTTCAACGAAAGTAAAAACCATTATGAAACAAATAAAATCAGCAGTCAAAACAAATGAAAAATAAGCTGCAGCTACAGTTAACCAGGGCTATATGTGTCTTCTCACTTGAATTGTCCTTTGAGAAGCAATTTCTTCCAGTAACCTTTTCATTATTTTTATATAAAATCCACATGAAGTGCAGCATTCTTAGCCCTTGTTTTCTTAAACTTAGAAGCAGTCATCTGGGTTTTATCTCTATTCAATGTGTCCAAACAGAAAGCAGAGACTAAGTCTGGTAATCTATGAAATATATGTATCTAATAGATGTACTCCCTTCTTTTTTTGACAGCAACAGTAGTTCTGGTGGACTAATGCCACACTTCTGCTAGGGCAGAGGAATTCCCCATTGCATGGGAAGCCACAATCCTAACAAGCAGCTGGAAATAAGAAAGGCAGACATAAACTATAGTACTGACTACACCGTTTAGACAAAGAGTAAGTAAGAACATAATTTTGTTCAGGACCAGAAATGACATTGAAATTATATATATCAAATGATAAGACAAGTAACAGAACCCTGTGGAACGTCATGTTTTAATTGGAGTGAGCAAAGCTAAAATTCTGATTTAAGGATACTTAAATCAACAAATATTGTTTATTTCCGTCACAGTACACGTTTATACACTTTATCTACCTTAGAGGTTAAATAGAGATGAAAAATAAGCACAGATTCAAATTTGTTAACAATTAATGATAATATTTGCTCCTCCTGTGATATATTGCATAAAATGTGATGAAGCCCAAACTGTTGAACCACATTTCAAAAGCTTTAAAGCTGGTAGAAATTATTTTAAAGGTGACATGTTTTTTTTTTTTTTTTTATCTGGTGTTTCAGGAGAAAATCAGTCAGACATTAAAAAAGACAATGTGATGGTAAGATTGCAACAAGGATAACAAAAAAATCTTAATGAAAAAATACTTCGGAATTTTTTGGGAACTTATTACTATTTTAGTTATATACAACTATGGTCTAAGGAGTGGGTTCTGAATATACAACATTTTGGAACACAATCATGATTCTCTCTAGGGTATTTGCATCGAATTAGACAATTAAGCCTAAAACCACTGCTGTTGATCATTTCAAGTAATTATTTGATGCTAAAAGCTAATTTAAAATATGTAGGGTGTAATTGGCATCATTTATTGAATCTGGGTGTCTTCCATACTTTAATATTTAAAAGTATCATGTGGCATTTGTGGCCGGCAAAGTGAAGACATAGAAGAAAAACAGCTGTGTTTCATAAAAGACAGACCAGAATTTAAAGCATGCATGAATTACGTTTCTCTTTCTGTGTGTGTGTGTGTGTTTGTGTGTGTGCAGACCGTTAGTGTGCTGAAGCACAGAGCATGAAATGGCTCTAGATCGGCTGTGTTTGCACTCAGAGGAGCGTTCTTTCGAGATCATATCCTAATCCCTTAGAGAGGCCGTCCACTGGGTCGCTGCTTATTCAATTAGTCTGAAGCCGAGGCTGTAAACACGGTAGGGCGAGAAAGAGTGTGAGAAAGTGTACACAGAAAGGAAGGTGGTCCACATGTCTGTGTATGTTGGAGGTGATGCGGCGGGGAAGTTCTGAAAGCTTCATACCATTTTCATCTCCTCTGGTCGACTCTGATTATGTTTCTTTTATCATGTTGGAAAGTAGAAGCGGGAATCAGAGTGAAAGTGCATGAAAGTAGCTGGAAAATATTTGGTTATATTAAGCTGTTGCTAAGTGCAGCTTAGTTGTTCTGCCAGAGGGTGGCGCCTACAAGGCATCTCATGAGATGTAATTAACTTTCTGGAACTTGAAAGACACGTAAGTGCGTGTCTGAAGCCCTGATTATATTAACACAGAGCTGAAAGGCATTATGATTTGTCTAATTATTATCTCAATTATAGAAAAAAATACAAAGAAAATTACATTTTTGGAAAATGTGAAGAAATACACACATGCACACACACATTACGTGGTCACTGAAATGTTTGTCTTTCATTTTGATCACTGGACATCGAATAACCTTACGTCATTGCCATAACCCCTACATGCGGTGATTAGATTTCTATTTATCTGCTTCCTTGTTTTAAGTCCCATACGACGTTGAACTGATAAAACTGTTAGAACTTAATCATTTAAAATGGTCTAACAATTTTTTTATATATTTTGTTTGAGTAGATTTTAACCAATATTTATGACAAAATATTTTAAAATTTAATGGCTAAGAGACGCAATTCCTAAAATGTATTTATTTAGACAAGGCAAGGCAATTTTATTTATATAGCACACTGTTAACACAAGGCAATTCAATTTATCAAAATTCAGACAGGTTACAATCTTTTGTTTTATTTGGGTTGTCCCCCAATATTAAAAAGTAACAAGACATGTTTTTAAAAGAGACTTTAGTGCAGGCAACAATCACAGTCATCAAGAAATTGTTTCAGAAGTTCATTGGTAAATATGTACAGCAACATGATTCTTCCAAGAAAACAGCAGATGGTGATGGTGTTTCAGAAGGTGGGTATATCCATAGAACCTGATACTTGTCAAAAATGTAATTGTTTAAGATGTAAATAAGTTAATTAATTTAACATTTATTTTCCTCCAAAATCCATTTTAATAGTGTACATTACTTGAGTACATCCATTGTATGACAGTGTATAGGTCTACTTTCACTGTAAAATGTCCAATTAAAGTAGCACCTTAAACATTTAAATATTAAAAACAGTTTTGAATCCTGCACATAGTTTTTTGTATTAAGAATTTTTTTCTCCACCTCTCCAATTATAGGGTAAAATACATCCAGTCATTCAGTCATGTCAGCATAATTAGCTACAATGTCCAATCATGCCTTACATGACCACTAGGCTGCACCTGGCAGCTGCTAATAACAAATAAATAAAAACAAACTTCATTTTGCGTTGCATTATTGTTTCTCCCCATCAACTGAAGAAACTGCTACAATCTCCACCTGATTTTTAATACACAGTTTCTTGTATTGCATGTATGTAAAAAAGAAGAGATATTTAAGTGTTACAGTGGACTGATAGACAGTGGTATGTAGACTAAACAAGGTGGAGATGATGACAAGCTCTTTGGAAACCAAGCATGGAAAACCAACATTGCTTGTCAATCTGAAGGTTTACTGACAGTGACAGTAGTTGCCATGGGCACCTCAAAATGAAACTAAAGCCCTTTTCTGACTGCCAGTTTTCATGTAATGAAAGGCTTTGCATGATGATGTTTCCCCCTTGTAGAAACTTTAGATTTTGCTTCCAGAGGGAGAAAAAATATATTTCTTTGCAAGCCTATATTAAATAGTGCATTTATGTTGCTTTTTTAGACCATGACGACTCTCTACTATCTAATAGTAATGTTTGAGGAGTAACACATAGTTGTAAGACAGGATATATTACATATATTTTTCTAATTGTGTAACTATAAGCAAAATAGAATTAGAAATTCTTTAAAATGTATCTAAAGTTGTGTTCCACACACCTTTTATTATGCATTATATTACAGTGGTAAACTGCTTTGGAAGAATGGTGCAGATTTTTTCCCCTTAGATTTGTATGTTCTTTATAAGCTACTAGCATTGCAGAAAAGTATTGTTATTATCAAATCAAAAATCAAATCACCTTTTATTGTTCCCTTGTGGAGATTTGTCTTGGACACAGCACAATTTAATAAATACCTTGTGTGTCAGATCTCCTCCACTTATATAAGCAGTACAACAACCCAGTCTAACATCACAATACAGAGTGATAATTAGCTGATGTGCTCGCACATTTCTGTCTACATTGAGGTAAAAATGCTGGTCAGAACCAGAGCAGAAATTCTATTTGCTGCAACAATCATTTGTGTCTAAAATTGCAGGTTTTCACAAAAGAGAAAATTTACCACTGCAATCAATTTGTTAGATCAGGCTTACTACATTTAGTTTTATGGATACGTTCCTGATTATTTAGGTCTCCACGTTACTGCTCTCAGACAACATTTCTCCTGATTTTCTCTTACGTTGGATGAATTTCCTGTAAATCTTGCTTGAGTTGGCATTCGAAACGTAACGTTGTTACACTTAGGTGACTTTTGGCTGCATTCTGGGCTGTCTCATGCTCGCCTTTTTGTCCTTGATTTTTCTTTTTTACCCATTTCAAACATGAAAAGGAGTAAACATTTTGAGTCTGACCATAACTGTAAATGTTGTCTAAATGATGATAAGTTCTGTTTAAAATAACGTGGCTTCTTTTACCTGTCTTGAGTGTTGGCCTCAGTAGAAATCATTGCAGTAGACACATTTTTTAACCCAGCCGAATATAACAAGAAAACCACAATCAGATGAGGTACAAATGAGTATGGCACGACAGAGCCAATTGAAAGTTCTCCTTGCTGTGGTAGGGGGCAAGCTGCTGCCAAAAGTATTTCAGCGAGCCAGAGTCTGTCAGTCCAGGCAGTCCAGAGTGCATAGCTTACCGGAAACCAGTGCAGTTTGATTGAGTTCCTGTTATTGACTGCTTTTTTTTTGTGGGGAGCAGACCTCTGCCAGGTCTTTTTTTTTTTAACCCTGCCATCTGTCAGAAGACAAACTGTACAGAACCACATGGCCAAGCCATGGGCCCCTAGGCTTTCGACTTTAGAAATATTTCTATCAAGCAAGAACATCATTTTTTGAGAGGCTTTTGATTTTGAAATTTCTCTGTAATAAATACAGTTGATAAAGAACATCTGTCTGCGCTGCATCTTTTTGTCACTTCCGTGTTTTCAGTGGCTGTAAATTTGAAGTGTCCCCCAGACAGTAAATCATCCCAGACACTGGGATGCTCTTGTTCAAATGGGGGCTGAACGAGAATAATATAAGAAATAAGAAGTGGAAGCAGCAGAAGTTATGCAGTGAGAGGTAATGCATTGTTTGGCCAAGATCCCAGGCCAAAAATGAAGCTGCTGCTGGCTAGAAAGCCTGAAAGATGTGTTTGTTGTACAATAAGTTGTAGCACCTTGCCATCTGGGTATAGACCTTCGGTCAGTGCTGCAGAGACATATGTGCTTTCCTGTGCCAGAAATAATACTAATAAAACAAAAGGGCCCATTCATTCTTCCTTTTCTAAGATTAATTTACTGCTGTAATGATATTAAAGATTCAGTAAGGATTAGCAAAGTAGCTTTTTCTTTTTAATGTAACAGCAAAGGGCATCCAACATCCTTAAATTCACTCAAAATAGCACCCAGTGAAAAAAAAAAAAGAAGTCTGCAACCTATGTTCAACAGGCAATTCAGTGAAGTCGTGTGTAAATTTATTTCTGTTGTGTCAAAAATAAAAGTGGAAAAAGTGCTCTTGTCTTTATTACCCTTAGACATGTTTAATTTCAGTTGGGAATGAGGGAATAAAAAAAACAAAAAATTGTATTTTCTTTACACATTTTTCCATCTTTTGATATGTTTGAGTCAATATGTTTTAATGCTGCAATCAGAAACTGATATGATGTCCATCTTTGCATTATCTCCAGACAACCGCACCTTTCAGACTGCCCATTTGCCCCGCGATCCCTCTCCACCCACATCCTATTCCGGCTTCTCTCTGTAACAAGCCGGGAAAAAAAGTACAATAGAAGACAATTACAAGCTGCCAAAACATTTGATGGAAAGAGGACTTTAATTTGTTTTCCAAATGACACCCCAGTAGTTGCTATTTGTTGTACATATTCTGATTTCACGAATTTAATAATTAGGTTTATGTTTGCAGAATGCTCGTTTACCACTTTACAAAACTCACTCGTGCTCCTGAGATCACATATGTGTGGAGTAGTACTAGAATAGGAATGAATACATTAATTAAATATACTGAAACAGTTATTATCCTGTTTAACTTTGGAAAAGTCATTAATCATCAAAGGTTAAATGGACTGAACTTATATAGTGCTTTTCTAGTCACTACTGACCACTCAAAGCACTTTACATTGAAGCCACATTCGCACAGCGATAGCCAACATGGCTCAGTTGGACGATGTACAATTTTTGGGGTTAAGTGCCTTGCCATGGGGCACATTGACATGTGACTGGAGGAAGCTGGAATTGAACCTATGACCCTCCGATTGCAAGCCAACTACTCTGCCACTGAGACACAGTCACCCTGGTAAGGTTCCATGATTTCACTTTGAATAACTGCAGTTTTTCCTGGGTTATTGTTACTGTACATTATATGTGAAAAGACACATTGTGGCACAAGATACTGGAGCAATAAACTGGCACAATGTTTCTCTTCCAAGTGAAGTTTGTTTTTGAGATGTCATTTCTGGTTCAGTCTATCCTCTGGTTAATCTTATTTTGTCCCTTTGTATTATCATATCATATTCATCAGCAATCTATTTGATACGTATGTTTACAGAACATTTCACATTCATTTTCTTCATAATTTATACGAACAAATATTCATAAAAATGCTGAAATCTCATGTAATAATCATCACCTAAAATGGAGATATGAGCTGGCTAATTGATCCAGACATTTATGTAGGCAACATTATAAAATGTTGTTAAGCTTATGTGCTCCTGTCTTTACCACCTGCACCTACATAAGAAAAGGAAATTATGTATAAAACATACTATGCTTGAATTCATAAAAAGGATTTCCACTGATTCCACACCAATTTTAAAGGACAAATAAACCACCTGCCAGCAAACACAGCTATCCATTAAGAGCAATCCAATGGTGCTGATTGCTTTGGCCCTGACCCCGGCTGTTTGTTTACTCAGGGCATGGTTGCCAGTGGGGATCAGGAGGGTGGAGAGGAATAATCTAAATTCCGCAGAATGGAGATGAGGTGTAGGGTGCAGCCACCATCTATGCCCTCCACCTAAAACTCACACAAACACCCAGTCACTTTCAGTGCGATGGGCTGAAGCCAGGCTCCTGACACACTGCCAGCCCACCGCTGGTACTGCTAGAGAGAGGGGTGGGATGGGGGGGGGGGGGTGTTGATTCAGCTGGGGGAGGCTGAGGTGCCGAGAAGTCAAGTGACTTGACCGGGGTCATAGCACCTCTCTCAGCCACACACAAACTTTCATGTGACTCATAGTTCTCAGTTACACTCAGATGCACACATTGTCCATCACCTTTCTTTGGTAAGACTTTGTTAAATGTTTCACTTATAATTCACCAGTTCCCTTTCTTCGGCTTTGCCCAAAAGTGTGTTTCTGAAAAACACTCAGAATGCCTGTTCTTTCTTCCTCTTGTGGATTATAATAACCTTTCAACATGGACAAACTTTTAAATCAAACTTAGGTCTCACCTTTTTTGTTATGGTAGCTGACATAATTATTTTCCAGAGCCAAGAACATCTAGGTAGACCAAAAAAGGAGCAATTATGGATCTTGTTGCTGAGATTTTCAAATGTTTTTCTTTAGTACTTGCCCTGCAGGATATGTAGGAGATATTATAGTAAGTCATGAGCTTATCTACACATTATGCATTTGCTCCTAGCACCCAAATACATTTTGAAAAAGCTAATGAGTTCCTAAAAGTTTTATCATGGGTCGACAGGATGAGGTTCGTGCTAAACTTGATTGCTCCTTCTTGATGTTGCAGCGGTAGTCTCATATTCTAAACATTTTAGGCAGTCAACCAATGACCCTCAGGATGAACCTGACTGTCTCCATCTTCTGTCTCTCTGAGGCTGTGTTGGCCTGACCACATGTGACTTTTCTGACAGCACAAGAACGTGTTTCCACCCCATGAGCCAAGCTGGCAAAGCCCAGCTGTTTTTAATACTAACTCTGAGCAGCTCCTAAAGAAGATTGATGAACCTTTTTACATGTGTCAAGACAAATGGTAACAAGGAATATTTTCAGCTGTGCCAGACAGCCCACACTCCACTGACGGGTGATGTTTAAGTTTATCATTAGGTGAATGAGATAATTTGTTTGTAAAAATGCATATGATAGAAAATTGTTTGAGAAGTTGGTTATGTTGTTCTCAACATAGAAAAGAGGAGAATACATTTAACTCAAAATAGCAAATCAGATGGTTTTAAATCTTACACCAAAATGTAGTAAGAAAATAAATTACTTATATTTTTGTTGAGCCACGTTGAAGTGTATGACAGAAATTTCTTATAGCGCTGGATGTCCATAGATTTTATTGAAGGCGTTTATTGCTGGCCCTCTGTTTGTTTAGCATTAAATGGGCATGAAGACTTGACTTTTATATCCAAAATTTTGCCTCATAACCAGTATGAAAGTATGGTTGGTTAATAGTTAAAACATCAACACAAAAATTTCAACCACAATCGAAATACATCTTTTCCCCTGTCATGCTTCAGTCACACTTTTAACACCCTTTTTGATGTCTATTGTATGAAATCAGGGTTGTCACGATAATTTCTATTTAAATTTTGACATGTAGACATACAGTTGAGCTAATATTATATAAAAACTTCATACTTCCTAATTTTACCAACAAGCTTCCTCTAAGCTGTGAAAGTTTTAAGTACTGTTGTGGTCCAACCTAAATCTCAACTTGAGTCTGATAGAGAATCTGTGAAGGACTATGAAGATTATGGTGAAATAAAGAAGGCCATTTCCACTTCAAAGACTTGAAGCTCATCCCCAAAGATAAACCATCAAAATACTGCTGTACACAATCATAAGAAGTACATTGTACAAACATAATCCAATCATATGGGGTAACAAGCTGGTGAAACCTAAGCCAGATCAAATATGCGAATCACAAACATGAACTTCATCCTAGATCAGTCGAGGCCCGGGTTAACGACCGCCACCGGTGCTGTTGACCCGCAGGATACCGGTGAAAATGGGGCTGCTGTTGGTCAAAGGAGGAGAAGAGGAAGGCATGATGGTATGCAGAGAGAGAGGAGGAAATTCAAGAGGATTAAGAGTAGGGACTTTGAATGTTGGGACTATGACAGATAAAGATAGAGAGCTTGTGGACATGATACAGAGAAAGAAGGTTATATATTTTATGTGTTCTGGAGACCAGGTGGAAAGGTAGTGAGGCTAGAAGCTCCGCTGTCCTTCTCCTCCTCCCTCCCTCCCAGCCTCCCGCCCTCCGGGAGCTCCTAGTGGACTTTGGTCTCTGAGCTGACCACGTTAAATGTCGCTCCTCTGGGGGTAGACCCAGTCGAGCAGCGGCGGAAGGATCAATAAACACCCCGGCTCCTCGCCCAGTTTGTGACGCAAAGCTCCAAGCTTTGCCGCACTGACACATCAACTACCAAGCTGACCGGCTGTCCATCTGTCTGCAGTTAGTAAAAGTTTATATGTGAGCGGCGCGGGCCGTGCTTTGGTGGAGACACTACCAGGCCTGGGTGTCCGGGTGAGGAACCTGTTTTGCGGCCAAAATGGCTCTTTTAATAGCCACCCACAAATCTCTTAAGAGCATTCCTGTCTAAATAGTTTAACCTCTTTAAAATGTTTATTTTTTTATTCCAGTCTCTGTACAGAAAACAGCTGGTTTCATGTAGCTCGGGGTGATTACCCACGGTGTTTATCAGTTTACATGTCCTACTGATGCTGTGACTCCATTCACTCAGTCACAGCATCACCGACACCCGTCAGCTGATTAGTTGTGGCGGCGTGATTTGAAGCTATAGTTGAGATTTCTGCAACTTCTGCAGCAGACATAAAATGCAGTGCATATTTTCGGTCACGGCACAAACGCACCAGTTGCACTACTTGCCCGTCAGAGTAGTGCAGGAAATGTATGAGAGCTGTGAAGCAGCAGTGAGGTGTGTTGTAGGAGTGATGAGTTCAAGGTGGAAGTGGAACTCCATTATGGATCTGTTCTAAGCCCCTTCTTGTTGGCTTTGGTGGACAGGCTGATAGATGATGTTAGACAGGAATCTCTATGGGTGATGTTTGTAGATGACATTGCGATCTGCAGTGAGAGCAGGGTGAAGGTAGAGGAAAAGCTAGAAAGATGGAGGTGTGCACTGGAAAAGAAAGGAATGAAGATTAGTTGTAGCAAGACTGAATACAATTGTGTCAATGAGAAGTGGAACAGTGAAATAACAGGGAGTGAAGAAAGTAGAGGACTTTAAGTACTTAGGATCAATGGTCCGGAGAGCGTTGAAAAGTGTGGACAGCAGTTTCAGGTGTGATGCAGTGGTAATTTTGACACCTTTTTAAAAAAAATTGTTTCAGTCTTCGTCTTTTGAGCAAGTTATTTGTGCCTTTCTGAATACTGTATCCAGGCATTAAAGCATAAGAATAACTATACTAAGGTGGATTTCATTGCTTTTTGTTCATCTACAAAACTAAGAATGGCCTTTATTGAAGATTCACAAAATAAATAAAGGTTTCACAGATCAAAGACTTAGTTTTAACTATTCTGCTAATAACACAGAATACTTTAGTCCCCGTTTGAAATGTCTCTGGTAATGTAGTTTTTAAAGTAGAGCAGATTAAAGAGGGACGGGGTAGAGATAAATTATATATAATTTTCCTTTAGCCATTTCCCAAACGAGAAGATAGATTGCATTACCATCTTTTGGAAAGTGCCTGGTTCATTTAACTAATAATTTAAATAAGTTGAATGATAGTGATTTAGAAATTTTATATATGAATTTAGCCCTTTTCACCTGTAGACTAGATAGTTATTTTCTGTTCAACTCTGCTAACTCTTTTGTTTTGCCAAGTTTGGAAAGCAACATTTTTTTGAATTTGATATTCTCATTCTCAGCCCCTGAACACATAAAACATTGGAAATGCCTTTTGATTAGTGTACATTTATCTGATGTTATTTTATAGTGTAAATATTACCTTGTCAAGCATTTTTAACAGTCTGTATGCATTCTAATTTTACTACCAAATTTTGTAGAAATTTGGCTAATGTGTGTAATTAAAAATATAAATCTCACGGTAAGAGAGCGACAAGGGCTGTGTTGTCAACGGAGCCTATTGTTTCTGTTTTTACTTTTTTGTTTTTATGCAAGGCAGCTGTTTTTGATCACCTTTCCCATCTGTGAAACTCAACATGGCTGACTTTGTGTGCGTGGGAAGTGCTGGCACCAGGCAGTGGGCACTGCAGGGGCCTCTGGTCTTATCAGCCACCAGGTCATATGGCAGACTGACGGGGCACACAGAGGCAGGAACGGACTGGGACAAAGTGGGGGAAGGAGAGCGGACTCTGGGACTGCCCCATACCCTCCGGTGAGGGTTTGTTCTCCCAGAGGAGTCCTGCTGTGTTAAACAGGCATGCAGAGGGGAGATAACGACTGTAGAGGCTGAATAGATGTGAGTAAAAGCAGAAAGCAGAATAACAATTTATGGCTGTCATGTCTACTCTTGCTTTCTCATTGCTTTTGATGGTCAAACCACTTTTAATAAAACAGATGTAAAAAAGTAATAATGACTAATATATTCTTTAACTGTCTAATCCATAGAAACTGTAAAAAAACATCCAAAATTTTCAGGTGAATTCTAGTTCTTTGCAGGGAGCATATTTTAGTGGTACAGGCTGGTTCTCTTCTGGTCTCACTTGTCTATTTCCAGTGTTTTCGTCGAGCGCCTGCAATTCCTCAGGTTGCTGCTGCAGCAAAGGAAAAGCCCACAGGGAGCCACCACTGAAATGCTAAACTGAGCCGCTTACCACTGTGTGTCTGGTACCCGCAAACACACTCTTTCCCTACAATGCCTATAACAGGTTTTCATCTTACTGTTGCTTTAATGCACCAGCCACTTCATTCAATTAGAGCTTCATTAGGTGCTGTTTAGACACCAATTGTGATTTATGGAACTAGGGGTGGGATTTTCCCTTTGCTCATTCTCTTGATAATTTGGTGGATACCTGCAAGTATTTGTTATATGATTTACATTTAGAATTATGACAGGCAGGTGTGGAAAATAAGTGATGGAGTGCATGGAGAAGGAAGCAATGATGGCAAGTTGGAATTATGGAAAAAATCCTGGAGGCCAAAAAGAAGCCAAGCCAGGAAGAAGTAGACAGCAAAGTAAATTTGAACGAATGGGGGACATAATAGGAAAGAAAAAGCAGAAGGTAAAGTGTTAATAAGCGTGGACTGAGGAGCTCGTCTCAGAGGGTTTGTGACACAGGGGCTAAAGC
This sequence comes from Apricaphanius iberus, assembly GCA_028564705.1. Taxonomy (NCBI): domain Eukaryota; kingdom Metazoa; phylum Chordata; class Actinopteri; order Cyprinodontiformes; family Aphaniidae; genus Apricaphanius; species Apricaphanius iberus. The sequence continues at coordinate 789,204 of JAPXFQ010002614.1, forward strand.
ACCAGAGTTTCCTGCTCAGGATGTCAGTAAGGAAGGGCCACACCGTGTTTGTCTGGACTGCAGCCTACTTCTTATTACAACCACGTTTCTTCTTATTTTTCTTTCAGCACCATATCAAATGTCAATGTTTCCTGAAAACAAAATTCTTTAAACATTTCTGCCTCTGATAAAGTTTAAAATGTGTGCATTTGTTCTCTTTTAGTGACAAAAGTAAAACTATTTGCAAAGTTGCTCTGTATTTTCTATCCAAAACAACAACATATACAATTCATTTTAAAAAACGTATATATTTTGGAAAATACTAAGATGGAGTGTTCTTCCCTCCGTAAAAAAACTTTGATTTACAGAAGTGTTATTCTTATCGAGATACAGAAGCACTTAAGCGTGTTTAGTAAAACATCAGAGTTTTGTGTTTCAGTGAGGTTGGTCTCTGTTCCGAGCCAATCTGTTTTTCTTTGCAAGAGAAAAAAAATGTGATTGCAAAGACTCCAGTTAAATATTTTTCTTTTTTTTCATCGATTTATCCAGTCAGGAAGAGGTCAGTCTTTTAATTCAGTCTCTAAAGAAAATGAAAAACATTTGAAGACAGATGGGAGAAAATGTAAGAAGAAATAATGGAAGCACAATCTTCACAAATAAGATATTTTGTACTGACTGAGAACTGCCCACGTCCATGGTCGTCCTTTACAGAGCCAACTCCTCAGCTTGGGTAAGGGGAGATGTGGTGCTCCCCACCAGTTAGACGGGCCTCAACCTTCTTTTGATTAGCTAATGATAGGAGGAATGCACAAAAAATCCATGTTGCAGTTTCTAACGTAATGTACTCCAGGCTGTTTTTGTATGTTATCTTCCGGGGATGGGTCATGTGATGGGTGGCTGACGAATCAGGGAAGGATACGCCATGACCAATGACACCCAATCATTGAGCTGAGTGTGATCTGCTGCGTCATCGTTTCTAAAGTCCTCCGTTTCGAGACGTCCACACGTCTCGAAACGGAGTCGGAAACGACTCCGGAACGGAAACATTCCGGAGTCGTTTCCGTCTCGAAACACGTCTCGAAACACGAGTTTCGAGACGTGTTTCAAAACGAAAAACGGGGTTGGCAGAGTTTCAAAACGAAAAACGGGGTTGGCAGTGTTTCTAAACTTCTCCGTTTTGGGTCTCCGTTTTTGCCGTTTTAGTGTGGATGGGAGGTGCAAACGTAGCAAAAGGTCTCCGTTTTTAAACGGAAACGCAGTAGTGTGGACGGGGCCTGAGTCAATGTAGAATATTACTGTAATCTCAACAAATTGGTGGCAAAAGAAAGTAAATTCTGAACAATGATCCAACATACAGGAACACATTTTAAATAATACATTATACCCTCCAGCACCACTTGACATCTAAGGGGTAGAAAAAGAATAAATAAAAATTTAGATTGTGGAGAGTTAGTATATCTGAGGCTGATGTCTCCAATAAGGCTGAGCCAGTAGGAATGCTCTGTTAATCAAATTCAAATGCAGTCTAACATTTTAACTTGAAGAGGGCACTCCACTGATGTTTTTTTTTTTGTAGATTTTTTTTTTAACTAAAATGTACAAAAAAAAAGAAAATTATGAAGATACATGTAGACCATACTATTAGAAACTCATTTATACAGTTTATCAGCAAAAAGATTTATTGGGGAGTTGGACTTTAAACTCACACACACTGTTATTTTTTTGGCAAGTCAACGTTCTTTCCTTAGCTTCTTTATTGCAATTTTTTCATAAGGATTGGCTTGAATTCCTCATAGGTCAGCATTAGTACTTCCAACTCCAATTCTTTGAGGTATTCTGGCCTTTTTCTCTTCCGTTTCCTTCGTGACTCTTGAATTCTGTGATCCATTGAGAGGGTCTTCATATTTCAGGGTTTACCAGGAGTAGGTTGATTAACCAGACTCTTGTTCCGGAACCGACATACTCAGGCTAAGCCGGTTTTGGGTTGATTAACCAAGACTTCTGGGTTTACCACATGGTAAGTCAACCAAGCTTTCTGAAATGGGCACCTGATAAATACTGCGCTTGAGAACAAAGCTACAATAACCTTTGAAGTCTGCCTATATACTCCTTGCTTTAGCTGTTGCCTGTAGCAGAGGTATACATTTTTTTCCGCTCATGCTTTGCTTTTTCTTTTCCAAAAGTCAAAGACTCCAGTAATAATCCTGGTAAAATAGTGTTTAACTTCTTTGGGTGAGTGAATTGTAATCCATCCTCTTCATTCATTTACTTAAATGGTGCTTACTCATAGTTCCTGCATTGATTATCTTAGTTGTGGCAAAAGAGATTAGTCCATTCTTAGTCAGTTGCTAGTAGGAAAGAAACATGGAAATGGATTGAGCAAAAATCTGATCAACATTAGCAAAACAGTTCCTGCTCTAGCTAAATAAATTGCCCATCAGACTCAGATGACACATCATAATCCAGATACGATATATGCTTTGTACTTTTTAGACAAGAATGGCTAGAAAGGCTTTAAAATTACTTATTTGCTTAAAAAAAAAAGAAAAGATTACCATTTATTTATGTTTCATACCATTCATATTTCGTTCGCATTAATAAAATGTGATGGTTAGACAAGCTTGAGGCCCTCTCCATATGTAGCCGGGTATCTCACAAAACGGAGATATTTTTCTATGGTTTGGCACGTCATCCACACATAACCGGAGATTTTCAGCACCAAAAACAAATCTTTTTAAAAACTCCGGCCAAAGTGGAGATTTGCGTTTTCTCTGTTTTCAGTGTCTGCGTGTGGACGGTTGAAAATTGAGTTTTAAGAGCCGTAACGTCACTATCCGAGACAAAAAATGCTCAAATATCACATGTGCGACCTGTGTTTAATCTCAAAAAACAGCATTTATGCCCTGAGAGCTGTGTTGGCATCATCCATTGTTAAAGCGCATTTTGTTTGTTTGCTTTTATGAGCTGTGTGACTGCTGCATACTGAAGTTAAAGGATAGAAAGTTACTCTAAGTGGATAGCATTTTGGAAGAACTACTGCCCCCTACTGGTTTGCCATGTCTATGAAAGTGCTGAAAAAAAACATTTATCCGGTTATGTATGGTTGGACCCTGCGACCCATAAAGGATTAAGCGGTTAAGAAAATGGATGGATGGAAGGATGTATGGTTGGAGATTTTTTTTTTTCAAGGAGCAGAGTAAAATCTTCCTGTGGACATGGCCTAAGTTAACTTAAGGTTTTTTAGGCAAGGCGAGGTAAGGCAATTATACTTGCATAGTAAACTTTTAACAGCAGGGTAATTCAAGGTCCCTTACATGATGAGGTGATAATTATAAAAACTGCATTAAGCATACACAGAAAATGTGACACCTGAAGCACATAATAAAGCATGTTACACATGCAAAACATGTGATATATGAAAACATTATTCAAAGGCAACTCTAAACAGATGGGTTTTTATCCTTGATTTGAAAGAACTTAAAGGACAATTAAGCACCAAATCAACTTTTTGTAGCTTATAAACTGCATAAATATGCTTCTTATATTCCTCTGTACATGTCCTGGTCCCTTTTTTGACAGTTTAGTGCAAATTAGATAAAATCTCACTTTACAGGCTAAAACCGTCTGTCTGGCACCATCTGGGCATTTTCGGTTGCACTACATTTGAATTTCATTCCTGTCCTCCCCATTTGCTCAGAAGTTTGTGTGACGTGATTTGGTGGTGTGTGACCTCCGTCGCTCTGCCGCTTGGGGTATAAAAGCAGTCAAGGCTCGCCCAGTGTTGCCAACTTAGCGACTTTGTCACTAGATTTAGCGACTTTTCCAAGTGTATCTGTCTGCGGCCTGCAAGACCGTGCCGTGAAGTGACGTTACTTCACGGCACGCCTACTTCACTTCACGGAGTGGGCGGGTCTTGTAGTGAGTCACTCACAGGGGGGGGACACACCTACTGCGCTTTTCTTAAAGGGGTATGAGCCCAAGTAACCACTAATACAATTGATAGTTGGATTCATCGGTTTGCTGCACATTCTTTGCCCAGTAATGATTTTTACGGGGTATGTCCTTGTTATAATTAATTAAGTGGAAAAAAAAAATATGAATATTATATATGTATATGAAAACATTAATATTTACATTAACAATCAAAGCAATAAACGTAATGCACAATAACAAATCATAAACAAGGGAACATAAGGTAAGGTATCCACAAATAAGGAACAATAAAATAAACAAAAGGATATACTGCAACTCACAATAATTGTTCGTATTTAATAAACCACACATAATTATTTGTAAACCTTTTTAAAATGTACCAGGTTTTTACATATTTTTATGCTTTCATCTAAATTTGTCCATATTTCTACAGCACATTTTTCAGTTTTAGTTTTCCTATTTTTTAGGATATACAGAACAAAAACAGGTAAGTGATAACTTATCTGATAACATTTGTAAATATATTATCAATTAGTGAGCAACTATGTGGAGTTATTCATTTATTTATTAACTTTGTGCATATCTCCCTCCTTTGGCATCTTGTGACAAGCAGACATTCATTACTATTGTGTTTTGTGTCTCTCAAATATGTATGGAGTGAAGGGGGAGATCTTATGACATTAAATTGTTATCTGGGATTTTATGTAAATGCTCTTTCATGAATTCATGTTATGTGAATGGCTCTGTGAAATCTAGACATTGAATATGTTCTACACAAAATAACTGGAAAAAATAGAAACAAATACAAAACATTTTATTTAAAAAAATAATAAATGCTGGCTTTGCGGCCATTACAGCCTGGAGAGAAAGGCTTCAGAGGAGAGCGCTTTTCTTTCCACCAAGACCTTCAGGTGGATATACAGATGTGGCATCATCCCCAGTGCTCTGTTCATCTTGTCCATCTTTCTCAAAAACATCAAACACATCGGAATCAGTTGACCTAACTTTTCGAAAAAGTTGTGGATGTGCTTGGTTCAAGTGCCATTTTGCTATCGACTTGTGTGGACAGCTGTTCTTCTGCTTTGAACAAGGGCAGTGCCAAGAATTTTTTTTTCGGTCAAAATACACTACCACTCTGCCTAGCCTTGAGTAGTATGCCGTTTCCCTGTCCTTCACAGACACATACAGTTTGGATCTTCCCTCTTCAAGAGTGATCTCTTCACTGAGCAGGCATCCCTCAGACTCAGCAGCTTTTTGTTGTGAGAGACAAATATTCTTGGTGTTCTCAGAAATCCACCTTTTATCAACCATGTCTGTCAGAACCTCTTCTTTAAGGATTACATGTGTTCCTGAAGACATGGGACAAAAAGGAATTGATTTCTGATGCATGCACTGAAATTCCATCAGGCCACATCTTATGGCAAACTCCCCTGCCCGCCTACATTGCTCCACCTCACACAACATTTGGTGTTTCTCTCCCCAAGTGCAATACTGGACATGAATTGGTGGAAGCGGCCCAGAAAATGTCCTCCTGACAGCAAATATACCATTTTTTGCGTCTATGCACTGTGATGGCAGGTGGTGACTTGATGTTATGTCTGGGATTGTTGAGGGGTGGCGTCTTTGTATATGTACTTTAATATTCTTTTTATTAACAGTCAGATTACAAATGGTGCAGGTGGTTTTCTTTGGCCTTGATTTCACTAACTTACTTCTGCTTTGAAAGGTGGAAATTGTTGGATAGTAAAGAGAGGGGGCTCTAGGTGCAGGGCCTTCAGACACAGAGGACTCTAAGGCAGGAGGGCCTTCAGACACAGAGGACACTAAGGCAGGAGGGCCTTCAGACACAGAGGACACTAAGGCAGGAGGGCTTCCAGACGCAGAGGACTCAAAGGCAGGAGGGCCTTCAGACGCAGAGGACTCAAAGGCAGGAGGGCCTTCAGACGCAGAGGACTCTAAGGCAGGAGGGCCTTCAGACGCAGAGGACTCTAAGGCAGGAGGGCCTTCAGACGCAGAGGACACTAAGGCAGGAGGGCTTCCAGACGCAGAGGACTCTAAGGCAGGAGGGCCTTCAGACGCAGAGGACTCTAAGGCAGGAGGGCCTTCAGACGCAGAGGACTCTAAGGCAGGAGGGCCTTCAGACACAGAGGACACTAAGGCAGGAGGGCTTCCAGACACAGAGGACACTAAGGCAGGAGGGCCTTCAGACACAGAGGACGCTGATGAGACAGGGGAGTCTCCGCGGGTACACATAGCATCAGGGACAGACGAGGCTGCAGTATTGATGGGGGGGGGAGACAAAGCAATCATATTGAAAGTGAAAACTGAGAAATTAAGGTGCATGTATGCTAAACCATTTAAAAACAAAAATAAAATAAAAAATAGAATCAAAGGAATACCTAAAGTAACATTGCAGGTGTTAAGATGCTGAATGAATAGGTCCCGTCTGGTGACTGTGCGGCCACAATAGCAGCAATGATGGTGTGGCGATGTCACACAGCCACGAAGGCACCTAAACATTTTGTACCCTGCAAACATGTATAAATTGCATTAACAAACAATTTGTGCATAAAATTCCTATACATGTTCACCAATACGACATTCATACAGCCATTGGTATAAATTTGTGACCTTAAATAAAGAACAAATTTACAACAATGCACAACACCTGGATTTAAAATTAAAACATACCTCCATGACGAACAGCTGCCCTTTCGTGGGTTTGCACGTGGGATAAAATGTGTGCTTCTTCACCATTTCTTAAACAAATAACACACTTGAATGTGTTCCCCTCGAACAACACTGGAGCTCTACTGACACCTACAACAATCGTAGGATGTAGCTGAAACCAGACATAAAATAATTACAATATAATAATAATAATTTTTGTCCAGTTAAAAAAAGATGTTGATGACTCTCAGGAGAAACCCACAGAAATAGCTTTCTCTGCAATGTATTAGTTGACTTCTTTAAACATTTCGTGGCCTATTCATCGGTTCAGGGTGATGCGCATGTATTCATTAATACTCTAACTCGTGTGACTACGGAAGAGTTGAGCTGTCATAGCCATGGAATAAATGCTGGAGCTGAATCTGTTATAACGAGTTATAATGAGTATCTCATTATAACGAGCACGCTTGTCGCTATAACAAGAAGCGTGCTCGTTATAACGAGCACGCTTCTCGTTATACATACCTTATACATCCAGCAGTGCAAAGATGGTTGCCTTTGTGGCTTCACATAATTATTTTTGTTTTAGACATTATGTGAGAGATGACAACTTTTTATTAGTTCTACTACGGCTTGAATGTAAGCAGGACACCACTCCAGGCCTTTGCTGTGCAGCGCTGCTTATGACATGAAATGGCCTCTTATAACGACCTAAAGCTTGGTTTATGCTTCCCGCAATGTGATTCAATTGGTCACTTTGTATTTCTGATAATTTCTTGCTGTGATAAGGTTTTTTTGGTCACTAATATCTATGGGTATAATTCAAAATCCGAAAACTCTCAACTCCTACTCTCATTAGAAAATCATATTGACCAGGGTCTCTCCAAATTCCCTAATGCTATTCTAATAATAGGGGGAGATTTTAATATGGTTGTCAATGATCAATTAGATCGTTGGCCACCTAGACAATCTTCCTCAAATAATGATATTAAGCAATTTATGCAGAAATATAACTTAACTGATGTCTGGAGAAAAAAATATCCGAATGACATGAGTTATACCTGGAAAAACAAGAATGGCTCCAGACAATCCCGTATAGATTTCTGGCTTGTTTCTGATAATATTAATTTAGACCAAATTATTTATCAAAACTAATCTGTATAATGATCTCTCCCTTAAATGGGAAACTATTATTTTGTTTTTTTTTTAAAGAATTGACTGTGATGTATTTTACATTATAAATCTTATAATATTCTTAGCCAAATTTCACATTCACAAATGTAAATTCCTACACAGTGAGCCATGCTTTCTAGTTTTGGTCAAAGAAGTAAAATCATACATTTCGACTATTTCCAAAAGCGATAACCCCAAAGCAATTAGATCCTATAACGCATTTTTAACCTGCAATTTTTTTCTTTGAACTGTAGCTGTGTTCACCCCCTGGTATATTTGTTCTGATGTGTATTTGTTGGCACTTTGTCTCTGCATTTTTTTATTTTTATTATTATTTTTGTTTTATTATGTTACTTGTTCCTTGTCCAAATCCACACCATTCATGATGAAGTATATTTTTTGTCGGGACATACTATCTGTACCATTCTGCATACACATAAATAAAGTTAAAAAAAAAAAAAAAGGACCTCGCGGACGCGGCAAGCATAAACCATTAAAACGAGAAGCGTTCTTGTTATAACAAGCAAGTTTCTCATTATAACGAGATTCAGCTCCAGCATGTATTCCATGGCTATGACAGCTCAACGCTTCGTATTTAACTGATTAAAAATAGAAATAAAAACCCGTTGTCACTTACCGTTTGCCTACGGTCGGCCATTTTTTCTTCCGGTTATGAACAGCCTAATCTCGCGTGAGGTTTTAAAGTAATTGTGAAGAAGGCGTGTCGTGAAGTGACGTCACTTCACGACACGCCTTCTTCACGACACGCCTCTGTCTTGCAGGCCGCAGACAGACCCTTCTCGACTTTTCAGACCCCTATAGCGACTTTTTTTCAAAAAAGCGACTAGCGACAAATCTAGCGACTTTTTCTGGTGTTATTGGAGACTTATCTGGTGTTTTGGAGACTCTCGCGTGAAGCACGTATTGTTCTGCAGTTACTGTCCTCAACGTGAGCCCCTCCCCCGTCCCAAAGCACTTACAGGCGGCCAGTCTCACAGTAGCCTTGCGCAGCAGTCCCATCTACAGTCTATGGGCGGAGCAGAGAGAGAGAGAGAGGAGACCCTCACCACTCGGCGTCCGGACTGCAAATGAAATGCGCTTGCGCAAAAGAAAGCCCCCGCTGGCTTGCAGAGCGGGATTTAAATGTAAACGTTTCTTCGCTGTGACGCTGTCACACAAATAAATCACTGCATTTGACTCACACAACCTCAGCAGCTCAGTCACTTATTCACCTCGTCCACTGTGTGTGTAGCCTACCTCTCTGTGACATAAGATCTTGCTAGCTAGCTCAGCAAAAAAAAAAAAAAAACTTAAAAAAAAAAACCTAAGTAACTCTGCCAGAGTGTGTCTTTTGGGTCACTTTGCCGGTCCCAAGCCCGGATAAAGGAGGAGGGTTGGTTGTAGAGCTAGCAATTTCACCCTACAGAACAATCTTTTGATTAAATTTGCTGTTATAACATTTAACAATACAGGACAAAACTGATGTGTGTAATGTGGATCTAGACAAAGCATTAAAATCATTAAATGTTGTTAATGTTGAAATTATTTTTGTACATTTGTAGTTCTAAACATATTTAGGGTGTTTTTTACTCACTTTTGTCTCTCCCACGACGTTATTCCTCTCTCCTACAGCGTCCGTTATAGTTATTTGCAAATCGCCAATTATGCAAATTAGGCGATGACGTCATTTAGCGACTTCTAGCGACTTTTGGGACAGCCAATAGCTACTTTCCTTACTGAGGAGTTGGCAACACTGCTCGCCCCCATAGCGAGTTGGAGTTGGAATAGTTAGCAAGTGTTTTACATCGATTTTCAGGTTAGCAAGTTATCATTAGCATAGTATTCAGTTATTTCTTTAGCGTAGCGTTTCTAGTGTAACTTTTCTTTTTACTACAGCTCTGTATAAGAGAGGGTGGAAGTCGGCCACACCTCCGTAGCGAGGCGCTATGAACTGCTTTCAGCACAAAACCTGAGTTACCCCTACGTACTGACATTTTCTCATTACCTATGATAAACATAATGATAAAGGATAACTAGCATCAGCAAATTGAAAATAAAATCTGGGCTAACAGTTCGTTTTTAATGGAATAATTGTGATGGTGTTTCTTTTTTTTTTTTTTTGCACATTCCTGAATGATTTTCTCGTCATGCTTGGATAATTTATACCGGGCATCTCTCTGTAACACATTTTCTGCTGCAGACAATGACGTATAGTGGCTGCAGGTGAGCCTGTCGAGGCAGAATCACACGAAATTACTCGAGCTAATCGATATTTAGCATTAGATTTGGTAACAACAATGTACCACTCCGAGACGGCGCTCATTCTATGCTGCGATGCCGCTACAGATTCGGCACCTGCTGCTGAGAACGAGACATCGCCCCAAAATGATATTACTCGGAGCCACTCAATTACTCCACAGAACTGGAGACGGAAGTGGAGAAAAACTCAGCCTACAGATTATTTCCCTTTGAGGCAAAGGAGCTCGCGTTGCTGTGGCTCTCTCCGCCTTTCTGGCGGTCTGTGACTCTGCGCTGCTGCCTGCCAGTCAGTCACAGCCCAGACCACGCCCAGCCAGTATCCCGCCCACGTTTTTCCTGGTCCGCCAGGCAACGCCGTCTTTTGAGCCGTTTTTCAAAAATAAATGTGGGCGGGGTTACACTCTGGTAGGGTGTTGAGTTACTCTTTAATGACTCAGCATCTATGCAGTCATCTCGAAGTATGTTACAGTTTTGATAAGCATAGAAACTAAAAGCTGCATCTCCATGTTTGGTTCTAATCCTAGGGATGATTACTAAACTACAGTTGGAGGACCTGAGTTATCTGGGTAGTTTTAAGAAAACATATGATCAAAAAAATGTTTTACAATGAGAGTGGTTCTCTTCTTGGACAAACTGAGTATATAATGGTTATTTTGGAAGTTTTATTTCTAAATCGAAATAGTTATCTTTTTTCATGTGTAAATTTAGCAAGAAAACGTATGTATTATCTCAACATATACAGCTGGTAACTTTAAGAGCACTCCACAAAATGCATATTCATTTAAAAATAGGCATCAATGTTATATAATTTAGAGAGTAATGGTGCATTTAGACCTCAAGCTTTGTCAGCGTCAAGCAATGCTCATAAAGCGACTACTTCAACGCATATACACAGAAGATACATTTTTAAGTGGAAGCTTGCAAAATTTCGTAGGCGAGCCTTTCTCTGCTGGATGTTTTAAACACTTGCGGATTGTGGTTGGCTATGCAGTGTCAACGTCGGGCATCATCACTACAGTGAGACGCTCTGATTGGTTACAGTGCTGTGTCAAGAGCGTTAAGACTGTCAAAAGTTCAACTAGCTGAACTTCTGCGTTGGTAGCCATATTTTTTTAAGCTTGAAACGCAGGAAAAGCTTGAAAAGTTGACGGAGTCAACGCTCACAAAGCACCGCAGAGACTGCGACACTCCTCCAACGGCCTCAACCATAGACTTAACATGTAATCTTGATGTTGCTAACGCTGACAAAGCCTGCGGTCTGAATGCACCATAATTCCCCTTTTTTCACTAGGGTCGCTTCAGACCCAAATGGTACGGAACGGTACGGTCTAGAACGGGTAGGTTGTGTTTCCATTACCATCTCAGAAGAACAGTAGTGGGTGAGGACATGGGCGGCCTTAGGTTAACAAAAGCTCCAGCAAAAAACAGTCACAAAGTCATCATGTTAACACAGATCCTCTCAAAAGTTAAAATAATTTTCACTCACTTCACCTGAGTTCACTCACTTCAGAGGCGAAGGCCTCTCTGCTACTATACCGGCTTCTACCTACACCACACTACAGGCTTGCTGCAGGCTTCTCTATCTATCACACACCGACTTAGCCTGCTACTGCTACCTGACGGAAGCCTGCTCCAACACATGGGTGGAAGCAGATAACAACGGCGGTGGGGCTCCAGCTCTCTGATCACCCTGGAGACCTCCTCCTTCTTTGCTGCTATCACCGGCTACCAGCCTTCTTCCTCCCTTCACTGGAGGCTCACTGTGGTTTCTCCAATCTTTCACACACCGACTTTGCTGCTCAAACCCACCTCTGGAAGGTGATAAAAGCCCAGATCGCAGCTTCATTCCTCTGGACGAACTGATAAAAATCTTCCATCACTCATAGTTTTCATATGTCTTAGATGCTGAAGCTACAGCCCATCTCAAGCCATTTTCTCCCCTGCTACAATCAAAGCTGTAGCCTGTATCAATGTAGATTCTACCCTCTGCTTCAGCTTTATCAAAACCACAACCCTCGCTAAAAGCTATATAACAGTTTAAAAAAACGTTTTTTTTACATTTTTTTTCTTTTATGGAGCTACTTAAAGCAAAGAAAAATAAAACCTTCTCTGACATTTTGAATATTTCCAATTTCTGATTTTGGTGCTGTTACTGTTATTAAATTCTGAGACATCACTTCAAACAAACAACTCAAGGTCAATCAGCGGCTACCGCTGCTGGGTAGAAGTGAGAGGGAAAATAACATTACTGGCTCAATCAGTCCATGGGTGGGCGTGTTGAGTCGCTTCAGAATGCTTCAGATCAAGGCATAGGTGGTCCAAAACAACGCGTCTGCTGGGGTCAGTTTGGAACGGACACAGGTAATGGAAACACACGAGAACCATTTCAAAGTGTCCCATTCTGTACCATAACCGCCCTAGTGGAAAAGGAGCATCATTCTCCTGGTCGCATGTTCTTGTTATATCACCTTTTCAATCCCATTTTAAACCAAATCAGTCACCCTTGTGATATCTGATGAGGGGGAAACAATCTAGTCAAGTACAGTCGAGTGGTTTTCTTTGTGTTAAATCACTCAGTAGCCTATAGACTTTTTGCTGTTTGTCCAAGGCAGAAGGTCAAGAGATAGCAGAAGATACAGCACAATCAGGATTATCAAAAAGTACTTAAGGTAAATTAATTTGACTGTATTAGTATATACTGAGGATTTAGTGAAAGTCATAGTGATAGTCATATTGATAGTGATTACCAATCTACTCCCTTTCTTTGTCTTCTTGTGTCTTTATCAAACAACAAACAAAGTGAACACAACTGTCTGCCTGTCATTCGATGGAATTCCAATCATTCCTGTTTAGTCTTATTTTCCTGCCTGCTACTGTAATCGGAGGGAAACAGAGTCGACTTCCCAACGCCATAATCTCCACATAAGACCCATTTATCACAATTGTTCCTCTTTGGGTCACTCCATTCTGGTCCGACCAAATTCTGTCACAGACCCTGTCAAATCACTGAACCAGTCTCCAAAGAAAGAGGGTGCACAGCTGTCAACCTGAGGTTCTGTTTTTGACTAACATGTAATGGAAGCAATGATAAAATAATGATGATTTAGCATGATTTAGCTACTATTGTCAAAGGATGTAGTTTTTCTTTGGTCAGTTTTAATTGTTATCTTATATTTTTTAACTTAGTACAAATTTAAAACCTTTGTGGCTTTACTAACATTTGCTGGGTTTTTAATAACCCCACTTTCAACTAAAATTGCATTCCTTTCTAGCAATTTTTTCAGATTTGTCAAACTTTTCAATGCAATTAGTTCAAGATCAATCTGTTGTCTCAAATGGTTCAGCAAAATGCCACTTTTCTCTTACTCTTCAGACCTGCATTCAAGAAAACACACGTATGCAGTTGCACTTAAGCACACATATGCAAGATGTAGTAGGGGTCAGAAACGGCAAGTTTAAGTCTAAGTTGTCTGTGCCTGCTTGATTGAGTGAAACAAGGTTCTGTTTCATCAAATGTTGTGGCAAACCGTAACCCTCTCACTTCTTTGGTACCAGGACAGGAGATCTTTAGTCTGGATAGCTATGAGGCCAGACTACATTAGCGCTGGTTGTGACTGAAAAGGCTGCTTGTATTTCATGAGTCAAGCATTGGGTTTTTCTTTTTTACCTCATTGCATGGAAATTCTTAAAACCCTGGCATGGATTCAGGAAAACATTACCTGTGGCAGTATTTGTGTTGAAAGGGTACTGATTGCCAACCTCCAATGGTCACTGATTCTGCAGTGAGGTCTGACAGAGTTACCTGCTCACACTGGGCACTCAACCTTGGTAGCATGAGATCTAAATTAACTGTGACTGTTCAGCGAGAAATAGGATCTAGAATCCTGATCCCTTTTGAACAGCTTAATATGTCTCTTAAAAGCAGAATGCAGCCTAAGAACACATAGTAAGTACCCAGTGTGGCAAAAATATAATCCTTAGGCCGTTTTCACATGTGTGGCCGTACCAGAAAACGGCCAGAGAAAATGCTAATTTTTTCTGTTCACATGGCACGGATCTCTGCCCGTATTGGGATCCAGTCTTTTACTACAAATAAACACCAGGTGGCGGCATACAAATAAGTCTTAGTTCTCCAACAAACAAGGGAGTGAGAAGTACCGACGTCATAAAACGAGCGACAGCCTAGAATGTAAACAAACTGGTCTACTGGTCAGCTGCTACCTGAAGCCATCTACAGGGTGAGTGTTGTAGTAAACCCGCCGTTTTGTAACCTGCTGTGTTGCTGTGGGATGCTTGAATCGCGTTGTTTTGGTATTTGTATGGTCGCGAGGTGATTCTGTAATTTCGGCCGGCGGTGTCGTCATTTCCGCATGGAGCGCGTCTATTGTCTTGAGTACGGCCAGAGTACGGGTTGTGTTCACATGATACGTGGCCGCTCGTACCTGGACTCGGATACTACCTCCAAGGCAGGTCTCTCTGGCCGTATTCTGGCACGGTACAGTCTGTGTTCACATGGTACGAAATAAGTGGATTTTGACCAAATACCGTACCCGAGTACGGACTCCCGTACCATGTGAAAGCGCCCTTAGACTCTGTTGGACTTCAGTGCTGGCATAGACATAAAACTATATTATAACTAGAAAAAGTTACATTTCCTGCGAAAATGCAGTGGGGATGCTGTAAGCTTAATTTATTTGAAGAAAATAGCGGCGGTATTTGAAATAAACTGCGAAAGATTTGCTGAAGTGTAATAAGCAGAATTAGCAGGAAAAGGAACAAAAGCCTGCAAACGCTACGTAACAGCAAAACTCTCAAGATTAGCTAAAATGCCTGCGTAACTAAAATGAGCTAATGTCCAAATGTAGCTAGAGCACTAGCGGTTGCATGTCGGCGATCTCAAACATGTTGGATAACAATAATCCAATCCATTGATAATATAAAAAAATTGGCCTGAAAGGAAAAGTTAGCTAAACAACGATGAAATGCTAATGTTAGCTAAAATGCTAGTGGCCACATGTTGGCAAACACTAACATGACATTTAACATTAACATTATCCATTCAGTACGTTAGGTTTAGCTGTTATGTCAAAATCAGTCTAAATACTGATATAAGCTGAAATGCTAATGCTAGCTTAAATACTAGCACAAGCATGATGGCGAACACTAATTGTGTTTTTACATTAGTGACGTACAGTGAGGTTCATGGCTGGTGAGGCACTGACGTCATCACAGTCAGTGTAGAATGTATTATAATGTAGATGCTGGCATAAACATACTGGGCTTAGTTCTCGGTTAGAAAAACTGCAGCTACTCCACAGAAATTTCATATCAGGCTTACTGTATATGTAAAGAATGCTGATATTATCAGCATTCTTTACATATACAAACTCACACAGAAAAAAAATAACTTTAAAAATCTTATTAACGTCATGACGTACCTTTACTTATAAATGAAGTCCATGCGCCGCTCCTTGTGAAGAAAAGCATCAATTACTTGTTTGAACAATTCTTCCTTATCTTTTCTCAGTTTTTAAAGTCTCAATGGAGATCACTGCCAGTAAAGAAAGCCGTCCTTGATCAGTCTTGTTCCGATTATATGTTTTCAGTCTTTTGAGGACAGAAAAGGGCCGCTCCACCGATACTGTAGTAGCGGGAGCAGTGAGCACGAGCTGGAGCAACTTTGTCGCCTCTGGAACAGTTTCCCTGAGATCCTTCTGGGCCAAAAAGCTGAGAAGCTCTCCAGGAGATTTACATTCTTCCCTCACCGTGAGCTATACAGTCCAACAAGATCTGCCTTTAGTTTGACAAAGTCAAAGAATCTGGCATATTTTGACAGGCTCGCGTCATCAAAATGTTGTGACATCACACCGAATTTTGTGCAGTCAACCAAACCAAGGAAACCCAGCTCACTAAAATGATCAAATCTGGCTTTTATTTGACAGCTAATGTTTTCCAGAATGTTACAGAACATTCGTTTTTGGTCACATCTAATCACCTGTCCGTCTCCACTCCCTGCCAGGCTTAGTGCGCTGCGTTTCTTCTAAAATTGCTACCAGAAGCTGTCGAACTTCAGTCTCATGTGCTCGAGAGCTGCAACAGTGTCGCAGATGTGTCGACAATATTCAATATCCATCACTTTGTTTTGCAACAATCTAAAAGGTGCGTCGGTTTCATTGAAAATGTCCTTATACACCATAAGGAGAAAGCATGTGGATGATTTTGATAGCCACCATCGTATCATGCTGCCATCATCAGTGTGTCATTATCCCAGATGCCGGGATTTTCCATAAAATAATGTGCGCAGATAATTTTGGTAAATGCTTATTGTCTGCAGCAACCTAGAGTTAGAGCTCCATCTTGTAGGTGCTGCTCTGGGTAAACGGTGCTTGACAACCTCATCCAGCAAACGAGTGCACTTGGTGGACTTGCTGAAGAATGACGCTAGTCCCTCAGCTGTTTTAAAAAAATGTGCGACATTCCGGCATGCACTTTGCTGAATGCAAGAGCACCAAGTTCAGCTTGTGTGCGTAACAGTGCGTGAACATGGTTTCGGGCACTTTTTCTTTAATTTTAGCTTGCACACCATTTAGCTCTGAAGCCATTACAGCGGCCCCATCATAGGTCTGAGCTACAAGCTTGTCAACACAGTCGTACTTCTCCAACACTCCCAGAACGTACTCGGCAATGGCAGGAGCGCGTCTGTCCTCACTCACATCATCGAAGCCCAAAAACGCTTCCTTCACCTCACAGCTTGCTTCAGATGTAGCCACATATCTTAATATAACTGAAATCTGAGCTTGGTTTGTAACATCTGTGGTCTCATCTACTTCTACTGCAACGAATGGGGCTGCACTGATCTCTTTTTTAAAGTAATTTCTAATGACACCACGGACTGCTTCGATGAAATCGTTCTGTATTCTATTTGACAGGCCAGAAAATGCAGTGGATGTCTCTAAATGCTTCGCTAACCTGTCATCTTTCTCAGCGAAAGCATCTAACAGTTCACCATAGTTGCCATGATTAGCAGAGTCTGTACTTTCATCACTTCCACGAAATGCCAGCTTTTGTTTGTCGAAGAAGCAGATGGCATTGATGAGATCTTTTAAAATCTCCCGGTTCTCCTTTACCTTGGCATTGTGAATGCTGATGTTGAGTCTTCGCTGTTCGTCCAAAGCCAAGTCCATCCTGGACATCCCGAATGTTTTTTTGAATGTGTGCAGTTGACCACTCATGTTTGATGAGGCTTCTCTGTAAATTATTCAGGTCGCAATATCCCATCTGAGGCCAGGTATTTTCAGAAGAGAAGGCAGGAAAAGCAAAAAAGGCGGTTTCTTGCTGGACATCCATATTGCCAGCCTTTTCATGTGTACCACTCTGTCTGAAAAGAGTGGGTCTTCTTTCCCGTAGTCTGAAGCAAACCTTTTAGCTCCGGTGTTGGTCTTCTCCTCCTTATCATTGCCTGCTTCGATTGAAAATCTAGTTTAGAAAATTCTTTCAGTTTAGATATGTAATCTTCCATTTTTAAAAATAACTGAATGACTGCACTTCACTTGGTAACTGTAACTTGCTGTCACTATTCTATTATTTTGCGGGGAGTGGTAAGAAGAATCCCTGGGATCACCAGCGCCCCCTGCCATGAGGCAGGAGAACTGCGTGCCTCACCTAGTGCCTCTTAGCAGCAGTTTTATAATCACTCAACACAAGAATACACACACAAATACAGGAGTTGTTGATAACAAAGAAAACAGTGTGCGTTATATGTACCAGCTAAAATATAGAAATTTAGTTTATATAGTTAAAGTGTTCGAACATTTTAATATTGACATGCAGAGGAACAGCAATAGGTCTCACTGCTAGTATACCAGCACTGTTAGCATAGTCATTGCGCAATCCATGGTGAGGCTCAGCGGGGTTCTGCCTCACCGCTTGTCTCTTCTTAGTATTTGAATGGTAAATGTGAAAATTCATCGATTTTGAAACAAAATATCGAAAAATGGGGAAGTTAAATGGAAAAGAAATTTATAATACAAATCATTGAATAAATATAGCAATTAGATGTATTTTTCAATTTTATATTTCTATGATGACAGGTGAGGCTGTGCCTTAACACTGTTGACACAGCACGGCAACCAATCAGAGCGTCTCACAGTGACGTTGCCCGGCACTAAAATGTTGGTTAACTTTATCAATAGCAGAACTGTGTGGTAGCCAAGGTTGGCCTTGGCCACCCCATGGTTAGACCTGGCCACCCTATTGGCCACCCCAGTGCCAATCAATGCATCACAGTCATCGCAATATTTTTTTCATACAGTCCGGAACCTTTCTTTCACCATGTTGCTATCTGATGACTTTTGTTGCACACACATCCTGTCTTCAGATTAATGGCGCAATATACAGCAACCAATAGTTGCTGGTTCCGACACTGCAGAACTGCTTGATGGGTGAGGAGTGTGGTGGGATCACAGGATTATCCCCACATCTCCTTTCCCCTTCAGCAAGGCTTGGTTCAGTGAGAGCATCACTGGGAAGCAAATATTGAAATCATCACATTGTTAGGGCAGGTCCCCCCTTTCTTGCCTCTAACTAGATAGAAGTTCTCTTGCATGATTGGCTTTTTCTTCCCACCTTTTATTGCCTCTGACTGGCTCGAAAGCATCTCCAATGACTGCAACATCATTGCAAAATGTTGTGGTAAACTCTCAGCCGGTTTATTTACGAGCGTTTTTATATGTGTGGCCATGCAAGAAAATGGCAATAGAAAAATATTAATTTTGTCTGTTCACATGGTGCCGATTTTATCCTGTACTTGAGTCCAGTGTTTTACATGACGGACTACACCAAAAAAGCTGCTGGCGGTATACAAATAATTCTGTAGCTATCCAACAAAGAAGGACGTGAGAAGTCCCAACGTCATAAAATGAGCGACGTTGGTTTGGTGGGTGCTACTGAGCTGTTTCTGAATATTGTCCTCCGCCCATGTGTCCAGTAACACCGCCACCTCCTCATCGGTCCAGATGGATCCTTTTGCACGTGTCATCTTCTTCCTGGTGTGTTGCTGTGGAATGCTTGAACAGCATTGTTTTGGTCACTTTATGGTCGTGTGGCTATTTGGTAACTTCCGTTGGTGGTGTCGTCACTTTTGTCTGGAGCATGTCTATTGTCTCTGGCACAGCCAGGGTACGGATTTTAATATAAGATACTATACTATAAGGTATAGCCGGAAAGAGCACAATGAGCTGAATACTTGCAAAGTTGAACGGTTAAAATAGCACAAAGTATGCCGAAGTAGGTTCAATTCCTACAGCATTGACAATAATTATTAGTTACATTTTTATATTAATCTATTTTTTTCATACTTTCATTGCCACATACATTTGTCTAATATTTATAAATGTAAAAATGTATACAATAGTTTATTTATTTAATTTTGAGCATTTTGACGCTCCATATCCATAGCACTTAGCATACTTTACTCCCTACTAATCTTTTTGTCCTATGATATATCCCAGGGGTCCACAAACTGTTGCTGCATGCTTAATCATCTAAAGATAGATTATTGAGTCTATTCAATAATCTAGATATTTAGGAAATTCACTTTTATTTTGCAGTTCTAGACAATATTTAATTCATAGCAGCCAGGGCAAACATTGATATTTAATTTGGAAAGATTGCTGACCACTGAACTATCAGATATGATTTTAGAACGCTTTATTTATTTCAGTGATGAACCATTAACAATCAGAAGGCAAATGTTTAGGTTGTAGTATGGATTTCAACCAATAAGTGTGTGTTCGGATAAAAATTACACATCACAATGCAAACAAATAATTTAGCCTACACATTTTTATTGTACAAGCATAGAAAAAAAGTTTACAGGCAAAAATGCTGTTGCACATGTCTGTGGGTCATGGTGTGTGAAATCTCTCCTACCACCCCAGGGCATTTTTTTGCTAGCATACTAAATAACCGGACAAATAGAAAAAATATTCAGCTAACATGACCTCTGTAAGTGCAGTATGTGATGGATCCAGGCTGTCAGACTGATAGATTTTTTTAATATATTATTAAACCACAGTCAAATTCTATCCAGCTGGTGCATTTTTGGTTAGAGTTTTTGGGTTTATTTTAAATTAAGGAACGCGACTAGATGAAACAGAAGTAACAAGACTATTTTTAAAATGGAAGGGGTAGAAAGTACAGATAGTTGTGTGAAAATGTAAGGAGTAGAAGTAAAAAGTAGGCCATCCTTTAATTACTCCAGCAGGGGGTCATTATAGGATGGCCTATAACTAGTAGGGAGCAGAGGAACACTGGATGAATTCTGAGGGACCTTGGAAGGTGGAGCTGGTAGGTACCGGGGTTGATCTGGTGATATGGGCCAATTAACCAGGGGATGAACTTTTGGCACTCTGTGCTGAGCTAGAGTATTCAGAGTTGGACCGAGTGATGGCGGCCCTTGGTAGGATTCAAGGCACCCTGTTGCGATGGACGAGCTCTTGGGCTACAGAGACCCCCAAATCGGCCTCTTGGTGCTCAAAGATGGCCGGTTGAAACCCAAAGCTTTGTCCAGAGCAGGTGTGGAGGCCATGACCAAGGTAGAGAGGTGATGAAACATCTTGGTTTGCATTCACTGTCTGGCCGTTGGACTGCGGGTGAAAGGCGGAATACAGGCTGTGGGTGGCATCAATGAGGAACAAAAAGCTCTCCAGAAGAAGGAGAAAACTATGGGCCCCAGTCCAAGACCACGTGCCAAAAGAAGCCATGCAGATGGACCATATGGAGGAGAAGGAGCTTGGTTGTCTCTTTCTCTGTGGGACGGGTGGGTTAGTTGACCAGGTGGACGGCCTTAGAGAGTATATCCACAATGGTGGTGATGGTGGTCATGCCGTTCATTGTAGAGATACCCGTAATAAAGTCGACACCCACGTGGGAGCAGGGGTGAACTGGTACAGGAAGAGGATGGAGATGGCCTGCTGGTCACCATTTGGAGGACTTAGAACAGGGTCAGGTGAAGCAGGCTTCGACAAACTCTCTGACATTGCTGCTCATGGATGGCCACCAGAGAACGCGACATAGTGTGATCGGATTCTAGACTCTTAATTAAATGAGAGAGATTCCTTTACGTTTTTTGGAGGTTTCAATGCAATTAGAATTGATCATACAAGAGGACAGTATCATTAAACAGTAACGCCGGAATACTGACCTGTCTCAATCTTGCAACAACAAGTTTCTACTATTTCCAGCAACTTTGGTCTATCAATTTTATTTAATAATACACAATTCTCAAGGCAAAAACCCTAGACTTTGTGGCGCCTTTCTCTTAGATTAGGAGCTGTGAACTTTGGAAGACATTTTAATAAAGCCTGGTAAAAGAGTCATCTCCATGGTAACGGCAGATGGGGACTATTGTTATCAAAACACACTGACCATGACTCGGGTAAAAGGCGTCACTCAATAAGGCTAAACATTCAAACTAATTCTACAACATTAAGTAAATGTGCATCAGAGTTGATTACAAAGTGCAGATGAATCATAAAACTAAATAAATCCATAACAATAGGAAACAGAGAGTCTTAGTGGGACCTGCGTGAGCAACGACGGGAGAGGAGGGACCCTCTATGAGAGGGATGTAAAGTCGATTGGGCTGGGTCTTCGATGGAGCTGGATCAGAGGCTTTGCTGACAGCCGCCACTGTACAACAAACATTCAAGTTGGCAACAGTTGAGGCAAGCTTAATTTTAAATAGATATAGATTTTACAGAGATATTTCAATGTTTTATTAACACGGTCATACAAAATGTGCTTACAGTGTTTATAGTGAATACGTTGAAATAGAGAATATATCCAGTGAGTGCATTTGTGAAATAATTTACCTTCTTGATTTGAGAGGTCAGAGAGAAGAATGGCCAGAACAGTTTCAGAACGGGCTTCTCACAATTCGTCTAACCTCTTTGATACTGACAAAAAAATCTAAAAAAAAATCTATTTTTTTCACCTATTCTAGGTAATTATTTGATGGTAATTTCTTGTGAGCATACAGTATGTTAAACAAAAACTGATACAAGCGCCTACATATGTGAATAAAACACTAACTTGCAAATTTTGCAGCTAATTTCAGTTTACTGTCACCAGATTTTCTGTTAAAGCAGGGAATAGAAATATGTATACACAGGCTACAGGATTAAAGAAAACATTGATTTAACTTTGGTTCGGAAGAAGTGTCTAACTCTCATCATAGCGTTACCTCTTCTCCATCAGACAGTAGCTGTAGATTTTCTAGACAATTTCCACACAAATTGTCTAGAAAATGTACAAATTGATGAAAGCTGTTTTATGAAAAGAACCAGATTTAGGTTTGCTGATTGCTCAGAGCAAGAGAAAAAAAAAAAAAAAAATGTCAGCGTGACATCCTACAGTAGCATGATGAGGGTTGGCCTCTGGTGTCCGGGTGGAGTGAGGTGGCAAGTTGTGTATAAGAAGGGCCTGCATTTCATCTCTGAGACAGAAAGAATAAGACAAAGAGCAAGACAGGGAGCAGATAGTCAATAGCAGAGAAGTAGAGCCAGTAGTTGAACCAAAAGAAACCGGAGAGGTGAGGGAGCGCAGATGACAGAAGCTTCCTCTGGGTCTGGTGCCTGTTTTCCAAAGGAAGTGCACGAGGCCTAATCTGTGGCCCCCAGAGGAGAGGGACCTGTTGGCCCCCGCTTATTGTCCACTTTATCACCTCCTGCTTTAAATGGGCTTCTGCATTTAGACAAGTACTTACCATGAAGGCATTCTACTTAAACTGTAAAGAGTATAAGAAAATATAACAGGAGAATCGGATGTATTTCAAATTGCATTTATTTACATCTGTGCATCTATAGAAATGAACACAAGCAAAGATAACTTATTTATGTTGAATGTGACCATTTCTCTCATCTTGTATGGTGTCAAGGTAAAGTCAATCAGGACAAACAGTGTGGCTTGTAAGGTCAGGAAGTCAATACTACCACAAGAGCCACAGTTTGTCAGGCTGTCACTTTATAATTAACAGCTGAGGAAGTACACAAACACACACAGACACACGGTTTCTTGTCTGCACAGAGAGAGCTTTTTTCCATCCATTTAGCGGAGATTGCACTTACGTAGATTTGTTTATTTTAATATTTTAGCACACTCTACAATTTCTTACTGACCCCAGCTCTTACGTAGACATCAACCTGAGTGTTCTAGCGATGTAGACTTGTGTACACATCATGGTTTTGCATTGAAAGGGAGTGCAGTGTGACCATATAACATATCTAAATACACAAAACAAAACAAAAATAGATGCATGCCATTAAAAGGACTCAATGAATCATTGTGCTTTCCTTGTCTTTTTCTCATTTGCTAAACTCCAAGAAAGCTGTCCTAAAGATGATACTTATGCATTGCAAAATATCAATTAAATCTGCCTTGTCTTTTGTGGACTTTGTCTAAAATATGCACAAAGAAGTATTGCATCAGATTCTTTACATCCTCCCCCTCCTCCTCATGCTATTTTGGAGCTGTTACACACCCTTGCTCCTTTGTTCCCACTGATTAGCTGGTGCACTTTAGGGAGATGGCCCTGCAGCAGGGATGTCCGATGACCGAGACTCTTCCTCGGAGGATTGCCAAGACGTCCAGGTGTTTGTATGGACAAACACACAGATACACATTTCCTAAACCCCACTTATTACGTGAAGGTGTGGACGTTACCTCCTGTTAGATCAATTATGATCATTAGCAACGTTTTGTGGTAGGATCAACTGTCATTTACCTAATTACCATTTGTTGAATACTGTCACCACAGCTGCAGAGGCTAATTTATTGCATTTTATGTTTCCTAAAAACATCAAGAGATGAGATGTAAAATAATTATTGATATGTTAACTAGATATGTTTTTCTATACATTTATTATAGATATATTTTGAAATTTCACATTATATTCTAATTATTATTATTGCTTAATAGCCTAACCTGTTTTACTTCCCCGTTCGTTGTACACAGCAAGGACAGACTTAATAAGCCCATCTCCAGGTTACTTTTATTCTATTCAAAAGTATTTTAGCCATGTTTTCTTCAGCTAATCCATGAATTCTTGTACTAGCAAACCATAAAAACAAAAACAACCCCCCCCCAAGAAAAACAACAACAAAAAAAACAAAACGGAGCTCTCTAAATCAGTGACTGAATCATTTTCTGATTTATTCCCTAAAACTTCAAGTAGTGAAGTTGGTGATTGCTAGATTTTTTAAACCAATTCTGGCCTCAAAATCCAATATATCTGCTAAATCTGTATATGCTGCTGCACATTGGAGCAGTTTGTAGCACTATACCTTGCAGCAATAAAGTCATGGGTTCGAATCCTAGATTGGAACTTGATGTAATTTGCATATTCTCCCTGTGTATGTATGAGTTCCCTCTGGATTCCTCCCACTAGAGCTAAAAAAGATTTTTAGGTTAACTGGTCTCTCTAAATTTTTTTGTAGGTATTAATCTGTGTTTGGTTGTTTGCACAGAGTGTCTCTGTGGTGGACTGTCCATGGTGTACTTTGCATAATGACCACTGGAAATAAATATCAGCTCCCCCGCAAACCTGCAAAGCTAAGTGGGGATAGATAATGGATGGATGTAGACAATGGCACCTGTAGTTTGTAACTCAGTAAATCAATCACACACATAGCACTGTACAACTTGTTAGTAAAAGGTTTTATACCTACTTCTATAAGCCTAACGTTTATACTTTGTATGTATGCTGTATTTTGTGACTCACCTACTGCAACATTCATCTGATATGAACAACGTTTCAATTGAAGAGACCTGATTAAGATGGGCTGGTACGGTATTTGAATACTTTTAATTCAGAGAAATGCATTGTTCTTGGTTTGCACTGTTAATAGTAGTTAGCCAAATCCCTGAACAGCCAGAAATGGCCACAGGAGTCTGACTTCCATCTCGATCATAGTAAAGTTGACTGTGACTTAATTCCCTGTTTAAGTAATGCAATTTTTACTCTGTTTATCATAAAGATAATGTAATGATCACATATTTTCTTTTTGATTACAACATAATCTAAAAAGCACAACAATAGAATATTGGTTTACTTATCATATCTGCTGTCTGATTAATGTGGTATCATCATAATTTAACTTTTTGTATGTGCATTTGTATCAGTTGATCCAGATAACTTAATAAACAGGACACAAAAGGAATCGCAGAATTTTAGATACGACAGCTCCCTCTTGAATCTTAAATATTTCATATAAGTACACATACGTATGCATATAGCAAGCCAGTGAGGAAAAACAGTGTGTGTCTGTCAACGTTATACATGCAATAATCGTGTGTGCCAGAAGGGGGAGACAAAAATACTGGCGCAGAACTGAATGTGTATATCTAGTATATTCACATATATTCAGAATTTTAACAACAATGTCTGGGGAAATTAACTCAGCATCAGGTCACATAGCAGGTTAAATTGTTTTAACATATGACATCTGTAATTTAAATTAAGAAAACTTAAAACTAAAATCTTTGACCTTAGCAAAAAACCTGGGAATTATACATATTTATTTGTGCTGCGGTGGAAGTTCAGACGGGTCAAGCACCAGTAACAAAAAAGATGAAACTTAGATCACCTTCAGGCCTCCAAACAATCTCCTCTCTTGCTATAACGGTGAATGCTCTTCTTCTCTGTCTCTCACACACATGAACATGCATTCCTGCAGTGAATGTCAGCCCTTCTCTTACTCTGAAGCTATGCATCAAACAGAATAGAGAGCTGACCCCAGCCCCTTTCAAAAGGAGCTTCTAATCCAGCATTCTTAACTCGATTACAAAGTGTCAAGAGGGATAAGAGAGACTCTCTCACCTGTCATTTCTCACAGCGGCGGGACACAACTCTGAGAAATTAAATCCTGCCAGACGCAATTGGAAAGCAGACAGACAGGAGACAACGAATAAGGGATGGAGACATAGGGAGATGGCATAAAGTAATGCTTCATACCATTAGACATGAGGAATCACATCTGACAGGGTTTGTTGGATGTATTACAAATTTGTTTGCCAATCTTTATACTTTTGATTATTTATTTCTCTGAAGCATATGCTTTTATTTAATATATGCAAAGAGAATAGAAGTTTAAATGTAAAACTATAAATCTAAATTATGGTTAACCTGAACAACATTTTCATCAATTACTAAGACATACATGTTTATTGTAAATGTGAAAAAAAAGCAACAATGGACAGAAAATGCACTGTATTGAAAATTAAGGAATTCTTCTCTTTGTAATATCCTTCAGTGTGGATCTGGAGGGAGTATGTGTCAGTCTGAAGTACAGTATGTGACTAGAGTGTTTTATGATTACCCCCCCCCCCACACACACACACGAGCGGTAATTGAGTTAGAAACTCAGTTAAAGTAATGAATTACTCATCAAAGTAACTGTGACGTTATTTCTATAACATAGTTACATTCTATAATATCTATAAGTTGAAATATTTTTATAACCGAATGACAAATAATTAAACACCATATAGACAGTATTTAAGAACATTTGGTATTTTAACTTGACTCAATAAGATTGAAGCTGTATGCAGAAAAACTATATATATATATATATATATATATATATATATATATATATATATATATATATATATATATATATAAAGTAATTATTGGAAATACATAATCACACAATTTTCATTGAAGTTTACAACTAAGACAGACAGCTGTACGTAAAATGAAACCAATGACCATTAAGTTGTGCAAATCTCTATATCTGTAATTTTGGACAGTAAACAGAGCACTATCCAACTGGTCGTAGTAAGACATTTTAAGATTGATTTCATACACATGGTCATATTACCTGGAAGCTATTGAAGGGAAACCTGAAATATTACAGTAAAATTATTCATATAAATTATTCTATGCAATCAAATTTCAAATACATTTTTTCGTCTGGTTCTTTGGAATATAGAAGACATTTTAAGATTGATTTGCTGTCACCTGTGGTCACATGAACTGGAAGCTATAATGAAGAAAAATATCACATATTTTACAGTAGCCTAAGATATTAATAAGAAAAATTTGTGTGTCATGTTCCTCGGGTGTCGAGCAACAATTTATTCATATTTTGGGTTTACTTTGTTGATAGATCTCACAGGTATTTCCTGGGTTATATGGAGATTTATTGAAAACCAAACCCACCGCCTTCAGAAGCAAGCGGCAATGCAGTCGCTGTATTAGCGCAGTTCTGGATGAGACATTGGAGGGTCTGTCCGCTTAAATCAAACGAACGTCTGCCTAATATCTAACTTTAAACTAATTTCACAACTAAGTTTCTTACGGCACGCAGACAGCAAGAGCACTAAGATTATCTTCCCACTCAGCAAATCATCATCATATTTGCAGCTGCATCATCACCACAGATACCTGTGTCTCTCAGAAAGCCTGTCACTGCTGCGCTTCATTCAGCCACATTGTAGTGACGTGCCACTTTACATCCTCAGTAACGGTAACAGCGTTTTAATGATAGGAAAAGTAATTAATTAGATTACTCCGTTACGTAAAAATTAACACCGTTAGTAACGTCGTTATACTTAAACGCCATTACTCCCAACACTGCTGATGTGTGCTGCTGGTGAGCTGGCCGAAAGATGGCTAATACACTTAATATTATTTCACTGCATGGGGTTATTTTTGGCCAAAGTCAGTGTCACACAGTCGTGTCTCACTTTTTTCCTGCACTGATTCATACTCTGCTTTTTTGTGCCCATTTTATTTTAATCCTTTCTTTTTTTAGCTTAAACCTGTCTACTGATTTAATTTAATACCAGTCAATTTTCATTGGGAGTAAGTATTTGAATAGATATTTGACATAAACGGTCAAAAAAAATGGCATCATTTACAATATGAATATTTTTAATGATTGGGCTGTTTATTTTGCATTAGACCTTATATCAACTGATTGCGGTCCCTTCATCTCTTGGCAAAAACTTATATTATTGTAACAAGAACTTTGAATGTTTCTTTAAAATGTTTGGTGGCTATGCATTGATGCATGGTTGGTATAAAACGTCTTGCCGCACAAAAGTGAAGGGTACTATAGGAGTTCCTAGAGGGGTACCTGATGAATATAAATGAGTGAATCAGGGCAATGAACGCAAACCTTCTGCCCCTCCAGCCACTACACCATCTCCCCAATGTCCAGGCCAGGGGAGGATCTTCTTATTGACAGTGCCCACAGTACTAAATACCAAAACTATGATATCTATGTTCCTGCATCAGATTGAAATAGAGTCTAAGTGACTTCCACTTGAGTCTTGCTAGAATGATTTAGGGCATCGACTCTCTCTTTGCCTTTCACTCATTCCCGTTTGGCATGTTGTGTGAAGGCAGGAAAGCGCAGGATTCACCGGTGGCTCATTAAAAGCCATTAAGGAGCTGAGCGCAGACAGGATGCTGGTAGTGTATAGAGGAAAAGCAAGGCAGGGCTGAGGACACTGTTACACTTTCTGTCCCCTCGGCCGCACCCACCTATGCTGCCTTGCACTCACTCTCTGTTATCTGCTCTGCACAGCACTTCCTATGGCCCCACACATATTCCAGCTAGACATTGCTTTTAGCTCTGCCAACTCACATCTCACACCCCCTCTGACCTGAGTGTGATGAACAGGCCTGGCGATAACACATTTTTCACTTTGCTACTCTCTCTATCTCTTTGTCTGACACCTTGCTTCTTGTTCATTCCCCTTGTTTTGGCATCTTTTTGACCTTTCCTACCTCAGACCCACTGCCTTTTGTAACAGCAGTCATCTCTTTTAGGACAGTGTGTTCAGTGATAAATTGTGAATTCCATTATAAAGGGATATAGGTCCAGTACAGAAGTTGACTGACTGTCTGGGGCTTCTGAGTTAGGATCATGGCCTTGTGGTGTCAAACAGAAGGCATGAAAGGAAGGAGACAACTATTATCAGCAGACTAGAAATTATGAATACATCAGGCAGTTTAGACATTTTCAACTTACGGATCTATGCATTACTTTTTTCAAATAACAGCAATTTTGAGCCAGATTTGAATGAAATACAAACTTTCACAAAGAAATGGCAAATATCAAAACTACATGACCCTAACATTTCACCATAAACAACAAACAACTAAAACAGAAAACATGTTCTCTGTTTATGGTACCTTACAAAAAATGAACTAACATACTTATCTGGTGTTTTATGTGACCGGCCAACACAACTGCATGATAGTGAAATGGTAGAAAATTATACATAGTTTTTTTTAAAGAAATACCTACTTAAAAAGCTACGACATTGCTGCTGATATAACATAATGTTTTTTGGGGGTATGTCTCAACTTTACACATCTAGAGTCATCCATTCTTCCCTATTCTATGTAAAACAGTTCATATTCATTTGAATTGAGTCGAGGGTCTCTGAAAAATCATATAAAATAAATATTTAAGTCTAGCCAAAGACAATTGGATTTGGGTCTGGGCCTTTTCAGCACATAAACATGCTTTGATCTAATCCAGTCCCTTGTAGATCTGATGGTATGTTTAGGGTCCTTCAGGAAGGTGGACTTCCACTCTATGCTCAAGTCTTTTTCACTTTCTAACAGATTTTCTCCACTTTCCAGCTCAATTCATCTTAAGAATTTACACTGGACAGCACTGGCTTCATAGCTTTGCAGTTTTCCTACAGTTTTCCACAGGAACTCTAAATGTTGGGATATTGCTTCACAATCTAACTCTGTTTTAAATATCTTTGCAATTTTTTTTTGCCCTGTCTGGCATGTTCCTTTGTCCAAATGATGCTGTCTGTTCTCTAATGATCTCCAACAAACCTCTGAGTCCTTCACAGGACACCTCTATTTAAAACGAGATTATAAATTACAAACAAATGGATTATATTTACTAATTAGATGGGATTCTAAGGCAATTGTTCAGAATGGACATTATTTAGGGGGCTCAGAGTAGACAGGTTTGAGTAAAAAGGTATACCAAGCTTTTTGTTTTTAAAAAATGTAAAAAAAAAAAAAAGATTTTTCCTACTACTACACTAGTTTATCTTGATCTATTACGGAACATTCCAATAAAATGTAATATTAATTTATTATTTAAGTTTGTGGTTCTACTGTAAGAAAACATGAACATGTTCAAGAGGTATAAAAACTGCATATAGGTATATTTACAAGGTATTTATGCACTGTATATAGCGCAACCTTATTTCAGGTTGTTACAATGTCTTTGTTCAAGTAAAAAACGTGCTCCATAATTTTTCAATTCAATTCAATTCAGTTTATTTATATAGCGCCATTTCACAACAGATGTCATCTCAAGGCACTTTACAAAAAGAGTTATTACAATACAATGTTTAGTGTAGAAATTACAGAACCACAGAAGATTGCGTCGTGGAATTCTCAGCAATCCCTCATACTGAGCAAGCATGCAGCGACAGTGGGAAGGAAAAACTCCCTTTTAACAGGAAGAAACCTCCGGCAGAACCAGGCTCAGCACAAGCGGTTATCTGCCGCGACCGTCTGTGGCTTGGAGAATACATAACATACATAAAATAACATATGTAAGAAAAAAAAAACTTGTTTTGTTTTGGCTCTGAGGATATCCGATAGCATGCTTTTCCTGCTTTTGTAAACCCCTTAAACTCCTCCTGTGTGCAGTGGTCCATATCCAAAACTGAATATTTGGCAACACTTAAGCATTGCTTTAACTGTGTCCTCAAACAGGAAAATATTGCACAATTTCATCAAATGTGTAAACAACGTTGTTTCATCTAAATCTAAAGTTAATGTCATTCAGCTTTACCCTGCACACTTAATAATGTGAAGCATAAACAGTGGGCTGATTGGCAGTAACATGACATTATGTGTTATAATAAATGGAGTAATCAGAGTGTGACTCACATAAGGAAACACTTCCTATTGTCTTTGCTTTTTATGAGTTTTTTTTTTTTGTTCAACCACATTATTGCTTTGCCTCATTGACATGCTGTGGTATTCTACCCCCTCCTCTGTGTAATCATAAACTCTTGACATCATTGACCCCTTTAGTATTTTCAAGCTCTTCTGTTTCACTTCACTCTGACACCAAGTCTCAAGACTCATACGGGTCCCATTCAGACAAAAAAAAGTTGGCTGAGGTGTCCCTCGCCAATAACAAATACAAACATAGTCCTGCCATTATCTGCTGCTGTTAACCAGTATCATGTTTTCTCCCCTGACTGCATAGGTTGCTTGCAGATGTGGTCATAGCAAGTGTTTTCTCGATTGCACCGTTCTTGGTATAAGCAGTTCAGCTCTTGACTTTTCAAGGGTTTAGGGAAATCAAGGCTCTATGCAAAGCATGATGGATATTTCATTAACAAGAGGCAGAGTAAAGCTACTAAAAGTTTTTTTTTCCCTTTATACTTAATGTCAGATCTGTAGTAGGTTATACAAAACTTTATTTCAATGTAAGCTAGCTAGATAAATTTACTTTATAAAAACTTGCACATCAGACCTTTTACATAGCTATAAACAAACAAATATGGCAGAAAAAACTATGTGGGTTAAAATAATTTAGAACCTAAGCATAGTCTCTCACCAGTCCATAGTATAATCATAATACCCCACAACACTAGTACATATCTGGCTAATTTGTTTGTTAGTTTATGCTCCAGGTTTCCTTAAGTAAATAACACTCCAGCTTCACCTTACTAAGTGATGCACCAAAACCAATCAGTCGCTGATTTTGGGCCTTTGGGCTGCCGAAACTGATTTTAACCTATGTCGATTTCTCTCTAACAACAATAATTAGTAATACAAGTTAAAAAAAAAATACAACAGCGTTGATGATTACTAATTTTTTTAGGAGCAGGGGAAACAATTAACTGCTGTGTAAGAGAGGATTTTCCTATTACTTCGATGTTAAGACAAAATAGTTATATAGTTAGGTATGTTACATTTTAAATGATCACATTTTGCATTGCAGCATTTCTAAAATATCTGTCTCCATGTTTGAGAAGGCATACCTTAGCTCTTCATTTTCCAAAAAGCTGTCCAAAGTACTGTAACCACTTTTTATAACAGACACTAACGTTCTGTCTGTCGTTGCATCAATGAACTGCACATGTCTCCATATGTCATGGTGCAATGGTCCTCAAAGCAAACAATGGTGTAGCACTGATCTGTGTGTGCTTTACCACTGTGCTGCAGTTTTAATAAAATAAATATATTTTACAGTGTCTATACTACTAATGGTAAAATGTGAAAGCAAGTTTATCAAGAAAAAACATAAACTTCCATCAGTGCACTTGACCAACAGTGAGGAAGGAGCAGGAAGACCTTGCTTTCTACATATGACATTTAAAATTACCAGACCTCAGCAACAGGCTAATTTTTAATACATGAATATCCTCCCTTTTCAGTGAGGTTAAAATGTTTTGGGTTCTGTGTCATAGAACATAGGTCGCTTTTAAATAGCTTTTTACTCGTCCGCGCTTCTTCTGGCTTAGAAGACCTCTGACTTCAGAGCTTAGAAATGGTGCATTAAGTCATTGGACATAAGGTTGAATATTTCAGCTTTTGATTGCCTAGAAACTGGCCAAAGTAGATGAAAACGAAAATCAGACAATTCTGATCAGAGCTTGTTTTCTACTTTAGTATACACAAATGATTTTTAGACATGTTGTCATTTTTTGCACAAAACGTTTTGCATGATTAAGATGCCATACCACCATGTACCTCTGTAGAGATATTATATGCAGGTCTTAGTCACTTTTAGGCCGAGCATTCTAACCTATTTTTTTATTAATTAATTTTTAACTAATATTGGGGGATAATACAGAATTGAATTTCAGTAAGGCAAATCCTTGATATGGAGAATACTATAAGAATTAATACTACTACTACTACTACTACTGCTACTAATAATAACAATAATAACAATATACTGATACTGAATAGACTTATAGAGAATTTTTACTCTAACCAAGTAAATCTAAATAGCTGCAATAGCCCAATAAATCCTGGGAATGGGATGCACACAACAATTTACTATGACAAGACAAATAAAATTATCCTCCCTGAAGCATTTATCATTGTGGTTTCTACAGTTATCTCAATATGGTTTGTGTTAGGCTCCTGTCATTGTCCTATTTCTTGTTCCTAAATAAAAAAACATGTATCCTTCGATCAAACTACTTATATGGTTGCGGCTTTCAAACAGCTAGATGATGACAATCATCCCAAAGCTATTTGTCAAATTATTAAATTAATGCAGTATGTTGCCTCATGTCTGTTTTTAATGTTTTCGATGGTCTGGTAGCGTTTGTCACATGGTCAGCCAACATTTTTAGCTGCTACTGTGTCAGTTGTTGTTAACACAAACTATGAGACATATGCAGAGGGACATTCTTTTGACAGGAGTGAGGTTTTATTCAAGGGAAATAGTCCTACTTCTCCCATGTGTATGGTGACCTGACATCATCAAATGTCCCACAAGGGAAATAAATCAATCTGTTTGTGGTGATGGGGCTCTGAGTGTAGCCTGGATCCCAGCTGTGTGAGTGGGTAGGAAGGACCTATGAGGCTAACAGACTCAGACACTCTTAAGGGTCTGTAAAGAAAGTCTGTGGAGAAAGCAATATTTTAAATCTAATGAGGTAGTCATGTATATCAAAATAATCTGAGGAGCACAAAGTGTAAGGAAATGCTTCTAATGGAGATCAAAAGGAGCATGACTAGTAACTTTATAAAGAAGATTACCCAGGAAAACCTCTGTTTAAACAGGTAATTGCTTGTATGATAACATTTTCATTTTGCTGCAAGCTAAAGACAGAAAGAAACCTCCTTCAACAGATTCTTTGATTTGATTTCAGAGATCCATTCACTAATACATAAAAAAATAAATTCTACAGGCTTGAATTATACTTAGATTTATGTTACTAGTTGCTTCCTAGTGGTATCAAACCATGCAAATTTAACTTGACAGAAGGTCTAACTTTAGTGAAAACTGTACTGTATTTTTGAGTATAAAGGTGATTAGAAATACCTGTTTTAGCAGCTGTTCGATGCATTGTTGTTCTGTAGTATCCACAATTAATTTTGATAGCAGAAGGGCTCCAATATGGCAAGAAAAAAAATGTTTTTTTTAGAGTTACTCTTTTTTGTAATAGGCAAAAATGTTTTAAAAAAAAAAAAAGATGGCATTCAAAATCGACAATTTCTTATTCTTTCATTAAACTTGATAAACTATCTTTTTCAAAAGGCACTAGATGTTGTTTTTTGTTAGTTTTATTTTATTTTATTAAAACCAAGGATAAAACACTTCAGGATATAAGTTTTATCATTGCAAGAGATAAAAAAGAAAGATAAAAGTAATGAAAAATGTCAGCTGCAAAGGTGATCTTTAAATCAAGTCACTTGTTGTTTTGAAAATGTCAGTCTTACAATTAATATTAGAAAAAAATTAAGATCAGCAGACATCTTGACATCTGATTGCATGGTATTAGTCAGCAGGATGTGCAGGCCTTAGCAGCTCCCCTCGATGCAACGTGACTTACAGATAGGTGGCAGCAGCGAGCTTTGAGGCCAAACCAACAGGGTCCACTGCTACACAATGAAAACTTGTCTTTTATTTCATGCCAGCTCTGTTTTGGTGTCATTTCTTAGGACAGCCACACAAGTGACACATAAAGATAAAAAAAAACAGAGAGGAAAGGACATTAAGAAGACAAAAGTGCGACTGGATGATACTGTGAGTAAATATGTTTTAAATTTAGCTATCAGAGTGGGATTAGTTGTGTCTCAAATCTATGTAGTACTAATAGGACTGAAGTTTAAAGAAAGAAATGGTAAAGTTTCTTAAAAAAAATATATAAATTTGATCATGCATGATTGTGAATTTTGCCAATGTTGTTTTGGAGAGTCTTACAATGGTGTCAGCATTTAGGCTCAGGGGAGTGATTTAAGGAGGCATGGCATGCTCATCATGCCCCCCTATGCCTGAATTTTCCAGTTTGCTCTCAGAGTGTATGCAAACAAATAAAAGATGAGAGTCTTTTTAATTAGCTGCAGGGCAGAGCCTGACAGCTTGTATTGTCAGTTATTACACAGTAACCAGGTATTACTCTAAATATTTGGAGCGCTGTACGGTAGAAACCACCAGCCTAGGATCAGAGGTTATTGTTTTTTTTTCTCTCAGGTTTGGCAGAACCGCACAAGGCCATCTTTACAGTCAAAACAGCCAGTAAAAAGACAAAATTAGCAGATGAAAAATTGCTGAGGTCATAACCTGAGTCACTAACAGTTTATTGAACAAACTCAATGCTGCAACATACTTTATTGTGTCACTGCTTGCCCTCAGTCTGGCACCTTGAAACAATGTTGAGGTTGACCTAAAGGTCACAGAGTTCAGGCTAAATCACTGAACTGCAGTATGACAAGCAGGGGATTATTGTTATATTTAGCTTTCAAAAAACACAAAACATAACAAAAGAAAACCTACATTCAATATATAAAAAAAGAGATTTTTTTTTAACTTAAATTGATATGAAACTCCCCTAAAATGTATTTTTATTGTTATTCAATATTCAATATTCAACAGCTCACAAAAGCCACTGATTCTGTAATTCTGTTGTCTGCTCATACCGTCAGCCTGACAATATAATAAACAGTATGAAGCTAATAATGAAGAATAGAGATCTTCTCCTAATATATATATATATATATATATATATATATATATATATATATATATATATATATATATATATATATACAGTATGTATATATATATACACTTTAATTTAGCAATAATAATTTAGCAATAATAATTAGTAACTGCAATTTCTTTTATATGTCTAACTAAAGTGTGCTAAGCCACATAACATATGATAAAAATGCAGCTTTTTCACTTTTAAATGCTAAAATTACATTTTTTTTTATTGATTGTTTCAGCCTTTAAATAGAAGTAGAAATGCATAGTGTTTAAAGTAACAATAACTGAGAGTATGCTATACTCTTTGGTGCCTTTAATATTGAACTACTATTTAATAAGTCAGCTTTGAAGAGTACAACCTAATTATTTTTCCCATCTCTGATTCTGACCTCAAGATTTCTGTACTCCTGGCCATGAAAAATATGTATTACCAGTGTGATTGTGTGAAGGCCTTCCTGGCTCTTATGGGACTATTGTTTGCTTAAAGGCAGCCAGATAATGGGGCTCAGGCCTATAGCTTCCAATAATTGCAACATCATAAAAGAAATTAGAGGTGGCTCTTCTTCTGTACAGATGGTGCTGAACTCCACTCATCTCTTACTGTAGTATGAGCACAATTATATTTAATGTGCTTCATCTCTACTCAAGAAATACTTTTTTCATCATGTAATTCTCTTTTGTCTGATCACAATCTAATTATTTAGGTCATAAAAATATATGAAATGTTTATAATATTTTTGTTGAGACCACCAGGTAGTGTATGTTTAGTTAAGATAACAGGAAAATTTGGAATTCAGGCTCTTATTTCCATGTAACACAGGATTTCTTTACATGTGAGATGTTTGGATGTAATCTTCTCCTGACATTTGCTTGAGTTTTTACGAAAACCAGAAACAAGGACTGGAATTTGGCCCTAGGAAGCACCTCGGATTGTTTTAACTGTAAAGGGGCTTTACAGTGGTGCGCCTTGTTAGAGCCACTCCGCTCATTTAAAAACACTGTGAGGAAAGCCGTGTTCCAAAGTTTTGGTATTATTAGCATGTTTAGTTTTCGTCTTGAGGCAAAGCAGATCTTGTTTTAATAACTAAAATAAGCTTAGTCACTATAGAAAACCAACCAAAAACACCTTAAAAATTTTAGTCTGAATTTTTTATTCAACTCAAAATCATTTAAAATTCTCTTTAGTACATATGACTGTGGTGAAAAAAGCTTGTTTTTATATTTGCAATATTTGTCCTGAACATATTTTTACAGTGCTAAATATGTATTGAATAACTCTCTTGAAATACTCAATACTTTTAAATGATTGATCAAAAAGAGTTTCAGAAGTAAATTTCATTTAGTGGGATTGGTTAAAATCAATAAAGAAAAAAAACTAAAATCATTTTTACATGATATCACTTTTTACAGTATTTAAACTGGCTTGAATATCTTATGGAGTAGCTTAATTATTTTCAGAAAATCTAATCTAAACTATTAAACATTTTTGCTCTACAACTCATGACTATAAAATTATTGCACCAAAAAAACTGAAAAATACATAATTCATAAATACATAAAAAACCTTCAGCATTTTCAGATGTGTGATATTCCTGGTTTTAGGTGGTTTATTTGATCTGCAAGATACGCTTAATGCCTTATTTAAAGTTTCGAGTTCATTTCTCAAAGGAAGATAGGAAAAAAACACAATATTTTTACAGCTGGATTTAAAGTTAGTTGCTAAACGATCTTGAGAACCAAGCAACAATATAGATTTTATGCAACAAATCAATAACAATCCTACAACTCAGGGGTGTTGTGAGAATTAGTATAATCTTGGGCAAATGATCTAAATATATCAATATTTAAAATATTAATTCATATCGATTATCTATTAACAAAAAAAGCAGTGTAAGAAAATAGAGGGATACATGGCAGACAATAAAAAAAGAAAATGAAGATCAAAACTTTCTCTACAATTCTCATAGTTCTATAATTAATGGCATAAAATATTCTGCAGTACAACCAAATTCCATTAAGAGCTGAAATATTTTTTGGTTAATTAACTGCTTCAAGGTTCTGGCATGTATATGTATATTTCTGACATTTTATGCTGCATTTTTAACATGTAACCAAATGACAAATTGCAATTTCAGTCATACAAACATCTAACTGCAAATTTTTGTTTTTTCTTTTAGAATTCTCTTTCAAACTTTAGATCCTTTTTGTAATTATTTAAAGTGGATTTTTAGGCCCTTTATAGTTTAGCTCAATTGCGACTTCTTGCAATTGGATTGTGAATTTGACGCATAAATAGAATATATTTCTTTGGGCACATACCCCAGCAAAATGGGAGTAGCAATATATAAGATATACTTATATAGAACATTCTTCTAAGTTTGAAGGGTAATATCATATGCTGACATTGATATGTTGTCATAAATAGAATGTAAATAAATTACGTGACATTTTGGAATGAAGATATGTTTTGCAGTCAAACCATTCCACTGTTGGGTTGCCCAGTGTCCAACGTGAACTATGTCCAGTGAGGAATGTATTTTAGCTTTTTTTTTCAGCTTTGTGCATTTCCCCATATTATTCTTATGCTGTCCACTTACATGCATATTAGTTGTATTTCTCTTGCACTGGATGTGGTTATTTCCTTTATTTGTTGAAAGCTCTGTTGAATTATCGGCCACTTCTTTTTTGAAATAAATATTTTAATCTCAGTAACACTGTTTTTCTTGATAAATGAAGGATAGAATTATACAAAAATGTAATATTCAAATTCTTACCTTTTTTTGCAAACTCAAAAAAAAATCTGCTTCCAGGTAAAATATAACTCTGCAAGGTCGCTGACACATTCTTGTGTATGAAATATTTTTGGGTACAGTTGGTGTGCTGTTTGTTTTCTAGCATGTCAGAAAGAATTAGAGAAATGAGTAGTGAGAAATCAGATAGGCTGTGTCAGCAGGGTTGGGTTTAGGACCATGCAACAAAGCATCTACGCAGACTAAACAGAGACTGCAATAGACTTACACCAACGCAACCCTCACACTTGCCTTCCTCCTTGTTTTAGCCCATTTGAAAATTCAAAGTAGTACATTTGTACTCTGCGTCGGCGGTGGCATGTCACGTCAGTACATCAGTGAGTGGGCAGGGAATTTCTCTTCTACAGGGAAATTAGTAGTGTATATTTAGGCCGTTTTCACATGTGTGGCCGTACCAGAAAACGGCCAGAGAAAATGCTATTTTTTTCTGTTCACATGTCACGGATCTCTGACCGTATTGGGATCCAGTCATTTACTACAAATAAACAGCAGGTGGCGGTATACAAATAAGTCTTAGTTCTCCAACAAACAAGGGAGTGAGAAGTACCGACGTCATAAAACGAGCGACAGCCTAGAATGTAAACAAACTGGTCTACTGGTCAGCTGCTACCTGAAGCCATCTACAGGGTGAGTGTTGTAGTAAACCCGCCGTTTTGTAACCTGCTGTGTTGCTGTGGGATGCTTGAATCGCGTTGTTTTGGTATTTGTATGGTCGCGAGGTGATTCTGTAATTTCGGCCGGCGATGTCGTCATTTCCGCATGGAGCGCGTCTATTGTCTTGAGTGCGGCCAGAGTACGGGTTGTGTTCACATGGTACGTGGCCGCCCGTACCTGGACTTGGATACTGCCTCCAAGGCAGGTCTCTCTGGCCGTATCCTTGCACGGTACAGTCTGTGTTCACATGGTACGAAATAAGTGGATTTTGACCAAATACCGTACCCGAGTACGGACTCCCGTACCATGTGAAAGCGCCCTTATTAACCATAGTTGCACTTACTGGATTTGTGCTAGTGTTAGCTAACATTACAAGAAAGTTAAAATAACATATTTAACTGCTTACCTGGCACTCCGATATCTTCCACCAAATAAAGTCAGATTTTTTCTTCTTTGCAGCAGCTGCATTGACGTGCTGATGCCAGCTGTGCGGACGAACGCGACTAGCTGCATGGCAGCTTGCCGCAGCTTGACGCTCACATGCTGAATAGGTACCATACACTTTGTATGTAATCTAGCTGCCCTGCTGCCTGGCGGCAAAGTGTGGTCTGAATGTGGAAGGACGGAAGAAAGGAAGGAAGGAAGGAAGGGTGAGTGGGTGGGTGGGTGGTTGGATGGATGGATGGATGGATAGATAGATAGATAGATAGATAGATAGATAGATAGATAGATAGATAGATAGATAGATAGATAGACCCCCCCCCCCGTCTTTGCTACCAGGTTCCTGGCTTTTCAGTGCAACCAACCCAGTTCCAACTGGAGCCAAGAGACTTTTCTGGGAACAGGCACTGTGCTTGGTGACATGGAAGACTGGACCTGGATGAAGTTCTTCACTCCCCTCTCTTCAGCTTTGTTTTGACTAGCATGCCAACTCTATGACACCCAAGGAGTGGACACAGAGCATACCAAGCAGGAGATGCCTTTGAAAGGACAGATGTTCCTTAGCTTAACCTGTTGCCTAAGCTGCTACTCTTCTTCTTGTTGTATATTTTCTTTAGCTCTATAAATAACCAACTGGTGTAAGTCACATAAAAATGTAACTGATGTTCTGCTGACCCCTGAGCTTCTTGTCTTTCTGAGCAAAAGAGGAAACTTAGCCTGTAGAAAGGTTGGCTGACTTGGTCATGGTAAATGAATTTAGGCAAAAGGGCATATGCGGTGAAGACCTATTTTCTCTTCATAAGGACTGATCTAGATGTTTGAACTGGCTCAGCTGTCCTAAATGGAAATTGGCATTTTAGCATCTGATGACGCATGATTGGCTCAGAGCAGGTCAGTTAGTCCAAAAATTCAAAGGTCCTTACAGAAAGATTTGTTATACTTTGATCAAACTGAAATGAATTATTTTGTTAAAATATGTTGCTTTAAAAATAAGAAATACTGCAACTCTTTAAGAAGAAAACACCATGCATATTAGATTCCAATTAAAAAGTCTTTTTACAGGATTTATGGGGCTGCAGAGCATTTGCCATCTTGCTCTGGCTGCAGGGATGAATGGGTGATTGTTCGTTGGCCCTTGTGACAGCTCTCTTGGGACCCATCAATTCATTGAGGCTCCTGAAACATCAGGTCATTGCTAACCCATGGTCTGAGGCTGCAACTTGGCCACACTGCACTGATTTTACCCCAGTTATAGCTCAGGACCTCCTGGGTGCACAGCTGGATCCCTTAAAAAAGCTCAGCTGAATGGTTTTAGAAACACTCAAGCTCCTCTTTCCATGCACTCACTCTCCACTGAGAATACTCAGAACACTGTAGATATCAAATATTGTTTTTTGTCTTTGTGTTTGTTTTTGCTTGCCAAAGACACTAGAAACCATATTTAAGTATGTGTCCCATATTCTTAACCAACAGACCTATTCTGCTGAATAATTTTTCCAAACTTTCCATCTTTTCTTTACTTTCCTCCTGTTTTTTTCTTTCCCCACAGCTCCATGTTTCCTTTTCTCTCGCCTGCTCACACACGTCTTAATTTTCTCTCTTTTCCCTCCCGCAGAACTACTATCGTGTTGTATCAATTACAGCTGACCACCAGTCAGGTGGGTCTGCGGGAGATCTCAGATCGCAGAGAGGCCAATGGATCGTTCTGTGCCTCCACCCTGCTCCAAATACTCCAACCCCAGGCCCCGCTGAGGGCTTGTCCTGGGCAGCACAGAGAGACACCTGGCCAAACCACAGAAACTCTTCCAGCTGCAGACTGCCTGATGCTCACCGCGGAGAGAATTCAGGCCAAAGGTGGAGGAATTCACCAGGCACTACTGCACTATCTTTGACATTTTCCTGAATTTGAATCAAGCAAATTGCAAACATTGCCTTGCAAAAAAGCCTCAAAACCTGACCATATTTTGTTGTGTTACTATTATAAGCTGTGGGGATTTTATGTGATAGATCAACAAAAGGTAGGACATAATATCTAATTAAAAGGAAAATAATTAAAGTGTTTTGTTTTTGCAAATACAAATCTGATTGGATGGACATTCTTGTTTCTTCTCAAGAAAAAAACTGCTGCATAGGATGATGCTGCCACCACATTGCACTTTAGGGATGGTATGATCCTGTGATGGACTGGCGACCTGTCCAGGGTGTACCCCGCCTTTCGCCCATTGACAGCTGGAGATAGGCACCAGCCCCCCCGCGACCCCTTGAGGAATAAGCGGTTCAGAAAATGGATGGATGGATGATCAGGGTTTAGGGTGTATGGTTTTAACTTTTTAACACATGCTTTCTTCTTGCCATTCTTTAATAATGTTCTAATCTGCAGTGCAATGAGTCATCTTTTTAAAAAGTTTTTGTGGTTCTGCAGGCATTTATTCAGTTGTAGCTGGACAGGAAGAAGGGCAGATCTGTTTATTTATGACACCAATTCATAACAGTTATCATCACAAAGCACATTACAAGAAAAGTCATCAACTGAAGGCTTTTAACCGAAGTTTTTCGACGTCCTAATTATTTTACCATTTGAAGCACATATATGGTAAAAATCATTGGTCTAAGCACAGAACCGTGTTACTCCACAAGTAACCCTTAAACATGAAGAACATTCATCAGTTACATGAACAAACTGAAATCTGTAAGACAAAAATTATTCAAACTGGTCTAGTGCTGTTCCTTTCATGCCTGCAACATGTTCAAGCCTCTCTGACAGAATATTGTGATCAACCGAGTCAAAAGCAGCAATGAGATCTAACAAGACCAGATCAGTCAAAAGTCCATTACCCAAGGTCATGAGAACATCATTAATAACTTTCACCAGAGCGGTTTCAGTGCTAGGAAGAGCTCTAAAACCTGACTGAAACTCTTGTGATAGGTCATTACTGTTTTGATGCTCAGACCCTTGATTATTTTCTTAGCATTTGGCTTTAAAGTACGCAGTTCTGAATTAAACCAGGGAGCCAACCTCATATGCCTTATTACCTTCTTTTAAAGGGGGATACATTGTCTAATGCCAGAAGCAATTAGAAAGTAATGTTTTTG
Source organism: Apricaphanius iberus (assembly GCA_028564705.1). Lineage (NCBI taxonomy): Eukaryota > Metazoa > Chordata > Actinopteri > Cyprinodontiformes > Aphaniidae > Apricaphanius > Apricaphanius iberus. The sequence continues at coordinate 831,956 of JAPXFQ010002614.1, forward strand.
AGACCAATTTATTTATTTATACTGACATAATCCTGATGCTGCTGCCAAGTTTCTGTGATGCAATACAAACCAATTTGAATATCACAAATCAAGCCCTTAACTAACATGCAGTTAATGGCCTGGAATTTGAACCTGGGACAACTGTGTTAAGAACTGTATCCTATGAATATGGTGAGACTGCCCTATCGCTGGTCCATGTTGTGCCCCTAGTAGATACCTTTTGAACAGTTTTTCCTAACTGCAGCTCTTTGCAGAGTTGCAATGTTTCTCAAAAAAATATGAATAATCTATAGGCTTATCTTGGTAGACTTGTAGCTAAGCCATACTTCTTCTGTTTTCAGTTGATGGATTAAACAGCGCCTTGTGAGATGTTCCATATTTTGTAATACAGTATAACCTAGCCCTGCTTTAAATTTCTCTTCAACTTTATCCCTGATCAGTCTGTTATCGTCCTTGGTCTCCATGATGCTGTTTGCTTACAAATGTTCTCTAGTGCCTCTTTTCCAGTAGGGCTGGTACGGTACAGAACGAGTCGCTTTGGAATGGTTCTGGCATTTTTCGATTACCTGTGTCCGTTCCGAGCCGACCCCCTTTTTTTTGACTACCTCTGATTTGGTCCAAAGCATTCCGAAGCGACCCAACATGCCCACCTATGGACTGATTGGCCCAGTAATGTGATATCCCTCTCACTCCTACCTAGCAGTGGTGGCCACTCATTGGCCTGGAGTTGTTTGTTTGAAGTGATGTCTCAGAATGTAATAACCATAACAGCACAGAGATCAGAAATGTTCTCCACAAAATTGTGTGTCAGAGAATGTTTAATTTTTCTTTGCTTTAAATAGCTCCATTAAAAAAAAAACAGAGGGCTGTGGTTTGGATAAAGCTGAAGCCGAGGGGACTGTTATCGCCCTTCCACACGCGGGTTGGAGCAGCGAAATCAGTGTATGAAAGAACTGAGAAACCACCGTCAGTCTGCAGTGAGGGGAGGAAGAAGACTGCTAGCTGGTGGTAGCACCAGAGAAGCAGGATGATTCCACACTGGCAGAAGCTGGCAGCAAGCCCGCAGTGTTTGGCAGGGAGAAGCCGGTATAGTAGAAGAAAGGCAGGAGGTCTGTGCGGTGATCAGACAGCTGGATCGGGTGCAAGGTGGCAGATTCAGAGTCTGAACAGACTGGATAATTGCTGGTTAGATCAGTAATTGCATGAGGAAAAGATCAGGAGCTGAGGGCATGAACAGATCAAAGTCTGAGAGATGTGAGGTGAGTCAAAAGTATTTTAACTGTTGAGAGTATCTGTGTTTTAATGATGACTTTGTGACTGATTTTTGCTGGAGTTTTTGTTAAACTAAGCCCGCCCATGTCCTCACCCTCTACTGTTCTTCTGAGATGGTAATGGAATCACAAGCTACCCGTTCTAGACCATACAGTTCGGGTCTAAAGCGACCCTAGTGGAAAAGGGGCAAAACAAACCTTCACAGAACAGAAACATAGATACATATGATATATATATATGATTTTTTTTATTTCATTTTTTTGTTAGGGGGATTAACAGAGTAAATACATATGCAGCTTATGCTTTTTAGATTATTTGTAAAATAAATATTGAAAACTGGTTCATTTCCGTCTTCACATAAAATCTTAATACTGTACCTTCAAGTATTTGGTTGTAATGTGAAATAATGTAAAAAATGTATTTCTGTAACCCAACCAACAATCCGTTACATTTTTGTCACATTTAAAGTCTACCTGTTCACACAGGATAGGAGTAAACATACATTTTCAGACATTTCCTCTAAAAGTACAAGTGGGAGAGGATAAATTGCGGTGAAAAAAAAGACAGAGAGAACAACTGCTCTTTTCTGTCCAACCAGTTGACACGAAAGGCCACATTATGTCTGAGATTAGAGGCAATTACACTTGGAGTGCATTTTAAGACCTTTGTTTGCCAACATGACAGGAGGGAGCAGAGGTGTAATTTGATGAGACGGCTGCGCGAGTGAGAAACTGGATTGCAGGCTCCCAGTGGACAAAGGCAAAGAAAAGCCTTTGTTCACTCTGCTGACATGGTAGCTGGCAGAAATGTGAACATTTAGAGGACTTATCAATTTGCAATTCATTCATTAGAAGATAAATATTTGACTTTTGTTACTGCAACTGATTCAATTAAAAAAGAGAATTTAAAGAGCCTTTACAGCCTTAGAGAAAACAGTTCTTTGCCTTTTGGTCAAGACAATGGATGGAAAACTGATATTCATTGTCCCAGAATGTACATTAATACAAATATCACATTTGGGCAGGTTCATCCACATGTCACAAATACTGTAAACATGGGACTCAGCTTTAACCTGTGGTCGCACAAAAGCAACACACCAGATCTTCAAGACGTGACATCTCGTCTACTCTGGCCTAGAGCATTGTTTTAGTGAAGCGAAGGTTTTCAGGACAGGAAACGTGCAGCTTGTTCCAGACAAGGCGCAGAATGGAGCACATCTTTATTTGAGGGAAGTCATTTCGTTAATAAATAAAACACCAAAGCAACGTTTCCTTCCCCCTTACTTTCCTGGTGCTGTCCCCTTCAAAAGAATTCAGTCCTTTATACTGGGTTCACATACACACACGGGAGCAAAAGAAAAACAAACAGAGACCATTCAAATATCAACCAGCAGGCTTCTGTTTGAACCAAGGGGTAGCTGCACAGCTTGGCCTGAACACGTCCAATGTGCAGATGTGAAGCTGCCTGAGATTTCAACCTGAGACATGACAAAAAAAAAGAAAGCAATGCAATTAATATTTCTTAAAATATTATTCTAAATCAACTGAATACAATAAACTCTGTTTTAAGTTTTGGTCTTAAAGAAAACAAATTTGATTCACTGATCTAAGGCATTAAAGATAAATCATTAGGTAACTCTTTTAATTCGTATAATTTAAATTTGCCTTTGTGCCAGTAAGAGATTCTGACATCATAAATACTATTGATTTAAAATACCAGAATTTCACAGTATTAGGATTTGAACACAACAATTTAGAACAAAAATATTTTATGATCTACTAGCTACTCTACGTCTCCTAAAACTCTACATTTATTACAGCTATAAGAATGTTATCAACACTTATTTCTTAATATTTTTATATATTGATTTCAGCAAAAATAAAGAAAACTCAAACATATTAGTTTGCGAGGTTTCATTATGCCTTATCGTCGTTTGCTGTTTAGCTTTTTATTACCTGGGCATTTAGTCAGGATATCCTATTCAGTTAACCAGCCTACGGCCAACTGCTCAACGGAAATGCAAATTTAAGCAAGCCAACTGCAGTTTTAGAGCATTACTCTAAAGTCAGCGAAGAGAGGAATGTATTTTGTTTCCACAACATGACTCTTCTTCTATACTGTTTAACAAAACGTGTGTCGGGAATGTTTGCCTAGCAATGTCACTGAAAGACGTGCTCTACTGAAGAGGAAAACATAACTCCCATCACAAAATGGACTTCAGATAAAAACAAACCTGTTGGCCTGTGGACTGTTGTTTGACTATTAATGACATTACTTGTTATAACATAGCAAGTCTCCTTACTTATGTGAAATGAACAATTCATGTAATGTGCAGGGCCATCAGCTAACGTTATCAGCCAGTCATTACACAAATTAGTCAACAGGAACTTTATGTCTAATCAAAATATCAACCAGAGTAGGCTAATAACATGACACCAATCACTTTTTTTATTTAAGTGATTTTTTTGATTGAAAATATTTTCTTGTTTGAAACAACCTTTTTTTCCATTGATTGATAAAGACACAAATGTCCCATCCATTATATAGCCCAAACACAAAACAATGTTACTTTATTTTAAAAAGTCGCTTCAAACAGAAAAAATCCTTGACTTCAATCAAATAAAAGGCAAGGCAAGTTTATTGGTAGAGCACAATTCATTCACAAGGCAATTCAAAGTGCTTCACAGTTGCATAAAATAAGAAAACAGATAAACAGGAAAAAAACAAACAAAAAACATCAACTTCAAAAATAATTAATTACAATACAAAGCAAGAGTGCAGATAAAATAATTTCAATTGTCATATGCACAGGTAAAAATAACTGTTTTCAGCCTGGATTTAAACATTGTTAGAGTTGAGGCTTGTCTCACATCCCCATGAAGACTGATCCATATTTTAGCTGCCTGAAACTGAAATGCAGCCTCACCGTGTTTATTGTTCACTCTGGGAACCACCAGGAGACCCCTCCTGAAGTTCTCAGGGCTTGAGATGGTTCATATGTCTCTAACATGTCAGAGATGTACTTTGGTGCCAAACCATGAAAAGAGTTGTACACAAGCAGAGCTGTTTTAAATTCTATTCTCTGAGCGACAGGAAGCCAGCATGTTCAATAAAATAAAAACTGTGTTTGAGTCTCATATATTTTTGCATTCAAACACTTTTTCTTTGATTTAAAACGTTTTTTTGATTGAAGAAACCTATTTTTGATAGAATAATAAAGACACAAATCTACCTTCATACTCTGACACCATTCATTTTCTAAAGGTTTTGGTATACCTTCACAATAGTAACCAGACAATGCCTAATTTCACTAATTTTATTCTAGACAATCCTGCTTTATAATAGCTTAACAATGATGAGTAACCCATTCAGGGTTTTTAAGGCATACATGTAAGTGTATGTGTAAACAAGTGTATGTATCAAGTAGAGCAGTGATTTCAAAACCAACATGCAAAGTGCCGCTAACATTTATTATTCATTATATATTTTACACATACAACTATTTCTTGCAAATCACAAGGAAACTTATCTGTATTAAAAATATGTCAAAAAATATAATCTGAAGCCAGTTGTTTCTAAAACACAACAAAACCCTAACTTTTCAATCAATGCTATGTCCTGCGCTTTGCACTTTGCTTGTCTTGTTCTCTTTCTGCCTAAATTTCCCATAAGAGTGTATGTGCAAGAGGAGGAAGAGGACCACCTATTAAAGTGAAATTTTAGGAGTGATGGATGGGAGCCTGTTGAGGGGGGAGCAAAGTGGTCTGCTTACACCCCAGGGGAGGGGAATGATGAACAAGGAGGGAAAAGGAGGGGAGCAGAGGGGGGTGTAGGCAAGGGAGAGTTCACAAAATTCAACCTCACACCTCTTACTGTGGGTGGATGGGATAGAGACCTCCCATGCTGTCTAACACAACAATTATACATTTTCAACCTCAGAAGGACTTTCAGCTTTTATTTTCTTCAAATATTTTACTTTCATCTCAGATAATAGATAGAAATTATGTTCCCTAATGGAATTTACAATATATAAAAATGACTTACACTTGTTTGGTTGTGCATCTGTGGCTGTTCTAGTCTTGCTTTTTTGTAATAATTCTTAGATGAAAGCAAGAATGACTGAAGGACCTCTGTTGCTGAGTAAATTACTTACTGCTTATGTGATCTATTTTGCCTCTGTTTAAGTTGGTGGAAGACAGATGAGGCCTTTCAAATTCCAAAGTATTATTATTTGTGATGTTTTGCAAATGCTCTCTAACAAACCGCTACAGAAAAAAACAAAAACATCCTCACAGACATTCCAATGACCTTCAGGATAGGGTTGGTGTTTTCAGGGTAATGTGTACAATGTTTTACATGTAGGCCTTAGAATTATATTGTGGTAGCATCTGAGTTGAGAATCTTTAACACATTTGCTGTATCCTCTGCAGTGATGCTGGTAACATCATGACTAATATAACGCATTACTATTTCCATACAGGTAATCAGATTAAATTTAATTGTTCAAGCCATTGTGCGTTACTATTTTTGTAATTTTCTTAAGCAGAAAGATATATTTAGTAAATGGCGGCAAAAGCATTAGGAAAACAAGCGACAATAGATAAATATGGTTTTACATACCTTGCTGCCTTCTTTTTCTGTTGCATTTCGAAACAGCTGACCATCTCCTTTACGATTGCCATGTTTGTTTTGGCCTTAGCCTGAGTTTTGTATTTTGTAACTGCCCCCTAGTGGAACTCTCCAGTAGTACATGCCCAAGACACGTCTTGTTGCTTCATAGTTACTGGTCTGAACATGAGGATAAAAAGCAAGTATATTTCTGGCCTCAGCCTACTGTTAAAATGTATTTCCAATAAGTGGGTATTGGCAAAACTGGTTATTGTTTCTATGTTAAGGCACTGGGAAGTGCTACTGGCAGCCGCTGAAAATAACTAATAAAGTAAATTGTAATCTAACTTAGATACTCTTAAAATAAAGTAATCAGTAAACTTACTTTTGGAAGGAGTAATCAGTAGTTAGTAATCATATTACTTTTAACTGTGGCAACACTGGCCCTCTGCATTGTTTGTGGAAAACTGCAAAGAGGACTTTGATAGAATATAATTCGTAAAAAAAAAAGAAGAAAAAATTAAAAATGTACTTTTTTCCTCCCATTTCTCAAATAAGCTGTTTTATGTGTTGTTCTGTAGCAAAATGTAAAAGTGACTTCAAGGAATATTAAAGGTAGGCACGGCATTGGAATTATGTTTACATTTACCAGCCAATAGTGGGTACCATTGTGGGTTGCCTAATACAGTAAGCAGTCCGTTCGACACAGCGAGGCTGGTACTGTGGAAAATGACAAGTCAAGCAGCCCCAGAGATTTCGTTATACTTCTCAGAAGAGGAGTGACAAGAGAAGATCACAAACCAGATTGATTTTAGTAAAGCCTACAATAGATGGACCCCAATAAAAAATGTTCTCTGCCTCAAAACACACGTAAAACTAACGGCCTTTCTCATGAATAGGTAGGCCAACTCGCTAACGCCAAATGTTACCTGTCATTAAACTACTTTGCAATTCTTCAGTTCATTATATAATGTTGATGCTAGAAATGAGAATACTGATCATGGTCCATCAACCTCCACACCCAGTAAACCGAGAAAAATGGAGGCGGCTTAATCCTCCTATTCTGTCAAGTATTGGTGGCTCATTTTTAGCAATGTGTTGAGTGGCTATTATAAAGACGGATCTAGCTTGCTGTTTGTATTACATACAGTAGGTCTCAGGCTAACGTTAAATACTGTTGTAAAATAAACTTATCAGTCAAAATTACTACTTACCCTGTAAGATTCGTCACTGGACACGGTGCAGGCTGGTCACTTTACGTATCAGCAGCGAACCTGGCATCCCGATGGCTGGAAAATATGTCTTATTGTTGCAACTACAACCTCCACAACTAGATGTTGGTATGATGTTCGTCTTCCATATCCAACCTTTAATATATTTTAGTTAATTATTCTTTATTTTATGCACTTATTTTCTTTTTTTTTGTGAAATTCCAATACGTTAATGAGGCACTAACACTAAGTTGGACATTGTTGCTGCAAGTTAACATTTTTTTCAAGTTGTAGAATGTGATATGTAACAGTGGCCTGCTATTATTTAGTACACAGATATCATTAAGCATATTACATTTAAAATATTGCATAAGGTTCCAGGTTATCCTTACATATAGATGCCAAAAATAAAATCACTGTTACCTCCACATCAGCCTGATGAAATCAACTTCTGTTCTCAAAGTCAAATTTTCTGACATCAAATTAGCAGAGAAGCAAATGGAGACGATGAAGCCTTTGGTGTTTAAGAATTACTAGTGTAGTAGGTTGCCTTTGACTGTCAGGAAATGACCCATAATCTGCAAGCGTTTGACTGCTGCAGCATTCCTGTGAAATGACACAAGTTGAGGTAGATTAGGGGCTGGGTAATTAGCTCATTAGTTAACATAAACACATGACAGGGCTCCCCCATTCCTATACAACCTGCCAGTCCCCTCCCCTACCCACAGCTGGTGGCGAAAGTAAGTTCACAAACACACACACACATACACACACAAGCACGCATACCTGCACAAGCTCATACAGAAACACATCCTGCTCTCAGACTACTTCATCATTATTCCTTCTCATTTCTTCTGAAGTTCTCCATACTTTTCTTTTTTTTTCAGCCTCATCACCTTCTCTGTTCTGTTTTGCTCCAGACAAGCCACTCTTTCATATTGTAGCCGTGGGGGCTGAGGGCCAGCCACTTTTCACCAGCACTTCCCAGTTTATCTCAGCACTTTATCAGCCTGAGGGGAGAGACATATGGGTTGAAACTCTTCACTCTTCTGCTCTACAGGTCAGGGTGCGGAGAGGCAGCAAGCTGTCAGCAAACAAATATGTGTAAGCCCTGGCACAGAAAATGTCACTCATGATGAGCAGTAAAGCTTTGTGGCTCTTTTGTTTCAGTGTCAGTTCCCTTACTCCATTTCTGTACATTTATAACTTGGTACAAACATTTTCATCGTTAATGAAAGGTAATGAAATAATGAAAACAAGAAGTAAACATTTTGGTCAATTCAAATATAAGAAGAGACGTTATGACCAAAGGAAAACTAACTGTAACTATATTGAGTGTTTACAAAACTAACAAAAAGGGACTTAATTTATAGAGAAAATGTTCTTAGTTTCCGTTTCTGTGTATGCTTTGGTCTAGAGATTATCCGTCCACGTCACTGCCTGCTCTACTGAATGTGTTGTCAGCAGAAAGAGATGCAATCATCTTCTTGTGCTGTTGGCTACGCGAGTCGCTTTGACAAAAACAATAAAAACTGCATGTTCAGTAGAATTCATTGACCAATGGCCCTTTTACGACAAAAAAAATACTTCTTTGGTTGCAAGCTGTCAGAAGAAATGATAGGAACGATCATAAAAAATTCAACATTTCAAAGCAATCATCTCATATCAGTTAAGCCTTTGATATCAAACATGCTGACATTGCTAACCCATACTGTAACTGCATGATGAATGCAAATTATAACAATAGGAACAAACACCTGCGTCTCTTTTTGCAGCTAGGTTGAGCGCCCCTCGCCGTGTTCAGTGGCGGCTGGTGGTTACATTAATTGGAAATATATTATGATGCTATGGTTTAGATGTCAACAATGTAAAACCTCAAATTTGAAAAGAGAAAACCTCATTTAAGACAGCAATATGTCTCCTTAAACCACAAACAAACAGAAACCAAAATGCCAGCTAGCACAGAGCCTCTTTGCACAACTTTCAAAACACCTGAACGCCCCTAATTAAGGGTATGAACTTCAATTTATTTCCTTATTTTTTTTTCTGTCAAACAAATTAGCATAACACTAAACCACAATTGTTAACACCATTACAAACCACACTGATTAGATAAAATCAAACAAAACACACATTAGAGAGACTTCTTTTTTTAAATGAGGCCTACCTCAAGAGAAGCTCACTCTAATGACTATTCTGGGATGCAAAAAGGTTAATAACCGCTTGAAGTCAGGTGACTGATGGATGCCAATCTTGATCACTGCTATAGTATCTCCTCTGTGTACTCCAAGCACACACATTCATGAATGGGGCAAGTAACTGCCACGCGTTGTTGTACATCTATCATAATTGGCTAAAGCCTGATGCCTTGGTGTGACTCCGGGCTGAAAAAAATCAGCCCCAATTAGCAGCAAACTGAGGGGACATGATGTGCAATCCCTCAATCATTCCACTAACAATGCTGAATCTAACAAGCTGTGAAAAGTTAGCCCTTTGGAGAGATTTTGGAGTTTACTGATGACGGTTGGGCACCAGTGGTTTAAATTTCACATAAAGTGATGCAATATTTTTTTATCTGTATTTATTAGACTACTAGCCTACCAGCCGTCCCTGGCACCGTTAATAAACAAATAATATCTATCTAGTTTCTGGGGTTTTTGGTGTTTTTTGTCACTTGCTGCACCGGATTCTGCTAACAGATAGCAGATACATCGGTCAAGTTGCCTCTTTTGCCGGGTCAGTCCGCACCTAAGATGTCAGCAAAGTTTGGGAGAAAACATTAGAGTTAAATTTGGGATTACTTACTACCAGCATATGTGAAAAAATGAAGTAGTATTGGCAGTCAGTCAGTTTCTAAATTTTTTCAAAACTGTAGCACCTGTATTTATTGTTGGTCTTTCTAATGTAGGGTGCTGTTGGTGTGATTAAAGCATACTTGAATGTTAATTTGCCATTTATCTTTTATACTTGCCCAAAAGTATGGTTACTCACCCACTCCAAGTCAATCGATTTTTTAAAAACTATAATAATTTTCTGGGATTTGGTAGCACTATTTCTTTAGTTTTGCCCCTGGTATGTAACTTGCATTACAAAAAAGGCCCCAAAAAAGCAAAAAAAAAACAAAAACTGAAACTGATAAAGCACTAAACTAAAACCAATCATTAAAAAACAAAAATTAAGCTAAACTAAACACACTAAGAAATGGTAAAAACTAATAAATCTAAAATTGAGTTGAAAGTCTAAAGTCAAAACAAAATTAAAACTAATGAAAATTTTAAAGCTATTAAAATTTAACAGAATACATATTTCTCCTGTTTTAAATAGTCCATTCGACACAGCGAGGCAAAATTAGTGAAATTCAGAAAGTTCTTAACACCTCCCCAGGAGTTCTAATTTCTTTCCCTCTGATTACTCTGCATAAAACATTCTTTCATCAATCCATCAATGATTACGTTTCCAGTGTGCCGATAAAAAAAACAGATAAAAAATCTTCAGAGAGAATCACAACCCTAAGGAATGCTGGTTTAGCACCTTAACTTTCTCTCACAGGCAAAATTTCAGTGCAGAACAGAACTGGCTGTGTTTTCCCCAACGCTGGTAGATTTTAGTGTTAAAATGTATGAATGAACATTTGTGTGACTTTCCACTGTGCAGGGCTTGTTGGGAGGCAGGTCACTCTGGAAGCAGTGCACTTGAAGCGCTGGAAGGTGAAGTAAGCTAATAAAATAGATTGAAAGGGATGAATAAAGCAAAAGACAGATGAACTGTTCAGAACACTAATCAGCTGAAGCAACTGGAAGTTTGGAGACAGCCACCGCATTAGGAGACAACACAGTTGATAAAACCATCCATCATTGGCTGGGCTGACAGTTTTCACAGCGATACGCATCATTTTCTGGGTAATTTAAGGAAAAAAACATCCAGTCACTGAACCTTCCTCTTAGCATAAATGATGTCCTTTTAAATGAAGAACTTAAAAGTTTTCCTAATTTGTTTTTTTGTTTTCTTACTGGGTTTGGCTTTGACTTGCAAGTACTTAGATTTTTTTTTTTTTTTTTTTTTGCAGGATTCTTTCCTGCTACCACTTCTGCTACTGTGTCTGAGTCTCAGACCATCTCCTCTCCCTCAGAGTTTATATAACAAAAAAAAAAAAGTAGCGTTCCCATTTGAGGCTCTTATTCTTTATTATTCAAAGCCAATTAATAAATATGTTATTTTTATCAATTTACATGCACATATAACATAACAGCAAATTGTACAATAAGGAAAAAACAAATATGCGTTTTTGCCTTTAATTTATTTTAGATTAATGAATACCTTTATTAATACCTTTGAGATGTTTGTCAGTTCCTTTAGCAGCAAAGCCTTCAAAATGATGCTACCACCTCAGTATTTCATAGTTGGCACGGTGTTGTCAAGTTTGCAAGTGTACAGAAATGAAGATAATTGGATAAATGTTTCACTACTATAACCTACACACAATGCATGAGTAGCTTTGGTATGTAGTGAAATTTCAGCTGTTTACGTATTGGCATAGTATTGGAGGTTTGACTGTTCATTTTTTTTCAACTAAAAAATAATGTATAGATTAGCAAATTTCACTCTAAAACCCAATCAAATTTGCGACACTAATTACAGTGGGAATTACTATTATCACTGACATGCAGGTTTTTTTTTTCTTTACTAACGGTACCTCCCAGATCATCCTGCTATGGACAGAGAGTAATACTCCTATCTTATTAACCGTCCCTTCATTTATAGAGATATATTCATGCATCATTTCGGCAGTACAATTTCAAATCTTAAAATTTGATCATATTGTCAATGAACTATAAAAAATAGTTAGCTATCCATGACTTCTTGTTTCTTTGGGATGTAAACTTATAATGTAGGCCAATTTATGCAGCCTTTTGTCAGACTTTTTATCACATATTCAATTTACATATTTTAATTAATTAAGTGTAAGAACAGCAAACTTGATATACAAGGGATGCTTCTACTGACAGTGATTGGTTAGAGAAAGTGCCACACCTTGCTCTTTGGCAGAAGACCAGAGCCTTATCAGGCTTGATGTATGACATTGTCACCCAGCTATCTTAATGAGTCTGTCTATCTACCCATCTCCTTTTTCCTTCCTGTCCTGTTTCCCAGCCCTTGGCCTTGCTCCTCCAACCTCCAACCATTTTAACATTCAGAGCTGTTTTTTAATGTTAAACGTGAGTATTTGTGTATTTGTGTGCGAATCCAGATGGAAGTAATGTGTAGTTTTACAATTTGCATTGATGTGTGACTGAAGAACATGCGAGTTATGTCATTGACAGCTTCTGTTAGCAATGGTTGATGACTCATGAGGAAAGTGGCAGCCTAAGAAAATCAAAAAAAATACATCTGTACCTTGAACCACCCTGTTATTGCACTATAAATATGAAACAATACTGTCTGTTCTACAAAAAACATGGCATTTTTTTTATTAATGAAAGCGTTTTTTAATTGTTTCCAACCCATCTTTAAATCAGAGTGGGTTCTTACGGCAGAAGGTTAAATAAACCCTGGGGACTGAATAGGGCCTGCTGGTGAGCAACTGGCATCCTGAAGTCTCATTTCCTGGTCTTTAAGGACCATCCTTCCTTTCACTGGCTGCTGCTTCCTCTCCTCTAACACCCATTGTTGCGACACAGACACTCCAAATGTATATTAGTGGGTGGTTCTTGTGTCCTTTGCAGTTTAATATGTGGGCAAATGGTAAATAGCATTGGTTGTCCTCACCCACTGGCTTGAGTTCCAGGCTTAGCACCGAGGTGATAAATGTCAGTGACCATGGCTTTAAAAGCGTTGTTGAAAAAATGTTGCCTTGTTTGTTGATGTTTACTCCTCCTTTTGCTCTAAGTGAAGCAAAATGGATGATTTGTTGCCGATAGAGGATCAAGGCTACTGAATGTTGCTTTTGTAGTGATTGAAATTAATCTGAATTGTATTTTGTTTATGACCATGCAAAATCATAACTTCTAAAAAGATGTTGAAACTAAAACGTGACTTTAAATAAAGAAACTGTGATGCAAAATTCAGTGTGCGTATTACAATTTTGTTATGTTATACTCTATTTTGTAAATTTTATTCAAGCAGGAGTTTTACATTCTTTTTTACATTTTCAGATTTTAAGCTATGTTCGAAAATAAGATGGTGGTTTTCTGGAGAGACATAATTGCTTAGTCATACAGAAATAAAGAAAATCCTTGCCATTATGGAGAGCCTAAGGCCATGTCCACACGTAGTCGGGTTTTTTTTTAAACGAAGATTTTCCTCTGCTCCTTGAAAAAAAAATCTCCATCCACACGTAACCGGATAAATGCGTTTTTCAGCACATTCATAGACGTGGCAAATCTGTAGGGCGCAGTAGTTCTCCCCAGTCCTATCCGCCAAGAGAAACTTTATATCCTCTATCTTCAGCACGCAGCAGTCATACAGCTTATAAAAGCAAACAAACAAGACGCGCTTTAACAATGGATGATACCAACACAGCGCTGAGGAAATAAATGCTGTATTCGAGAGTAAACACAGGTCGCACATGTGTTGTTGGAGCATTTTTTGTTGCGGATAGTGGCTTTACGGCTCTTAAAACTCAGTTTTCAACTGTCCACATGCAGATACTGAAAACGGAGAAAACGCAAATCTCCACTTTGGCCGGAGTTTTTAAAAAGCCTCGTTTTTGGTGCCGAAAACCTGTGAGATACCCGGCTACGTGTGGACAGGGGCCTAAGTCAGGGGCCTAAGTCTTCCCCCCCTTCCGGTCGGCCCATGGGTCAACTGGCCGGAAAATAAAAAATAGAAAAATTTCAAAGTCAATGGAGAGATAAACGTTTTTTTCTTGTCCACTTTGCCTCATGCCTTGAAACACACATATGCTGTATCTTACTTTAAATGATAACTAATTATATGCGTTTCAGCTGTGTCATGTGGTTTGGGATTTATAGAGTTTAACAAAAATCATAATTAAAATGATTACAAATAAGGCTGGCTCTCACTTCACTGACTATTTCACCCACTACATAGCTTCCACTTTCCACATGGCCCAATTTATAGAAGATTTATAAAACTCACTTGCTGCTATCGTCATACCTGAACACACGTCTATGCATCCACCCCAAAGCACAATGCTAACAAATGATTGGTCGACTCCATTGGTGGTGTCGACCAATCATGGTTTAGTTGAAGCAGTACAAAATGGGTTTTTATTAGTTTGAAAAACTCAAAATCTCATGAGAATCCAGCTTGCAACACAAGGTTAGTGAAGTACTTGTTTTCACACAAAAACTAAAGTATTGTTTGGCGCCTGTCAAAAATTTGCCCATTCTCTGCATTTAATTGTGCCTTCACTAGCAGGGACCACGCCACAGATTGAGAATTTTAACAGTTTATTGAAGGCATGGAGAATTGAACAGTCTGAGGAGGGACATCGGAGACCCAGGGGAAGACTCAGTGTGGGGGTGCAGTCTTCGAGAAATCATCTTTCCGAGCCTGCTCAGAACCCCCTCAGACAAAAGCCTATACAATGTGCAAGGCACAGAGAAAGTCATCTCGAGGCCCTTTATGAGAGGTCGTTGCAATCCAATCAGATAAAAGTTTGTCTGAGTAAGGAATCCCAGCAGATTACCGAGTCGTCAACGCGGGGTTGAGCAGTTCCTCAGCAATCCCTTGTACTGAGCAAGCATGTAGCGACTGTGGAGAGGAAAAACTCCCCTTTAGCGGGAAGAAACCTCTGGCAGAACCTGGCTCAGAACAAGCGGTCGTCCGCCACGACCGTCTGGGGGTCTGAGGAGACAGAAAGCAGGGGGCGTTGTAGTTGAGCAGGACGCCGGACCGGATGGAGCTTGTTCTCCAACAGTCCGAGCCCACGACGGAACATCTGCGGGAACGGCTCGGGACCTAAACGAGAGATTGGAAGAGTTAGTAGAGGAGTGAACAGGGGCACAGAATGTGGAGGCTGTGTCCGATGGACGCTGCTGAGAAAAAAGGGGGAAGGGTAGAAGGGGCGGGTCGGCAGTTACCCAGGAGAGAAGGAGCGGGTCGGCAGTTACCCAGGAGAGATGGAACGGGTCGGCAGTTACCCAGGAGAGATGGAACGGGTCGGCAGTTACCCGGAAGAGATGGAACGGGTCGGCAGTTACCCGGAAGAGAGGGAACGGGTCGGCAGTTACCCGGAAGAGAGGGAACGGGTCGGCAGTTACCCGGAAGAGAGGGAACGGGTCGGCAGTTACCCGGAAGAGAGGGAACGGGTCGGCAGTTACCCGGAAGAGAGGGAACGGGTCGGCAGTTACCCGAAAGAGAGGGAACGGGTCGGCAGTTACCCGAAAGAAGGGAACGGGTCGGCAGTTACCCGAAAGAGAGGGAACGGGTCAGCAGTTACCCGAAAGAGAGGGAACGGGTCGGCAGTTACCCGAAAAAGAGGGAACGGGTCGGCAGTTACCCGAAAGAGAGGGAACGGGTCGGCAGTTACCCGAAAGAGAGGGAACGGGTCGGCAAGACCCTGCAAAGAAGCGGCGACGGGTCGGCAAGACCCTGCAAAGAGCGGCGACGGGTCAGCAGGTACCCGGAACCTAGAGGGAGGGGAAGGGAGGGGCGAAACAATCGAGCCAAACGAGGGATGAAGAGCGGGCAGAGCTTATAAGTGTATCGTGATGTGATTAGAGATGTAGGACAGGTGCGGGGTACCGGAAGAGTTGATTAAGACTAATTACAAAGTGGTACGAAGTGGATCTGAAACGTGGTCCCTGCTCCCGAACCTAAGTCAACAAGTTAACTCCATTTTAAAATTAACAGACATCATATGTTACATCTATGACACAGTGTTGGGAAAGTTCAATTTTTATTTGAACTAGTTCAAAGTTCAATTCCCACATTTCAAAATGTTGAGTAGATAGTTCATAATTCACATTTTTTGGAACTAAGTTCACAGTTTCAAAAATGAACTCGTTCATAGTTTTTTCCCCAAAAAAAATGTTGCTGGGAGTTGTTTCCCTCAGAATACTGTCATTTTCCAATTGTTGCCACCCATTCAGTCCACAGCTACAGTGTTTACCTCATACAGTATATTCTCAAAAAAAGGAGCTTTTATTGTTGTTTTTCAAGCAATTATTAAACAATCTGAGGTAGGAATCATGCTGGGGTAGGAAACTGAGGCTGTATCTCATAGTGCAATATTCAAAGTGCAAAACATTTAAACATTAACTTTTGCCAGTTTTCAACTTCTGTAAATGTTTTTTCTGACTTGTTTGCCCAATGAAGATTTATAGAACTTGGGCTATAAACTGAAACAATTAGCCCAAATGAATAAGTATGTTTGCAATTCCTTACTTAAGTTCAATAAAGCTGGGCATCCCATTATTAAATAATTATATTATATAATAAATATACTGCATTGTCAAGTTGTCCAGTTGTGCCTGGGAGATGAAGACAACAGAGTTGCTGCTACTGTACCTTGTTATCTGGTTTGGAGGGGTAGATGATCTGTTTTGTAACGTCTTTTAAATTTATTACTGACTTGCACATACATTGAAAGGCTAGCCGGATGCTTTATGTCAATATGCCGTTTTAAGTTTGCTGTTGACGTTGTTGATGTCCGGAGAACCTTCTTGAGACCCGCCAGCAGAGTTTACACAGAAATGTAAGAATGTTCCAACCTGGATCATCACTAACCTTTTCCAAAAAAAATATTTTGCGTGGTGATACAAAGCTGGGCTTTTGTCAGAAAGGATTGAATGAAATTTGGCATTACTTGAAAAAACAAAAACTGTGAGAGTGCTGTTCAAAAACGCCAAAATGAACGTGTTGACTAAAATGTTCATCAGACCAAAAGTGAGTTCAGTTCATGTTCACAAA
Source organism: Apricaphanius iberus (assembly GCA_028564705.1). Classification (NCBI taxonomy): domain Eukaryota; kingdom Metazoa; phylum Chordata; class Actinopteri; order Cyprinodontiformes; family Aphaniidae; genus Apricaphanius; species Apricaphanius iberus. The sequence continues at coordinate 848,923 of JAPXFQ010002614.1, forward strand.
AAATATGAACGAGTTCATCGATGATCGTTCAATGAACTTGTTCAGGAATAACACTGTGTCACATTTCAAATGGGATCAGAAAATAACCTTTGTCGCTTAATTGACTCTTAGTAGATATGTGTGACTAAGGCTGCATTCACACCTGATTGTCCGGTAGACTCAGTTGGATTGTAGACCAAAATTGCAACATTGTTGCTGTTTTTAGCTGGTATGGTTCTCTTTTTTTTCCAAACAAACCAGAGCTATTTTTGTATCATTTTCACCTACATGCCTGTGGTGGTGCTGTGGTGGTACTGCACTTCTTGAGGGTACAAGGCACAGTAAAATGTAAACAAACATAGAGTGGCAGCAGACTGTAGCGGTTTTAGGATTGTTCTGTTGTGTTTTGCAAATGTGCCAGATCAATACTGCTGCAGCACCTCTGGATGAACAGAACACTATGGAAAATGCTGTTTTTTATAAAATTGAGATGAGATGGCTCTGTATGAGGCGGTGTATGAGTAGGGGCACACGCAACTTTCCAGCACAAATGTTCTCCTAATGCAAACATTGAGCAAAGTAAGTACAAGATCCAGCATCTAAATATCCAGGATGCATAGTTGTTTAGATTACATTTACCTAGGATGCCCTGCAAAATAGGGCTTTTGGTTTTATCCCTGCCCTCTTGCCATTCACACATGCAATCCAAGAGTTTGTTTCAATTAAACCAAGACCTAAGATTTTAGGCAGAACAGGGTTCGCTACTTTGGTCCGAATCAGAGTTCGATCGCACATTCATACCTCCCCGATTGAAACCAGACTTTCTGGGCAACAAACTACAGTTTGATTCAAGTGGACGAAACAGGGCTAGTGTTAATGCACCCTGAGGCTCTTCAGTCACAGCTAGAAGTTTACTGGTTTTCACCTTGTCCGTATGTAATTTAATTGTTCCACTCTTGCATGGATGAAGATTATACTGAATTGCCTTTAGGTGCGAGGTTATGAGTGAATGGTTTTGGTTGTGTGTTTGCTTTGTGATTAGTTAAGTTTTATTCTCATGTTTCTGCCACCACAGACATAATCAAAGACACACACACCCCTCTGCGAAACAAAAAACTCAAAAATAAGTTTTGATATGTATTACAGATATTAAAGTATACAATTATTTATGGATGTATATCAGTATATGAATGGATGGATGGTTTTAAAATGTACTTTATCAGTCCATTTCTTAACAGTCTTGCGTGACTCTAAGTTTGTTCAAAGGCAAAGATATCTTTGAAAGCATTATATTCAAATCTTACACATAGAAAAAAGATGATAATCTAAAATAAATTATTTATCAGTTTAAAACTTTAGAATATGGTCAGCTTTCCATGAAGAATTACTCAAATCAGATTGGACCAGTCTCAACACATACGACTTTGATCTACTGATGGTCAAATGCAGTGTAGAGTCCTTAAAATCAATATTTCACAGTGCCTACGTAGTACACTCCACAAGGAGATGCTTATTTCTATTGATCAGGCTTAAGATAAGCAGCAAAAACTTTTTAGGGTGCAACTGGCTAACTTTTTTTTTGCCATGGAGCTCCCAAATGTTGGGCTACCCTGGGGGAGAGGCCACACCAGCCATACCAGAGTATCTGATTGACTTGTGACCTATCCATTTAATATATTTGTGAGTGGGAAGTTAAAATACAGTGATCACATTGTGAGTAACATTGAACATTACTGTGCATTCTGTTAGGAAGGAAACTTTTCCACACTTAAAATATTCTTACTCAAAGCTTCTCTACCATTGGTTATTTCTTATGAACACAACTTTAGCATGATTCAGCACAGAAGGAAAGGCAGAGACACTTTGAGCAAGGAGCATGTTTTTTCTTTTCTTGTGTCAGGATGGCTAACCTGAGTGTGATCCAATTTTTCTGGTTATAAAAGTAGCTCAGTGTTCCAGAAACTCTGTGATAAAACGTGTAAGAAAAAAAAATTGCCGGTGGATTTTCTGGATAATACCTCTGTCTTTCAGCCTTGCACTGCAGCATAGAGGAGGATTTTTTTCTTTCCTTCTCTGGCGCATTTCATAGCCTGTCCATGGAAAGCATACTCTGCACATTCTGCAGACATGGGTCTTCAGGGAGGAAATAGAAAGGAAATTGTGCAGAAACTCTAAAAAAAAATCAGCCTCTCTCTTCCTCTCTCTCGTTCTGTTTTTTACTGTGGTTTACTTTACAGAAAGAAATACCCCCTGTTTCCAAATCACTTCTAATTGCTTCTTTGTCTCTCAAAGGACAACTTGAACGTTGGAGCTTTAGGGATAAAATCAGCATATGATGCCATAAAATAAATTAAACTCTTTGCAAGCCACATTCATTGCATCATATTCAAACATCATTATCTTTCAAACAGGATAAACATGAAATACCACAGCATAGCCTTATTCTAATCCCCAATCTGATTCTTCATACTATACTTACAAGTTATGGCTAGTTCTCTGCCTATCTGCTATGTGTTAGAAAACCATGTTGATTTTTCTCCTAATCCAAGGCTTTGACAAGAATGTCATGAACAAACATGATGAAGAGGATCAGGAAATGTTTGCAGCTTAGCAAGATGGTAGCAGGCTTAATCCTCTACCACACTTGACAAATATTAGCCAAACTCACCCTTTACACCAGGTGTTGTCAATTCAGTGTGCTCTTTTTAATTTATAGAATCAGTCATGAGGGGAATTGAAAGATGGGAACTGTTATGGAAGAATACCATTGTAGTTTGGAAATCCCTAAAATCAGGGATCAGTAAATCTTAGAGGAGCTCATTTGTACCAGCTCATTTTCAGAACTGGGTACTTATCTGTCCTAGATGCTGTTACCTGTATGTATATCTTTAATTCATCACTAAATGCCCTCCATATGTAAAATTGGTGGTGATCCTTTAGAAATCTATTGGACCCAATTAGTAAGTTTACTGCCAATATTAAGTAAATTGATGGAAAAGGTTATGTGCAAGCAGATGCAAAATTAGTTTGAGGTAAATAACATCAATAATGAGTATCAACACACATATAAGACCGGTCATTCAACAAGCAAAGCACTAACATCACTAACGGATAGCTGGCTGACTGAAATTGATAAGAAGTCGATAGTCGGTGCTGTGCTTCTTGACTTTAGTGCAACCTTTGATTTAATAGACCACGACTTATTACTTAAGAAGCTGCTTGCGTATCAATTTGAAAATAGTGCTCTTGAGTTTATAAAAAGTTATTTGTGTAATAGGCAACAATATGTTCAGTTTAATGGAACAACTTCAAAAATGTTGACACTTCACTGTGGTGTTCCGCAGGGAAGTTGCCTTGGCTCGATGCTGTATTCCATTTATGTTAACGATTTACCTCATGTGCTAAAAAGTGCATGCATGGAATCTATGCCGATGACACCACAATGTATGTTTCGGGAGAAAACACTGTAATAGTAAAGAAGCGATTGCAAGAAGAATTATTATTAGTGTATAATGGGGTGAGTCAGAATATATTGAAGTTAAATGTTTTAAAAACAAAGTCTATTATGCTGGGCTCTAGACGTATGATGAGATCAGACCCTCAATTGCAGATTGTTGTAGGTGGTACTACAATTGATCAGGTTAAAGAAACCAAATTATTGGGGGTGATAATCGATGAAACACTTTCTTGGTACGCACAAATTAAAAAACTAGCTAGTAAATTAAGTCGAAATATCTCTATGGTGAGAAAGGCGGCACATTTGTTATCTACCGCAGCAGTTGAACTTTTTTGTTTAATGTTCATAATATAAAAAAAACCTTTAAAGTTGTGGTCACAATTACAACCTACAAGAACAAGACATGAGGACGCCACTAGAAATGCTTCAAGCTGTCACCTTACCCTACCCCTACCAAGAACAGATGCACTCAGAAGGACCGTAATGTACAGAGCAGTAACATACTGGAATAGACTTGCACTACATATAATTAGGATACAAAATAAATCAAAATTTAAGAAAGCATTAAAACAGAGTATTATTGGAAAGACATTGTTTAGATTTAAAGCCTAAACTGTGAAACGCACTAATTTAATTTATGTGAGAGTTAATGGATTGTATAGGTTGAGCAAAGTGGAAAGAAATTAGGATATTAGGGATTAGGGATATTTGATTCAAGTACTCTATTCAGTTTGCATTATGGGTTTCTATTGCCATGGTGTTTATTGCATGTTTTATTTTTAATAATTTCAAATTGAATTCTTACTTTAAATATTTTATTTGTATTAATATTACTGCTGCTGTTGTGGTATTATTTTTATTTTTTGTTTTATTGTGACTTTTGATTTAAGTATTATTTTATTATTATGTATTGAGTATAATGCATGTACGATGTATTTTATATTGAATAGCTGGACCCCAGGAAGACGTAAGTAGCAATCCTTATAGCTTTTTTCGTTGGTCTTCCAGATGATATGTATTCATGGACATTCTCTGAAACAACCTTGAGGCTTTTATAGAACATATTTTCTCATGCTGATATCAAATTGCATGTGACTGCATGGATAACTTTGCTGTCACTACACAATTTCGCACTATTTTGTATCATTACATATTTTAAAAATACCTTAAAGTTTGTAGTCATTGCATGTCAAAATGTGGAGATGTTCAAAGAATATGACTACGTTTTTAATGACTGCAATATTAAGACAAACCAGGATGGAGGGGATCCCATTGTCCTAGTTATTCACCTTCAAAGATGATGTAAGTCAGTGGCTTTGGAAGTTTGTGAGACAGCTAGAGGGCTAAAAAAGCCATCACCGTTGATCCAGGGTTAATAAAGCAAAGAAAGAGGGGGACAACTTCAAAGACATGTCTGAGTCGATTTGGCAGCAGGGGGCCTTGCCACAAAAGACCATGTTTGGGAATGAATTAAAAGAGGCATGTCACCGGAGGGAAACGTGGTCAGGTATTTTCATTGTATCAAAAGAACATAACTGATAAATAAAAAGAGGATGGAAGGGTTGTAAACTTCACAGCCTGAGTGGAGGAGGGAAGAGACCCCTGTGGTTTTTGATTATTTAAACACAAGTTCAGTTTCTGCTGGCTGCATTTGAATAAGAAAAGAATGCAAAGACAATCACACAGGAGCACACACTGTGATCTGTTATCCAATATGTGATTCACAACGTGGTAATGATTAAAAACTTTTATTAAAAAGGTAACCATGCTAATGCATTTTTTTTTTCTTACTTTTATATCTTAAAACATCAAATTTTCACAAATTTTCATACAAGCCAACAAACAAACAAAAAACTGATAATTCTTTCTGAATGAAGACACAAATATACAAAAGCTAATGAGCTGTCCTCGCATGCTGAGGACAGAGGACAGAATGGAAATGACACTGGATTCTCTTAAAGTCCAACATAAGAGACATACCTAATGCCCAGACAAAGGAACCTTTCATAATGTAATTTATAACCCCAACAGCTTGTCAGTTATTTTTTAGAGCCAGTTACTCAGAGGGTTCGATTTCCGTCAAACAGTGAACAAATAATACAATTTATGTAATTTATGCGTTTTTATTTTGCTTGAGCACCTTATTGGCTATTCTACTGTTCCCTCCCACACATTAGCTATCAACAACAAGCAGCACAGAACACCAGACACAAATAAAGACTGCGCAGCAAAATACACGGATTGCAGGTTGGTTATTAAACAGCACAGTATGGAGATTTACTGTAAATGTATGCTGCCTATCTCACACTCATTAAGGACATTTTAGATAGACCTAGAGGGAACCCACACATGCACAGGGAGAACATGCAAACTCCACGCAGAAAGACACAAGGCCGGGATTCAAACGCGGGACCTTCTTGCTGCAAAGCAAAAGTGGTACAAACTGTGCCGCTGTGCAGCCCATAAAGATAAGTCCTTTTAACAATTAGTTGAGGTTTGCTTACTGACCTGTATAATAAAACCATCATGTTTTGAAATTTTCTAAAAGCATAAGGATTGTAATCTGAAGAAAAAAAACAGCAACAGAAGGAAGTAAATAATTTTTTTTGGTTTTATGTATTTACTTCAATGTTGTAGAAATTATTTCTATTAAAGAAAGAAATTAAAGTTTCTTATCTGGTATGAAATAATGCCGTCTGAGTCAGTTTCTGTCCAACAAAAATAATTCCAAGTCTATTTTAGTTTATGCCAGTTCAGTGTGGGAGTGGGCGTGGAGACTCAACAAGATGTGGGAGGCTTGCCCCCCCCCCAAGTCCCGTGGGTGGTCCAAAAGCTAGGTAGGCTAGGCCATGAATGCTAAGTTAGCATTGTGACGTATGGTTGTTGGGCTTTTTTAAACGCAGGTGTTTTCTGTCTCTTTTCTTTATGTAACTGATTCAGTGATTGGAGTTTGTATAAAATGTTTATATGCAGCATGCTTTTAGAACACAGAGTGAATAATTTGAAAGAAAACTCAGTTTCAGTGAAGGAGAACTTTAAGCTTTTAAATTTGTAATTTTTTTGGACTAATTAATTCTCCTGCCATTTTGACTTTGAGTCTGTAATAAAGTTTTTTTTATTACTATTACTGCACCAGGGTGCTTTTTTTGCTCTTTTTCTTTTTCTACATAAAAAAATGTCTCCTGCTTTCAATAACTATAGATAATTAACTTTTCTAGCAATAAGCATGTCCCAAACAGCAATGGTTATTAAAAAAAGATGCGCTTGTGTTTATACGTTTTTGTCCTATTTAAATCTGGCCCATTGCTTAGCAGCACAATTAGAGGAGCCAATAGTCCCTGGTGTGTATTTTGAGAATCAGATGGATGTGTCTAATAGGAATGTCGGAGATTCTGGAATACTCTCGTCGTCTGGCTGATTTAAACACACTGCACCTGTAAATTAATACTGGGATAATGGTTAATGTAACTCAAATTATTCTGAATTAATTAAGTAAATGGGGCACCAGCTTCTTACTTTATGTAAGAAACAATATTAATGATTAAACCAGACTATCACGCAATCTGAAACGTGAGTTCTTTTGCACAATGTATCAACCATAAACACTCAAGAACCAGAGACCAATCTCAAATTTAGTCTTTACAAACAAAGTAAATTCAATCTAGTTTAAAATGATCTATGCTTATTATGTGATGCTAAATGGTAATGCTAAACTACAAACATGAAGGACTATGGAAGTAAACAACGTAGTCACCGGAAAGTTGACCTCACGTGCTTACGACGTAAGTGTGCATTAGGGTGATGGGGGAGAGAGCTACAGCTCTTCTCACTTAGGTGTGAACTCCAGGTGTGCGCAACTCGACACCAGAAAAAAAAAAAAGAAACCGCATGGTCTCGAGCAGTTAGCTTTACAGCTAAGGAAAGAACTCATACAATGGCTGCCGCTTCTCTAATCTTTCTGGGGCGACTGCAGCACATGAAGCTCACTGGATTCTAACTGTTGGGAATCAACACAACAACAAAATGAACACACTGCTTTTACAAATCAAAAGAAAACAGAGCAACTTTAACTCAAACAGATGGCTTTGGGAAAATAAAACACATTATAATCTAAATAAAGAACTATGCTCCAACCCAGATTAAGGGAAAGATAAGAAGTTCCTACTTTGAGTCCGCGGTCAGAGGCTGGGCACTGGAGAGAAATTGTCCTGGATCCAGGGAAAAAGATTGACTCAGCTCAGCTGCGCATGGGGGGAGGGGGGACAGATCAAAAGTTCGGTAGATCACTCGGAGCACGCTCGTGTAAGCCGTTGAAAGGAAACTCCTGGTGGTGCGCAAAGGAGAGGGAGGCGAGAAAGCACGGGCAGTTTGGGGTTAAATTCAAAAAACCTGAGGCCAGGAACCTTTTAGAAACTCAGCTGATTACAAAAAAAGAGAACATTTCCACTCCTTGGCTTGGTAAAACAAACAAATATGACATGGAAACCTATCAAAGACGCAAAAGAGAAGCGGAATAGTTGGTCACAAAGACGGAGCGGTTTTCCTTGTCAACAACCAGTTTATTCATCTCTCAGAAGGTGAGCAGATCTGGGGGCTGTGATTAAGTATTCAAAAGAAGAAGGATTTAAGACTTGTGCCAGAATTTGAGAAGTGTTAATCAAGGAGAGGATGTGTGCCTTCTGGCCCATACCTGATTACCACCAAATGAGCCAGCAAAGGCAGCAACAGCTGGGCCTTACAACAGAGTGGGGGAAGGAGTTGGAAGGTCATAATTCGAAGACACCCTTGAGAGGATTAAAGGACAATGAGGGCATTTATAAACAAGGTCTTTTTATAGATTTTGTGATATTACTAACAGACCAGAGGATTTTATTCCGACTCTTCAGGAGAAATATCACTGATTACCCTTCATAAGTATCTTTAGCAATCTTTGTAAGTTCCTTCATTCTAACCTCAGATGAGGAATTCAGATTTTCTTCCCCTGGATGATTATTTCTGACAGTGAGAGTGAGCCAATGACTGTTAGCAGACAACCTCACCTTTTATTCCCTCCTGACCTACCCTATCTGAGCTCAGTACATCACTCAACTTATGCTGCCAAGTTTAAGTACATGACTCAACATTACGATATCTGCGATGAAGTATGTATCTTTTTCTGTGTCCCTCTTTTCTTTATCTCTGTCTCTCTTTCTCTTGTCAGCTTTAACTCCCTCAGGTCTTCAAATTTATTTTACACAGTCTTTCACCACAGCAGTTTAAAAGGCCCTTGATTTTTACAAGACAATAAAAAGGTAAAATCACATTCTGTTTTGCTGCTCTCATGGGTTTTCAGTCACTTTGTTGAGAACTGTAAAGCACTAGATGAGTCTTTACCAAGTTATAAAAACTGTGGTAACTGTATTATATCTGTATATCTATATGTATTATATTTGCTTCTGCATAACTGACCGTTGCTGTTTTGATGTAGTGCCTCAGTTTTCATTTAATTTGTTTATCCTTGTGTGGAAAGAGAAAGACTTTATTTGTTTATAAATTATATATGTTAATTGAGTTTAAGGTAATTAGTTTCAATCAAATGTGTTCATTAGCTTTTACCATCAGAAATTAGGAGGTCATACAATAGCAATTGCAGGAATATAGCGCCAATATAAGCAAACTAAACAAAGGGATAACAAAATATTGAATGTAACCGCAGCTCCAGGTTCTGGTACCTCAGTTGAGTCGAGTTTCTTCCTTGGGCAGAAGCTTTAGTTCACTGGTTCAGACTCTTATGGAAAACAAAAACTCATGTGAAGATGGCAGCCAGCCAGAAGTTTGTTTTTTTTAGATAGCTTGGACGATACGTGTCATCACAACCAGTGAGCTAAAATAAGAATAGGATTGGCAAATGAAAAAAAAAATGTTCTCTCTTATGACAAAAAATTTAACAGAGGTGAAACTTTATCAAATATATTTCCATTTTTAAACACAAAACATTCCCTGCTAATTGAATTTTTCACAAATTGAAGGTATTTGAACAATGATTGTACCAATAAAGTTAGTTGGAATTTTGGCATAAGTGTTTTGAATTGATCCTTATGATAATGAATTATATGAGTTTTTAAATCAAAATACATGACATGGTTAAACTTCACGAGCTTTTATTTTCATTCATATATTGCAGTCAAAAGTGGTTAAAGATCACTTTCTTATAAACTGAAAAATAAAACTAAAGAACAGGGGTTTCCAAAATCCAGTCCTCAGGGGCATGTGTCTTGCAGCTTTTATATGTGTATCTATTTCAACATACCTAAATCAAATAATTAGGTCATGAGTTGGACTCTGTGCAACTTCTTAGCCTGCGAGGAGTAATAAGTAATACATGTAGAAGTTAGCCCTTGAGTTTAAAATTTTAAGAATATCAGGTAAACAAATATGCTTTATTTTGGCTAATTTAAAAGTTAATGTTGGCTGTATAAAACTATTATTAACTGCTTAGGGACATTTTTAATAAAATTAGTAATTTAGATCAAATTACCAAGTCGGGGCACCATCCTGGATTCAGGAAAAATAATAACAATAGCCAAATAGATCAGTCTAACTAATGTTTATGAACACTTGCCTGATAGATCTGCAGTATTAAAATAATACTTGATAAAGAAGTAAGTTCAGTAAATTTTTTAAACAGCAATTTACTACACAATGAATATTGGAATGACAGCAAACAATGACTTTCCAAACTCCAGCTTTACAAAAAGAATTTTACTTTCCAGTCAATATATTTTAATCAACAAACATTTGAAGCTATTAACACACAACTAAACTACTACTGGCGACCTGTCTAGGGTGTACCCCACCTCTCGCCCGTTGACAGCTGGAGATACACACCAGCCCCCCCGTGACCCACTGAGGAATAAGCAGTTCAGAAAATGGATGAATGGATGGATGTAAATACATAGAAAAAATAACTAGTAAATTTAAAGTGAGCCCACTGACAAATATGAATGTTATGTATACTTAAACAGCAACTCACAACAAAATCTTTTTTTTTTTTTCTGGTAAACTGTATAAATGAGTTTCCAATAGTGCTTTGTACACATCTGGTCATTAGTAAAAATATACATTTTATGCCTAAAACCATCAGTGATTGCTGTTGGTTGTGATCCAAAATAACTTCAGCCACCCTGCTGATGTGGAGTAAAAAAACAGGCAAAGTCTCCACATTCCGCCTTTCTTCAGAAAAAACAACAATAGCGGATCCAGGTACACTGTTACTGATGATGTAGCTTCTGAAGTTATTTGGTCTCTATAAGCAAAGTTAGAGATCATGAGGCTGGTTCGCTGACGAAAATGCATACAGTATGTGCATTAAATAATAAATATGCATTTCTTTAAGCGGAGGAAAACGAAAAGAAGTTTGTGGAAAAGACCCATTGTTTATTAGCTTGATACGTTTCTTTTCTGGGTTGTGAGCAGGAAACCTTGGAATCCTACATCTCTATTTAGGGCGCTATACTAGTCACACTGCCATCTAAAGGCTGCACATATGTACTACATAATTTTCAATCATGCCCCCCTTTCGTATAAACGCTGTGCGTTTTCACCCAGCATATTCAAACAAAAACGACAACGTTGTCGTGTGAAGCCTGCCTAACTCAGTTTCTGTCCAAAAAAATAAAAAATTAACATATATTCCAGTCTATTTCAGTTTATGCCAGCTCAGTGTGGGAGTGGGCGTGGAGACTCAGCAAGATGTGGGAGCTTGCTCATTAAGATTAATGACATGCATATTTCTGTCCTCTGATTGGCAAACTGCAACACTACTCTTATACTGTCTCTGTTTACTAAAATCAGTAACATGAGACAAAAATCGTGCCAGCACTTAACCTTAAATGGAGTTTACCACCCAGTTTAGGCAACATTATAAAAAAAAAAAAACGCAATCCGATGTGCAATTGGCCGCAGGAGGATTCTGGTACCAAAGCTACGGTCTTCGGTATGCCACACGCCCACAGTCAGACAGGTATTCGGTGCCAAGCTCTTCCCTCTTTGCTCTGAGATAATCTTTAATATTTTATTTTTCCTCCATTTAGCAGTATGCTCATTCTGTCATTGTCATGGCTCATTTTAACACAATACTTGAAAAGTAAAACACTGTGTGAATAATTTATCTTTTTACTTACAGTAAGATTAGGAGCTGGTGTTCAGCCCTTCGGTATATATCCTGGTTTTAAATACAGTTTTGAGGCAAAACTCCATCGCTGTGAAGTCACTCTTCTCACAGTGACTGAAAAAATAACTAATTCCAACCAGTTCTTCCTCAGCTCCTCTTCTGTGGGTAAAAAAAAAAAAAGTACTGTTGATGTGTTATCTCTAAAAATACCGAACGTGCTCCACCCTGTTTTAGAGTTGCTAACTTTTAGCTTCTCACAGCTACAGCTAGAGCTATGCTACTGTACCTGACCAAAACAAACCTTTTAGAAGGCGGTCCCAGCGCCACTGAGTGAGATGACGCTGGGCGATACCTTGCATTCTTACGTTTCAACGTATGGCTTTTTCAAAACCGGACGAATTTTGCCATATAAACTTTCCGTAACTGATGCAGAAAATTGAGTTCGGAGAAAATATTCACATGCAGAATTCTTATTCAAATCAGAATGACAAAAACGAAAGTTTTTTTTAGGATTTTCAGGGAAGGAGACCTTCAAACTATTTATTTTAAAGCCAATAAGTATTATGAATACCGTAAATAACAATCCTATTTGTTTATGAGCCCCACCAGTCTGTTGTGGCAGACAGAGTAACTAGATGTGAGCTTGTGTGGTTGTTTGTCCCTATCTGTCTCTATGTTGCATTGTGATGGATCTGTCCAGGGTGTACCCTGCCTCTCACCCCTTGAAAGCTGGAGATAGGCACCAACCCCTCTCGAGGCATACCACTGAGTATGTTAGATGCACATCTAAATCAAGTTTTTTGGAGTAAAGGGCTTGCCCCCTGTTGAGCGCTGAGTCCCAGTTTTCATGTCACTCAGTAAATTGAATTATCAAATGAAGTATGTTTGTCTCCCCGACATAGATGGCGACATACGCCCCTATGTGTTAGCCTTATAGCGGTTAGCTTCGAGCTGCACACAGTCAAAACAGGATATGCACAATCACAATGCATTGTCTCTTCATCAGTCCAAACATGCATGGACTGATCGGCCCCCACTGTACTTCACCCTCACTATGGCCTCTTTCATTAACAAGGTGAGAAGTGACATGCAGTGAATTTCCTGACTGGTGAGACACTGACTAACTCTTCTGGAATTAGAGATACAGTGGGGAGAACAAGTATTTGATACACTGCTGATTTTGAAAGTTTCCCCACTACCAAAGCATGTGGAGGTCTGTAATTTGTATCAACGATACTGTTCAACTGTGAGGGACAGAATCTAAACAAAAATGCAGAAAATCAAAATGGATTTTTTTTTTTTTACAGAAAAAATGTACCAGTAATTAAAAAGAACGAACGCAAAAGTTGTATCAGCTACTCCTACACAAGTCTAAATAGATACATTTTAATTTTTGATTTGAAATGGTTCAGTGCCTCTACAGTTTTGCATTCATCCGGGAGTTTGTTCCAGATATGGGCAGCATAGAAACTGAAAGCTGCTTCTCCATGTTTGGTTCTGATTCTAGGGACGGCGAGTAAACTAGTGCTGGAGGATCTAAGTGATCTGGATGGTTTGCAGCGTGATAGCAGATCGTTAATGTACTCTGGTGCTAACCCATTCAATGATTTATAGACTAACAGAAGCGCTTTGACGTCTTTTCTTTGAGCTACAGGCAGCCAGTGTAAGGACTTTAGAACAGGGGTGATGTGTTCTACTTTCCTAGTTCTAGTTTAGGTAGACCTATACATAAGAGGGACCCTAGGATAGAGCCCTGGGGGACCCCACATGTGATTTATATGTTTTGTGATTAGAGTTGGCTAATCGGTACAAAGAATTACTACTACTACTAATACTACTAGGAGCAACAGGTCTGTCTGATGTTGTGTTTGATCCTCCCCATTTTCTTAGGAGGTTTCTGAATTTCAGTTCCCCTCCCGAAAATCTCCCAGAGCCAACATTCTCCCAAATTTCTCCGGATATCTGACGGCATCCCATTTCATGTAAACTCCCCGTTTCTTATGTTAGAGGATGGAGAATAAAATCTGTTGCATATTTATTTTGCCAAGGAAGGTGTTATGAGGTACAGTTTCCTGATTTGAGTCATGAGAATCCATCACCTGCTGGTTAAATTCGCCGTTTTGAATCCAAAGTAGCCTATGTGATTCACATGTCTGATGAGGGAAACAATCAGATGTAATTAGTGATGCAAAAGCGAGCCGCAAGTCCTTAGAACAGTCTTTATGTGACTGACAAAAACTGAGGCAAAATTTTTTTTACCAGGATAAATTGAATATTCACAAAATGTGTGGGTCTAGTTAAATTTTCCTGAAAACTATTGAAATGGAATTATAGCGTTTTGTAAAAGAGCTCTTCAAATACTTAACTGTGTGACTATTTTTGTTGAATAGATCTCTGTACCTTAACTGGGTTCTGGAGGCACTTTATAACTTTGGGAAGCAGAGTTTGATCGGGAGATTATTCCATTATGCAGCATTAGTATTAACATCTGCACTCTTTAAATAAGAGCTGGTGTAGGTTGTGTATGTAACCGCTGTGTGGCTGGACAAATATTCCCTCTCTAGTTTCTAGTTGATGGTGGTTTTTACAGGTGGTACTGCATTATCCCAACATGTCAGTCAAGTCGTCTGTATTGCTGCGGTCCGCCTAGAGTCAAGTCAGCAAAGGTTGAGAGAAAGTGCCAAAGCTCAATTTGGGATTTCTTACTACTATAATATGTGCAAAATGATCAGAAGCATAATAGTGCTCATGGCAGCTTGGCTTTTATTTTGTTCTGTTGCCAGTCAGTGTCAGTGTGAACTATAGAACCTGCATAAATTGTTGGGCTTTCTAATGTACAGGTGCTGTTATTGTGCTTACAGAACTTTAAATGTTACTCTGTCATATATCGTTTATACTTGCGTGATTTGTATGGTTGTTAATCTGGCCCATGTCAATACATTTAAAAAAAAGCATAATCATTTTCTGAGATTTTGTTTGACATTTCTTATTTTTTAAGTCTTTCCCCCCCAGTACACAACTTGTTTAGCTAAAAGACTAAAACTAAAACTTAAACTAATAAAAGCTAAACTGAAACTAAGCATTTTCAAAAAACTAAAGCTATACTACATTACAAATAGTAACAACAAATTAAAACTAAAACAGAATTTGAAATATTAAGTCAAAACTAATTAAAAACATAAACTAATGAAAATTTTAAAAATGTGATAGTCCTGACACACACAATAACATGCTTAAGGTAATTATTTGTAAATAAAATTTTGTTTTGATATTAGGATGTCTATATTTATTGTCTTTATGTATGTAGATCTTGCTGTTTGAGAATGTTAGCATGCAAGATGATGCATTAATTTATTGTTTGATAATACCATGTCTTCCCAGGCAGGTTCATAGAATAATTTAGGCTGAAAGTTATTTTGACTATTATTTTCTGATAATCAGTTAGTACCCCAACTTGTTAATTTGTATATAAATCATTTATTCAAAGCCAAACTAAATCTATTTTTGCATAGTAGTGGCTTGTGGTAATTTGTCTTAACTTTGCAAATGTTTTACTGTGTTGTTTGGTGTTGCCTTTAATCAAACTCAACAGTAGGGGATTTTGTTTTTTTTGGTATTTTTACTTATTAGCATTACATTATAATTTTCTCTCTGGTGTTGATTTTTCACTGGTATGTGTGCTATTAAATATGGTTAGCTCGTAAAAAGATACATTAGACAAACTGTGCCTATTTTTAAATGTTTAAATAGAATCTACAGGGAGCCAAAAAAGAGTGTCTGTGCCCTCATAAAGATCAATGTGAGACTTTCAAAGCGTCAAAAGGAAATGTAACAATGTAACAATATGATTGTTTTGCACTTCCTCTGACATGAAAGACACGCGGAAAGAGACAAGTCTATTCTGAGCCATAAAAGGCTCTTTTTTATTTTAAACTTGTTTATTTATGAGCAGAATATTTTTAGACTAAATGAAAAGTGTAAACTTCAGACAGAGGAATTACCCTCAGTGGCTGCAGATGTCTCAAACACACAGACCCAAACACTATTACACATTTATACTCTATCCCAGACTGTGAGATGATATCACAATATCCAACATTTTGCTTTACAACCGTGGAAACACATTCACCTGTGAAGTGACAACAGGTGATAAGATAGAGTTTGATGGTTCAGTCTGTGAGAACTGCTTGCTCCTTCTTCCTTCCTTATCTTCTTAAAAGGCAAACAGTGAGACAGATAAAACCCTTTAGAAAATGGATTACATAGCCCTCTACCAGTCACAGATACACTGAGCATGTTATTATTACCTTGCTATTGATTGTGTTATACAGATAATTAGGTTGTACATGAAGAACAGTCTTCACACGCAAACCCATTTTTTTGGGTTCTTTGAAATATTATGTTACCATATTGCCACCAAAACAAATAGTGTTGTCAGAATAAAACCAATTGCTCATCCACATCTACAGCTGAATATAATAGAAAAGTCAATAGTAGTCAATATTAACAAGCAACATTTTTGTTTCTCTGTAGTTCTGCAGAAATAATGTTAACATAGACACCTGTATCATAAATTGTTATCTATAAACACTGTATGAGCTATATCAGCTCTAATGAAAATAAACATGCGCTTGCATAGTAGAGCTGGGACTGAAACGACTGAGACGGGAGAACAGAATAGTTTGTTTTGGGAAAGCTTGACCTCTTTAAACTCTCTGTCCAGAATACTCACTTTCAATGCAGCAATTCTATTTGCATGGAATGCAAAAAATCTTTGTCACTTTGTGCATTTAATTATTCTTTGAATGGAAAATTAAGTTTGTGAGTAAACGTGTTCTCCTAAATATATATGCTTAAATTAAGCATGTAATGAAAGAATATAGATGTCTCTGAAAAAAAATGATACTTTGAAAGAACAACCATAACTGAGGACTGACACATATTATGTTGATTTTTATTTTTTTCTTTGAAGATTTCAGCCGCTAACTTCTGAAAGTTTCAACAAAGAGGTTTAAAGCTATGCGAAGTATTCTTGTAATCAAAAACATTTTCAAATCAGGAATACAATTGCCTGATAAAGTATCAAGAGTGCAATGTTTTTGCTATATATGGTTCTAAGAGTAATCACTGAAAGAGAATGTCCTCTTACTCATAGCCTGAGAATGTACACCAAGTCACAAGGCAGGACCACTTGGACTGACACATAAGAGAACTTACACACTTATTATGTTCACAGCAATATTTTTAACAATGCAACTACTTTATGTGCCTCTTAAAAATGCTCCATTGTTAAATTTACAACAATCACAAAATCTTAGTGTTAAACTGGTAAAGATCTGTACTTGGTATAAAAAAATAAATGAATATACTTCTTTCTGTGTAATTTATCTACATGTATGAGTTTTGACTTTCTCACCTGAATGAGAGAAGCCTCTGTTTACTTCCTGAATGCAGCTCAAAGATAACAGCAATAAGGCTAACACGTATGGGTGCATCAAACATCAGGTAGTCAAACGTACTTCGGACTTGGCTCTCATCATGGGACAAAGCCTTAGTCTAATTTCTCCCAAAAACTTGATTTAGATGTACATGTAAATGTACTGAGTAGTACGCTTATCCTCGAGGGGTGTTGGTGCCGGTCTCCAGCGTTCAAGGGGTGAGAGTCGGGGTACACCCTGGACAGGTCCATCGCAGGGCAACATAGAGACAGATAGGGACAAACAACCGTACACACTCACACCTAAGGGTGTGAGACCAATTAGCCTAACAGTTATATTTTTGGACTGTGTGAGGCAGGCAGAGTACCCCACACATGCAGAGGGAGAGCATGCAAACTCCATGCAGAAAGACCCTAGGCCCAGATTTGAATCCAGAACCTTCTAGCTGCAAGCCAGGCAACAGGGCTTCCCAGGGTGGAGGCTCAAAGTACAGAGATAGCAGCTCAGACTATATATTCTGATGTTGTTGAAATGGATGTGTTGTGAAAAAAAAAAAGTTGACGTGCACACATGTTGAAATAAATCAACACTGAAGTAATTTACCCTTATTTGCACTGAATTGGAAATATTAAAAAATAAAAAATACTTTCAGCTACAGTGCTTTACAGGGCAAGTTTGTAGAATTAACATAGAAGGTTATAATTACATGATTTTATTAATTATACTAGGTTGTGAAAAAAAATTGCACCAGTTTGAGGTATGAAACATCAGGGCTGAAAAATAGTTCCACTCTGGCCCGAGGATCCCTAGCTCAAACTCCTACCCAGGTCAGTATCAGATATCTCCCTTTCAGTGAAAGCATTTTTATTCAGACAAAAATCCCAGCATTTCTCATATGCTTTAAATAACTTCCCCTGAACTAATTTGTAAACGAGACACTGAAAAGCATCTACCACACTTTCCTTCTCTAACAGAAGAAATATGAAAGGCATCCGTGCTGCCTCCCACAATCTATTTGTTGTTTTTTATTCCCATGACACATATAAAAATAGGGGGGGAATTAACGTGATGTATTTTTACATCTCAGTCCTTAATGCTCTCTGGTGGCCGAGAAACTCCCTTATTTTTCTCTTGCCCCCCAAGAGAAAGCTTAAAGCTTTGCGCTCAGCTGGGTTCTCCCTTTGTAAAGAGAATGTTCAAAGTATTACACTGACACTAATCATCCATGTTACAACATCTTGAGCAGTGAGGGCTCTCAGTCTGACTCCACGAAACCATTATGGTGCCATGGGGTTGAGGGAATGGTCCACTTTGATCTCCTCAGAGGAGAGCTATGGAGACATCTTTCGGCCTCTTTCTGCTTCTCTCCTCCCCCTTGCTGCCTCTGGTGAGAGAATTTAAACAGTAGGCAGGAGGCTGTTATTATGGGAGGACTGAGGGGCGACGGAGCGAATGAAGAATAATATCTTGTTCTTCAGGGCTCGGACAGCTCCCCCAGCCCATCAAACAAGTAACAAATGCAGTTACAGATCCATAAAAACTAAAGGCGAGGGAGAGAAGAACGAGGAGGCAACATGATTCTGACACAGTTTTACGACTTTTCTTATTACCCAGAGCAGTTTAAGTTCTCCTCCTTGGCGTTCCAATCCTACCTCCTCCTTTATCAGTTGAATCTAAGCATTCCTGGGACAGAGTGGTGGAAGATGGAGAGATGAGCTGGTTGTAAAAATGGCTTGAAATAAATTACCTTGGTATTTTATTTATAGTTCTGTAGTGTTCGAGGAACTTCAATCAATCAACATCAAACATAATTGTGGAGCCATACGGTCCAGCGAAAATTAGCATTTATGTTATTTGTTTGTAGTTGTCAAAAAGGTGAGTATACAAATGAGGTGTCAACACAGACATCTGAAGGATGGAGAAAGCAGAGCAATTGCTAACTTCATTTTTACCCCCTCATGTCAGACACTATTAAAATCTCTGGTAATTTACCCTAGTTTTCAGTCTGATTTGGAAATTAAAGCTGTTTTGTCTAAATGAAATCTCTTTATTGAGAAAATTTTACAGTCATGGGCAGGAAAGGTGTAATAAATCAAATCTGAATTGGTTTTCACCGTTTACACAGTGCTACATTTCTTTATATTACTGTAAATGAGATTAAAATACAAAAAAGAACTTTGCATAGAATTGCACGATTAATGTATAGTAGCAAGGACATCCAAACACACAAATAAGATGTCCATTTCTCTATTTAAATAAGTTCTACCCTCAGTCATAGACTATTTTGAAACTAAATACATTAGCATATAGCTGAGAGAATAAAAAGTGACTACAAATAGAAGTTTTCATCCTGTGGCTGAGCTGTTAAAATATTTAAGTCTAGGGTGCATGTGGACATCAAATACTAAATTATATTTTTATCTGATGTGATTTGTTTCAGGGTCTGGGATGTGAATTGCATGCTTTTGAAGTGGCAGCGAGGACTTTATTATGTAATAGTTTTCTTTAAAAAATATGCAATTTTAGAATAAGGCACAAGTGGTTACCAATTTCTGTGATGGACTGGCGACATGTCCAGGGTGTACCCCGCCTCTCGCCTGTTGACAGCTGGTGATCTATGTAAAGCTATGACTTTAAAAACGTGATAAATTTCCATAGTAGGAGCAGAAATATTTTTTATCCGTTTTGTCATAAGTCATGAGTAATGAGCCAAATTATCAGTGGAATCAAAAAAAGAGAGCTCCAGATAGGCTATAAGGGAAAATTATATTTAGAAATCCTTAATCAATATAAAAACAAGTTGTGGATTTGATCACAATTATAAAGCTGATTTAGAAATGTAATGAATGGACTGATAAATGTTTTTTTTCATTGAATTTCCAGGTAGCAAATTTACATCAGTAGTTACAGTTCTTAACTAGACTCTCTGAGTCAGTTACAGTATATGCATTATCTACCATTCGATTTGTGAATAGCTAACATGCTCGCATGCCTGGGGCATTAAAACTTCATTGAACAGCTCATGACTCATAAGGAGCAGTCTTTGAAGTGATTCCTCTTAGGGGAAGAAGGATTTGAGAACTGATTTATACAAAGTTGTCAAAGGTGTTTTAGTTGGTGACAGCTTGTTTTGTGATCCCAACCTGATTAGACACAGTCTTTACTAGAAAACAAACTTGTAAAGTTGTTTTATCTGAGGCTGCTGTTTTTGTTATGTTGGTGCCAATTTGTTTACAGAGTGCAATCATAGTGTACTCACTAATAAAATAACATTTAAAAAGATGTGTATAACTACAATTGGCTCTATACTTTGTATTGTAGCTAGGGATACTTTTATTTCTGTATAAACCCGCTTACATTTTATGTGGAGTTGTGGTCAGATTGTTATATTCATTCTTCATGGTTATAGATCAATAATAGTTGGGAACACAAGTTTAAATGTATTCTGAATACTCTCAAATTCATGCAATATTTTTTGATAGGCGGTGTTAATTATTCTAGGTTCTCTATTCGTTTTTAGATTACAGTTTTAATACATGATCTATAAGTATTCATTATGTCCCCCGATCAGCTAAAACATTTATAGCCCTGGTTGGGAGGTGGGGGGTGGGAGTAGCAGACCTCTAATACACAGTCTGCAAAGGCTACAGACGGATCACAATATTATGATTCTTGTGTCTATCTAATCTAAGAAATATGATCACTAGAACCTGTTGCAGATAACATACCGAGTACTGCACATCAAAACTTTGCTAATATTTGAAGCTTAAAGTAGTATGGACAGTCATCTTGATGATTTTGACACAAAGCCAATTATCGAGAATAGGGGAACTTGTCAACACACTGCAACTTATGAAAGCATCCACAGCCCCATGATCTTGCCAGATCAGCTTGTACGATGTTAGTTATCATTCACACCATACAGGTTTAACTACTGGTGTTTGTTGCTAAATTATGACATGAAGGAAGCCTCTTTTAAGTTGACTTTGGCAAGGCCAGTGAAAGCTGTTATATCGACTTTCCTAAACAAGCTAACTTAAAATATAAACACAGTCACAGAGAACTCTTCCCTCCCATTGGCTATCATCTCAAGGTCATGGCCCTCTGATATGGGAACACGCATTGCCATAGAAGATGAGAGAGCACAAAACACCAGTTGCAGTTTGCTCACCCATCTTTTGTTTTCCGTGACTTCAAATGGCGTTTTTCTGTCTGGCACTCTGGTAGTCTGTACTAAGGCCACGTCCACACTAAGCCGGGTAATGCCTTAAACGTATAATTATTTAGTCTACACCCCCCTATCGTCCACACTAACCAAGCGTCGTTTAAGGTCTGTGGCCGGATAACTATTAGCCGGGTAAGAGAGACGTATAAATCTTAATTCAACGGCTAAACGAGCTAGTGTGGACAGCTTCCCCGGATAATGAAAGGAAGTGGTGTCAATGATTGCTGCGTCAATAACAATATGACACTACAGACAAAGACAACAGCGAAGAGTAATAAATCGATCTCGTCGTCTGTCTCCACCAAAAACTCTCTCTTCTTCTGAGCAGCTATTGTCTCTTCTGTTAACGGGACAAGCAGATATGTAATGTGCTGTAGAGCTTCTTGTATATATTATGTAGGCGCTGGCATCACGTAGATTATAAACGTGTTCCGTTCGTCTTTTTGCGCATGCCCAGTATTTGCACAGGTCTGTATGGGATTGCGCAATCATGGGACCTTAAACGGACCTTAAACAGGGCGTAAATGCTCGTGTTGAGTGGATGACATTAGGCGTCTAACTCCCCGTATAACCTTATTGGCTTAGTGTGGACGTTGCCTAAAATAGAAGTGGTAGCAGTCGGCTGTTTCTCCTTCACATTATTCAGCTGAGAACTTCTCTCACCTCTCTCTTTACAATGTAAATGCGGAAGTGAGATTGTGTCCAGTGAGTCTTGGTCCAAACATTGGTTTCGTACCGGGCCATGTTATCAGCTGAGGTTTTTACACAAATGCATCAGAACCACTTTATTACTTTTTTTCTTCTTAAACTCCACAAAATATTTATAGCTTTGTTGTGTTAAAATGTTGTTAGGGTGCATGAAAAATTGTTTTAAACTAGCTTGTTTTGTAATTCAGTATAGCAGCCTTAACTGTTATTTGGTAAATATGACTGCAATAATAATTACTCTTTGCCAACATGAAAAATATATGTTTAACAACAATCACCAGACTAGACAATGTTTTGTGAATAACCCGTATCCATGAAAGTTTTGCATATCTACATTCTAGTTGACTAGTGCAGTAAGACATGATGCCATGGTAAAATTACATACTAGCTGCTGTTGCAGTCAAGACTACCTAATATTTGACTGAATCAAGACCAAAAAAACAGGTTGAGGTGGATATAACTCGCTAAGCTTTTTCTGTGCATTAGTAAAGCATAAATATGTTTGCACAGAAAAATGTTTTTCCCTCTTTTTTGTCGATTCTCTCATTTTCTTGTCCTCTGGAAGTTTATTGATTGCATTGGTTGCAAGTTTATTGGTTGCATTTGAAGACAAGCCAAGCCAAGGTTTTCAAACCAAGTTGCAGATAAAAATGATGTTGCAACAGTGATCTTGACTGCTTTTGAGAAGAAAATCTAGAGTAGTGCGGATATAAGATAGAGGATGCTTAAAACTATTTTAATCGTTGTTGGTACTGCATCTCTGATGGGTCCTCAAACAATACACATTATCATTATGATGAGGAAAAAATACGACTATATTATATATTAAGTAGTCACAACATAAGTCTCTGCTGAGTCTTTAGATCAGATCTAAAGACAGTGACATTGCCATTGCATTCATGTCAATAGAATCCCAGTGACCATTTTTGAGGTCGAACTTTTATATAATTCACTAATAGTCTTAAAGGGGGGGTATTATGCAAAATTGACTTTTTGACGTTTAATATCCTGATAACATGTTATTTCCTCATTAAAAATATGCCTGAAGTGTTGCTTTGACTCATCCACCTATGATCGAATTATTTTTGCGTCTCTGCTGGTAGTTACTGGGGGTGCTGAAACGCTTGATTCCACCTATCACCCATCTCCTGCCCCTACCTGCAGAGCTTACTCAGCAGCCGAGCTGCTGCGCCTGCAGCCCTCCCCCTCCCCTCCTCCTTACGGTTGCAATGCAAAACGTAGCGTCATATTTCTGTGCTTTTATGGTTGCAATGTAAAAGGTAGCTTCAAAGTAATTAATATTTTTAAAAGGTTGCCAAGGAGGTTAAATATTACAAAGTTGACATGTCTTGTAAAAGCCTCTGAATTCTTCAAAAACTTTCAGGGTTGGATATCGGATTATTTGAGTGCCGTCCAGTGTTGCCATTTTACCCCAATGTGATTTTTTTCCTAAATACTAAAATCCAACACACTGAAAACTTCTGAAACCCTCAGAGTCCAACTCCAGGCACATGCTGTAAAAATAGCCGGTGTATGACGTTATGCAGGGTGAGTTTCACGAAGAGGAGGAGGGTTTAGAGAGGCTCAGGTGAATATCAAGGCGTCAAATACGGAAGTGAGGAGAAGGCAAATTTCTTTAAGGTACATTTTTATATATACGGGATTTTAAGAAGGATTTAGGGTAAAGTTTTCATTTAAGTGTGCTATAGGATGGTACTGTGTGCCTGGAAGAAGCATGAAACCCCCCTTTGACCATCCATATGGCTGACATAATACCATTGTATTAATTCTAAATACCCTAATATCTGGTATAGCTTCTTTAATAAAATGGAATGAAGTTTGATATCTCAAAATTCTGCACAACATTCACAAATCAGTGCCCTCTATGAAAAAAATTAGGTGTTTAATAATGTATAATTTTATAGCAGATATTCAGTATTTCTTACATTAGCTCAAATGAATCGGTGAGCAACTTTGTAGCCAGTTATGTACGTTGGAAGCAGGTTCATACTTCAATCTTCATTAATTTGTTGAATCAACAAGTTGTAAAAAACAAACAAAAACAAAGTACTTGACAATAATGAGGTGGGAAACAATTGGATTATTATACTGTAAAGTGTATACTGTATATACTGTTAATTAGTCTTAAAAGTATACTTTTAGCCACCATTATTAGTTCAATATTTAGTCAACATTTTTTTGAATAGATTATCGCATCGCTATGGATAGAATTTGACACACATCCAACACAATGTTTCAAAGTTATGCTGAGGTTCACAGAGTTCACACTGTCACTTTCTTAATATGCATCCAGGCTTACTAAATAAATCTGTCCTGGCCTCCACTGGTTACAAATGAACAGTTTTAGGGAGTTTTGTGCATTTGTTACACTCAACTGGAGTTAAGGCCGACAGAAGAGGCATGATAAGAATCTGCTGATGAAGTATTAAAATAACAACCTCCCTGCTGTGGTATCTCTTTTTGGTCATTAGTGGGAGGAGAAGATCAGGGACAGTCTCATTTATCATGTTAGCTATAGGTAATTATCTTGGTGCCTGCCTCTTTTTACCTGCAATCTGTTATCCCTTTGCTTGTGGCGAAATGACAGGGATTATATAAAAGTGTAACTGCTGTCTTGTTTTACTGGATAAAAATATTTTTTCAGATACGATATGCTGCCAGGACAAGATCTATATATTTTTTTTGATGTCACACTTATCTTGCTACCCAATACCTAGATGTAGCTGTTGCATCAGTAGATGCTGAGCTTAACCGTTTTGTCTGATGCTGGCCTGTAAAGAGCTGCAAAGAAATGAGGAAAACCTAAACCATTTATTAGAGGCACTTTACACCCTTCAAGTAGAGTGGTGCCATGGTAAATGATGGCAATAACAGACTAGTCTCTATAAGGCCAGTTTCGCCTAACTCAGTGAAGGAATATAAGAGGAGTTTCTGCAAGGATTCTTTTTATAATGCATACCTTTCATAGTTTTTCCAGTTGAGAACAGCATATTTAATACAGTTTTGACTGTATGTCTACGGAGCTATAATGGTGACGTGCTATTCATTTTGTTAGTTGCATATATGATTTGTAAGTCATAACAAGCACGCATGGCTCAAAATTAATAGCACTCCATTAAACTTACAAGTCTCGATCAGTTTAAACATTCAGAGCACAACATTTTATTTAAAAGAGAATAGAGATGTTTCTTGAATTTTTATCAAGAGTAAGGAGTCACATGCCTATTTGGGCGGAGTCTGAGTTGGTCGACCATGATGTAAGGAGACTCTATCGGTTGTCAGGCATCGCCTTCAGAACTTAACAGGATTGATGCAACTAACATTCCAGAGCTCTTTGCACGTTTATTATTTTGGCGGGACAGATCTGCAAATAATTAAATTCAATTTATTTATATAGCGCCATGTCACAACAGATGTCATCTCAAGGCACTTTACAAAAAAAGTTATTACAATACAATGTTTAATCTAGGAATTAGAGAACCACAGAAGATTGCGTCGTGACTTCTCAGCAATCCCTCACACTGAGCAAGCATGAAGCGACAGTGGAGAGTAAAAACTCCCTTTTAACAGGAAGAAACCCCAGCAGAACCAGGCTCAGCATAAGCGTTCATCTGCCGAGACCGTCTGGGCGTTGGAGAAGGCAGCAGAGACACAGAAAGAGCAACAGAACTGATGCAGAAGCAGAAGTTGGTAGCAGGATGTGGAGAATGTTCCTCCACTGGAATGTCATCTTAGTCAGGGTCATCAAGCAGGGCGGGTCAGGAGCACCTACTGTAGGAGACTAAGAGAAAACAGGTTAGCGCTTGAACTTACAGCACATCATGCTGTTGGGGAGAAGTAGGAGAGAAAGTAGGAACAGACTCTAATAATGTCCTCCAAGAGCCTAGCCTAAAGCAGCATAGCTACTAACATTAACCTGTCTCCTAGCTACTAGGAGACCTAGCTACTAACACTCTCTACCTGGCTTACATTAATCTATCTCTATCTAGCTACTCTACCTCTTCCTATCTCTTCCTAGCTTTTGACACTCTACCTGACTACTAACATTAACCAGTTTCTTCCTAGCTACCTGTCTAACCTGTCTCTAACTACCTATTAACCTGTCGCTAACTGTAAGCTTTGTCAAAGAGGAAGGTTTTAAGCCTAGTTTTAAAGATAGACAAGTTGTCTGCTTCACGAACCAGCCCTGGGAGCTGGTTCCATAGGAGGGGACCCTGTTAACTCAAAGATCTGCCACCCATTCTACTTTTAGAAATCCTAGGAATTACCAGTAGACCTGCAGTCTGAGAGCAACAGGCTCTGTTAGGAACATATGGAACAATCAGGTCTCTTATGTATGATGGGGCTTGATTATTAAGAGCTTTATATGTCAGAAGGAGGATATTGAATTCTATTCTAAATTTTACTGGGAGCCAGTGAAGAGAAGCTAAAACAGGGGAAATGTGATCTCTTCTTCTTTTATTCATTAGAACCATTACAGCAGCATTTTGGACTAACTGAATTCTTTTCATTGAGTTCTGTGGACTACCTGATAATAAAGAGTTGCAATATTCCTAAGGTGAACAAATGAAATCCTAGAGACTTCTTTAATGTGAGATCTAAATGATATGTCTTGGTCAAAAATAACACCAAGGTTCTTTGCTTTATTACCGGAGGCTAATTTAATGCCATCCAGGTGAAGGGGTTGACTAAGTAGTTTCTTTTTCAGAGCTTCTGGTCCAAAGATGACAACTTCTGTTTGATCAGAATTCAGAAGAGAGGAGTTTAGAGTCATCCAAATTTTTATGTCTTCCAGACATGCCTGTAGTCTACCTCACTGATTGGATTCATCAGGATTTATGGATAGATATAGCTGTGTATCATCTGCCGAACTATGGAAATTTATCCCATGCTGCCTAATGACTTTACCAATAGGAAGCATATATATAGTAATAAGGGTCGGCCCAAGCACCGAACCCTGTGGTACTGCGCAAGTAACCATTGAGGCCGAGGAAGATCTATTATTTATCTGAACAAACTGAAATCTGTTCGATAAATAAGATTTAAACCAGCCTAGTGCTGTTCCTATTATACAGACACTTTGAAGCCTTTCTATGAGAATATTGTGATCAACAGTGTCAAAGGCAGCACTGAGATCTAACAGGACCAGAATGGTCACAAGTCCATTGTCTGAGGCTATGAGAATATCATTAGTAACCTTCACCAGAGCTGTTTCAGTGCTATGATGAGCTCTAAAGCCTGACTGAAACTTCTCAAACAGCTCATTATTTTTTAAATGCTCACATATCTGGTGTGCAACTATTTTCTCAAGAATTTTAGATAAGAAGGGAAGATTAGATATCGGTCTATAGTTAATTAAGTCGTTTTGATCAAGAGATGGTTTCTTAAGTAGATATTTAATTACAGTAATATTAAACTCCTATGGTACATATCCATTTACTAAGGATAGATTCATTATATCTAAAATTGGAGCAGCAATCAAAGGGAAAACCTCTTTTAAAAGTTTAGTTGGGACTGGGTCTAACATGCAAGTTGAAGGTTTTGATGGAGCTAATAATTTTTGTAGATCTGAAAGTTCAGCTGCATTAAAGCTGTTCAAGCATATCTCAGGTTCAACCATTTGTGATGCTGCCTCATTAACTAAGGAAGAAGCAAGCATATTAGGAAGGTTTCCATTTATCTTTTTTTTTTTATTTTATTTTTTTTTACTTGTCCTGTCTAGCAGTTTGCTACTCAGAATTGGTGTCTGAGTACCAAGCACAAGCCCAACAGATTTACTTTTCCAAGCAGAGTATTACAGCTTTGCTGTAATACTCCACTTGATGTATATGTCTGAAAAATCTTTATTAGTGATTACTGTGGGTTCAATTTCCTGAAGTCATGGACACGAAGCTGAGACAAGAAGGAAGAAAGGAAGAAGGTGAAGAAAAGAAACAGGACCAGCAGAGTTGTGAACCGACGACACAAGACAGGGAGGCAAACAAAGAACACAAGAAAACATCCCAGTCCTCCGCCTCTGCCGGACGGCAGAGAAGCGGTAAAACAAAAAAACCAAAAAAAAAACCAAACTGAACAGAACCACACCAATAGTTCAGATCCAGTAATATAAATTAAGAATTACACACATACACAAAACTTTCCAACATGTTTTGATGTACGCTAAAGCTGTGTACCTATGGTTAGGTATTTACAGTAGGTGTAATTTGATTTTAGCCCAATGACAAATACTGTACCAGGGATAGACTCTATGGCACCAGGATTTTGTGTTGGGGGATGGTCCCCTGGTTCTGGGTTGGCTAGGGTAGTTAAATGTGTGGTACTAGAGCAGTTTTTAATGCAGCAGTGAGTTCCAGGCATGGTAACACAGTGCAGAATTGTGAGAACCTCCTCTACTACCGAGTTAAAAAACACACAGTTTAGCTCTGAAAAACACAAATATCACGACTAAAAATTTTGCAGTTAATTTTGTTGTCATGCTGCCCTAATCACCCACTCTCCTCATCATCACCTGCACCTGTGTCGTCCTGTCTGAACCTCCTCACCTCCTATTGTTTGCACCGGTGTTCCCTGAGTGTCTTCACCTGTTCCTCCTTGTCTCCCCTTATTTAAGATCCAGCGAGCACTTCAGTCCTCGCTGGATCATTGTCGTACCTATGTGTATCGTCTTGCCTTATGTTGCTGCACAATAATAAAATATAACCTCACCTGGAATTCTGCGCCTGGGTCCGTCGTCCTCCATGCAGCACAAATGTCCTGAAATTTGTGGCCTTTTACATTCTGTAAAGTTGTACTGTAAAAAATGTAAAGCTTTGTATTTAGGATAGAAGTTAAATTTCACTTCCATTTCAAACTTACAAATTAAACCTATTTTAGAAGCATTACACAATGTGCGTTTAGATGGAATACTACAGTGCCAGGCACTGACAGACATTTGTGAATTTTAGGAAGAGAACACAAATGGCACATTATGGACTTAAAGCACATAATTCGCTCAATTGGAGTAATATAAGTCTTAAGGGAAAGTGTTTATGACATGCCAGAATATTATTACAGCCCACCTGGGCCTACCACTGATGCTAACAGTCACCTGGGTTTGTCTACTTTGGGGCTTTACAGTACTGGGGCTGAGGTAACAGCTATGACATCACTGTCTCCAGAAATGCAGTAGAGGTACCATACCACACACTTGTCAGCTTTCATAGGCCACTTGAGCAGGAAATGACCCAATTTTCCTCAGTTTTGCAAAGAGTTTGTTTACCAGTTTACCCATGGGTGGTGGTCAGCATGAGGTTGGCACATTCAATCACACCTTAGACATTAGATTTAATGAAAGGATGTTTCTTGGGGAATTTTTCAAGCTCCTTAGGTCTTTTCACTTGTATTTTTACACAACACCTGGTTGCTATAGAAACTGCAATGTAGGCAGGTTATTCGACACTTATTTCACAAACATGAATCTCAATAACGTTGCAAAAAAACTTAAAATTATCTGATGGATATAAGTATTACCCCTGTACAGTGGGTCACATGAGATGTATGTAGGTTAGATGCTATATCTGAGCTTCGTAGACGTTTTTTTTTAAATGCTCTAAAAAACAACAAAACCCCTTCACATGCGTAATTCCATTACTGCATTAATTTTAAATGAATCCCAAGATCCTGTTTTTTATATAAAGATGAAGGTGTGATCTAAACTTTTGCTACAATTTGTATTCATTTTATTTTTTTAGATAACTGTAAAATTTAATAAGATGGTAGTATCGGATGATGTGAGATGTCCTCACAATCTTAAAATAACTCTCAAGTCAAATTTGCAAAGTAGACTGAGAAAATGTTGTTGAGTAAACATGTGGGATGCTAAAAGACCTCTAGGAAAACTGAATTTGAGACAAAAGATGATTAAAAAATGTGTTGACTTTAGGGTGTATTAGGTTTTTATTTATTGAATTGTTTATTTGTTTTCCAACAGATTTGTTTAAAAGTTGAGTTCTGGGGGTGAAATGTCACATAGTGTTTGGAAAATGTTTATCATTTTTAACATTAAAAATCTACACTCCTTTTAAATGGCAAGATTATTATGCAAATTTTGCCTTTTAAAAGGGGTGTACAGTTCTAAAAGTAAATGTGTGATGCACACGGGACGTATAAACAATACGTTTCTTGATATTTTAAAACACGTATGGTCAAAACGCAACATAAATGTGTTTAGGGTGAAGGATTTGATTGTTTTGGTTGACATAACTTAAACCTAAGTTTAAAATATGCAAATAAAACAAAAATATATATTTTTTTACTAATGACTTTTTTCCGTGATGGAAGTTTCTTATTCCTCATTGTGGGATTCTATATTTTGTGGCCCGTGGTGTAGGGCTTAGGACTATTAAAAAGAGGGAGGTTTTGACAGGCCTTAAATGCAACTCACCATTTCTGTAAATTTGTACATTATGCAGATAAAAGTGAAACTAATTCATTTATTTGCCTATGAGAACAAATGCTGGTTAAAACTTTTCAATCTTACAATATGTGATTTTTTTATGAAAATAATTTAAAATGGAATGTTAGTTCAGGAAAAGGCTTCTGGATTTCCTTCAAAAGTCCCATGAATAGTTTCACTATGTTGTTCTTGTCTGCAATTGATTTTTAATCTTTTTGCCTGGTATCTAACTCCACATGATATGTATTTTCATTTTCAGTAACGCAGTGTTTGGGTTCATTTAATTGGGAAAATAATCACAGCACAAGCTATAAATCCTTTGGAATGAATACTGAAATTGGTGGGTTCTGAGCCTTTGTTAGACATCACAAGTTATAGGAAAATAAAGTCTTACACAGAACAGCTTAAAAACACTAACACACACCCACATCTTTCACAAGTATACTCAAACACTATACACGCCTACCTCTAACCACCCAGTGGGGATGTGTTTTTTGCATGAGTCCTCTTATGAAGGTCTGCCAAAAGGGAGTTCAGAACTGCTGAGACCTTCAGACAACATAAAAATTCCCAGAATTCAGCAGGGCCAAAAACAGCCTCTTTTGTTCCAGATAGTAGTTTTGGGCAGTAAACAAAAAAAGTACTTATCTTAAACAAGATTAATTTGATTTGAAAAGGAGATAAAACATCTTGATTGCAGTTATTCTTAAATTTCATTATATTCCTATCAATGTTTGATTAAAAAAATTGTGTTAAAATGTATTTCTGGTAAATCATATTTCTGTGGTGTTCACATTCTCTTGTCTTGATGTCACTTTATTTAAAACTGTAACAGTATAATCCTGCCATGTTCAGGTTTATTCTCTTGACCCACATGCAGTACCATGAGACCCGTTGAAAATTTTAAGGATTTTATAACAATGAATAATGTAAAGATGGTGAAGATGGTCAGGAACTGCAAACTTTAGAGGGATATGCAGATGAACTGCAGGGAGAAAAATCCAGAGATGAAAACAGAGTCCTTGTGAGATTTCAGCGCATTAATGAACTCAGGTGAGGCTTACTAGTTAGATGGTTAGTTGAACACCAGGAAGGTACTTCTAGAAGTCTGGGATGTTTGTGAGAGTTTCCTGTTTAGACTCTCGACACCAGTGGTAGATGGCATCTGGGAGTAAGGAGTCAGCATGGAGGGCGGGCAGGCAGAGCAAGTGATGGATTATGGAGGAACTTGGAAGCAACTAGACATGAAGGGTGACCAAAGCTTTAGCGAAGCAGCAATTCAACGAGGAGGACCTTGGCATAACCACAGAGAGATAAGTAACCTAAAGCCATGAACAGATGAAGAAATACTCATAAGCTCAGAGGAATTCAGAGGACTTGAGGTTTCTACCATACGGCTGCACCTGGCAGGTGCATTGGCAGGCTCCGCCTCTGGCTTGATGGACAGCTCCACAACTCAACCAGGACCTCCGGCAGAATTCTTCAGAAAAAGGGAGTAACAGAGAGCAGGAACATTGACCCAACACAGACAGACAATCACCTCAAACTCTTAACAAATCCTGAATGTTTTTAAACTAATCTTTTTTTACTAAAGTGGATAAACGGTTTTGAGCCTTAGGTGCACAAGCACAAAACAAACTGTATGTTAGATAGGTGCGACTAAAATACTGAAAGATCTAAACTTTTTAACATTTCGTCGAAAAACTATATATTTTTTTAAAATTATAGCAGCAATTGTCTAGACCCCAATCCAGATCCACTGTATATCAAAAGTCAGGTAGGTCAAGATCCTTCAAAATCTTAATTTTAGGGGAAACTGAGATAAAGTTTCTGAAAAAGCTATGGAGATGTAAAACATAAAATCACCATGAAACAAAAATTTAAAGGGAAAAATGTATAATTCTTTGTGAATTTATTACAGATTTACCACATTTTAAGTATCTTTTCATGTAATGTTATAACTTTAACCGATAAAATACATGTAAATTGGATGGTATCAGTATACCTTATACCAGTATCGGTATCTTGCATTCCTAGTTTAGAGTAGAAGGTTTTGGTCTATTTTGGTAACACAGTTGGTCTTCAGTGGTTTTTTTCTTTACTTCATATTTTTTAACTGTAAATGTTCCAAAAATGTATTGTTTTTTACTTTGTAATTATTTAGTGTATAGGCAGATTAAGGCCCTACATACATGGAGATGAAACCAAGTGTGGCAGCAAAGATATTCAATTGAAAAGGTGTCTCATTCACAAGGAACCAGCATTTCAGGAAACTGTAAATGATCATGTTTGAATTGGGTCCCAAAGTGGAGAGTTCTCCGTGTGTATGAGCTCTGTGGCATTTTTCCTGAGTGGATGACATACCTGCCTAATTCCTGTTTTTAAATTGCATGCAAGTCTGTGATAAAGGAAAGAAACATGGTACCATATGTTCTTGCAGTCTTAATAAAATAAATACTGGCCTGATGGTAGATCCTAGAATATGATTTACTGTCCATCCTCTATCACAAGCAGAGAAAAAGGGATCCAGAGAACCACAGACACCATATACTTTTAAATAAAGCTCTCATTTGAAGGTGGATTTATTGTGTTTGATTGCACATTCTCCATATTTTTTTCTGTGTTTCTCTGGCAGTGTCCCAGCACCACAAATGGGCAGGTATAAGCACTACAGCAGTTTCAGTGCTTTGCGTAAATCCATTCGGTCAAAGGTTTAAATTATTGTGGTGCCGTTTGCCGACTGTTACATGTTTTGAAACTATACCCGTTTTTTCTTTGTGTAAACTGAACCTCATTTTAATTACTCTTTTTTTCCTATTTTTCTGTCAAACTCCCTTTGCTCCCACACACCTTTTCCACTTTCATTTAATCAGTCTCACCTGTTCTGGGTCCAGTAATCATCCATTCAGCATTTAAGGCCTGGTTCACATGGCACGGTTTTTAGGCTGATTTGGGAGACTCCCATTATCAGGATGGCTCCTAGTAGATACTCCGGCTGTGTGTAGTGTGTTTTGACTCATCTACTTATGTTTACTCTGGTCTGATCGGAAGCACGTTGGGACAGCTCCAGTCGCATATTGGGGATATCCAACATGTTTGATTATCTTGGCCTGATATCATATTGTGTGTTATGTGTTCTGAGCACAAACGAGCATGCAGCCTGTTGAATGTGACAGGTTACCAATCAGAAAGCGAACTGGCAGCCGTTTTTGCATGGATGCCCCTTTGAAATGTCTATTATTATTTCTTAGCTTCGGCTCACCTGACCACAGCCCGCAAATGCATAGAAACACAAGTCATGGCAAAGTGTGTGACATTTCCCAGTGAAAAAAACTAAAACTAGAAATATTTCATCTCCATATCTTAGCAAGTAGAGCCCCTGCTCCTGCTGTTTCCACTCCTTTGTCAGAAAAAAAGTTTACCAGCTATAACTAAGTGTTACACATATCAACATGTGTTATTCAGTTGTGAATATATATTTTTCTATGGCAACAATAAAGATATGTAAATGAGGAAAGTAAAATTTTAAAATTGAATTAGGATGAGTAGCTTTGAAATTACTGTAATAATTAGCTTTAAAATCATTTTGTGCCAAATATATTTTTTTTCTACGACACTTATATTCTCTTTTCACTTGTGCAGACCCTCTTTGACCCTGCCTATTTCTGTCTTTTTTTTGGATAAATTTTTCTTTCAAATATTTGGACAGCAATAGTGAGCGGTAACCAAATTTCAATAAAGACTTCCTGATCGGTAGTTGTTCTTTAATCTCAAATAGAAATCAGATTTTAACATTTAAACATGATTTTGAGACGTCCTCTATGGAAAGATTGAAGAACGAAGTTTTTTTTATTTTGCAACATATCAAAGTCACACATAGCTCAGACTGCACAGAGTTAATCATAAAACTAGCTATCTAACCTGCACTTTATCTGTGATTATTGCTCCATACATAAAATTAATCAATACTGGTTCAGTAGTTAATGGATATTGAAAAAGAATATCAATCAAAGTTACAGTAAAAACTAAATGTTTTTGCTATCTGCTGCATCTTTGACTCACAGGTTTCATGGCAAATAAAGTATTGTTTTTATGGTGAATAATCATGGTGGTCAGACCTCTGGCTACAGATTAAGATCATTGTCTGGACAAGCTTCATTTCATTTCATTTTTCCTCAGTTTCTCAGCATCAAGCCAATGAGCTCCCCAGATATCAACAGTTTATGCATTACCCTCAAACCCAAACTATTTCTGAGTGACTAAGTAAAATATATAGGATGATTTGAAATGCAGAACTTTATTGTTTTTTATAATGGAAATCCCTTACCATGAATACAGCTTTGTTCAACATGACAACTTGGGATTGCCCTGTGTCCCTCAGTAGTTCAGGGTATCATATTGCTGCCTTTTCCCTTCTATGCAATTACACTGCTCAGAGTTAGTGAAAAACAGTAGTATAAAGTCTAATTTTTCAAGGCTGGTTCAATGCGGAATTGTAAATCTGTGTCTGCATTTGCTCCATTCAACAAAACAAATATCACAAAAGTCTATAAGCACCATTACTAAGTTTGGTGGCTTGCAGTAGGTTTAAGTGGGTAGGATTAGAACTCAAATGGTAAATGTACAAACAATTGCAGCCCTGGGTGGGATGAACATGTTAGCTCTTCAAAAGCAACCTTTGAGTTGAAACATGCAAAAAACTGTATGTCAGTGCAAAAATGTGTAACATGAGAAAATACAGTAAAAACTTGAACTTGACACTGAAAGTAGGTTTTACCTTGCACTAAGATATCCAGTATATACACATTACCTACTGTAAACATTAGTATTGCATAAAAAAATAAAAACAAAAAAACATTGACGTAGAGAGGTATTTCTTCGCTTGATTTTTATTTTTATTTTTTATTGTACAGATTTATTTCCATTTAGTCTGTTAGGAAACAACCTGTTCCAACCACTTCCACCTGCGCCACATTACAATAATCTCCCTCATTGGTCGGTTTTCCATTTTTAAAGAGCATTCACTCATCTTTCCTCTGTTGTCATCTGGTCAACCAGTTCAGAGCTCCCTCCTGATCAGAGTCGAATTTTGACAATTGGTGGTTGGCGAGTAATGCTTGGTGCATCCAAAATATGCCCTACATAGTTTTACAAAGTACAAAAAACAAACAAAAAAGCATTATTTTTATCAATTTAATCTCCTTAAGATATCTAAAAAGTTTTTTTTTTGTCAAAGCTGGAAATTCTTAGATTAAGCAATCTGTAATAAATCCCTTAAACTTGAGACAAAACCCATAGCAAACCAAAATTGAAGATGAGATCTCATTTCTGTCACATTTACATCTCCTAGATATAATTGAGTACTGATCAAGACTAAAGTGGTTTTCTCATTCTACTCAAATGTCTCTCCTGAGAAATTAGTCTCAGAGTGAGCTCAGTTATAAAAAAGGGGGCATCCTGTGCTGGTCTCGAGTATGTTTAATTTTATTTCCTTACTTTAAACTCCTGTCTCAGTTATGTATCAGTGAGCAATAGGCATTTTTAGTCTTTCATTGCTCATCAATTTAGATCTCAGATTTGTCTGGTTATTATCCTTAATTCTTCTTTTTAATAACATATGTAATTGAGATTAGGGCCAAACTATTCTCATAACTCTTCTGTTTATCCCACTTATGAAAAATTCCTCAAATAGTTATCTTGACTCAGCCTCATTTGTCATAGTAATGTTTGCTCTAACATCATTCTCTCGATCGACCTCATACTTATTTATCTTCTTTGTCTCAGTCAAAAAAATAAAGCGATCACTCTTTATTGCTAACATGTCTCCGAACTAAATCTATATTTTTATATTCACATACAAACACACACACACATATAGATATATAGCTATTGATATGAATAGGATGGTTGCTAATAAAAATGTAACCCCCCCCCTTAAATCCCTCCCAACCCAGGATCATTCTACATGTGTATTTGGAAATTGTCCTTAGGCATCTGTGTATTTATAACTTCATCATGGGTATGTGATTCGATGTCCTATGTGTCTCTCAACAGTTTCTGAATAATGTCTCTCGTAGGAGTTTAATTTCTTATATCACTTATTGCTCCTTCAGAATTTTAGAAGAATCACATGAGAAATAAATTAGACAAAACTAAAACTAGATTGAAACCCAAACGAGAATCAGATTTTTGTCTGCTGAGCTTCAAAAGAGATACATTTGAAAAAGAAAATTTATTAATTTTAATAAAATTATTTTTTAAGCTTATCTCTTTCTCCTAAGGGACCCATAGCAGAAATAATTCAGAAATAGATGATCACAGAATGATACAAATGTGAGATGCTAAACCTGATCTCAAGAGACGAAATTGAACAACCGATGAACAACACATTTTTCCTAAATCTCTATACTTCTTTTGGTGTTGTGTGATTCAATACATCGGAAAAAAAATTAATCCTTCAGCTAAATACTAATAGTTTGGTATTATTAATATT
This sequence comes from Apricaphanius iberus, assembly GCA_028564705.1. NCBI lineage: Eukaryota > Metazoa > Chordata > Actinopteri > Cyprinodontiformes > Aphaniidae > Apricaphanius > Apricaphanius iberus. The sequence goes on from JAPXFQ010002614.1 coordinate 885,830, forward strand.
GCTTTTTATTTAGATTAACAAACTGGTGCCCAGTTTTGCTAATTTTGTCACTGAAAATTCGAGTTTCATTAATAATTATCCAAGTATTATGTTATTGGTATAATTATTCCAAATTATTATTAACCAGATAACTATAGCCTCCTCTATCCCCAACAGAAAGATTTTTTCTATGTCACCCTGCTTCCTTATGTGAAGTATAACCTAAACACTATTTTTCCTGACCTAAGATGCCCAAGAAAAAAAAAAAAAGTTAAATCTCTTTTTTCATTGGTCGTATTATCAATATTTAAAAATAAAAATAAATCCTTTTGGCAGCTGCAGCTCATCACAAATAATGACACTGTCATCCTGACAAATAAAAGCAAGGTGAATTATATCATATAGAGTTCTTTAATCACAGATCTTCCTCCCAATCTCTTACAAAAAATGCTTGAAAATCTTTTATGTTATTAAACACAGCCTCTCTAATAAACATTGTGTCATTTTATTTACCTTTTGTTGCTTTTTTCACTGTAAATTACATTGTGTATAAAGAGTGGTACGAGATACATTTGCTTTTCATCATCCTTGAAAGTGAACAAATTAAATCATTAATAATTTAAGTGTTTACTGGAATCTCATCGAATAGAGTTGAGGACATATCAGTTTAATCTATGTACATGTACATTCTAGTCCCTAACAGAGGGTGCATTAGTGAAAGATTTAAGGGTGAAACATGAGCTGTATTTAAGATGTTGTCCAATAAGTTCTGGACTGTAGACCAAAAGCCTTCCATGTGAATGTATAGGTACCAGCGTGGGGTCTAAAATATTTAATGCCAGATGGCTTTTGTTGCAATCACAAACTTGGCTTATGTTAGTTTAATCGATAAAGTCACATGAGACTGACTTTGTGTTGGTGCATGTGATAAGAATTTTTAGGTGGTTAGTTTTTTTTTTCCAGTTTTTCCAAATAAATTGTTACTTTGTTTGCAAATATAGTTTGTGATCCGCCATAACAATTTATGACCTAAGTAAACATTGCATTTGAATTTTTCAGAGGGGCCTCCTCCTCTGAAAAGCACTTTTTTCAGCACTGACCTGTCTTGCCGAACTTCCTGTCCCTCAGTTCCCCCATTTATGTGGTTATTAGGCTTGCCAAATGGCCCTGGTTTACCGGTGGCCTCCATCCAATAATTGTCATTGATGGACAGGTCTTGTTGCTTGTAGCCTTGGGCTTCACAAGACCTCAAGCAAGTAGGCCAAATCCACTTCACTGTAAATACTCAAGAAAATGCTTAACTGCTGTAACATGAGCCCCAAAAAAAAATATTCTAATGAGTTAAAACACATCTAATTAAGAGAAAATATAGTAGGGACACTAGTTGCTTTGGGACACTGGGGTTGGTTTCCTTAACTACACTGTTGAGGGATGTTAGGGGAACAGGGGTAATCTGATCCAGTGAGTTAATCTAGATAAGTAAGGACATGTTTACACCATAAATGAGGCCTGAAAATTCTCTAGTGTACTTTGCTGGATTGAAGGTTCAGTGGTATAATGAGGTATACATGCTTTTAAAAAAGTGATTTACACAATTTCTCAGGCATGCAAAAATGAGCTAAAAAGAAAGACAATCCATTTAACGTTGGAGAGCACAAACCATGTATTTGTGTATTCTGTTTCTTAACAAACACGAAAGGGTTTGAGTTTGCCTAATTACAATGGGGTTGACATCCCAAATTATGTTGACAATAGAAGCAATGATTACATTTGAAAAAAATAATGTTATACAAATACCAATTTACTTATTAAAACCTTTCGACACTGATATGTTTTGCATCATAATATTTAAATCTAACAATATCCTCCTGTCTAAATACAGTCTTTATAAATATAGGTGTATATCCTATACTCAAACTTCTAATGGCATTTATTTATTTCAGAGCATTATGTAATTTAGTTACTTTGGATACTGGCTGCCTGTCATGTATGTTTTACCACAGTCTAAACCACCACATTCTAAACCAACTGGTGCTCATATATTTGTTTATTTAAAAATTCAATTTTGCAAACATTTATTTCATTCTGGACAACGATTGTGAAAATGTTTTGACAACATTAACAATGGTTTAGTGAAGATACTTTCCAAACTCTTCCAGGAACCAGATATGTTTTTTTGGTGACATTTCTTTTGTACACCTGTGCATTCTGCTGGAAGAACATTACTGATATTAGACCATCAGAGCACAAATCTAATCCATAAAACTAGCCTGGTAGGATAGTAGTTATTTTAATCTGAAATAGACATAAGATGTTAACTATCCCTTTACTTGGAGTGTCATTGTGGACATCTATGCATGCTTAAAATAATCAGTAGAACAGTATCATCCTTTATAGAGTAATGTTATATAAAGAGGGATTCTGTCACCAAGAAGATTCTGTAGTAAACATTTGTGTATAAATATCTAAGTCTCTGCCAGATTACTTACAACCTGAGTAGGCAAAATCCTCTTGAGGCACCAGAGATTATGGTTGGCCCTTTAACATTTGTTTAAATAATTAACATCTGAAATCACAGTGTGCATGCTCAATGTGTGCACTCTGTACACAGCTGGGGGGCACATATGTCATAGCTCCAAGCTGTGATCCTTCTATCAAACCAGGGCTTCAAACCGGAAGGAAGTAATGTGCCCCGTTTTGTCAAATGCAAAAGCTAGTTATGCATAACTCCTATTATTTGAATAGCACACGTCATGTTTTCATTTTGTTGGATAGAAGTGTCCAGGGATCTAATGTTGTTTATCCTCTCTAGCTACCAAATCAATGAATAAATAAATGAAATAATGTAATGTAAAGTAGATTTTTTAATGAAGTCTAAATTTAACACTTTGCCTCTTGGAAAAAAATAAATAGAGATTCAATATGTGTGGGGTGTCACCAGCTAGTTAATTTTATCATCGTTCAAGGACTTTGAGAAATTATTATAAATGGGGATTATTATTTAAGATTATAAGATTTATAAACAGTTTCCCCACATTAAAATGAAAAAAAAGTATTTCATTTTTTTTTTTTCAAGAAATGAACAACAATGGTAATTGACCCTTTTGTTGTAATGTTATGTATAAAAGGTTAATTCTTCAATTCTATTTATATAAAATGGTGTTTGTGGTGTTGATTTGTGGTATTTTAAGTGGTTCATTCAATAATGATCAGAGTAAGATTGTAAGTATCACAGAGGAATTAGCTGAGGTTTTGAGTTGGTGTGTCCCACTTAACTTATCTGGAGAGCCCTTGTGGAAATCAACTCTATTGGTCACTAGGGTTGGGCATCGAGAACTGAGCATCGTTTGGAACTGGGACTCAGTTTTCAGTTTTTTCAAAATTCCGGTTCTTAGTTTCGATACCCGAAGAAGAATCCGCCAGAAGTCATGGAACGTGTGTGGAGGCGCTCTAAAATCTGGCTACACGTTTTCAAATAAAACAACAACTTGGCTCAGTGCGATACCTATATAAAATAACTGACTGCCCTGACCGGCTGATGTCTATTCTTAAATTGCTCTTAAATGAGTTTGTGGGGGGAACAAATCCTGTCCTTGACATCCCCAAACAGTACTTTGACAAAATAAACGCTATAGTTGTACACATGCAGACATCCTAATGAGTCATATTAGTTCTATCTTAGTTACATTATACTTATGTGTTTGTTAAGATTACAAAAACTTTATTAAAAAAAGAGTTTTGTATAAATAAAAATTGGGGCATCAAAAGTGTTTTATTGATGGTCTTTTAAATGTCTGTCTTGAACTGTCCCTACAGATCTCTTAGATCCTAGTCCCAGAACAAATATAACTTAACTTTGAAAGCTGGAATCATTCTTTTCTGAAATCATTAACAGCAACATTAATAATGCGTGGACTCTATTCACAACAGTTGATAGACTAACTAATCCTCCAGTGCCAGGAGCTCCTGAACTACTCTCCACCAGGGCCTGCAATGAATTTGCCAACTTTTTCACTGAAAAGATTCTGAAAATTAGAAGGTTAGTCTTTACAGCAGCACCAAACCCAACACCAGTGTCATCCCCATGTAAAAAGATTTAGGGAAAATGACTGAATTTAAAAAACTAAATCAATGACACCTTAATGAAATTATTAAAGAACTAAGCTCCTCCTTTTGCTGATTCGATATTTTAACCACATCTTTTCTAAAGAAAGTTTCCCTGTCATGAAGTCGAATCTGATTCAAATAGTCAACTCATCCTTCCTGTCAGGTGTTTTCCCCCAGGCCTTCAAAACAGCAGTTATCAAACCCCTACTAAAGAAGAAAAACCTGGACAACACATTATTGCAGAATTAGAGGCCAATCTCTAATCTCCCATTCATCAGCAAGACTATAGAAAAAGATCTGTTTCACCAACTGAATAAATTTCCTAACAGTGACCGACTGCTTTGATAATTTTCAGTCTGGTCTCTGTGCTCATCATTGCACTGATACTTCCCTCGTCAAAGTTTTCAATTAAATAAATAAATACAGATTGCGGCAGAACCACAGTTCTGGTGGACCTCAGTGCAGCATTAGACACCGTTGTCCACAAAATACTACTGGAATGACTGGAGAGCTAAGTCGGATTCTTTGTTACAGTACTTCACTGGTTTGAGTCCTACCTGAAGAACAGAAATTTATTTGTGTCTATAGGCAATTTAACATAAGAACGGACAGAAATCACATGTGGGGTCCCCCAGGGTTCCATGCTGGGACCCCTCCTGTTCAATAACTACATGCTCCCACTAACCAACAATAATAACAGACAGCAAGATTAGTTACCATAACTCTGCAGATAGACACTCAGCTGTACATTACAATGTCATTAGGTCATTTTGATCTCATCCAGACCCTAAATGAATAAACTGAACAAATCAATAGCTGGATGTCCTATAACTTTCTCCAGCTGAACAGAAACATAACTGAGGTAGTTATTTTTGGACCTACAGAGGAACGATCCATAGTCAGCACACAGCTTCTGTTCATAGAACTAGAAACTACAGATCAGGCACGTAATCTAGGTGCAATAATGGACTCACCTGATCCTCCAGGGTCACATAAAGGCAATAACAAGAACAGCCTTCTATCACTTGAAGAACATTTCTAGGATTAAAGGACTAATGTCACAACAGGTCCTGGAAAAACTCATCCATGCGTTCATCTTTAGTCGGATTGATTACTGCAACAACGTCCTCACAGGTCTTCTTAAAAAGTCAGTCAGACAGCTGCAGCTGACCCAGAACGGTGCTGGTCGCATCTGCACTACAACCAGGAAAGTAGAACAAATCACCCCAGTTCTAAAGATCTTACACTGGTTTCCTGTAGCTCAGAGAATAGACTTCAAAATAATCCTACTAGTTTCTAAATAATTAAATGGTGTAGCACCAAAGTATGTTGGAGAACTGTTGTCACTATACCAATCCACCAGACCACTCAGTTCCTCCAACTCTAGTTTACTAAACATCGCTAGAATTAGAACCAAACATGGAGAAGAAGCTTTCAGTTTCTATGCCCCACAAATCTAGAACAAACTTTTAGACGACTCCAAGCTGCTGAATTGTTAAACTCTTTTAAATCAAAGATTAAAACTCTACTGTTAGGAGCTGCCTTTGTTTAATGTTAAATATACATTTTGACATAAAGTTTATTTTTATGCTTTTCCTAAATTGCTGTTTTTAATCAAATACTAAATGTTTTTATTTATTTATTCTCATATTTTATGCTTAATTGTTTTTAATTTTCATACTTTTTGCTGTTTTTACTTTCCATGCTTTTATCACGTTTGGTGTTTTTACTTCTGAATGTAAAGCACCTTGAATTACCTTGTGTTGAAAGTGTGCTTTACAAATAAAATTGCCTGGTCTTGCCTTGCCTAGAATGTTGCCAAAGTGGTGGTGCTCCTACTTAGATATTAAAGTGTCAAAATTCAAACAAGAATGTCTCTGTAAAAGATTAATATTTTTAAAGCAGACCCCTATTCGTCTATTTATAAAAACGGCATTCCATGCAATATTAAAGGCTATAAGACTATGAAAAGAAGTCTTGGTTAAAAATAAGTTCCAAAGGGGGGAAAGGGTGAATTCCCCATTCCCCATGGGTCCACTGAAAGTGGCTGTCTTTTGCCATATATGAGGGAGGGGATAGGAAGGGAGATATGAGTCTGTATTACACAGGCTCCCCAGTCTCAACCCCACAAACAGCCTGGGCTCATTCCACTCTTGGCAAAAGCTTATACTGTGTTGTATAGTTTCCACTCCAGCGACTGGGAAGTACTGGCATGAAGACTGATATTAAACATGAACCCTGCTGGTGACTAGGCAACATTTATAATGCAGGAATTTGAAAAGTGATCAAATGGCAGAGTTGTACCTTCTTTCACTTATAACTTACTCAGATTCTATCACTAAATACTATATTCCTATCAGTGAAGAATATATTTCCATTCCAGCTTGGTATGCAGCTACAGAAACTGAACAATGCTGGCAGTAACCTGTCTATTCCTACTTAGCCATGCAAGGTCGGGGTGGTGTTGTTGGTATCCACATCCAGCAGTCATTGGGTGAGACGCAAAGTACACCCTGGACAGGCAATCAGTCCATCACATGGCATTGCAGAGTCAAACAACCATACAAACACACACTTATACCTCAGGGTAATTTATGCCATGTGATGCCTTTGGACTGGGAGGAAGCTGAAGTACCCAAAGAGAATCCATACATGCACAGAGAGAATACACAAACATCAAGAGGAAACATCCCAGTCTAGGATTTGAAAACAGGACCTTTTTTTTTTGTTGCAAGGAATAGGAGCTACCAACTGGGCCATCTCAGAGCCCTGGATAAAGGTTATTAGGAATTTTTCAAAGACAAATTTCATTAGAAATGCAGAAGTGTCCTTATGTACTGTGGTGGTTGATTTGATAGATTGGTTTTTCAATTTGTTACTGTTTTAGATACCTAAAAAATTTATAGATTTTATAAATCACAAACAGTTTGATTTGTATTGTGTTGGTCACTTCCCATCTTATTTCCTTGTTGATGCTGTGCTTATGTCTACTTGTCTAAAAGGTAAACCAAAAAAATCACACATTACATTTTGGTTTAATTAAAAAAGTACATAAGATATTATTTAATGTAAGTAGTTATGATCTATGACATCATTAAAAATACAGACATAAATAGGACCAACCTTTCCTCTAAACCTGTTCCTAAAACCTAACTTTACTTTAGCCCCGGTGAAGTGAGACACTTTGGTTTGCAGTGCAATTTCAGGAGCATGTCTCAGTTTGTGCATGTATTGTAAATATAAGACACATTTGGAATTTCCGGTTTGCTCCATTGCACCTCGTGTTAAAGTCCTACATTACTTATTGACACAAAACTTTTATGTGTTATCATAAAAGTTCCGCATGTAGTTGTTCATTTATGTTTAGCTCATCTAAAATACTTGGTATAAGCTATCATACTGAATCTAAACTTCACTGACTTTTGTATTTTAGACCAATGAATCAGTGAATCCTTGTATGGTATCAAAGAGTTCTATAGAGTTTTAGAAATGTTTAATAATTTAAAATGAAATCTATCAAATCTTAACAAAGATTATACTGTTTAAAAAAGTAAGCATTTAATTAGGTAATAACACCATCAGAGAAGATGAGTAATTCTCTCATGATGTTATCCAACTTTCATTACTCTTGTTTGTGAAGTTCATGAGAACATGTGACTTTCTATAACATAAACCAAAAAAAAAAAGAGCCACCCAACTGATTTGGGTTGATTTAGCAATAATGAATTTTGTTGAGTGAACTAAATGTAAACATGTTGGGTCCATCTAATGCATTCAGGTTGCTGTAAGGCACAACTTAATTTCCAGTGTTAACTAAATATGGTTACAATGGTTTCAGTAATACAATTCCTTCACTTTTTCCATGAAAAATTTGAATTGGCAGTTATTTATAATAATATAATAATTTTAGTTAACACTGGAAATGAATTCATATACATATATTATTATATACAACATTTTTCAGTTATTGTGTAGCAAAGTGGTTAGTGCAGGTGTTCAGAAAACAGAGGCCCTTTTCTGAGTTTGAGTCCATCCCCTGCTGTTTATTTGTGTTCCTTATAGCAACATTAATGTATTAGGTTGACCCAAAATGTTCACATTCAGTTCACTCAACAAAATTCATTATTGCTAAATCAACCCAAATCAGTTTAGTTCACTCAGCAAAACTGATTATTGCTAAATCAACCCAAAATAGTTATGTGGAAATTTTCTTTTTTCTTAATGTAGGTATGGGAAAATGCAGCCATATTTGGGTATCTTTTCCACAAAGCAAAGGGTTAACAAAAAAATGGTATTATATAACTCTACTTGCAGATAAACACAGAGAAAACACATCACAGTTTCATTTGACAACATTAAAGCAATGTGATGCATGTGTGAAAAAATAAAAAAATAACATCCTTTTGCACTCCTACTGTTCTGAAGAGCAGTCTTGTGGGAAATAAGGAGAAGGAGTTTGCTTCCCCGTGTTATTCTGAGTTCAGATAACTGTGGTGATTAAGTCAAATGAGCAGAGGAGGATTTACGTTCCCCCGATGTGGGGAGATAAGGCAAGAGGAGTCACTCTGACTGACAGCATGGGGTTGGGAAGGAACATAATCCAGCTGATGGAGAGAAGTTTTCATCGTTCATAATCTTTCCCACTAGTTCCATCACATTTATCATCCCTCTCTCACACTCTCTCCCCTGCTCTGTCCTCAACTGCTTACCAACAACACAAAGTACTAAAGCTTTCACCATATACCAAAATATGCCTTCAAAATAATTTATTATCACAAACCACATCCCCTGTCCTTGATGCTGTTGCTGAAATCTATAATTCATTCTTGAAATCAACTTGTCTTGCCTTCTTGCCTATGTCCACTCCCCCTGTCCCCTTAAACACACCCACTGGACTCTCCCCTTTCCTCAGACTGAAATAAATCAATGCTGGTCGGAGCTCAGTTGTAATAAATCAGGCCCTGTCCTGGACTGGAGCCTGCCCAGTCAGCCTGTCACTGCCTGGCCTTCACTCAGGATTAATTAAAGGCCTGATATAAAGCCCAGATGTGCTGGAGCAAGGGAGCCCTGAACCCTTTTGAGCAGCTTTAGGCTGTTTCTGTCCACATGCACGCATACACACCACACACACGCACACGCAAACACACACACACACTATCAAGTACACTTGAAGTGTGCTCAAGATGTGCTCACACAAGGTAACTGAAGAGAACTTGAGTGCATATTTCACGGCACACCTCCTATGCACACTTGAAGGCCAACAAGAGTCTCAACATGTCTTGTAATTTCAATATATTCTGTTTGACCCTCCCCTTTATTCGTGTGGTGTTCACACTGTAGCCTCAATGATTGCCTGAGCTTAAGATAGAGACAAAGTTAGAAGTCAAGCATATTTTTTCTCTTCTGATGGATATATTTATCCATTATACGATCATACATATATATTCTATTTATACTGTGTACATTTCTGAATAAATTAGACTAGAGGTTTCTTGTATTCTAAATAATTTTGAGGATTACATTTTTTTCTACAGTGTGCAGTATGTATCAACTGTGTGTGCAGTATTAATCCACAAGTGAGTGGTGAGTCCTCATGTTAAAGCTTTTGAGAACTTTTGATATAAGAAACTTTTGGATAAATTCAAATGTGTTCCAAACTAAGCCATGTACTATAAAAACCATTACAAGATAGCTTTTACATACCCTGCATGCAAAGGACAAAATTAGGACATAATTAAGTTTCACAAATTTTATTGTTATAACTGTAGCCGGACAATCATAGCAAAAATTTGCTGCAGTGAATAAACTATCTGCTGTAGCTTCGAGCTCCACCTTGACTTTGACAATGGCTCTGATCAATGTCTGACAATGTGATCAGTTGTCATCTCAGCTACTCTCACTTTTTCTTTTCTGTACTTGTCCCCTGGTCGGAGTTTACAGGGCAGTGTTGCTGAAGGGTGGAGGTTGTTTTGGCTTGCAAGGTCAAGGGTTACAAGGCATACCTTATTGCATGATGACTGAAAGGGGGATTAGAGTAGTAAGATATCACTCTGTTTTCTGGTCATGACAGAGCAAGGTTAACCCACAATGGCCCTGGGGCCTGAGTTGAGAGAAAGGGAAGGGAGGCGGGGGTTAAAGAGTGTATCACAAGGGCAGGGGTGGCTTGGGGGACTATTGGGTTGATTCCTGATGGCCGCAGAGCGGTCTGGCCTTCCCGTTCTATAGCAAACACTCAGGAAATTAGAGGTCTGGGGCTTCCTCTTTTTACACAAGCTCTTCTTGCACTCAGCTTTCCCCCCACCTTGTTTACCACAGAGCTTGACACTTAAAGTACAAAATATTTTGAGACAAGTAATATTAGCTTCCACCACAGAAAAAAAATTGCAGCTCTGCTAACATAAACTCAATAGCTTTGGCACCCTTGTCCTTTCAGCCAACAGCAATGCTAATTATTTGTCTCGGGTTTGGGATGTCTGCACCTATAACACATTTGTTTTTTAAAGTTCAGCACATATAAATTACTATCTTTGCTCTTCATATCTCTGTGTGCAAAGAGCAGTGCGAGAATCTGATGCCTGCACAGTCAGGGATCATAGCTTAAACAGACTGAGGCCCTTTTTTTGTGTCAGATATGATATAGCCGCTTGGTGCCTAATGGGCTTGGAAAAAGGGGTAAACATGTCTTCGACCCTGTGAATTCCATTACATAAAGAGGGTGATTTGCAACTCATGGTAAGCTAACCGCAAAGATGGAGGATAAACATTTAAACTTGAAATACCAAGCTCATAGAATTGACAGAAGAAATGCTTTCTGACAAATAAACAAGCAGTATGTCCTTTTAATGGTTAATTTAACATTAACATGTTTCAGTGTTTTATCAGGCAATCAACAATTGACTCAATGAAGGATTCTCACTTGGAGATAAAGATACAATCAACACCCGGGATGAATATAACTTGGTATCCAGGTGTTAAAGCAGGAAGAAAAATAAACCCAGAGAGTAATTACTGATATGTTCCTAATGTGCCCCCTCACCCTTACCTCCCCTGCCCTGTGCCTCCTGCTGATAGGCCACCCCTGATGGCTGTCACACCTGGTGTTGAAGACAGTAGGGTGTATTTTATCTGCTCAGGGCTCATTGGGGGGCTATTCGTCTTCCTCCAGACTAGTGTGGGGAGGTCAGGGACAATCCCTCTGTTTATCTCCCTGTCCATCATCACTGCACACATCCCTGGAGTTTCGTTTGCATCTCCCCCATGAAAGTGAGGCACGCTTGCACTGCCGGTCTGGAATGTCCTTAAGAAGGATTAAAGATGCTTTATACTAATTTTAAGTAATAATTAAAAAACGGAGTGATTTTCTTTTCCACAACAGTACAATTATATTACACACAATGGGATTAAAGTAGGTATTTCCAATTAAAGATTTTACGGAAGTACAGATATTTTCAAATATGCCTTTACAAAATATTTCAGTCAGTCTTCATGGCACTGATTTCTGAGGGGTCTTTTGATTTACTTTAGACACTAAGGATATCAGTAAACTAACTGACACTAGGAAGTGAGTTTAAATGTGATTTGTTGGTTTAGTAAACATTATACTGGATTTGAATGTTGATTCTGAGCATTTTCATTTATGAATAACTTTTTCCGCGAAGGGTTCAACTCACATGAAGTAGATTATGACCAAGATCAAACACGGGGAGTGTTCCTCTCTACAAAGATACAACCTCAAGATTTAAGACACCTCGTTCTATCAGTAGACACTATGACCTGTTTTCATTTTTGGGTCAGTTGAACCAAAGAAGTCCACTTAGATATTATCCCTGCTAGAAAAAACAGTCAACCTACTGTAGTCACACAAATCTGGAGGATGGCCCTAATGGACAGACTGAGAGGAATGATTTATGCTGTGTATGTATGACTCAGAATTTGACTCCACAAAACGTGATGGATGCTGAAATAGATGGTGTAGGTTAACCAAATGGGGATGTGTATAAAAACTTGTAAACCTCAGAATTTGCATGGTAAGAAGTAATTTTTACTTTTGTTTGAAATTGTAAATTTTATGGATTTCTTGTATGGTTACCCATGTAAACACCATAAGTTTCATCTATATTTACAGTATGTAACAGACAAACAGCATAGTACAGAGCACATACAAATCCAGTGTAATATAAATTAAGTTTTTTAACCGAACCAATAACTTAATTTTGGTCCATCTTACAACGACGATGTGCTCAAAATGTACACTCCTTTTGTAGTTGTAGCACATATTCCCTTACACAGTGTCATGAAAAATTACCCTTAGATTTAAAACTAATTATTTTTTTCTTACTTCTTCTAAAATATTTAGACTGGAATGAAGTTAATTTTATAAGCTCTGCTGTGTGTGGGGCAAACCGGTGACTGGTTTTATAGGATCTATCATAAGTCTGTCTTCATGGCCGTTCTCGTGGATGATGAAGTAACTTTGTCAGTTCCTGCAAAACGTAGAGTTTGTCTTTTAAAAACAAATCAGTTCATGCAAGTGCTCCCTGATCCTCTCACAAACCGCTTTTGTCCAATTTTAATACTCAACACCACAGAAAAATATGTGAATTTACCATACTTTGTTATAAGTTTTTTTGTTGTGTCGTTATATTTAATTTAATCAAATTCTCGAGACTAGAGGAAAAACTGACTAAGTTTTTTTAATTTGGTAGAGTAAATTCAGTGTGATGTGTTTGATCGATTATAAAGTAAATCTGAACAATAAGTTTAAATAATTGTAATATAGCCAATACCAAGCAATACCACCTTAAAAGATTGTTTTGTATCTAGAAAGTAAAGCACAAATAAAATACAGGTCATTCAAAACGTCTTAATAGGACTTTGTACTTTGTAAAACAGTTACTTTAGCATTGTTAAGATGCGGAGTGTGCCCAGTGGCCAGCAAAAGCACTGTTTATCTACTCTTCATTGCACTACTGCTTCTGCCTGCACACGTGTGTCTGGGATTCTGGGATGAGTCCCCTGGGCCAACGGACCACACATGTAGAGAATGTGAACTTAGTAGACAAACTAGTTCCCTAATGGCAAAAAAAGAAGAAATTGTAAAGAGCAGTCTATACTGAAATTACAGATTATTCTCAGAAATGTGAGCAGAATTCTGCTAATATTTGAATGCACAAACCTGCTTTAGGTATTTTTCATGAAAACACATACCAGTGAGGTAATGTCTTGTTTTAGCAGTTTTCAGCTGCATATCAGGTTATCTAGCCGCCTGTTTCATCCCATGTGAGCCATTTTCAACTATATGACATAAATCTACCAAGAACAGGCTTTGCTGGATATTAATTAAAAAACACTTTACTTTTTTGTTGTAACCAGAAGAAGAATGACTTCTTTGCCTGTTCAAAGTGAGAGCAACAAAGAGGGAGTGAGAGAGAAAGAGAAAATGGGTGAAATGGAGAAAGGGAGGGAGGAGTGTGTGTGTGTGAGTGTAGAGAAGTTGAAATTTGACTCACAGGCTTGCACTCTTGCCTCTCTCTTTGGGACTCCTCTACTTGGCTTCGACTTAATTGCATCCCCGATATAAACAAGAGGGTTAGTGTGAGAGCAGACCAGCAGCTGAGGGGCTCAAGCAGAGGGCCAGACTGGGGATTGAGTTCAGAGGGGAAGAAATTAACACAGAAACTGACTGAAAATGCATAACAGAGTGAGAGAATACGAATAAGCATGAGACATGACAAAGGATTAAGTGTATAAAGAATAAGCAATGGCTCCAATATTTCCTGGTAGATGACAAAATTAGAAGTGAAGAAAAAAATCTGCGGGCTGTACCATTTCACATCTCTTCGTACTATGTATGACAGGACTGGCATAATAGGTGGTAAATCTGCTGTGTAATGCCAGAACTTTGGTATCAGACAGTAGCCCTCCTGTCTCCAGCACAGTTGACGCTATGCCTCAGAACATCTCTTTCACAGATACTCCCTACTGATTGATTAGTTCCAGCGTTCTCACAAAGACAGCATGGGATTGGATTCCATTATGAGTGAGCCCTGCTCAGACCAAAAAGCCCATCATTCACAAGCAGATGCTCCTGAGGTGCACCTCTGGATAAAACTTGTAAACTATCACAATAACTTCAGTAATAACCACATGCAATGCTTTCCCAAGAATTCCTATCCTTCAGCAAAGTATGTGGCTGAGTAGATTTCTTTCAGACCTGACTATACATGATGAAATGACTTGTAATTACACACCTGTTCTCTTTCTAAAGATATAACTGAAAAGAGTGGCCTAATATGTTTGGAACACTTCTTCTATAAATGCTTTTGATTTACCCCTAAAGAAAACAAGTTAACTTACATTTTCTTTTCTGTGTTTTAAAATTCTGCTGATTTAAATTTTACTGGTGGACGGATCTATTTGCCAAGCACATCTCTGCTTGTAGATTCTCTCTGAAGGCATCAAAACTATGAATAAACACATATGGAATTATGTAGTACTTTACAAAAATTGTGAAATAACCTGGCCTCCAAAGTCACCAGACCTGAGCCCAATCGTGATTTTCTGGGGGTGAGCTGAACCGCAGAGTGAAGGCAAAAGGACCAACAAGTACTAAGCATCTCTGGGAACTCCTGCAAGACTGTTGGAAAACCATTTCGAGAGACTACCTCTTGAAGCTGAAGAGAATGCAAAGCAGTAATCATAGCTAAGGGTGGCTACTTTAAGGAATCTAAAATATAACACATGTATTCAGTTATTTCACCCTTTGTGTTTAAGTACATACAGTAATTTCATACATTATGTGTTCATTCATAGTTTTGATGCCCTTAATTCAGAATCTACAATGTAGTCATGAGGGTGTGTCCAAACCTTTGGTCTATATATATATATACACTACCGTTCAAAAGTTTGGGGTCACATTGAAATGTCCTTATTTTTGAAGGAAAAGCACTGTACTTTTCAATGAAGATAACTTTAAACTAGTCTGAACTTTAAAGAAACACACGCTATACATTGCTAATGTGGTAAATGACTATTCTAGCTGCAAATGTCTGGTTTTTGGTGCAATATCTACATAGGTGTATAGAGGCCCATTTCCAGCAACTATCACTCCAGTGTTCTAATGGTACAATGTGTTTGCTCATTGGCTCAGAAGGCTAATTGATGATTAGAAAACCCTTGCGCAATCATGTTCACACATCTGAAAACAGTTTAGCTCGGTACAGAAGCTACAAAACTGACCTTCCTTTGAGCAGATTGAGTTTCTGGAGCATCACATTTGTGGGGTCAATTAAACGCTCAAAATGGCCAGAAAAAGAGAACTTTCATCTGAAACTCGACAGTCTATTCTTGTTCTTAGAAATGAATGCTACTCCATGCGAGAAATTGCTAAGAAATTGACGATTTCCTACAACGGTGTGTACTACTCCCTTCAGAGGACAGCACAAACAGGCTCTAACCAGAGTAGAAAAAGAAGTGGGAGGCCGCGTTGCACAACTGAGCAAGAAGATAAGTACATTAGAGTCTCTAGTTTGAGAAACAGACGCCTCACAGGTCCCCAACTGGCATCTTCATTAAATAGTACCCGCAAAACACCAGTGTCAACATCTACAGTGAAGAGGCGGCTGCGGGATTCTGGGCTTCAGGGCAGAGTGGCAAAGAAAAAGCCATATCTGAGACTGGCCAATAAAAGAAAAAGATTAAGATGGGCAAAAGAACACAGACATTGGACAGAGGAAGACTGGAAAAAAGTGCTGTGGACGGATGAATCCAAGTTTGAGGTGTTTGGATCACAAAGAAGAACGTTTGTGAGACGCAGAACAACTGAAAAGATGCTGGAAGAATGCCTGACGCCATCTGTTAAGCATGGTGGAGGTAATGTGATGGTCTGGGGTTGCTTTGGTGCTGGTAAGGTGGGAGATTTGTACAGGGTAAAAGGGATTCTGAATAAGGAAGGCTATCACTCCATTTTGCAACGCCATGCCATACCCAGTGGACAGCGCTTGATTGGAGCCAATTTCATCCTACAACAGGACAATGACCCAAAACACACCTCGAAATTGTGCAAGAACTATTTAGAGAAGAAGCAGGCAGCTGGTATTCCATCGGTAATGGAGTGGCCAGCGCAGTCACCAGATTTGAACCCCGTTGAGCTGTTGTGGGAGCAGCTTGACCGTATGGTACGCAAGAAGTGCCCATCCAACCAATCCAAATTGTGGGAGCTGCTTCTAGAAGCGTGGGGTGCAATTTCTCCAGATTACCTCAACAAATTAACAGCTAGAATGCCAAAGGTCTGCAATGCTGTAATTGCTGCAAATGGAGGATTCTTTGATGAAAGCAAAGTTTGATGTAAAAACAATCTTATTTCAAATAAAAATCATTATTTCTAACCTTGTCAATGTCTTGACTCTATTTTTTATTCATTTCACAACGTATGGTGGTGAATAAGTGTGACTTTTCATGGAAAACACAAAATTGTTTGGGTGACCCCAAACTTTTGAACGGTAGTGTATGTATATATATACTGTATATATACCCGCAACCCTGCACAGATAATGGATGGATGCTCATTTGGATCGTTTCATTGTTTTCTGAGAAATGCAGGTCACGCAGCGTTAGAAACAAATTTATTGGTTGAATGTAAACAAAAGGCTAAAAACATTTAATCTTATGAAGAAATCGAAGTTTAACAGTTTGTCTGCAATTGTAAAATTTATGATATTGTTTAAAACTTGATCAAAATACCAGGAGTCCAGTTCATCTCAACAGCAAAAATTGTACTATGAAACTCTAGCTGAATAAAAAACCAAATTATTTTACTGCAGCAGTTTAATCTTCTACCAAAAATTCCAAGCTTTGATATAGAGTATATTAATTAACTTAAAATTGTTGATAGATGTAGATGTCTACATATATTGTTCTAGCATTTTAAAAGAAAAGGGCAATTTATTGACCATAATTTAAATTCTAAGCTTTTTTTTAATAAAACTTAACTGATAATCTAAAACAAAACATTATTGTAATTGTAATTGTAAATTTAAATTAAACTCTTTATTCATTGCAACTAAACATAGATTAATCTTTTCCTGAGCTGAGTGAGATTTAAAATAGAAAATATAAATAGAATAAATAATTCCTGTATTTTAAGATAGAAAGCAAGTGACAGTTCTCCATTCTGTGGTCAATTTTATTCAGATAAAGAAAAATAAAGGTAAATAAATTAAAGCTAAACATAATGAAAAATGATATAAATCGTCATAATGCTATTTAGAGTGCCAGTAAGCGTGATTAATCATAACTCATCTAGTCCAATTTTCTGATGAGCTTTGTATTTTCTTACCCATGATTCTATACCATATGGGATATGTGATTTCCTAGGAAAGTGGTATTTGACGTGCCATGCTCCATGCTGTCATACACTGTGGGACAAATTGCACCTTGAGCAGTTGCCAAGTTGCAAAAACACCCTGTTTCAACCTCAGCTATTTAAACAGCAATCATGTGCAAGGTCAGGCAAGTCTCAGCACTTAATTTTTCATCTATTTTGTTTTCACCTCTGACAAGTAAAAGAACGCTGATGTAGTATCATTTTCTGTCCATTGATGAAAAAGACCTAACAGTGTGTCCCAATTACCTGTGTTTTGCTGTGGAAAGGAGTTTTAAAGACATGTGACATCATTCTGAAGTCATGGATTTAAAACCCTAACCAAGATGTGATTGGTGAGTCTGTATGTGTGCAGTTAATAACATTTAAAATATTTATTATATCTATTTTTTTTTCAAATCGTGTAAGCCTTTGTTTTTCAAAAGCTTTTTATTTTATTTCAGTTTGTTAGATGGAGATGTAGGACTTCTTTTAACTATTGCCATTGTTTTAAATACATTATTCACTGTTTTTTTCGTTTTTTTCTGTAATTTTGCAAATCCCTTGTGATAAAAACAGATAAGTAATGTATTTCCCCCCTTTACATTGTTCCTTTGTTTGAAATTCTTGCTGAATTTGGTGTTCTTGCAACTGATGCAGCTCATAACAAGTTTTTTCAGAGCTTTTGCTTTCATTTAGGGGGAGCACTACACTGTCAGATCGCCCACTCCCAGCCAGCCACAGTAGCTGTCCACCTACTTGCCTCCCCCTTGAACATCTAACTGCTCTGGAACGTAAGCCCCACTCTCATGTAAGCCCTCACAAACAATTTCCTTTATTCTAACCACTTACCTGTCCTCCTCAGTTCTGTATCTCTGTTCAGATCCTTCCCCTGATGACATTTGCCAACTCCAGAACCCTTCAATAAATCTTTTAAATCTGTTATCTGCTGTCTGTGGTTTCTGTTGATTCAGAATCTCAAGTTATGTCCATTATGACACTTTATAGGTCATTCCAAGACAGCAGCAAATTAAATACATAAGCCCTTGTTCCAAAGGTGCTTTAACAGGTGATGGTATTTTGACTTTTTTCCAGCCAGAAAGAGGGGCTTTAACATGGTCAGCGTTCCTGTATATTGATCCTATAACCCAAGTAATATATTATATTACTATGTATTAACATAACAGCTGTTTAAGCAAATTAAGCATTAGTATTGGAAGAGCATTTAAAGTAGGACTGAAATAAATCATTCTTCTTCCTTCTGTAATTGATTCCCCAGAGATCCTCTCAGGTACATTTAGCTGAACACTGGGGAGGCAGGCAGCTACTCATTGGCCATCACATTCAGACAGTAGCATAATATCACTCCATTAGAAGAAAGCTAAATATTGACAGAGGGTTTAGGCTGGCTGACTGAAAGTCAAAATTTAACAGGTATGAGCTGCATCCGGGGTTCATACTTTCAAATCAGTTTTTTTGTTTATATATTACAACGTTACATAACAATAATGTTAGTTTCCAATCAGACCACAATTAAAATGTCTTGTTTTTTTATGCTTTTCAGTGTTTTTTTTTACCCACAGAGATGTATTGAGCACATATGGCCTTCAACCTATGGTGATATTTTTTCCTTCAACGCCACAGCTCGCTGCCCTTACTCACCAACCATCTTTCTTCCCCTTCAAACCAGTGTTCTCTGGTCAGATTTACTACAAAATGTGTGTGTTCCACCATATTTGTAAAAATCCCTCATGTGTCAAGACCTAGCTCTCCTAAGCAGGGCTTTGAATCTGCCCCCTAGCTTGAGTGCACATAAATCCCACACCCTTCGATGCAGAGGAGGCAAACTTCTTTACATAGGAGTCTAATTGCTGAACTTTGCCACTGCTGAGTTTGCAGAGCTAAATGATTTGTCAAAATTCCTGTCTCTTGGTAATAAATTACCCAGCTGGCTTGGCCAGTTAAAATTTGGATTCTCTTGGTTAGTAACAGGACTCTGTTTTGAAGGTGAACAAGGGGAAAGTTTGCTTGACAACAGTGAAATAATTATACATTTCCATCCTTCATGGAAATGTCATGAAGACTTAAAATAAAACATTTATTATATCATTGTCATTTATTAAAATTAGGTTTCAAAATGTATCACTATTACTTGTGTAAAGAAGGCATTTTCACAAAAAAAAACATGACACGTTCAACATTTTGTCCTGATTATCATGACCACCTAGTTGGATTGACAGCAAATTAAGCTGTTCTGGAAAATTGTGGGAAAAAGTGAGCACACTGTCCCATCAGAAGCCAAGGAAAGTGTTTGTTTTTGCTTGGAGTTCTCCCTGCACTAAGATTGACCCAACACTAAACTGTCATAGCACACTGGCTCACAATAGGTAAGCTTTTTGCTCCTTCTTATTTTCCCCTTTTTTTACGATACTAATAAAACTATAGTGCTTTAGTTTATGAGCTTGAAAAAAATTGATATAGAAGATCTGCACCCAGGTAAGTTCCCTACCTTGTAAATAATAAAAATACTATTATTTTTTATATAAATGTGACACTAACACAATAAAGCATTGTGAATAGTAGATTGTTTACTTTTACTACTTTTAGGTTTTGTAATTTTAACCTTGATGTTTGAATACTTATGTAAGCTTGTATGGTATTATAAGAGTGTTAACAAAAAGCTTACATATACTTGAAAGGAGGAATAAATGCCCACTAATATACATCTTACTTAAATGGATATCTTGGATGAATTATTTTTTATGATCAGCACTTGTTTTAACATCTCAAATAATATATAATATGAATAGATTAATATCATTTATAAATCACTACCATGTAAATCCCTGTAATGATCAATTTTAACTGTGATACTTTGTAACAATTTTAACAAATGGACTCAAGCTATTTTAAAAGTATTTTCACCCTTGAAACAATTTCATACTTTGTCATCTATAACCATATATAATTTCTTTTTTTTGTAACGGATCAACACAAAGTAGAGGATAATTGTAAGTGGAAAGAATAAAACAAATTTTTCAAAGATATAAATAAAAGTCTGAAAAGTATGGCATGTGTATGTTACATTTGTGAAGTCTCATCATCAGTAAAATGAGTCTATCCTTGTGTAATTTAATATTAGTATAAATAAAGCTGTTCTTAGAAGGCCTTAGAGGTTTATTAGAGAGCATTATTAGACAAACAGCATGATAAAGACCAATAAAACGGTGAGGGACCAAATTGTGGACACATTTAAAGAAGTTTTGGTTAAAAAAACAATATCCTAAATTTTGACAACCTAACAAATGCTGTTCAGTCATCACTTGAATACAGAAACAGTATTTCTCGAGCGGATTGGTGTTCGTCTGAACTGACAAACCTACAAAGACAGAATTGAATAGAGATGCAGCCTAGAAGCCTTTGGTTACTTTGGAGGAGCTGCAGCAATCCATTGCTTGGGAGATACTTTTGAACAGACTCCATTTAGCCATCCACTATAAAACGTTGGCCTTTACAGAAATGTAAAGCATTTTTTTTCAATCAAATCAGAGTTCACATAATGTAAATATAGGTAAATACAGAGCTATCCTGGAAGAAAACCTTTTTATAGCAACATTCAAATAGATATTAACCGAATAGCACAGTGACTTTTAACATAGAGCCAGAGTTTTATTTGAATGATTAAGCTCAAAGGATAGAAGCACAATATTTTTACTCCATCACAGCTCAGACCTAAATTCAATTAAGACTTTGAAGAAATGCTTGAAAACTGGTGTTCTCAGGAGATTCAATCCAACTAAGATTAAGGTTGTTCGTGAAGAACAATAAGTAAACATGCTATGAGTCCAACTGAAAGGATATTAGTTAAACTTGAAAGTTGGTTAATTAAATATTTTAATTGGAACAAAAATCCATTTCACATCACAATTTTCAACTTTTTTATTTTTGAGAAATTTAAAAACTATGAATAATATTTATTTCATTTAAAGGTTGGATATGGAACATGAGCATGATAGCGACAACTAGTTTATCTTGGATGTAGTTACAAAAATAAAAACACCATTCCTGCTGTTGGGATGGCTGGTTCGCCCAGTGACCAGCCTGAACTGTGTCCAGTAAGGAATATAATTTAGAGGAGTTTAACTGACAGCTAACGTTAGCAAAGTTAGCAAGGGCGTTAGCTTAAAGATCCAGGAGGAGAGTCGCCGTTTCTGTGTGTGTTTGATGCTATAGAAATGGTTTATTGGGGTCCATCTAGTGTAGGCTTCACCTACAACTACTTTAGTTTCTGTTCTTCTCTGGTCACTCCTCTCCTGAGACGGATAACAATATCTCAGAGGATCTGAAGTAGCTGCATGAATTGCTGACTCCACCATTCTTGCTAGTGAGTCGAGCTGCACCGACTGTATTGTTGGATCATAGAGACAGTACCTGTCAACCCACAACCCATGGCCGCTACTAGCAAGTAGATGTAAACATAAAGTCATTTTATTATATTTTAATTCCAATATAATGTGTTTTTTATGTACCTCTTTTTTAAGTGTTCCATATACAACCATTAACTCTTATATGTTAGTTTATTTTAGACAATTAATATAAAATACATTAAAGTGTTTTATATGTATCTCATATTGAACGTGTCTTGTGTGTCAACATTCATTTTATTAGAATGGTGAAAAAAATCTTAACTAAATTTCAGAAGAACATGCAGTAGATTCTCAAGTTTCTATCTCTCTGTCTGTGAGCCTCATATGGTCTCGGGTGTATACGCACCCTGCAGGGCTAATCCACAGGCCTTCAGATTTTCCGCCCACAACAAACTGGGAGCCAGAATTCCTCACCCTGAGAACCTCCTGACTGAGCCACTTTGTACTTCAGGCTCAAAATAGCACATGGTTCTCAATTATGGGGGAAGAAGCAAACACAGGTGTGGAATCCCCACTGCCACCAGCACCAATGCCCCAGATGTAGAATAAAGACACTCTTGTCCCAGAGAAGCCTGACATGTAAGGCCAGAGTCATGCCAGGCTTTGAACTGCAGAGACCACTCAGCCTGGTTGGTTGTGGGGTAAAATGGAGCTTTTAAAGGTGTGGAAATGAATTAAGCCACATCAATCATGTGTTTCCACTTTTGAATAATTCAACAGTGACTGGTGCCTGATCCTGTGTATAAACATGTGTTTCCTACAGTGCATGAACATTTGTTATTGTGTCTTCATCCTATGTTTGTGAGTTTTTGCAGAGAAAATTAAGTGAAGAAATCTCTAACTAACTAATTATATATTTTTACCATCCTGTGCAGAAACGATATTTAAGCTACATATGTTTAAGGAAACAGATGTTTTTTTTACATATACTATGCTGGTTATCATTAAGGACAGTGAGTTGAGTTTGGTGGGGAGGACAAAGAGTCGGGCAAAGAGGCCAAGACAATGAATGCTCTGTTTGACTGTATGTGCTTCTGTTGGTTTGGATCAGCTTTTAGGACTGTGTCCTGCTGCTACATGTTCTCCACCTCTGCAGCTATTTTTAATGACAAAGCAGGTTAGGTGTTCTGTGAGCTGTTTCTGACATTGTGTTTGCCTACATTGAAAAATGTACACATTTGCACAGATTGTAACAATGTAATTATTTTCAAAAAATCTGAAAATCTTAGAAGAGCGCAAAAGCAATTCTTGCATAATTGGCGGCCATGGTGACCCCATCCTTCTGACACCCCTAATGCTTCCAATTTCTCTGATGAAAACTATTTTGTTAAAAAAAACACACAAAAAAACATAAAAGCTATTAATCAAAGAAAGAGATAGATATTGAAAAATCAACATGTAGACAATGAAAAAAGCTTTTCATAGCATAAAAAACGTCAGATTTTCAACAATTGAATAGTTCTTTTTATTTTTGTAGAATCATAAGGTGCAAATCAAATACTAATTTCAATGTCAACCACAATGTACAACAGTATTTTCTCACGTGGTGCACACTGCAAGTGGAGTGCTTATTTACTTTGACTATGCAAAACATAGTACAAAAGTAATTAACATGACAACTATCTTTTTTATTTCATTTTTGTATTCTTTTGTAGCACCCCAAATGCCCCTCAGTGCTTTTACAGAAAGCCATGTTTTTCACCTAAAAAACACCTCTGGATGAGGAAATTGAAATAAAGAAAGCTGCAATGCCATGTATGGCAGGAAGATCACTCATCAGGTCCTTCTGATTGAGATGCACTGGAGAACAAATGTAAATAAAGAAATATCCTAGACTCTGACTGTCACTTAATATAAGTGTATTCATTTTCTCTTTTTGTTTGTATATACAAAAACATGGCTTTTGGTTTTCCGTCTAAAAAAGAATAAAAATATATGTACAACAGAAAAGTTTTTACCGCAAAGGATCAAGTTGTGACTTCATTATTTTGTTACGTTTTCATTGGTGGAAGACGGGGCTCCTCACCCAAATCTATTTATACGCTAAAACACTAGATCAGGCTGTGTATTACAGAGGCTAAGTGCAGTCTGTATTCACAGGGATCTGTGTGGTGGTGTGTGGCCCACACAGGAAATTAAGAAACCTTTCCAGCTTTAGGCATATTTGTGTCAGAATTATCTTGGAACACAGGATTTCACTGTAAAACAAGGTTCAGTTTGGACTCCCTCTAGGTCCAGTAGTAACTCCCAGTTGATTTTAGTGCCTTATTTGGGGTCAAAGTTCAGATTAAAATAATCCTCAATTACTTTTGCTATGTATAATATGCATATTTAATCTTCATATGGATACATTTTCTCTTTTTTGATATATCAACACATTTAATGTTTGTCTATAACCATACATTTGTTACACAACTGGAACCATTTTTTTTCTTCTGTAGTGAAATAGTTCTGTAATTCTGTGCAGAACGGATAGTTAGCGGTGAACAGTGGGGATCAAACATCTAACTCCCTTCATGTGCACATATGAGAATTACTCTGTTATGTCAGTGAGAGTGTGTGTGGGCAACAGGAGACCCAACAGAAACAAGACTTATTTACTTTTGGGGGGAATACTAGACAGAGAACGATGATAAGAGAGATCCTCTATTTTGAATGTTTTAGGCGAATCTCAGGGTTCAACACAATCCTCTCACCACTGTTCACAGCAGATACAATGTACTGCTGCAGCCAAAGAGCTTCTATCCTCTGCGGGCATACATTTACACAGATGGTTCTTGTATCCCTGGATTAGAGAGCACATTTCCTCAATAAATAAAAAATAACAAAAGCTTTACTAAATTTATTATGTCTTAATTAAAGAGACCTCCTGATTGTATATTTATATTTGTGACCCAAGCTGTTTTTTGTTTTTACCGATGGTGCTCAAATTATTGGAATACATATTTCTCAGGTAAAAGGCAAATCCAAAAATATTCAGTTCACACAGTTCTTTAATGTTTGTCATAAAATAACATGAAAAAACACAGAATACAATATATATCTATAATAATAATAATAATAATGATAATAATAATATATTTTTTTAATAATAATATTCTACTGGGTACTCAGAAAAAATATTGACCTGTTTTTAGAAATACATTTATATATTTAGTCATTTTTATTATCTATGCTCTACCTTTGTTTTTTATGTATTTTATACTTACTTTTTATTCTTAATGGTTTTATTGTATATTGTCCTTGGTGGATTGCTGATTTTGTACTCTGGTAAGCAGAAAATAACTTTCTGAAAGGTGTTAATGTAATCAGCTCATTGTTTAACTTGATGCTTTGTAACGCAATAACTTTAATTCAAAGACGTATTTTCATATTTCAGTAAAATACTGAAAAGCAGCCCATACATAAGCAAATCCAAAATCAAACCAAATAGGAGAAAAGTTAGATGTAAAAAAAGTCTTCCTTACATGCATGCAGTCGGTTAACAGAGGCAGAGTAGCAACGAGGGCTCCCTGTGCCCTCCAAGGTGAGCTCTGTCTCCAGCAGGCGAAGGGGACCATGGGAAAGCTCACATACCGATTAATCACAACAAATGAGCTGGAACAGAGTTGCTTGAGCTGCCTTCCATGACCATCCAACCTCACATAGGCACGCAAAAACACATATATTGTCAGACACGGAAGAGTGTGAAGAGCAGAATAACAAAGATTTTGAACTTGTAATGTTGGAATTGCCTTTAAAAGCAGCTACGTATTTTGTAAGCTCATCCACAGTATGTATAAAATATAGCACAAATTTAATCATTGTAGTCTAGAGTGTTCTAATAGACACAGTTTTTTGCATATTTTTCATAGGTTTTTACATGCTCTCAATGCATATACTGTGAATTTTACTTTAATATAAGAAATTAATAATTAACTATAATATTCTCATTGTTTTATCATATTTGATGTTTTTTTTCTGAATTCCCATTTAGCTCTTAAAATGTGATATGTCCAAAAGTGCTGCAATTACACACAGTAGTAATAAAACCATCATCCGCTGTATGGTTCTTCACTGTGCAGCTGTTATTATTTTTCTTGCATATGGCCAACTGTGCAAAATGTGGTTTCTCGACCTTGTTCAGACTACTGAAGAAGCTACAGCTGTGGGCCTCTTACTGTAACCATAATCCTTGTGGCACATATAGTAAATCTTCACTGACCTTTGTGAGTACACATTTCAGTTATCATTCCTGAAGCCACCTATCTTTAGTCTGACTTTTCTTCCAGAGTAGTCAGTCCTTGTACATTGGCAGGTGATGCAACTGAGATATAGTGAATTCTTGTTGTGCAGAAAATAGACCAGTTTGTTGCTTGATTAGGACATCTGTGAGTAAAAAGCAAGACGATCTGACTGCTTGTATGTTACAGGGACCCAAACTATAGGCTATAAATCATATTGGGCCCCACTTTGTGTCCACGAGAAGTTATGGCAGAGGAGGTAATTTTATGCCAAACAATTTCTTTAACCATTTGCCTCACTTGGGGTCATATGTATGACTTGTAGCCAAATGTTTTAATTCAGAAGAAAAAAAATATAAACCATCAGAAAGTAAGATGGAATATATACCTCAGTAGTGTTGTTTGGATGTATTTTCTTGCTGATACACATTTTGGCAGTTTAAGAGGCATTGAATGGCAATGTATGGTATGGGTGTCATCCAAATAAAAGGTTGAAACAAATCCATCTATTATGTATTATTATTAATATTATATATTATTAAATCTAACTACTATGGCATATATCTCACCTAAAGGCTTGTAAGCCACAGGAAGCATTTTACCCATACACTATATTGTGAAAATGCTCTGCACTGTCTTGATGGTTTTGACATGGCTTTTGTAGTTAAATTTTAAATTTTCCTCCAAATTTTTTAAAACATAATGTTTTAACTCTAACCAAAACAAAACCTGTTTAAAGTATCTTACATATTAGTTTATGGCTCTCAAATCAGTGTATTCTGTTTGTTCTATCAGTGTTGGAAGAAAGGAGCGTAGAGCGAACTCCTTGGTGTGTTTCTAATATCTCCCTAAAAATCCCCGTGGGCAGGATCATCTTGGGTGTTCCAGGCTGCGCTTTAATGTTCTTGTACTAGATGGCTCTGCAACACAGAAAGCATGAAGAATAGGAGGACAGACTGAAAAACAGTGAAAAAGTGAGCTGTGTGATTTGCAGTTGAGTGCGGAGTATAAGCTTAACCTGAGGGGGAAAAGGCACCCTCTGTGCTGGGCTTGGGGTAAGATCTAAGCTGTCCTTTCTCTTCCCCTTACTCACTTTCTCTTTTCTCTTTCTTGGTGGGGAGGAGGGATGAAGGTAATGAAGCTTAAGTGAGCCTGGTGTCTGGTAATGTAATATACACAAAGCCCTTGTCAGGTCTGGATCCAATAATGTGTCATTTACCACGTCTGGAACAGATTGGCCCAGTTGATCGGAATGAACCCTTGCCCGGGTGAGGAGTACACAGCGTCCCTCGGCCTCCAGGCCTTACAAGCCGACCCTCACCTCACCCAGGCTCCCCTGCACCTTTCACGCACCTCTTTATCCCCTGTAAATGCTACTGCATGCTTCAGATTAGTCATTGACCATGTCAGTTGCACAGATGTTCCATTTTCAATATAGGAACTCTTAATTGGTTGATCTTTAAGTGTAATATTCAAGATATTTAGATTTTAGAATATACTTTTTATTTAAAGATTCCTCACTTCACCAGTACATTTTCTATGTTTTCTGGAAGCATTGCAGCTGGTTAAAAGAAAGTCTAAAAGTTTTTGTTAGAATATAAGAAATTCACAAATTTTCATCAGAGGTTGTACGTGAACACCACATACCCGAACAAAAACCTTCATGACAAAGGGCAAATTGAGAGGTACAGAAACAAGCAAAAATGCTAATTTAATAGGGCTTATGATAAAAACCCTGTGGAGCTCCATAACTGAGAGCAACCGAAGGTCATTTAAAGTGTACTACCAGAAATACTTATGGATGACAAATAAGACCCCACCAATTCTAGGGTTTTACAAACAACACAAAAAAAGAAGCTTCACAGGCCAAGTCTGATCGTATGCACACAGTACGATTTCATTTTTAGATACCCTTTACCAAAAGACCACCAGATCATAAGAGCAGCCGGTCCTTCCAAAAAGATATGAAATTCAAACATGAAGGACTTGGAGCTAAATGAACATGTATCATGACTAAAACTTTGAAAGCGTAACATTTTTAAAACAAATCCAAAGAAGAAAAGTAAAAACAGATTCAGTAAATATGAAATTCAATTTATAACTTCTAACATTTATAAACCCTAGTTCCCATTTTGGATAATGAATCCAAGTTTGCTTTGACTTTTTTTTTTTCTCACAGTCAGACATCTGACTTTTTTTGTGGGTGGGTCCCCTCAGGGAAAAGTATCAACTTACTAACAGGTAAAAAGTGATTTTAGTATATTGTTGGGTCATTACTAA
The DNA here is from genome assembly GCA_028564705.1 of Apricaphanius iberus. NCBI lineage: Eukaryota > Metazoa > Chordata > Actinopteri > Cyprinodontiformes > Aphaniidae > Apricaphanius > Apricaphanius iberus. The sequence goes on from JAPXFQ010002614.1 coordinate 914,206, forward strand.
AGTCAAAGAAGTATAAATACAGCATACCAATGTCTTGAACTATTTTTAGTACAACAAACTACTAACGTAATCTAAATAATTTGCAAGATCAGATTTGTTGACACCTTAAACCAACGTTCATTATATGTGGTTTTAAAGTATAAGGGATTGTTTACTGTGATATAATAGGTGTGGATTATGTTTTAGGTTCTTATCGGAAGTTTTTTTTTACCTGGAAAAAGATCAAATATCCAAACAGCAGTAATAAAAACAATCAAAAGAAGTTTTTGGAGGAAAAGCGACACTAAATACTATCTATGTAAATATACCATGAGCTGAAGCCCTCACAGAGAGTCCCTAAAGTGTGTGGTAGAGAAGCAAAAGTTATTATGCATGTCAAAAGTACCTTAAAAAGCACAGTTTTAGTAAATGGATTATTCTTGTCTCAGAGTTTTTAGAAATTTATTTCCAGCGCTGGCTTCAAATTTGCTGTTGCTAATGTGCTGCAAGATGACAGAATGAGCAAAAGAAAGGCCATGGTATTTTCAAGCTTTAGGGGGAAAATTATTTAACAAAATCCTCTCCAATAAAAGAAAGTAAAAATCAAAAGATTGCAGGAGAAAATCCGAAAACCTGCTTTAAACCTCTCATGTCTCTTATTTCCAAATGTGCAATTGTGTCCTCACCAAGGGAAAGCCAGTCTGCAGCCTACTCAAGAGAATTGTAGCTCCCCTCCCTAGCAGACACTGATTTAGTACTGTTAATAAACATGATGTAGTGCTAACAGTGATTGCTAAGACAGAAATGTTTCTTTTTTGACTTCTTTTTCATACTTACACATAGTATCACATGTTTGCATGTGCCGTTGAGGGGGAAAAAAGGGAAATGTGGTCCCATATGCTTTATTTTAGACTCCTACAGGTGTAATTATTTAAACGGAGGACACAGACAAATTCATCTGGAGCAGATTTAGCCCTGTAAAATGTCACCCATCTTTCTAGAGTGATCATGTGGCAGTGATCCTGACTTCTTGTTTTATGAAGCAAATCCAGCAACTTGCTCAATCAGAACACTGGGTACTTACATAGCAGGTATATTTCAAGCAGATCAAGTTCATATCTTTCTATCTGTAGAATTTTTGGGTGCATGTAAGAATAAACTAAATGCTATTAATTCTACACTTAAAACCTGAATTGCAAAGCAAGAAGCAAGAAAGGTTCCAGAACATTGGACATAAATGTTTGTACTTGTAGGACTACAGATTAGTGTTGGTCCTGACAAATGTACAACCGATTTCAGATTTCTGATCTCACCCAACCAGTTCAACCCAATAAGTTCGATTTATAATCCGTCCTCGAGCTTCTTTTTGGTACAAGGCCCACATAGTCATCAAAAGCTGGCTCTTGTTACAAACCCATACAGTAGCCATTTTTTCTCTACCTCTCCCACTCTGCTTAGTGAGGCTTATTAAAGGGTAACGTACTGGTGTGGAAGTTGGTTATAGATTTATGCATCGCAGGTGTAACTTTTAAAAGCCATACAATAGTTATTAGTTGCAGAGACAACGACTGGCATGGAAGTGTGGCTATCCTTGCTTTATACATTGATAAATACATCAAAGATGGATTTTGAAAAAAAGCTAAGGCAAACTCGAGGGTGTGCATCACATACTATGTAAATAAGTGTAAAAAAAAGAAAAAAGCTTTAAATAAAACACTTTATCATGAAAAATGTTATTTCAGGCTAGCAGTTTTAGAAAAAATCAGAAAAATCTAACTTTGAAATAGAATTGTTTTCATTTAATTAGAATGACTAAAAGGAATATGTTTGAAACATGTATTTTACATTAATACGCTGTCTTTTTACCTGAATTGGAACTTTAAACAGAGAAAATAAGAGAAAGAAAATCTATACTGTCCACTTTTAGGGAACTGCTGCATTTTTCTTTTAGTATATCAGGATATATGGCTACAATGGAAATGACTGTAGCTAAAGAGATTCTCTTCAAAGTGTTAATGAATGTGAAGGCCTCATTATGTGCTGGTATTTTAAAAATAATTGGCCATGCATACCAAATTATTGATCAAGCAATAAAACTATAATTACTTGTATAAATGAGTGTCTTGATAACACATGTTGTGAAGTGGTACATAATAAATAATTTCAATTGAAATTGAATAATGTGCCTCATATTTTAGTCCTTTTCTTTGTTATTTTGGCCCAAGCAATATTTTCTATTATAATTTTATACTAATTTTAGATATTTAGCAATTTAGATTATTAAAAAAATCAGATCAGTTTCATTCCTCAGATTTACCTCCCGCCAAATTATTATTGATACATATGAAAGGAACTTTTTTTTCTCTTTGTCTCTAAGTGAAATTTTTTCTGAACTTTACCATGGTAACAGTTCAGTTAGAACAAATATAAAGACTTTGACTGGTACCTGGTTTTTCTGCAGCCTGTCTGTCATCACCAGATACTATAAGCGTGAGGCCGTGTGCCGGCAGACTGTTTCACCAAGAGTCTGTAGCTGCTGGAAGCACACAGGGGTGGACCACACTGCTGCCCAGAACATAAGAGGCACAACAGCAACCTGACAGTCAGTGCTGTGGATTGATTCCTCACTATAAGTAAGCCTCGACACATGTTAAAAGAAACAAAAAACATTTCAAATTACATGACATGTGGCCGAAGGTGACCATTTCATAGACTGAACTTTCAGAAATGAGGTGAAGATTTAAAAAAAAGTCCCTTTCAGTCCTTTTCAAGTTTCATAGCCAGTTTTCTCAGATTCGTCCCTCCCTTACCCCACCCAGTGTTGACTCCTCATTTTGTCTCCATGCCCAGCTACACCTTTCTGGTTTTTCAGGCACCACACCTCCTGGTTGTCATCCTCTCAGCCTTTCCCCAGACTCCGACCTCAACTTCTCATGCTAAGGGGTGACACCTAATGCCTTTAATGTGGCCTTGGCCCATGTTCCATCAGTTTGTTGGATTCATCCAAGAGCAGCGGGTCCCAGCTCTACCCTGCATGATTGATAGCAAGTGTGCCTTCTCCTATCACCCTCCACACCCCACCCCCAGTTAGGCAGACAGCATAGCGTTTCATGAGCTCATCTGTGTGGCGCCCACAAGCTGCACCTCAAACGCAGGCACCGCTCTCATCTTGCCTTGAAGGACTCCCTGGGGGACACTGAGCACATGTGACCTCTTTTTACCCAGTTGGCAACCTAATGTACATGGGATCCCTTCAGTATCATCACTATATTTGTGCTTCTGACAGGCAGAATTTACAGTTTATATATATATATATATTAATGTTTAATTTTAGTTCAAACAAGAACATGAAAATGTTTTAAATAACTTGTCTTTGATGGATTTTTCTGTTGTACTGATGATTTGGGGCAAAAAATCTTGACTAAATCAACAAAGCTTACTTATTGTTACTTAAACTCAATGTATTATCGTCTGGTTGCATTTTCATCAGTGCCCAAAAAAGGGTAGCCCATGTGTGATGTGAAATCTTTTGAAAAAATGTTTATAACCCTTAAACTTTTATGTATTTAGAAACTTTCCAAGAACAAACTTAAATTATTTTTATGGTGATTTTATTTGATGGACAGATTTGCACACATCATTGCTGTGAAAATTAAAGAACACATTATTTGTTTTAAATGTCTCCTCAAATCAGTAAAATTTGGTGTGAATTGAGGTGCATTCCCTGTATTCTAGTACCCCTAGATTAAATCAAAAGTCACTAAATAGCCTGTTGAGACTGGCTGTAATTTAACTTTGTATACTTACAGTTTTTATCTGAAGTTACAAGAGGTATGTTTGAAAACATTACTGATCAAACATCACTCCAGAAAGGCAATTTTTAAACAATAAAAAGTTTTCAGTTTGTCACTAGCAAGAAAGGTAAACAGAAAACATGTTGGAAAAAGTTGTTCTGATTTGACGAAACTCAAATTCACCCCATGCATTGTGAGAAACACAAATTCAATATCTGCCTGAACACACCATCCCCATAGTAAAACATGATGGTAGCAGCAGCATGCATTTAAAATGCAAATTTTTCCAACAGAGATGGGACAAATGGTCACAGTTGAAGGAGGTAAATACACTGGTAGAAAAGCTGTTAGAGGTGTTGACAAAGGTTCACCTTCAGGAGGGACAACAACTTTGCGTGCCTTGAAACTCCTCCACTCCATCTCCAATCTGACTGAATGAAAATTATTTTGGAGGATGATCTTGATGTGGACAGTTGATAGAGAAATACCCCAAATTATATGTAATTTTAACGGAAAGTTGACCTAAAAACGTACTCAGTGGAGCAAAATCTAAATGGCAAGGCAAGGCAATTGTATTTATATAGCACAATTTCAACTCAAGGCAATTCAAGGTGACACCATCTTCACAGAATTTTATATTTGAGAAAGTATCCAATAAATTGTATTATCTTCACTTCACTTTATAATCATGAGCTACATTGTTGCATCTTCAAAGTCCCATTAAAACACATTGAGGTTTGTTTTTGAAAAGTGACAGAATATTATGCATTTCAGTTGATAATAGGCTCTGAATTTCCTCACGTTAAGTGAGTAAATAGATACTATATGATTAGGACATAAGAATCACATTCAAAACAAGATTTTCTTTTAACATAGCCATTGCATATCATGGGGTCATACTTTTTCCAGTATCTAAGAAACCACCTACCTAATCTTTCCGATTGGGGCAGCACCTGTTGGGACATCACAGCACTTGAGGGAAAGGTCCAAATCAGTAACTGCTCTTTGAGGATTTGTTAGAATCCCTGCATTATCAGCTGACGATGGTTTAGTTATCTTAGTAATAAAAACAAGCTGAATTACAGTCTTCTCTGAAATTCTATTTACATTAATATATTTTACTTTAGTTATATTTACTTTGAACATTGAAAATAAAATGATAGTGTTTAAGGGTTGAACTCTTTTAAATTCATTCCATATGCCTCTACTCCATCAACTCTAAGTTGAGGTATTTAGCTGATATTTTTTAAAAATTGAATGAGGCTTCACTGCCGATTTACTGTGAAAGAGTTGCTTCAGGTTCCATCTGATGCAACTGATACCAGATCATTCATGAAAGAACAGGACACATGAGTCTTGGGGGTTGGACTGACGTCCAGCTGTTCAAGAGGTGATCATATAGTGTGAAGGGCCCTGAAACATGGTGAGCAGGGACATAAATCACCAAGAAGGTCACTACAGTTGGTGTTTGTGTCATGCTGTGGCAAAGACATTCAGATTTTTGCCATAGCTGCTGTGGAGAATGTGTCCTTAGACATGTTGCTGTTATTATTTAGTTTACACTCATGTATACCATCTGTCTGTCTTTGATAAATTGGGTCCTGCCCATAACGTTCACATCTTTGCCTTTTAAAATGGACTAAAATGTGACATGAGGGTTTGCTTGAATATCCACGTGTTCTTTTTGTAGAGTACAATTTGAGTGGATCCATGCCTTGGTTCATTTTGATGAATGATCTGGATTACTCTTGAGGTAAATTTGGCCAGAGGTGGTCTACTTTTTCTCATGTCCAAGGCTATTTAAACTAAACTAACCATTTTTATAAATGTTTCAAATCCCTTACAGCGTGGACCATAGCCTTAATGCCTGACACAGGAACCCTACATTGCATGTAGCCCGATTATTATCTGCTACACAAATTGCTAGCAGCTGGGTTGTTCATGGTTGATGGTCCCCATAGTTTATGTATTGCAAATGTTGGAATGTGGATAATTACCACTTTCGCATTTTTATCAAAAAACCCTAATACAGTTTACATTAACTATTTTCCTTAAAATCCTGCTTAATAGGGTCCCATGAGCCTCTGGGGTCAATTCAGGTAGATAAGGAATCCACTTCCCACTATAAGCAGTTATCTGGTAGTGAGGACGCTGAGCAAAGAACAATGGCAATGTTATTGTGTTTCCCTGTACCAGGATGGTCTTTTACAGGAAGGAGTTTTTTTTTAGGCTGTGAGTAAACCAAACAAGATAAAAACACCATACCTTCTGCCTCCTGCTAAGGTCAGTCTAAAGCTGAATTTCATCAAGTCCTATAAATTAAACACTGCACTTAGATCATTTTTCGAACATTTCTAAGGGATAGGTTTTTCAACTGGTTTCTGTAGAGAAAGGTTTGGCAAAAGGAGCCTCAAAAAAGAAAACTTAGAATGAAAAATGGGAGAAGCTAAGCTAAGAGACAAATTCAAAAATGTAAATATTTTCTCATTTAACATTTTCTCAATCGAAAAAGTAACCCTCACAATATATGCTTAAACTGATATAATTTGCACATTATTTTCAACCTGATGTACATATTCTTATTCTGTGTTGATGTACATATTCTGTCTATTATTGTATTTTTTTTGTATATATTTTTCTGTTCTGTTACATATGTTGTATATTTGTTGTTTCTTTGGCTGCGGTTTACGACCGAATTTCCCCTGGTGGGACTATTAAAGGATTATTCTATTCTATTCTATTCTATTCTATTCTATTCTAAGTGACAGTGTGTAGTTTTTGCAGTACATCTTTGAAAACAGCCATTAAAATATTATGTAATAATAATTACATAAAGCACAATAATTGCAAAATATTGGCGATATTGTAAAATACGACTTTAAAAATCAGTTTTAAAATACATAGGCGGGGGTCCTGTTTTCAGGGGAAAGCCATATTAGATTATGTCTTTACTTCTACAAGAGCCCGGACGGACAAAGCGCACGGAACACCCCCGCTATTAAAACATTGATTTCCCCTCAAAATGCAAAAAAGTTTCGCCATAAATAAATTTTTACCTCTTCATTAGTTCCAAGCGATGACAGAGAGACTGATGTGCTTTTCATGTTGCTGCAAATAGATAACTCTCAGGGAATTGAGCGTTTGAAAAGAGCACTAGTTGGACCTCTGTTGTTGAGCTTCTTACTCGAAGACACAGATACCGCATGCTTATGATAATTTAGGTATGCACTGCACCCAACTGGTCGAAAATTACACACTGTGCCTTTAAGTTTAAGTTTGCTGATACATAATATTTAGTGTCATTGTTGATTATGTTAATCAGTATAAAATGAAACCTTGATATAAGACAATGTAAAATATGTATTTTTTAATGATTGTTTATTTCCATTTTAACAAACTTGGCTTAATATTTTTTTTTTACCCTTCTCAAAAAATCAAAATTGTAGGCTTTGTTAGCATTGCATAACAAACATGTTGGTAAAATTCAAAGTTTAAACCAAACATCAAAAATCAACAGGGCATTCTCTTCCTAAAATTAATTTTATCTCACAGCATTGGTCCCAAAGAAAGTCCATTAGTGTCAGTACTCCACATTGAGTAAATACTAAATCAACATCTTTTCAAAAAGAAAATGTTCAATACCTGAATGAACCTTGAATACCCAAAAGTCTACTGTTTAGATGGCAAATAAAATGACATTCCTAACTATAATAGCACTTAAATTTCTTTGATTTGCTGATTTAAAACAAACAAAAATAATCAAATGCATAAACCTTTCATTAAATAAATTCATGAATAGACACTCCAAAATGTGGTATTTGCGACACCAGTTCTAATTTTCACTCTGGGTGTAGCTGTAGGAAAAATTCAGAGAGGTGAAATGGACAGCAGAGAAAGAAGTCAAGTTGTCCATTTGTCAAAAGCTGCTGAGCACCTTGTGAGTGGTCAAACAGTTTAACCTGTAATTACAACAATTAAAATAATACTCATATTAACAAAGAAAAATTGCTTCCACATGGTCTTTCAGATGTGCAAGATGAGAAAAAGAAAAGCATGGCACAGTCTCGCTTCAGATTTTTGGCACCAGAGCATGACATGTCAAATCTGAATAATCTAACTCTGAAATGAGTACCTGTAGCTGCTTTAACAAAAATATACACCATAAATGAAGTACTTTAACTGCATATACAATTTCACATTTTGCCATCTGACTCGTAAGAGTAATTTCCAACATAAAAATGTATACGTTTTTCTTGATTTGTGAACAGATTTTGTCCTGCTCTCCTGCTCTCATATGATACATTGTGGGTATTTCCTATGTTCATTGTTTGGCACAACAACAAAGCTAGAAAGCAAAGAGGCCTAAGGGGTCTTGCACAGGAGAGAGGGTTCTGACTCGTGCTCAGAAATCACAGAACTATAAGAACAAGGATGGGAGTGGAAGGCAAGTTAGGGTGTGAAAACATTATGGAAATCTTGTAAGTGAAGTCACAGTGATTGATCATTTCTGCTCTAATCTTTCACTCTGAAGTGGTCTCTCAGGACATAGACTGTAGTGCAAAAGGTAAATACAGTAAATATTGCAAATACCATCCTGACATCTCAAAATGTCTCTTGCAAAGAAAATCACAAGAGTTGACATCAAAGTCAAAAAGACTGCTGATGAAATCAAAATGTCAGCCGTATGGCCTATAAAAATCACTAGACCCCTCAGTCCTGTGATGAAGGGAAACAAAAGCGACTCCAAAGTAAACACAATTTTCTCCCCTATTGAAAAAAAAGCCCCCCTTTCAGGTTTTGTCCTTTTCCTGCTCATAGACTGAAGAACACTGTTAAAGAGACCTCTGTGGGGATTGTTCAACTTCTGGCAATAACAGTCTAATGTCCAGTAAGTGCCCTCCCTGTGAAAGAGTGATCTAGAGGTCTGTTTTGCTGATGAGTGTGAGGGAGTGATCTGAGGAGTCCTGTGGATAGAATCGCAACGCTGACCTCGGACATCAATGATTGATGTCAAATGTGACCATGAAACTCAATAGGGGATGTTGTACTTTTGATTTTATTGGCCACCATGTCAGTATGCAGATTCTCTGTGGTAGAAAGACCAGTATTACCCTTCTATAAGGCTTTGTACATGTGTGCTGCTGCCAAACAGTATAATGGCATATTAGGGTTTGATAAATGAAATTCAAATCCATTTGCAGAGACAACAATATACAGATCTAGCCCCATGGTGCTTTTATTTGACCAATACGTCACATTTTGTAATCTGGCTCCATTTAGTTTTCGAGAATGTCATTATAATATGTTGAAAACTAGACTTCATGTTGCTTCGAAAATGTAATTATTCACATTTTTATTATGTTCTGAAAGAGATTCTGTACAGCCTGGCATGTATTTTCACTGCATGAAGGAGAGAGAAACTTTATGTAAAATATCAAATTAAATATCAAACTGTGTTCCAACTATATGCTGATTAAGAATGCTGCTCATTGTATATAATGAAAAGAGATAGTGAACCGAGATGTGCATAAAACAAGGGTGGGGTCTCATTCAGAGGGAAGATTAAAAGTCTAATGCTGAATATCCAAAAAATAGAGAAACCATGAACAGGATCATTTAACATTTGAAAACAAATAAATAGTGAGGAGATTACCAGAAACCCGGGGCAAAATAATCTTCTCGTACTCAATAAGTACATGGGGGATATTTTATGGAGCTTAATGGTTTACTTTCTTCAAACTTAAAAACGTTAGGTCCCAGGGAATGTGTTTGCAAGTTGAAGAGAAGCCCTCTAGGTAAATAAGAAGAAAACAAGCAGTACATTTTACCAAAATGTCAGAAAAGCTCCTGTGAAAGTTCTTAAAAGTGATCTGTAAGTTCTGAAACATACATGTGAGGCCTGGTTGACGTGCAGGACATGATTTTTTAAGACAATTTCTCCGATTCTGCCCTTTTGATAATCTTAAAGATGCCCCCTCTGGATGGCTCTTAAGATAATCATAACAGATATCCCTGCAATACCTGCTCTGGTCTGCTTGAAAGGACATGGGGATGGCTCTAATCACAAATCAGAGATATTCAACATGTTGAATTATCTTGGCCCGATATAACAGCATATGTGTTGTGGTGTGAGAACAAAAGAGCATGAGCCTGTTTAATGGGATGTGTAGCCAATCAGAAAGCAAGGTGACAGGCAGCCATATACCTTGGAAGCATCTGTTATTATTTGCAAGTATCGGTTCATATGGACCACAGTCCACAAACGCATAGAAATGGAGATCAGTCAGAACAAGGTGTGTAACATTTCCCAGTGACCCCCCCCCAAAAAAAAAGAAAAAAAAAAAGAAAAAATACATGTCTTTGTATAGGAAATAGAACCCCTGCTCCTGCTGTCTCCACTCATTTATCAAATGCCTAGCCCACAAACCAAACTATTGCCAGTGCCTTGTCATCATCCATATTTATTTATTTCTTCAATTTTACAGTCACGTTTAATATCATAAGACTTTGCAAGATTGAAATTGTGAGAGTAAAATTGGTTTGTGTGTGGTATATCATCATTGCCTTGTGGCCACACACACTGCAGGACTAAAACAGGAAGATCCTTGATTTTTCTATTGTGTGCTGACGGAGACTCCTGTGACAACTTTAAAATCCTGGCATGTGGCCCAGGTCTTAGTGTCAAGAAGATTCAGTAAGGTATCTGGTTCATGGAAGGTTTAAAGTAAGCCCCTGTAAAGTGACCATAACACAAGCTAATTTAAAGGAATAGTGGTGGTTTTTTTCTGAATTTCAGGAAAGAATGACTTTTACAAAAAAAAGTGCCATCACAACAGTGACTTTCCTGTGAAAGCTACCATATAGACATAAATAACATTCTAGCAGTAATTTGAAATGCATTTCTCCAAATAATGTGCCAAACTTACCATGGTGAACTTAGTTAAATAATTGACACACGTTCATTTCCTTAAAACGGAGAATCCCTCCAATGTCTCACCGAGAACTGTGCTCATGAACAGGACACAACGCTGCCGAAAGCTCACTCCTGAAGCAAGTTGTTTAGGTTAGGGACCGATTCTAAATTTCCATATATTGAAAAAAAACAAAAAAACAATGCCTGTGTGATCTCCTGACAAAGTAACCCCAAACTTGGCGAGGCAGGAATAAGTGGGGGCCCTGACTTTTGCTGTCAGCACACAAAATTGTTGGAAATAATGTCCTAAAAACATTCTGGTCTCATTTCTCTCTTTTGAGCACTTTCTCTTACTGTCATGCACCTCAAAGACTCATTTTCGCTAGCTACTCACAGCCATTTTCAAACCATCTGGTGAGAACTGTGAGGCAGAAAGAATGAATGATGGCGAAGCCTGACAGATAAACATGTGAGAGTGCGCATGGAGACTCTAAGTATGATTGACATTTAGGAGGACCAATAGTGTAGATGATCCCCCCAGAAGAAGATGATCCTCCACAATACCTTTAGGTTCAAGGAAGTATCCAACAAATTATAGAAAGTAATCTTAAGGTTTTTGGAAGCTACCCTTTGAATTTCAGGAAGTCTTGTGAAAGTATGTGCTGTGTTTCCTACTACAAAACAAACACAACATCTAGGATATAGACCTTAAACTCATATTGACATGGTGACCCCCAAACTCAAAGCCTTATGTGGCAAAGCCAATATGACAGGAAACGGGTGACAGTTGTGTGTCTAAGCAGTGAGTGAGCCAAAGTCAGTAGGTGGTTTGAGTAACAAGCTGAACAATCTTTAACTTTACCAGGGTGGGTCCCTGACAAATATTATAAAGGGAATACCGCCTGTCTTTTTGCCTGATACATATTTTGATTCATTTTGACAGCTGACTTGAAAAAAAGAGTCAGATGCATACACACACACATATAAATCTGGAATGAATATAGCAATTAGACAAAATAATATGACATTCAGACACAAACCTCTTATGGTTAGTTATACAAATTATGATAATTGTCCATGGTTTAGCCAGTCAGAGGAAGAAACTGTCTTGAGATTAAAATAGTTATTAAATGCCTATATGTGAAGATATTAGGGACTCCTGCAGATTTGTTGCACCATGCATCAGTATAGAAGACATAGAACACACCTAAAGCAAGAAGGGAGATAAGCATATCTTTTAACATTTATTAAGTTTTAGGGTAGCAGAAACATGGACTCATCGATTATAATAATACCACAGCAACACACAGTGAAATGTCAACAAGAACAATGCATTTTCATTTTATTTATCAAAGAATTCAACCGCAACACCTGAAACCTACCTAAGAGGAAATATCCTGACCCGGTAAAAAAAGAATGCCCGTCTTTGTAGGAGTTCAGCATATTTGCAGTGAAATTGTGTGACAAGAAAGGAGCTGTTTGAAATGTGGAAGTCATGAATTTGTTGTCAACACCGTTTTTTCACACTTACAAAAGTTACAAGTTTTTTGCTACATGTTTGAAAAGTATTCATATGGTTCTCTTTTTTAAGGCAATGTTGTTTAAACTCTGGATCCATTCAGTGTAAGATGGTGACAATGGCTGTGCAGAGGACTATAGTAATAACATTTGAATATGCTCTGAGGGGAGGATAAGCAGCACCGAGTCAGACAGGATTTGGACACATGAATCAAGCTATAATTGAATTTAAATGTAAAACAGAATACTTGGAGGGCCTGTAGAATGGGAGTCAGGCATAAGCCAAGGAAACGTACTCCAGTGAGAGGTGATTTTATGTAAAATTGTGGAGCAATGATAAAAACTATGGTAAAATAAGACCTGTGTGTATACATACACACTGAAAAATATATCTAACCACCATGGCATTGTTCTGTGCTCTAATAAACAGATCATTCTAAACACTACACAGAAACATACTGCCCCTCCAAAACAATGTCATTAGAAGAAGTGGCTTAAACCGTGTACCTCTGAGTAAAGGCAAAGCTGAAAAATTTCATAGTGATTTTTAAAAATTGTTATTATTCTCAGATCGAAGGAACTCTGTAATTAATCAATAAGTCAAACACAAAAGAAACCCTTTGGGAAACAAATTTATGAATAGAATGGAATAGAATAATCCGTTATTGTCCCACAAAGGAAAAATTGAGCTGTAACAGCATCAAAGTGACAGATGACAAAAGCAACTAGAATCACACAAGAACGGTAGAAAGAGTTTGAAAACAAATAAGAATTACGAATATAATTTATGTACATTAAGGACACAGTTAAAAAAACAAAAATAGGATGCAGTTTTTAAAATTACGTAAGTGTCATACTCAGATTAGAAAATACAACAGAGTAGGATCATTACACACAATCGACACAAACAGATAAGCAAATAACAGCAGCAGAAATGGTGATTAAATTAAATGAGTCAAACATATTGAACAATGACGTGTTCTACTTGACAGACTTCAACTAAGTGCAGCAAGTGCAGCCTATTGTAGTCATAAATAAACAAAAGTGGTATTTTACATTTTTTAGGGGCAAACCTTTGATACTTTATGCACCGAAATGGCAAAATTTTATGTATTTTTCATATTTTACTTCCATAAAAGCATAAGTCCTAAAAAAGAATTAAAAGCAGAGAGAGAAGAAAGATGTGAAAGTGTAACTATGGGGATGGAAACGGGGTGGGGGGTTGGGGGTTCATAATTTGAACAGGAGACGGCTGTTGCACACACAGGAAATGAGAGGAAGGCTAGTTCCTGATTTGGAAGTTTAAGACGCAGACCGGTATCAGAAATAGGAGAGACTTATGCAGCATTTGTAAGGGTAACAGTAAGGTCATTGAGAGCAGCATTTCCTTTTCTGATCATTGAGCGAGGTTGTCAGCACAAGTATCTCGATTCCCACATCCCTCCCTGAAATCATTTCAATGGGCTGGATTCAAACTCTGAAATTCAGGCTGGACCTCCTGTTGCTGTGGTTGTTTATAAGCTCTGCTATATACTGACTGCTTTGATTTTCGGTCTTTTGGGCAGTTTCATCCGATGGAAGGAAGTCAAGTTGAAAAGGCGCAATATTACATCAAAACACAGGATGAAAATATGCTGAAGAATGGTCTGTGAAAGCCCCATGCACCCATACGACTGGGTCTCTTCTAGTCTGCGGTTTTGATTTAAAACAGACACTCAATGCTGTAGTCATAACCCTGCTTTACCAAACCATTCTCATGTCAGTGTGCTGAATGTGCAGGCTAGCGTAAGCTGTTCTGGACTGTGTAACATCCAGCCATCTTGTGAGTTCTCACTGCTCAGCCTCATGGAGCATAAAGTCCAGTGCCAGAGCACCAGATTACTGCCCCTAATCAATCTGATTAGCCTGAGAGGACGGACACCTAGGCTCACATCTGGTCTGCATGCTTTAACTTCACACAGCTGAGTCTGACAGCTACAGAGGCAAAGCTTTCAGATTTACAGGAAAGTGATTACTCCATTGCATCGGTGGCAATCTTGGTGAGACGTGTTCACATCTGCAATGAATTGTTAATGTCCTACAGTGGGGCAAAAAAAGTATGTAGTCAGCCACCAACTGTGCAAGTTCTCCCGCTTAAAAAGATGAGAGGTGGTTGCAATTCTCATCATAGGTATACCTCAACTATGAGAGACAACATGAGGAAAAAAATATGTAAAATCACACGTTCTGATTTTTAAGAATTTATTTGCAAATTATGGTGCAAAAAAAGTATTTGGTCACCTACAAACAACCAAGATTTCTGGAACTTAAGACCTGTAACTTCTTTTTGTAAGAGGCTTCTCTGTTCTCCACTCATTTCCTGTTTGAACTGGCACCTGTTAAAACTTGTTATCAGTATAAAAGACACCTGTCCTCAACTTCAAACAGTCACACTCCAAATTCCACCATTGCCAAGACCAAAAACTCTCCAAGGACACCAGGGACAAGATTGTACACATACACAAGACTGTGTTGAGCCTGTCTGCGATAGGCAAGTAGCTGGTAAAAGGAAATCAACTGTTGGAACAAATAACGGAAAATGGATCACTGACAATCTCCCTCGACCTGGAGCTCCATGCGAGAACTCACTCCGTGGCGTTCACATGATTTTTAGAATGGTGAGGAAACAACCCAGAACCACAGGGGGAGAACTGGTCAATGACGTGAAGAGAGCTGGGGACTACTGTAAAGATAAAATCCCTTGTGTATTTATATTTTTCTTATCTTTTGTATATATTCTCTTATCTTAATATATCTGTTCAAGAACATTTTCGCTTGTTCCATTGACAGATTCTTTTAGCTCATTACAAGCCAAACTATATCATATTGATTTTGTTTTAAACTTGTTTCTAGAGTAGCCATTTTCCAGTGAAAGTCTGTGTTGCCCAGTGGCAGCCCCAAAACATCACAGCTCAAGAAGAAATCTGCATGGAGGAATGGGCTAAAATACCAGCAACAGTGTGTGAAAATCTTGTGAAGACTTAGATAAAACATTTGACCTCTGCCATTGCCAACAAAGCATATATAACAAATTATTAAGATTAACTTTTTTTATTGACCAAAATCTTATTTTCTTACACAATTTGAAAATATTTTTTTTTTTAAATCCGACCATATGATTTTCCTTTTGTCATCATTTTTTCTCTCATAGTTGAGGTATAGCCTACCCATTATGAAAATTATAGGCCTCTCTAATCTTTTTGAGTGGATGAAGTTACACAATTGTTGGCTGACAAAATACTTTATTGCCCAACTGTATACAGATGAGTTAAAAGCTACCATGCATGCTCATATGTGATAATTCTTCTCAATTTATCAGCGAGAGTAACTGGAGGTGGACGAAGTTCCTTGCAGCTCCAAGCTATGCTAAGCTACCACAGGCTGAACAGCTATCCAGGAAGATCATTGTTGAAGCACCAGCCAATGAGCATGTAGGTCCCACTCAGTGACTCTGATTGGCTGAGGATCTCGTTCAGTGGATAAATTCTCTAGAAATAAATATGAAATAAAAGCAGATTTTTTGAAAAAAGACGTTTTGAATTAGAAACTAATAAAATGAAATAAAAATGACTGAAAAATAAAATCAATCTATCTATATTGAAATTATTTTTTTATATTAATAAATGCATTTTGATAAAAGAAAAATATTTCATAATGATTAGCTTAAACTTTTATATAAATTGTGTTTTTTCATGTCATCGTCACATAATATATTTGTCTAATATTTATTGATGTAAATATTAATATAAGGTTTCATTTATCTATTTTATTTTGTGTAATTTGGTGCTCTGTATTCTAATTCGTTTGAAAAAAAAAAAGGAAAGTGAGGCATTAAGCCTAAATGTGTTATTGCAGTCCCATTTAGTGTTATCAATGTGTTACTTTCTAAAGTAACATCTTCAAACACCTCCTTTTCAAGTAATGTAATCATATACAATTCTTGGCCAAATACAATAGCCAAGCAGTTACCTTTACTTATTCTGTTCAGTTGTAGGATTGCATAAGTTTATCCAGGCCTGCAGGTGTCCTTTTGGTGATAAAAAAAATTTAAAAAATGACTTTAAGTTGGAGGCGAGATACTTTGTCAGAGCTGATTAACACATAATAAGTGATTTATTTTGATGGTGCCAACATCATTCGGGTGAAGGTCAGGCACGTCAACACTTGTAGTCTCTGCATGTTCCTGTGGGATATTGGCATGACACCTACAGCCTTGAGGTCTTTGAAGGGGGGAGACCTCTTCTGTGCTGGAAGTCAGCTGTTGTGGACAGATGAGAGAGTTTAACATTCAATTTAAACATCCATGTGTGTTCTTAGGCCACAGGACAGTTATGATTGTGTAACATGAACATCAGCCACACAAATGGAGTATATTATTGCTTTGACTAAATTTAGTTAAAATACAACTTTGCTAAATTTGAAGATAATTCTATCAAGTAGAGGCCCCTCCTTGTTGTGCTGGCAAACAAAAGCACATTATTTCAAAAACTTTTAAGGCTTTCTGTAACACTGGTTTTGTTTACATGGACACAAGTTAGCAGATTAAAAGCCTGAAGAAAATGGATGGATGGATGGATATCAATGCATGTGTACAACAGAAACAGAAATTATCTATTATTTGCATATTATCATGTTGAAGGTGGGGGTTTGCACTGTGAATGTCATCATATCTCAACAATACAATGGCACAGCAACGTCACTCCCCTGAATGACCTCCTCACTCATAGTGCCAACCACAACATTACATTTAAAATCAAGACCAAAATCATGAGACAATCAGAGTGATGTAAACACCAAAAACAGTAGAAAATATGGTTACCCACAATGCACCCCACACACTACTGGTCCCACAGCAAATAATTTGACTCAAACAAAAAAATATTACCTGCAGGTCAAGAAGAAAAAGACTTGAGATACTTCAAAAACATTGTTTTGGGTCCTTTGAACATATATCTTGTTCAGTTTAAATCAAGCTTGATGTCTTTAAATGTAAAAAAGAAAGGGTTTTACTATCAAAACAATAATTTGATCTTGTTTTAAATAGCAGTTGTTATAATTATTTGAATGAACAACAGCATGTTACACTTTTTTCAGTGTAGATAAATTAAATTCTCCCCCAGAGTAATTTTGCTGCTTCTTATGGCATTGGTCTTTATTCTATTTCTCATTTTGTACCCATCTTGATCACTAATTAAATGAGAGAATAATTACAGAGAAGACACTCATTAAATCCACACAGAATTTTTTTTTCTGATTCCCCTTATTGTTAGAATATTTAAATTCATAAGAAACTATTAAGTGTTAATGCTTAACTTTTTGTCTTTTTAGATCTACTTAGATTTGGATTCATTATAGTTTCTTTCCTATTTAACCTCACTGCTGCTTTTTACTTCATCAGCCCCACATTCTTGACACAAGCCTATATTGTCTTTGAACATCACATTATATCTCTTTGGCACACAACAGTTCCTCAATGTGGACAGATCTGTCTCCTCCCTGCATGTCTGCACTGTAGTATTCCCCCTTGGTTCTGAACAACACCATTTGACATCACAGACACTTTCCTTGTATTCCATAATGGAATACCAATTACAGTGCTACATCAACAAAACATTGGTTCCTAATAGTTTCTTAACATTTTCTACATGTGAATTACAGCAAATCCCTTGAATGGAAGTTCTATCATTGTTGCTTTCCTTTCACATTATTTGCCCTCCCTACCTCCTCTTCGTTTTGTGCAAAACTGCACAGCTGTTCCAGCTCTTTCCATATCCTACAATTCTTCAGCATTTTGACTGAGCTTTAGAAAACGTACAACTGAATTTATATGATAATTAACATTAAACCAATATTACTCAAGATATGAGTGAATGCTGTGTTTGCTGTCAAACTTCACCCTCATTGGATCAAACACTAGTTAACCTGCAATTGTTTTCACAGCTTTTAGCATGTGAAACAACAACAAAAATAACTGTGTGTTTACCAACCATGGTGCTACTTTGGAAGCTTGTTCAATGACAACTATCATGAGGTGTGTAAATTTAGCAAGGACAAGAACTGTAAGACAAGAACTGTATTGTATCACTCTATTTTAAATTAGCTGTCGTAGTTTTTGGTTTGGTTTTTTTGCGATTTTTTTCATTGTCCACCAAAGTTTAAAATAACTAATTACACAGATATTTAGAATGTAGAAAGGCCAGTGTTGGGGAGAGTGTTATATTTCAAATGAATTACTACTTTTCTGAATCAAAATTTGGTACCTCTGTACTTCATTCAATGCGTCATCATTTCTGACATCATTATCAAAGGGATCATACAAAATTATTTTATCGTATACTCAAAACAGAAGGCTGTCACAACAGAAACAGCCCATCGTGTTTCAAATTAGGCTTACCACAAATATCTGGTGACCAATGGTTCTGCCCAAAAGATGATATTTGTAACTGAGCTCTTTCTGACTTTTCAAATTACATGCATGATTTTTTCACACCCCCTAACGTATATCTGTTTATGATTACATACAGTACACACTTACTGTTTGTTTTCACATATGTACACACAATCAGATACAACATTCACAACTGCTGCTATTCATTCCTTCTCCCTCCTCCTCTGCCTTCCTACCATCTGACCCTGAGATAATGAAAACAAGATGTTCCTATTCTCTTAACACAGAGGGTAGCAGCAATGCACCTAGAGTTATGGGTCACTCTCTTCTTATTGTCCTTAAGTCTTACAACTCTCTTAAATATGGGATTTAAACAAATCATTGATAGAGTATGAGCAAACACACATACTATCTTCTCAGAGAGAAGAAGGGGAAGAAGCATCTGAGTTTGTGGACCTCTGATGGACCAAAATGGCCCTGTATATTGAAAATGAGAAAACAAGGACTTTCTGTGCCTGTAGGCATATGTGTGTGTGTGCGTGTGTGTGTGCGTGTGTGTGTGTGTGTGTAGGCATACTGTAAGTATCCGAAGAATGGAGTTTCCACTGGAAGAGGTGAATATTACTACCAGACTCTACACCTGACCTTCATTTTTCAATTTGTAAACCAATCTTCTTACAATTGGGCACCAAATTTGAGCATAAACAAATAAGATATCCATCTTGTTTACATCAAAGGCCCTAAACATCAGTATGCCTGCCTTACTTTGCCTTCCCTACTTAAGCCCCCATCAGCAGTATCCCACCCAGGCAAAATCCTGCCTCGGTAACTGCTACTGCTTTTTTTCCTGCCAGACATTAGTCCTAATCAAGGTCAATTCCTCTCTTTTTTAACTGTATTTAGATTGAAGCCAGTCATTGCCTGTCACTGTAGTAGGGGTGTAATGACGATAAATAGCACACATTTGAGGATGTGGCGAATGTCCCAGACACAACAGTCTATACATGCCAAAGAGTGGTATGTTTTAGATGACTAGATCTTCTGTTAGGTCCTAGCTGTCTTGAACACAAAAGCAAAGTTTAAAAAGATGATTAGCTGTGAAATATCCATCCATCCATCCATCTTCTTAACCGCTTATCCAATTCAGGGTCACGGGGCAGCTGGAGCCTATCCCAGCAATTATCAGGCGTTAGGCAGGGTACACTCTGAACAGGACGCCAGTCTGTTGCAGGGCCAACACAGAGAGACAGACAACCATTCACACTCACATTCATTCCTAGGGACAATTTAGAGTGATCAATTCACCTATCATGCATGTTTTTGGACTGTGGGAGGAAGCCGGAGTACCCGGAGAGAACCCACGCATACACGGGGAGAACATGCAAACAGCTGTGAAATATGTGAAGTTAAATACAAAACAAAGTTTAATATTATTAAATAGCTTTTATTTGCTTAGTGACCTCAGTGGCTCTTGATTAAATAAATGGCTAAAATAGCTGCATAAACATCGAAAGAGAAAACCTAACTTTTTATATTCTTCTTACATTGTGCAGCACAGGGAACATTGTTCCTTTCATATACTGTAATTCACTTTACTAGAGGTTACCTCTAGAGAACCCATAACACCATGTGAGAGCACTCTGTGCCTTATGGAGAACGCCTGGGTTAGTAATTAAAGCAAAAATCTCTGAGTGACAGGCATGCGTAGCTGAAACCACAGTCACACTTAACACTGCTGCCTTGAAATGTTGAGTAGAGAGGAAATACTATGTTCTCCTTCCATGTGCGATTACAATGAGGTTCTATTTATGATAGCTGAGCCATTGCTATTTTTTGAGAATAATTCTTCTTGTTATAGTACTACTTTTGTAAATCTATCATTCAAAACATGTGCTCTTGAAGCTCAACTTAAATAACGTAATAATTTTATAGAATTTTAAAAATCAAAGATATTTTACCAGCACTGCCAGAAAGTGTATGTGACATTTCATATGCGTTAACAGAACACCACAATAGAAGAAATAGTAAAAAAAAATATTTTACATTTCACATCTGTAAAAACACCTCTACACACAATTACTTGGATAAATCCTTCCATTGCTTCCAATAATGAGTTTATGTCCCCGGGTTGCTACATAACAGCTTATAAATGAACAAGTGTGAGACATACCTTCTGCTCTGGAACCCACCATCTATAGATTTTTGAGAGGAAACTATGGACGGTTTCATGAAAAGCATGAATTAGATTTCTTTCAACAAACTGAAGAAACATAAAGCAATTTTGTTGATTATTTAAGTTTAGAGTTTACAGACATAACCTAGCCATCTCTTCTTTAGGTAGTATGGACATAAAATATAGGAGGCTCTCAGGCAGTGTGGTTGTGTTTTAAGAACCTTTTCTCTGTTCCACCACCTTTGTGACATTTTTACACCAAGGAAGCCATTACTTTTTTACATACAGGTGCTGGCCAGTAAATTAGAATATCATCAAAAAGTTGAATTATTTCAGTAATTCCATTCAAAACGTGAAACTTGTACATTACATTCATGCAATGCACACAGACCAATGTATTTCCAATTTTTATTTCTTTTAATTTTGCTATTTATAAGTGACAACTAATGAAAACTCCAAATTTGGTATCTCAAAAAATTAGAATATTTTAAAGGCCAATGAAAAAAATGTTTTCATAGATTTTCTATGGGGTTAAGGTCAGGCGAGTTTGCTGGCCAATCAAGGACAGGGATACCATGGTCCTTGAACCAGGTACTGGTGGTTTTGGCACTGTGTGCAGGTGCCAAGTCCTGTTGAAAAGTGAAGTCTGCATCCCCATAAAGTTGGTCAGCAGCAGGAAGCATGAAGTGCTCTAAAACTTCCTGGTAGACGGCTGCATTGACCTTGGACCTCAGGAAACAGAGTGGGCCAACACCGGCAGATGACATGGCACCCCACACCATCACTGACGGTGGAAACTTTACACTGGACCTCATGCAACGTGGATTCTGTGCTTCTCCGCTCTTCCTCCAGACTCTGGGTCCTTGATTTCCAAAGGAAATGCAAAAATTGCTTTCATCAGAAAACATAACTTTGGACCACTCAGCAGCAGTCCAGTCCTTTTTGTCCTTGGCCCAGGCGAGACGCTTCTTACGCTGTTTCTTGTTCAAGAGTGGCTTGACACACGGAATGCGACAGCTGAATCCCATGTCTTTCATGAGTCTCTTCGTGGTGGTTCTTGAAGCGCTGACTCCAGCTGCAGTCCACTCTTTGTGGATCTCCCCCACATTTTTGAATGGGTTTGTCGTCACAGTTCTCTGCAGGGTGCGGTTATCCCTAGAGCTTGTACACTTTTTTCTACCACATTTTTTCCGTCCCTTCACCTGTCTGTTAATGTGCTTGGACACAGAGCTCTGCGAACAGCCATCTTCTTTAGCAATCACCTTTTGTGTCTTGCCCTCCTTGTACAAGGTGTCAATGGTCATCTTTTGGACAGCTGTTAAGTCAGAAGTCTTCCCCATGATTGTGGAGCCTTCAGAACAAGACTGAGGGACCTTTAAAGGCATTTGCAGGTGTTTTGAGTTAATCAGCTGATTAGAGTGGCACCAGGTGTCTTCTATATTGAGCCTTTTCAGAATTTTCTAATTTTCTCAGATACTGAATTTGGTGTTTTCATTAGCTGTCAGTTGTAATAATAAAATTGAAAATTAATAAACACATGAAATATATCACTATGTGTGGAAGGAAAGTATACAGTATAGAAGTTTCACGTTTTGAATGGAATTACTGAAATAATTAAACTTTTTGATGATATTCTAATTTACTGTCCAGCACCTGTATAATATTTACCAAAACACATTTGACAAAGCTGATTTCACTCAGTGTAAACTAGGTTGTGAAATATGGAAGACCTATGTTGTTAAAAAAAGAAAGTCCGTAGACCAAAGGAGTTTTACAAAAGTCGTCCAAAATGTCTTCCAAGTAAGATGTTGCTATAATTACTGTTATTGTATTGCTGTAAATAGAAAATGCTAATCAATAGGTATACTTTTTGTGTTTCAAATGCTATTTTGATACTCTGTTTTAACTCAAAACAATGTGCAGTTCAGTTGAGATAAAATAATGTGTTGTTTCACATATGTTTTTCTTTTTAAACAAGCACTGAGAAAATCCTTTTGTAGAAACTCAAAAAATTAGCTTCTCAATGTAATTAGTTTTAGACGTAGTTTTGCTTTTCACTGAGCAACTGGCTCCGCCTATTGAGCTTATCCATGCATGGAAGGCTATTCTGAAATGTGTGAATGGACTGGTAAAAAAGTTGAGATATTCCACTGCAAAAGTTACTTACACTGTGATCACATTTCCTTATTGTGTGCATTTCCTTACTGAAACATTATTGATAATTTTTAAAGTGAGTGCTAGAGTATTAGTTAGCCTTTTGCAAGCTAGCTTGAGACAAGTGCTTCTGCTAATTTAGTTTTAAGAGGTTGTATTTGAGGTTGCGTGATGTATGTATTATTTTCAAACTGCTTAGTATTAGTTTGTTTGATGCTTGAATTGACTACGTAGAAGTTTTATTTTATCTCAGTCTCGACAGTGTCAAAATATCAAGATTGTGTGTTGTTTTCCAAATAATGTATGTAGAGTCAAGGAGTTTATCATAATTTTTTTTCTTATTGCTCTAACTTTCTGTGGCAAAAGCACCAGAATTAAGATAAAGTAGTGTACATAAATATTCCCAAAAAGACTTAAGTGTTCGCATTAATTGCCATTTCTCTCAAAACAAATTCCAAGTACCATAATTTCTGGACTATAAAGCACACCTGATTATGAACTGCACCGCCCTGTTTTGGGGAAAAACCACAAGTGTGTACAAATACAAGCAGCACCCGATTATAAGCTGCAGCTGTTTTAACGTTTAATTACCATATGTAAGGGTTCGTGCAGAGGGGATTTGTCAGGAAAGTGATTGCTGTTTCGGGAAGCTTAAATTTGACTAACATTTCAACACGGTGGACACACCTCAGCTGCCCTCTCTCTGAGTGTTCAGAAATCTTCAAGACAGACATCAAGTTCGGGCCATATGCTTTATGCTTTTATTAAAAGCTTTTTTTCCTCTTTTTGAATTGAGACAGTGCTTCAAGCTGGCGTTGACCAACATATGTTTTGAGCTGCCAAGGGTGCATGAAGCTGCTGGCGCTCTTTTTCCTTCTTTAAAAGCCAGATCAACTGCCTTTAACTTAAAAGCGGCATATATTTCTTCTTTTGTTTTCCAGAATGAAGGTTTGTTTATGTAAATTTGTTTTTGCAAACAGTTTCGCTCTCGTAATGTCTGTCACTTTTGCTTTAATTGTTTGTTCTCTCTCACTCTCTCTCTCTCTCTCTTTTTCCAGTCTCTTAAAGGCACAGTATCCCTTAAGGTGAGCGACATAACTTATACAATCCATAGATAAAGGAGGCTCTCTAGTGGCCATTAGCTGCAAAAATCCATAAATAAACCGCACTGGTTTAAAAGCCGCATGGTTCAGACATAGACTGTAAAAAACAATGGACTAACCCTCGTTGACGTCACCCATAGGTTTCTGAAGAGCAAAAATGAAACCAACTGAGTGGTTCCCTATTGGTGCCATCTTGACTGCGTCACTTGTCTCATCACTCTCACAAAATCCAAAAATGGGAAAAAGGTGGAGCTGAGAGTAGCGCTGTGAGGCTTGGGGCGGAGGGCTGACGCTCCGAACCGACATAGCTACAAGCTACTAAGAAGCTAGTCGGAAGCTAACATAGGCCGCAGCTGGTTTCATCCAGAAGACCAAGATTGAGAGACTTTTGCCCTGTTTTTCCACTAGGGTCATTTTAGACCCAGAAACATCTCGAGTGGAAAATACGAGAGGTATGCTAAACATTGAGTTTCTTCAAATCAAGGCCAAACACATTTTTTTGGAATTGCTTTTGTTAATGTTAAGTGGAACAATGATTAACTCTAGAAGATATTGTAACTCTCCATCGATTCACCCTACATTACCCCTGCAACTCAATGTTTTTAATTGTTTTTAATTGTTTTTATGTTTTTGTTCATTGTGCCATGTTTTATCATGTCAAGCACTTTAAACTGCCTCGTTGCAGAAAAGAATACAATATGCGCTATGATTTAAGAGATGTATTGGAGAGCTACCTGAAGAGATCAAGAATAGTCCCCTTAGGAGTGTTCCACAGACAATGAATGGGGCACAGAAAACATGAATGAAGGTCTGCTGGTTGGATGAGAGCAAAACCGAACTTGTTGACCTACAACAAAAGCATATAAAATCCATGCATATCACCCAAGATCATCAGCCAAACCTCAAAATCCCCAAATTGGTCACAGAAGACTTTCTTCTTCTTCTTGCAAGAAAACAAAACAAAGCAAAAGCAACAGTAAAATTATTCAGATCAAGAATATCATTGTGTGTAATGATCCAGTCAAAGTTCATACCTAAATTCTTAGTGTGTGGCAAAACTTGTTTTGCAAAGATGAATGAGTTAAATTTTACTCATCAGATGTATCAAGATTTACAGCTGTAATTGCAGTGAAAGGCAGGTCTACCAAGTAATTGTATCCACATATTAAGATTTTTTAAAACATGTAAAAATACATTGAATAACGCAATCATTCCTTTAATCAATTTTCCATAGTAATTATAATATAATAATAAATAATTATTACAAATATGCATGCGTGTGCATTTCTGTTTCCCTTTTGAAAGTCTTCAAACAACCAAGTGAAAATGGGCAGTGACTGTCTATAAACATTTTGGGCTAACTGGTACTTTAGACCTTCCTTTGTTCAACTCCTTTTCTCTCAAATGTATTTAGTATTACTTTACATCCCTTCTGTGTTTTGGAAAATCATTTATCTCAATCAGCAGCCCATTAATCTTACCAAGCACCCATACACATAGCTACTTTGCGTTTAAGCTTGTGACTATAAAGCCACAGGGGTCCAGTGTAACTCAAGTCACTTGAATGAGCTTTGAGGATAAAGCAGACTCATGGAGCCTACTTTCATAAACACAGAAGAGCCACAGGTCAGGTCAGTTAGTTGAATTCTAAATAATGAAAGGTGAAACGTCCCTAAAATGTTGTTCTCCAAAGACACTTAGGCTTCAGAAAGGGAAAATTTAGTGCTTAAGCTATGATTAGTTTAGACTGCAATAAGATACAAAATGAAGGGTAGTTGAGGGCAATCACCTGGTTAAGTGATTAGGGTTAAAACTCACAGCCCTCCGTTCTAAAAAATCTCACTCACATTAAGAAGACTTTTCTCCAAAAAGACATTGTATTCTATATGTTTGTCTTTCCACACATACACACAAAAAGACAGTTTTGAGTAACTGAAAACTTAGATCTTGAAAATGTAACAGAATGAAATGAATTTGTAAACTCAAGTTGTAAGGAAATTTGTTTCTACTCCAACATTTTTAGCTAAGACGGCTTTTTGGCATTTTTATTTTAGTCTCAAAGAAAATTACATTTAGATGCCTGAAAGGAACAAGAAAGTTTGAAGGTATGAAGAAGCGCTTTTAGGCATTTTTAAATAAAAAAAAGAAAAACACTACCCCTACCAATGATTTTATTTCATATTTTGACAATTTTCTATTAATTAATTGCTTTAAAATGTATTAAACCCTATTATTTTATACATGACCAAAATTAGCATTAAAAAATTTCCAAAATGTTACTATTATTCAGAAAAAAAAATGCTAAGAATCAATGTTAGACAAGGATTCTATGAATGGAAATAAAAGGTGTTAAAAGCTGCCCATTAGCTTGTATACAAGCATGTAATCAATAGCTGAATAGCTTATCTGGTCACAAACAAGATCTGGTACATTATCTCACACACAGTCTGCGTTTCTATAACTGTACAATTGACAGTTCACTCCATAAAATCTGTCGATGAGTTTATAATGGATCATTTGGTTGTATGGATTTCTAGATGAAAGAGAAATATACCAGATTTTGTTCCTATTTCACCCCGCATTATCCTTTACATCCACTATCCAGAGCTGCTCAATGGGCAGATGTTTATGTGAGGATTCAAGAATGGTTTTGTAAAGGTTTGACACAATACCATTGTAGTTACCTTTGCACAGTATATTATAAAATTGATGATTGTTCAAATAACTTCCCCAAGGGATGCCTTGGGTGTGCATGGTGGCTCTTAGTTGCAAATAGAAATAAAAGGTTGTGCCAGGTAGATTAAAATATGCTTTTAGGTCTTGAAAGTCTCTAAGGCCATTTTACCCTGAGATATTTTTGAGCATTGGATTCCTTTACATTTGCACAGGGTGAATGATATAGGCTTTTTATGAATTGAAAGCAAATTATTATCGAAAAATAGTTGACTGTAGGTAGAATTTGTCACCCTATCCTAATAAATGACTGACTTTATTCCAGATAGACAAAAGGTAAGCGATAATGGGACCATAATCTCTTCTGATTCCCTTTTGTGGGATGTTAGAGTACTTACAACTGGAAATGCTGTATTGCTGGATTAGATGTGCTACAAAACAAGCAAAGGTAAAACTGAGCACCATGAGTACTATTCAAAGATAAGGAGACTGACGCAACCTGATGGTCTGAGCCTGTATAATGTGAAGGCTTTAACTCTGGGCTTCCTGCCATTCCACAAATATTTGCTTATAAGAGAATGCAGTTTCTTCCAGTAGCCTTGTGGCGGCTCTAAAGGCAGCATAGAGCCGAAGAAAATGCACTTGCAAGGTATGATTATAGTTATCCTCAAATATTTTCTCCAGAATGGGATGTATAACAATGCCTAGATATTTAAAACTGTGGACAATAGGAATATTGAGGAATATTGTGGAACTTCAATAGATTTGCCTGATGCCATCAGGTCAACTTCAGCTTTACTTTTTTTATTTTCCCCTGAGGGAAATTTGCTTTGCAGATGGGTAAAAACATAAAACATAAGAAACATAAAAGCATAGGAATAAAATGACATGAAATTCAAGACCGCCACTAACAAGGACAAGCAACATCAAAACACACACAAAGGACAACAAAAGGCAGGATCACTACTACACATCACAACTTTTCACTTTAAAATTTAAATTCAGTAATGCAATGGCTTGAGTTAAAAAGGAGTTTTTCATCCTGTTTGATTTGGCCTTTGGCACTCTAAATCTCCTGCCTAAGAGGATGTTCAGGACACCGTATGATGCCCTGAGCCTTGGAGTTTACCCTCCTATAAAATGTTGTTGACAGGTTGGATAATGTAACACCACCAATGATTTTGCTTGCGATTTTTGTGATGTGCTCTAACCTTTTTTTTATCTGCCAATGAGAGGCTGCCGAACCAGGTGATAAAGGCAGAGGTCAGGACAGATTCAACCACGGAGTGGTAAAAGATAGTCACTAATTTGCTGCACACCCCAAAGTGTCTGAGCATCCGGAGGAAGCGCAGTCGCTGCTGTGATTTTTTGCACACAGCATCAGTGTTATCATTAAAAGACATCTTAATGTCAGAATTAATTGTGCTATAGGCTCCAGGGAGAGGCAGAAAAGCAGTGATGACAAATGGCAGCCCTGACGAGATGAAAACGAGACTGTGAACCTGGATGAACAGGCATTACCTGTTATCATCACTGTGCTAGGATTAGTGTAAAAACTTTGAATCATTGAAATGAAGCCATAACAAAAGCCCATATATTCCAGTACAGACAATAGGTAACTCCATTCTAGCTGACCAAATTCCTTCTCGGCATCGAGTGAGTGTATGGCATCCTGATTGAGGATTTGGAAGACTCATCTATATTATTTGGAGAAGTTTGCATAAATTATATGATGCTAATCTTGACTTAATATACCTAGTCTGGTCCTGATGGACCAAAAGTGTCATGTATTGCTCTAATCTTATGGCTAGGACCTTCGCGAAAGCCTTAAGCTCAGTGTTTAGGAGACTGAGAGGGCTGCAGGAGGAACATTCAGTCAATGTTTTATCTTTTTTAATAAGAGATAAATTATTGCTGTATTGGCATTATCAGTGAAAGACCCATTATGGATTGAGAAATTAGTCATATTCAAAAGCAAGGGACCTAACTGAGACAAGAATGCACAGTATAGCTCTGGGGGGATACCATAAAGGCCTGGTGACCTGCCTGTCTTCTTTGATTTTAAAGTTTGGGTCTGCCCTTCCAACGTTATTGATTGCCTGAGTGATTCTGCGGTGTCCGGTGTAGTAGTAGTCAGGCTCTTGACCATCTCGAACACAACCAATGATTTCTGAGTCTTCTGAGTATTTCTGTTTAGAATTAAGAAATGTATAATACAACTTAACTGCTTTCATTTAAATCAGAAAAGGGAAAATGACTCCAACTACTGCGAAAATACCCCACTCTTAACAGTCCTAAAAATAGTGTCCTTATTACATAGGTTTAAAAAAGAAAATAAAGACAATACAAAATTTTTATTTTTCTCATTCTTATTGTGTAGGGATATACAATTTTGGATTTCCAGTTTTTATGCAGCAAAATATGTTAATAGATAGTAAATAGGGAAGGCTATCTGGTTATAGAACCATCTAAGAGTCAATTGCTATATATATTAGTATATGATTAAGCGCAAGTTAAAGGTGCAACATGTAAGGATGACATCTTGTAGAAACATTTAGGTACTGCAGTCCATGCACAAAAATAAATGAGTTCGCTCTTAGCCACTCACACCCTCCCCTTTATGAGTTTCATGCCAGTTTGCCCGCCACGGATCAGTGCCAGAAGATTCAAGATGAAGCAAAGATGTTGGTACTTGAGAAAAGTAGCTTGAGATATTTTTAGAGCAGACAATTTTTTTCTAATATACTCCTAGCATTGTTTGCTCAGTGTTGGCCTCTAGCCCGGTTAGGATAGAATAACAAATGCCAGCGCAGTGTTTGGGTTGACGACTTGGCCATATTGAGGGCTTATGTGATTGGCTCTAAAACCAGGAAGTACTGAGACAGGACAAACTGTAAACAACGATTAAATTCCTGTGCAGCCTTTTTTTAAATGATGACGGCTTGTAACCACCAAGGCTGGGAAGGAAATCAGTTTTAATGTAAACTTCCTTCCAAAATAATTGAGACCTTTAGACTGTTGTGTGATTATTTCACTTATTATTGCAACCCTAATTTAGAGATAACTAATTACAGTCACACTTTCTCTCTAAACATAGGGAAATATGCACACTATTTTCATTTTACAGGGATGGATGGATTCATTTTACAGACTGGCCAAATTTCAACTCTGCAAAAATAACCCCTTTAACTCTTTTAAAAGTTTGAAAAGTAGGTTATGCTTGCAATAAAATTTAAGGTGGCTGTATAATATGTAAGGTGCTGAATGGTGCCTGGTGAAATTGGACCGTACAGCAAAAAGCAGAGAGCTCTCAGAAAGTTGCTGTTCTAGTATTTCAAAAAAAAAGAAAAACGAGAAAAGAAAAACCAAGGACATATTTAAAATAGGAAACAGTAATCCAGAACAAATGAATGGTGGACTTTAAGCTCTCTAATGGCCCTCATACCAAGACTTGGCAGCAATTGGAGCTATGAGTAATATTGTCTGAAGGCACCTAGTTCATTTAAGAGACTAGCAATAAATGGCTCAGGAGAGGAGAGGGTTGGGGAAGGGGGTCATGCAGTTAAGTTTTAACAGGGTACACAGTTATCCGTTTTTTTGTTTTCAGGTTCCTGAATGGATATCGTAAATATTAAAAAACAGCCATTATTTTGTGGTTTCATATTGAGCATGAACACACCAACCCTAAAAACCCATACAGCATCAAACCAGTTCCAGGTTTTGGGTTAAAAGTTCATAGAGACCAAAACGTTAAAGCAATATATTCTAGCTTTGATTGTCCAATTGACTAGTTGTTCTCTTAAACATAAGAAAACACCCAAAAAACTTTTTTTTAGCAGCTTCAAACAATTGACATATTTTAAAACAGATTTTTTACTCGTATCTCCCAGTTTCCTTTTTTTAAGCCAGTCTTCATGTTTATTCCAGTAGTGTCTGCCCTAACCTTGGGAAAGAGTCCATTTCCTCCTGGTTCCAAGTTCTCCCACTGAGGGACAAAGTGTGTCCCTAAGTTCAAGCAGCACCTCAGGCAATATGAACTGGTGAGTAGCACATGAGGTGACCAGAGAGAGCCAGGCAAGACTAACCAGTGTGTGGGAGAAAATTGTGGGGTGACTGACCTCAAAGGGAAATAAGGAAGGCTTGAGAAAATACACAACAAACAAGAGACAGATCACAATCATCCTCAAGTCATGGTCTTGATAAAAATTGTCTGCCATGGAAAGGGCACATCATGTGTCAATCATTCAGCTTTGGGGGCTAGCTGCTGTTTTTTTTGTGTGTTTTTTTTTGTTTAAGATTCAGACAATTGCAGATCATAGTATAATTGGTTATGCTCACATAAAACAATTTAATAGTTATCAGGAATAGATGATCTTGTAAGAAAGGTATTGGTTTAGAGATACAAGGATAATTATGTGCTAATTTCCCAAGTAGTTTTGTGTTTGTGATAAAAAGGTTAAGACTCCAGACAATAACCAATCATCAGTCAAAAGATTAGGCTAAATTTTGTCACGACATGTTTCTGCACATTCTTACCATCTACAGTGTAGATTCTACACTGTCACTGTGTGTAGGTACATCCTGGTGGAAAGGTGAGATATCTGTTAAAATGGCTGAATGGTACCGTCAAGTCCAACAAGAATCAAAACAAAGAAATACTAACCTTTTCTATGAAAAGCTTTATGAAGAAGTTTTTTTTCTCTCAATGACAAACAGAGTAATGTGATATTATGGTGGTAAATCATGTATAGTCAGCTGATGATATTTCAGCATGACACTGAATTGATCTTCCCACAGTTAAACATATATTAAACCAAAACCTCTCTCTGATTGGCACTGAATTATTCCTTAGTCCTTACTGAGTGTGCTCACAAATGTATTCAGTTCAGTTCACATTTTATCTCCCAGAATTCACGTTAGCAAGTCTGAACAATGTTGAAGAAAAACTAATTTCTTTCAGTAACATATTGCTTCTTACATTAATTTCCATTAAGTGTATGACTTACCTCTTAATATGTCATTTAGAGATGTACAAGGAAATCTGCTGGTCCCCAGACTTTGCCATTTTTCAGCTTGATTTGCGCTGGGAAAAGTGACCAGCCAGTCGGAATCCCCAATCATTTTTCTGATGAGTAAAAGCACTATACATAAAAGCTTCAGGGTCATAGCAACAACACTGTTTGGTGTAGAAGTTGATATTAAGAGAAAAAGACTAAAGGTTTAATAAGTTTGGGAGTAGTGAGTTGTTTTTAATTAGATCAGAGGAAGCAGGCAATGTAAGGAACTATTAACAAGGACACTGCATCTCTGAAATGCCAAGATGTTTTATCATTTTGATTTTTCTTATCTTCTTAATTAAATTTTTTCTGACATGCCATTTTCAATAAAATATAAATAAAAATAGAAATGTATTCTTTAAAACTGGTATTCCTTTTACACCGTTGTTTCATCGTTTAATAAATGTCTAGTTTCCTGTCAGATATGAATGTCTTATATAGATAAAAACTTTAAAAATAAATTTGCCAAAGGTATGAGTGATTTTTGCCTCATCTTTAAAATCACTTCAAGTGTGCTGACATACTTTACACAATACAAATTTATAGCATGGAAAAAAAAAAGGAGACTCTGAACAATTGGAGAGCAGTGCAAGTATTTTCTAGTACTGTAAATATAAGGTAAAATTTTGTGGATGTTGCATGAGATGTCGTAGATGTCATAAGAAGGATAAACTTCCATGTAAAGACCCTACTCCTGACAAACTGATTGGTAAAGGAGGTTGTTTCGGTCTTTGGACAGACATATGAGGACAGACACTAAAAGACAATTTTAGCCTCAAGACAAGATTAGATGGCAGTTAAATGGAAGTTCCTCTGCTTCTAATAAAGTTCCTGCATTGTATTAGCCTTGAGTGAAGGAAACAAAAAGGGAGGGAAGGAAAAGGAGGCTGCAATATAGGGCCAGGAGGAGAGAGTTATCTAATGCTAACTTAGTTAGCTGATAGGCTCCAGGGATACAAGAGGAGAAGGGTCAAGACCCCTACCAACGTCCCCCAAGGGACCAAAGCACATAGAAGTTAGCATTCCTGAGAAACTCTGCAACCTTCTTCCTGTGGAGAAATGAAGAAATGAAGGAGAAACTGACTGAACTGGGATACAGAGATCCTAAGAGAGAAAAAGAAGGACACTGTGGCGGGCAACCAGGAGGCTCCGCTCATCACCCAGATAAGAGGATATTTAAATTTAAAAAATAGATACATTTTTGGAATGAGTGGAATAAAAGAGGTGATTGAATGCAGCGCTTGTGTCGTCCATTTATTCCTCCACAACACAACTTTTTATGTTCTATCTATTTGTCTCTTTACACAAAGCACAAAAATATAGCACCATAAATTTTTAAATTAATCTGACTAATCTGATTTTGTCTTTTTACATTGTTAAGCTTTTTTAAATGACATATAAACTCGTTTAACATTTGTACTTTGTTCCTAAAAATACATTAAATATTTTTTATTAAACCCTCAAAATAGTCCAACTTTAATTTAATTTGTATACCTTCATTTTGATCAGTCATTTCCAGCTCACTGGTTGCTGGCGCCTGCAGAAGTCTGAGGGGCAGGAGGAATTCTTACAAGCTGTCTGGCAGTGAGCCATTTTTTTAACAATGTCAGGTTTATCATTTACATACACATGCAAAAGCAATTTGCATAATCTGTGCCTTTACTAAACTGTTTAAAAGAAATATGTGCACACAGCTGAATATTTTGGCAGCGATGGGTTTCCACTGAAAACCTTGAATGTAGGACACCAGTCGCATTATTCATCAACTTGTTACATTATTCATCAACTTTTTTTTACATGCTCACTCAGTTGATATTGTACTTAAGGAAACATGTGTTTCTAGAAATTAGATTACACTTAAAATTTAAGCAGTTTCTTGCAACTAACAATCAAAGGCAGAACATGTGTCATCTGATTCTTGACTTTTGGTTTCAGGAATAAGGATTAGAGTTCCGGTAGAGTTAGAGTAAATATGTTAAATTGGGCCTGACAGGACAAAATATGGCAACAGTATCTTTGTATTGTCAACAGGTGGCGTTTTAGACATAAGAACACTGCAGCACACATAGAAGTAGGAAAAACTCTATGACAGCTCAAACAAAAATGATATCTTCACTTAATGCTACAAGATATTGAAATAGATCTCAATATTATTTTTATTAGAGTATGTCTTTATAATTTTAGAACTACGGTTGTGTAATTTTATTGCAAAACTTTTTCTGGCAAGTGTAATTCTCTACAATCACAGCACTTGGCAAACACAGAAACCTATTTTTCTCACTACAAGTTACATTTCCAAAGATTAATATTTTTTTTACATCTAAAGTACACATCCAGGCACCACATGGTTAAAGTAGTATTAGCTAATTAGTTTTCCTCTTCTTTTGTATCTCTTTCTATTGATAAAACAAACAGCACTAGGTTTATTCAGGTACTACCAAGCCTAACAAGATCAGTAGGCATAAAAAAAATGAGTCTATGTTTCAACAAAGGTCTCATTTTATTTTTGCCTTACAATCTAAATATACAATTCTAAGGGGGGAAATAGCTTGTGACTAAAAATAAATAATAAATGCATCTTTAAATAAGACATACAAACTTTGATTTGCACCAAGGTTTGCAAACTCTGTTGGCAAAATGTGATGCCTATCCGGAAGTAACAAAAGTTGCAGTTTGGCGCTGGCTGCAGAAAGGAACAAGTGCCCATTTAGTTCCATGTTAAAAATGCCAACTTTAGAGCCGAAATGAACATGTTTACAGCCTGGTTTAAAATAACATTTTAGGTTTAAAGGTCAGTTTTACCATCATGAGGTGGGTGATTTTTTTTCATAACTCATCAATTTAGATGTAATTTAATATTGAAATTATGAATAATTAGGCATGTGTCCTTTTGATTGACAGGTTCCCTGAGAAGCCGGCAACCTCTGCCTCACGTTAACAGTCTCAGCTATTTTGTTTGTCTGAACTTAACCATCAGTTGTGTCCGCCAAGTTTATTCGTTTTTGGATGTTAATCATGCCAGTATTGGACAAAGATGACATGCTGTGGTATTGATTGCAGTCAAGGACCATCCAAGTAGTCTCGGCTAAATTATTTTTTCGGAAAGTAAAAAAAAAATATTTCTGCTGTGAATTTAAAATAGTTGCTTGATCGAAAATTGGTTGAAATTATCAGGTTTCTTTTTTACAAACTGATTATTAAATCTTGTGTAAATTAAAATTAAAATAGTTTTCATGAAAGTTATGGAAAAACAAGTTTTTTTATGATTTTACTTGAGTTGTTGAATCTGCTTTCTAGGCAGAGGGATAGCAGAATTGAGCAACCGCGGTTTTCCTGCTAACGTTGATTAGCTTCAGTTAGCTTTGGGTTAGCTCAGTTAGCTTGTAGCTACATCGTAGCTTCATTTGTCCCCACCATAGACATTATATACGTAGACGCCTCATTCTGTGCAACAGAATGATGCAGCATGGTGGCCATATTGGATGGTTCTCCTCACTACAAACCCAATTAGAGTCTATGCAGAATGGGCTGCTATCTGGGGATTTTTATTGAATTATTTAAAGAACACATACCATATAGAGAACACAGATATTCGACATGTGCAGGATAAATAAATCATAAGTTATAATAATGACTCAAAAATAATTATTTATCTTCAAGGAACAAACAACAGATGATGGATTAATTAGTTTGTAGAGCAAAGGGGGAAAAACTACATGAGAGATTTAACTTGCAATTAAAATAATTTTTATGACTAAAATTAGGGTGTAACTTATTATGCCTGTGTTTTTATGCAGCCTATGGTTGCAACAACCGGTGTACTACTGAAACCAGATCATATGTTGTTAAGTAAGAATGAACAGTATTATATGACTATAAAACTATGTAATTGTAACTCATGTTATTTGACCATCAAAGAAATGCTAACGGAAGGAACCATAACCGTCATTGTTTATAATAATCACTAACATTTCTGGGGATAAACTGTCCATGTGCCGTGAAGCCGATCTCAGCTGCTGTGCCTTCATCCCCTGACCGATCTACTACCTGCTTCATGTTAAAACCAGCGGATGGCTCCTTCAGAGGGAATGGTGAAGGTGATCAGAGCAGCAGAGCGTTTGATTTGTCTAAACTCTACAGAAAATCCTTCACCAACTATTTGGTAGGAGCTTAGATTGGTTCAGAAGACGTGTTTTTATTTTAATATGCCATTACATACATCTGATTTTGTTAAAAAACATAATAAAATATGTTTTTATTGTTGGCTTTACACTTTCCTCATTAGAAATAAACTGACTGGGGGCGAATTGGGACCTATCCAAGATGGCGGCCGCGCTGATACGTCAGGTCCAATAGGCAGCGTCAGTCCATGAGGCGTCTACGTAAATAATGTCTATGGTCCCCACCCTCAAAGCCCCACTCTACGCTCCACCTTCTCCATTGTTTGTATTTTCCGTGCATGACGTAATGTGTGACACTGTCAACATGGTGGTGGTGGGAACCGCCAAGCTGGCTTCAAGTAAGCTCATCAGAAACCTATGGGTGACGTCACAGAGGCTCCGCCCATCTAATATACAGTCTATGGTTTGCACGCATATCATGGTTTCACAGTTGTTGCTGACTAGACTTCAATTGATGTTGATTTTCTCAAAACACAAACAAAAGGGAAACCCCTTCAATTTATATCAGAAATCTCAGCTTGTTTTAATGTATTTGCTTAATACAGGGGAAAACAGCTGATGAAAAATGACCACATTTTTGTCAAATTAAGGGAGAATTTTTGTTTATTTTTAACTATTTTGAATGTCTATGAAAATGAAAATAATGGGTACAGATTATATCATATAGTATATTATATATACTATATATTATAATATTATATAGTACTCTGTCTACCTCGAAAAAGATAGATGCAACGCCATTATCCATCAACGCAAAGGCTCTCCATCACCTACACAACAATGGACGGTATAAAGCCCAATTTTCTAACTATCCGTCTCTGTCAATGGAGAGCGTATGCCTGTGACTGGTCAGCTCAACAACAGCCAGAGATTCACCAGAACAGGGCTCTGTAGTCTATGTAATCAGTAGTTAATGCAGTGTTTTGGCACTACATGCTTTATATTGAAATAACACTTTATGTAATATGGTCTTTTAGCAATGTTGAACACATGATTTTTTTACATTAATTTTTAAAGTATTCTGTGTACTGAACTTCTAGTAAAAAGCTTTCCAGTTTAATAAAAATTTACTTTCTGTCCTCCATTGCTCCTTGAGGGGGAATGAGTTCACAAGCTTAAGAAAATAAACTCTAGTTAAACAGAAACAACACTGCAAAGGTAGGCAGCCCTGCAATGGAATGTTAGCATCCCCTGCTGTCCTGGTGGGCAATTTATTTGTAACACTGAAAAACTAATGAAGAACTATAAACAAAAAACATATCCGTCAATATGTCTGTGTCTGCGCGCAAACTTGCTGATGGAGAAAAATAAATTAGGCTTTACTCCCTCTGCCGTACACTTCTTTCACCTCTTGAAACCATTTAAATCTAAGCTTCCAGTGTGTTTTGTCTCAATATCGATGGTCAAATGTGATACAGCTTTCCTGACTAATAGGTTTGCAACATTTTTGCATTATTTTTTGTGACAACAAGCAGCTGTGAACTGACATGGTAGTTAGAGAGTCAGTAAAAATATCACATACAAAAAACCTTGTTTTGGCTTCTAAACCATTTCCCAGTACAGAGTGAGGAAGCAAAAACAACATGGATCCCTGACTATTCTTTGGAGCAGACATTATTTTGACATCTTTGACAGCCCTCATTCTGCTCACAGTTCCTCTTGACATCTTCCTCTTGACAGCCCCTACTATAGAACCCCTTGCACTCATTTAGGGAATGTATGGGAAAAATAGCTCGGAATGCCACTCACAATTTCTACCAACCAAAAGACAACAAGAGGGTAATTAAATGTCTTCAAAAAACTCCAGACCTACTTTATAGCATTCTTAATCCCTGAAAGCTCTATTTGGCTTCTAGCTCTGGACTGTACGAAGAGAAATTATGCAAATCTTGCATTGCCTGTAATGACAGTGCCATCTGGCAGTATTGCCCTCCAGGAACCCATGAGTTGCTGGCATTGGCTCTTGGTGTGAACACGGGCTAAACGGATATTCAAACTTCAAGTGATGGTGATAATTAGCTTAACACTCTATTTTAAACAAAAAAAGAAAGGACTGCTAGTAATCACAAACTCTGCACAAGCCGACCAAAGCATCTGGTATGGGAATGTCTTTTTCTTTTTTTGGGAGGAGCCTGGGAAACTTTAGACACCACGCTCACTGCCTGGAATAAGAACTATGGGAATAATTTAAGGGGTAAATTTATGTGTGTGGGC
Source organism: Apricaphanius iberus (assembly GCA_028564705.1). Lineage (NCBI taxonomy): Eukaryota > Metazoa > Chordata > Actinopteri > Cyprinodontiformes > Aphaniidae > Apricaphanius > Apricaphanius iberus. The sequence continues at coordinate 952,392 of JAPXFQ010002614.1, forward strand.
CAGCAAACTAGAACTAGTCCACTCCGAGATTAGACTGCCTTCCCTGCTTCTTTGTGGCTGACAGTCCAGGGATAATTCACTCAACGACTGGTTTGCAAGAAACAGATGATTTTATGGTAACGTAAATGGCTATGTACACAATGAGGTCAGGGAATCATAGACTATAGGGATAAGTCCTAACTTGCTCAGACACAATATTATATCCCTTAACAAGATAGTTTTTCAATGTTTTTTGTCATGATTGTGGAGATATATAAAGCTGCAACCAAGAGCACACAGTCAGCCATCACTTCCAAGGAAGAAACAATTGTGGCTGCTGAAAAATACAAAAGAAGAAGAGTAATTCAAGACACCCCAAAGACCCCCAGACATTTTTCCAAATGGTTGGCAGTGAGAAGATAGATTTGGAAAATCTGTAATGATATGTGGGTTATTTGGAGGTGAGAAGGTATGTTTTCTTTATTATTGTAGACTATATGTTAGTGGAGTTGTAGCCATTATACATTTTTGTCAGTGGGTCATTTTAAATACCCCATGCATTAAATGACTGCGTGATTTTTTTTAAAATAAATAAGTTGGACAAAGTTTTTTTCTACAGTCCATTACAAGTAAGGTATATGCAGAGCAGTCGATGAAGTTAAAACATTTTGTGTTTTCAGGCAATGACACATGACAGGGTTTGCTATTATTGCACATCCTCATATATGCCTGATAGGAGATACTTCATCTTGCATCCTTGTAGAGAAACTTGTGAGCCATGAAATATTTTTAAAATGTAAATTTAAAAATTTAATTTTAGCTGATATGAGTAATGAATTTAAGATACTTCTACCAGTTTTTGGATACTAAATATAATGTTAAAAATTAATGTTTGAATATTCAAGATGAATACAGAATATATATTTATATTAATGGGATCCAGATAATGGATGAATTAATGAAAAAAACTTAAACATTTGGCTGGGAAAGAAGATGCTTCTGTTAATATAGCTAACAATTAGCTTTTATAACAGGAAGAGGTGTTCAAGGGAGACAAACTGGTTAATGAGTGCACTCAGACAGGCCTCTTGAATGTAACTTTAAGGAGAGGAAACTTTTTTTCTGAAACTTGTTTTGAGTTTTTTTCCATTGATTAATAGCTTTATCCATCGGAGTTTTTCTGTGATAATGCAACATTTAAAATAAGGTTGATGCCGTGAATGCTTTATGTATTGAGTTAGGGATAAATACAAAAAACAGTTTTCAATTTATGATTTTAGATTTTTCAGGAAAGACATACAACTCAACCTTGCCAATTGAAATAGTAAATGCTCTGATGTGCAGGGACATACTCCAGCACTCCATGGTTCAGAACAATAGCTTTACTTGAATTATTTCCATCAGCAAGCCCTGTAGTGACTCAAAGTGAATCAAAGCAAGTTTCACTATTCTACATATAAGTAGTTCATGTTGTACTCATCTCAAAACCCTATTTCAAGGGCACTGTCTATTACACTTCAATTGTGTAAGTCTATCTTCAGTTAGTTACAGTATAACTGGTAATGTCTTATTCTTCTCACTTTACTGCCACTCTAGGGGAGTTGCATATTAAACTGCATTATTTTGTTCAGCACCTGCAAATGTCTGAGTAGTTTGTTAACATGAACCCATCTTCAGACCATGGTTTTAGTTTGCGATTGATTCAGTTTATATTTTCTCTGTAGTTCATCTTTTTAAAAGATTTTTTCCACATTTCTGTTACTTTGGCACTCCACAAAGCAAATAAAAAAATAGAATATTAAGTATGGCAAATGGTGGCCTCATTCCCAGTTTATCACTTGCTAATTATGGTGATACCACAAAATAATAAGTATGGTAGAAAACCCAAAGATTACAACAACCGATCACAGTTCATTGCTGAATTAACAAATCGTGTATATTGCAACCATTTTGCAAATGCTTATTTAAATTGAAGTTGGTTATTTCTCATAAATGCTTAGTTTAAATTAAATTCATTTAAATTTAGGTTAAATTTAGGTTACATTGATTTTTTTCAAGCACAAAACCCCTCTTCCATTGTATATAGATAGTCTATACATAAATAGTTTCCGTTTGTATACAGTTATATACCACCCCTGATAAGTCAATATGTAAAGAAAATATAGTGCACGCAGTGCATTTGCATGCAGCAAGAGAAAGTCAAATTATTACCTTAGTCCGACTGATATCAGACTTTTAAAATGTATGTTTTATGGGTGTGGAAAGCAGCCGGTATTTGTATCTGTATTTGTATTTGTTGAGGGGGAAAAGGTATTTGTATTTGTATTCGAGTAAAATTCAAAATAGGCTTAAAAATCTGTTTTTTCCATGTTAGACTTCTAATTTACATTGTATTTTTTTAGCCATTATAATAATTATGAATATGATTTGATGTTCAAATCCATCAATGAATATGTAACAAGGAACATCAATGAAAAGAACACAACAAGGCAAGGCAATTTTGTTTGTACAGTATAGCACGCTTTCAACAAAAGGCAATTCAAGGTGCTTTGTCTGATTTGGTGGCTAAGAACCCAAATATATGATAAAAGTATGACAATTAAAAACAGAAAAATAAAACATTTAGCAATTGATGAAAGCAGCCATTTAGGAGAGGCAAAAAAACCCCCAAAATTATGTAAGAAAATGTATAAAAGAAAATGTATGTAAAATTATAAAAAATAAGAGCTAATAAAGCACAAGAATTAAAACATTCAGCAATAACAAAAATTAAAAGAAAGCATTAGTCATTGGAGCATAAAAGAAAATCACATCATGACATTTGAAAAAAAATAATAATTTAGGCGAAGCATAAAACAATTGTCAAAAATCTATATTCGAATATTACTCAAAAGCATCTATAAACAGTAGAGTTTCAATGTTTGATTTGAAAGAATCTAACAATTTTGCAGCTTTGCAGTCATTAGGAAGTTTTTTCCAGATTTGTGGGGCATAGAAAGTGAAAGCTGCTTCTCCATGTTTGGTTCTGATTTTAGGGATGTTTAGTAAACTGGAGTTGGAGGACCTGAGTGGTCTGCTGTGTTGGTACAGTGACAACAGGTCTTAAACATACTTTAGTGCAAAACCATTTAGTGATTTATGAACTAGTAGGAGTATTTTAACATCTATTTTCTGAGCTATAGGGAGCCAATTTAAGGACTTTAGAAGTGGGGTGATGTGCTCTACTTTCCTGGTTCTAGTGAGGAAGAGAGCAGCAGCGTTCTGGATCAGCTGCAGCTATCTGATTGACTTTTTAGGTAGACCTGTGAGGACGCTATTGCAGTAATCAAGGCAACTAAAGATGAACGCATGGATTAGTTTTTCATGGTCCTTTTGTGAAATTAGTCCTTTAGTCCTAGAAATGTTCTTCAGGTGATAGAAGGCTGACTTTGTTATTGCCTTTATGTGAACCTTGAGGTTCAGGTCTGAGTCCATTATAACATTTAGATTATGCACCCGATCAGTAGTTTCTAGCTGGATTAATCGAAGTTGTTTGCTGACTTTTGATCGTTCCTCTTTAGGTCCAAAAATAACCACTTCAGTTTTGTTTCTATTCAGCTGGAGAAAGTTATGGAACATCCAACTATTTATTTGCTCAATGCATTTATTTAGTGCTTGGATCGGTATAAAGTCATATAAAGCCATTACTTCATCCAATGGGGGCAGAAGATGGCTCTGATAATAAGATGGTGCTGGTGGGGGAGAGGTCACAGTACCAGGAGAGGATTTGATGAATGATTAAAAAATGTTTGTGATATAAAGCAAAAATAGAAGAATTCAATCTGGTTGGAAACACTGTATGTTCTTTGGAATTTCCCCCTTCCTTTCACTGGCGAAAGACTTGAATTTCAGGTTAATTGGATACTCCAAACTGTCGTGTGAGTGTTCAAGGATGTATGTTGTATATGTCTCTGTGTTGGCCCAGTAATGTTGTACCTATCTTTTGTTCACAGGCTGCTGTTACAGGATTAAGAAGTTAAAGAAAATGGATAGATTGATGGAATTTGACATTAAAGAGGGGTTGGACCAAAGACTGCTATACTTTAATTGCAGTCTATTGCAAACCATGAAATATTCAGGACTTTAAATAGTTTAATGATGGTACAACTAGGGATGTAATGATACCACTTTTTTCAAAATAATACAATACTGATATATGGATTTGAGTACTTGCCGATACCGACTACCAATACCGGAACTTCTGACACACACCAAAAAAGTTGAAAATAGGTTTTATTTTCTTCTCTGCTTGTTACAACAAACGATGAATTAGATAAAAAAAAATATTGTATATGTATATAAAAAAATGACCACAAAAATAATCTTTGAAGCCAAACGAAACAGTTTCTGTGAAATTATTGCAGAGCCTCCACATTTTAAGTATCGGTTCATGGTATTGGTTAACTGATGCAGATACAGTAAATAAGAACAGTATTGTTCCCAATACGAAAGTGTTTTTTTTACATATTTACAAGACAGAATGAAACATTATAAATTTGTTAAAAAAAGCGTTTTTGAAGATGCAACTGGAAAGAAAATTTATTTGATGTACTTTTAATCTCAATCAATAGCCCAGCCACAAAACAAACTGAAATCTAAACTGGCCTTCTTTTTTAGAAATATATCATGTTTTTCATTAAAAGGCCAGAAGGACACAGGTTAGTTCGACTTTTCTGGTGATTGCGCACTATGGTGATGCAGTGTATAGGATTGCGGTAAAAAGCCACTTATCAACTCTCGACCCATTAAGGTTTGTAACTGGGGCATATTACTGCAGTCATCATTGTGAGTTATAAAAAACAGCTGTATCACCACCTCTTGCAGTAAGGAGAGAAGTGTATTCACTGACTTTGGTTTATAAGACTATCTGAAAAACAGTCCTGACCTAATTGACTTGCAAAATTGATTATAAAATTGATTACAATACCACACACTAGAACAGAATTGGGGAAAAAATAATTTAAATTTCAGGCACCAAAAATTTGGAGGGAGGCCCAGTCATACTTTAACCTGCATACCCTTAAAAATTGTGCATCATCATGTTATTACACAAAGAAACTGTTTCCCTGCTGTGCAGTAACTCAGAGTAATACATTATTTTTGTAAAATCGGTAGTAGAATCGGAGATATTGATTGGTGGACATATTTGGTATTCAGAATGTGTATCTTTTATCAAGTTGTTCTTATTGCAGATTCTTATAATGGTTGGTACCCTATGGTTTTAAATATTTTATTTGGGACCAATACCATACAATGGATATGTAACTGATGTGTGGAATATTATTTGTTGACATCTCTTGATCAGGTGATCATTCTAAAAGAGGTTTTGATCTCAACATTTTTTTTAAATCTGGTTAAATAAATGAGATGATCAATCGATTAATCAATCAACCTTATTTATTAGGAACTTTTCATACAATGATGATGATGTGTATATATATAGTATGTATATATATATATATTATATATATATATATATATATATATATATATATATATATATATAATTTATTTTTTGTTTTTCTCTTTTCCTTATATATGCATTTTGCAAAGAAGGGTGTATTTTGTTTTTCCTTTTCCTTACTATGTGCATTTTCAGCGAAATTTTTTATTTTATTTTCCATATACAGGCATTTTCATTAGAAAATATAAATATTTTGTTTTTCCTTTTCTTTATACATGCATTCCTTGTTTTTACATTTCCTCGTCTCCTCTTTTTACTTTACCTTATGCACTTCTGCCTTATCATGCAAATGAGGAACGCTGCCCTTCTTGGTCCAAGTTCTCTTCAGTTGGCCAATAAACAGGTAGGAGCAGGATCCATTGAGCAGGATCCAATTGAGCTCACAATTGTTATGTTATCTGGTCTGTTTTAGCATTGGGAATGTTTGCAGATACAAAATTGTTATTGATTTAGAGATTTGTAATTCTGGCATCTCTTCATAGAGAATTTCAGCATTGTTTTAGATATTTTTTATTTATTTATTCCAAAGTACCTAATTCAGTAATGGATCATTCCTCAGCTGCATTTTTATCACATACAGTATTTTTGGTTATCTTGTTTTATTTCCTTAATATTTTTTTCTCACCAGTAGCTACAGAGAAGCAGTGTGTGTATGTGTGTGCGTGCGTGTGTGTGTGTGTGTTTGTGAGTGTGTGTGTTCATGCGATGTGCATGTATCCACTTAAAACTAATCAAAGCTCCATTACTACTGCTTTTTAAGGCATTAGAGATGTCAACATTGTTAAGGCATGTGTATTGTTTTCTTAGTCAAGGAAAATTAGAAAATGAATTCCTCTGGGCTTGAAGTAAAGTGTGTTCACTAGGGGTGGGGCATGTGGGGGGCAATGATAAAGTGGGGGTAGGGTGATGGGTACTGCTACTAGTGAAGAAGTGGAGGGACAGGAGATGCCAAATTGTGCTCAGTCACTGATTATTCTCACAGACAGCTAAATAGTGAGAAAAGAAGATACCATGGTGGCTTTGCCATTTGTTCTGCTTGATCCAGCCTTTTACACTGATAAGCTGAAAGCATCAAAATGCTATACAATAACAAGTTATTATCCTGTTAATATATATATATATATTAACAATATATATATATATATATATATATATATACATATATATATATATATATATACATATGTACTTACAATTGCCAAGGTAATTGCAGTTTTTAAACTTTGGAACGAGTAATTATTAGTGAAAGGGAGTTCTTTAAAAAAAAAAAGAAAACTTTACAAGTTCGGAGCTTAAAGTCTAGTTCATACACCAGCAAGTTTGCACTCGCACTTATTGATGGAGATATTTTCTATTTTACTTCTCTGTTGTTGCAAAGCAATTCTCTACCAGGACAGCAGGAAGTATAGACATTTTATGGCTAGTCTGCCTATTATTGAAGTGTTCCACAGGTTGTTTGTCACATTGCTTATTACAGTCATACCTGAGGGCACTAGAGTTTGACTTTGATATGAAATATTTGGCTTACCATTAACATTCCTGCAATTTCCACCCCATGTAAAGTAACGCATACCCAAATTAAAATTAAAGCTGTTCTTGAACCATTTTGAGTAGAGACATGGATTTGGTCTCTTTGGAAATAAAACACTCTCCAAATTCTCCCACAACTGTGTTACCATGTTTTACTGCTATTGTTACCAAGTAATATGACACCTATTTATTTTCTAAGAATACATGCTCTAAAAATGGCTTTAGTTCACTGGCCCTGAAGGGTCACAGCACACAACTTAAGAAAACACATGCAAAAAGACAAAACACGAGCAAATTTAGAAAAACGACACACACGTAAAAAAATGTGCTGCAAATAAACCACCACACAACACATAAAAAAATGCTGCAAATAAACCACCACACAACACATAAAAAACGCTGCAAGTAAACCACCACACAACACACAAAAAATGCTGCAAACAAACCACCACACAACACATAAAAAAGTACTGCAAATAAACCACCACACAACACATAAAAATGTGCTGCAAATAAACCACAACACAACACATAAAAAAGCGCTGCAAATAAACCACCACACAACACATAAAAATGCGCTGCAAATAAACCACAACACAACACATAAAAAAACTGTTTTTCATTTGAGCATAGACTTGTTTACAACCAATATTATATATTAACTTAAATGTAATAAATTTGAAATTTTTGACTCATTCTCAAAGCCATCTGAGATAATGAGTTGGTAATTAAGGTATAAAGTGTAACTGCTTTGACTAAAAAATTAGATATTGTTTTATTTCTGACCTGCACCACTTTTATTTTCTTGACAGAAGCCTCTTTCTCACACTTGGTTGAACAAGGTGTTAATGCTTTGCTAGGAGTTACTTACCCTGCAATTTCTTTTCCTACCAAGGAGCTGTTTTTACTAGGTATGTCCTGATCAGGTAATATTTTCAGGATTTCACCAGTTTATTATAACAAAAAACTTGTCCATCATTTTTACAAATTAGTATTCAACCTGACCATTTAAGATGAAACATGACCAAATTTTCCATTAATACAATGCCTTGTCACCAAAAGAGTAACTTTGCAAAAAGCATTTCAGGGTTTTGGAGGGTCAAGCCAATCTCCCGACCTCAATCCAATAGAGAATCTGTGGAGGGAGTTGAAATTCTGTGTTGCCCAATGACAGCTCCAAAACATCAGAATCGGAAACTGTTGAGCAGATTTACAATATCAGGCTCTAGAGAAGATCTGCATGGAAGAATGGGCCACAAATAACAGCTAAAGTGTATGAATACCTGGTAAAGACCATAAGGAAACAATTCACTGATCGCTGTCATTGCCAATCACAGGTTACATTACAAAGTATTGAGAGGAACTTCTGTTTTTGACCACTTATTTTCTACATCTTTATACAAAGAAACGTTTAAAAATCACACAATGTTACTTTTTAAAATTCTGTCTCTCACAGTTGTAGATTATCTATAATAAAAATGACAAAACCCTCTTATCATTTTTTGTGGGACAAATTGTACAATCGGTAGCTGTAAAATACTTTTTTGTCCCACTGTATAAGCCCTAAATTCATAGCTCAAGCACATGGCTGGCTGGCCTCAAATGAAAGGACAACTTATAGTTAAGGAGGAGGGCTAGCAGCTAGCAATGACACATGGAATACGGGGTCAAGCTAGAGTCCCAGCAATGTGAACAGGAAAGTTGAGTGAACTTTTGCCTTGTCCCCCTCTGTCTATCATTTAGCATATAGAGCACCTCAGCTTCACTGGGGAAGCCTGGATGAGTGGGAGAGGGAGAGCTGTGGCGGGGTTAGTTTAACACCTTACACAGGCTCCCTTTGTGCTGTGGGCAAAGGTTAGAATTGCTCTGGTGGGGGCAACTGCAAAAGGAGTTAAAAGTGTTGGTTGAAAATTGTGTAGTAGCAAAAAAAGGTGACTGAACTCATGGAACAATTACCAGTTGGTCATTACCAAGCTCAAACATCTGTCATCCATCTTGTCACCTTGCCTAATCTGACAAGATAAGAGCCCTAAACCTTGACTTAAACTATGTTTATCTGTTTGCAATTAAACTATAAAAAGCAAGAAAGGTCAACATCAATAACTATATTGATTGGTTTTTATGTACAGTGCAGGCCAAAAGTTTGGACACACCTTCTCATTCAATGCAATTTCTTTATTTTCTGGTGACTTTGGAGGCCAGGTTATTTCACAATTTTTGGAAAAGTACAACATTATTCCATATGTGTTCATTCATAGTTTTGATGCTTTCAGTGAGAATCTACAATGTAAATAGTCATGGAAATAAAGAAAACGCACTGAATGAGAAGGCGTGTCCAAACTTTTGGTCTGTACTGTAGATGCTTTCTTTTTTCTTTATTTTCTTTTCAATGGCTCTTCCAACATTTCCCACTACTAGATGGAAGATAAGGAAGTCCATATCTGTTCTCAGGCATAAATAGCTAAGGAACTCTAAACAGAACATGATATATGATTAGATAACGTATAACTAACTCATATAGTAACATATATATTGAAAACTTTGTCAAACACAAACTTAAGCTGATATGTTAAAGGCAGATGTTTTAGAAAAACTTTTTGTTTTTGAAAATAAAGATTATTTTTGCAACTTATCCCACTGTTCTACCATAACTGGTTGTATTATGCACCATACAGTATGTACCTGACGAGACCAGGGGTTTGTCTTGGTCATTATAATAAAATAAGAAGATTTATTGTTAACGGTTTGTGCTTGTTACAACTGCTGCAAACTCCACAGACTCGCAAAACCAAGCTCTAGCTGAATTACTAATATGGCGCAGAGAACATTGCATGTGTTATACACGGAGCAAGACACAATCCAATCCTTTACCCTATGCTGAATAGCAATATGGGTGTTTCTGTCAGAAGACACAAAATATTGGGAGGAGAATAGGCAAATAAGAAGCCGTTCCAGGCGCAGTGTGATTTACTTATTAATATGTTTGTGCCGGCAATTTTACCATCTATTTTTACCACTTCTGAAAGGCATGTCCTAACTTTGCACCACCATATTCCACACAAGTTTATAGTTGACAAATGGAAAATGGCCATAGACCTGACAGTTATGCAGATATTTCCCCTTTTTCTCCCAAAAATCACAGCTCACTGTGCTCTCAGCGCATCTGCACTTGCTGAAGAAGCGCTGAGCGCTCTGAGTTGCGATCCTCATGGCTCCTCATTCATTTCCACCAGAGTGTTTACTGATCTTCTTGGATGACAGTTAATTAAATGTAGTAATCATGCACAGTATCACAAGGACAGTCAGGCTACATTTATTTGATTTTTTTTAAGATTACATATTTTCAAGATATAATGTTTTTTCTACTGCAACTTGACATTTAGTAGAGGCCATGATAATGTGTGGTAAATTTCAACAACGTTACTATAATATGAACATCTTAGCGACCTGGGCTGCACAGTGGAACAGTGAGCACTGTTGCCTTGCAGCAAGAATGTCCTGGGTTCAAATCCTGGCCCAGAGTCTTTCTGCATGGAATTTGCATGTTCTCCCTGTGCATGCTTGGGGTCCCTCGGGATACTCCGGCTTCCTCCCACAGTCCAAAAACATGACTGTTAGGTTAATTAGTCCCTCTAAATTGTCCTTAGGTGTAAGTCTGTGTTCATGGTTGTTTGTCCTATGTGTCTCTGTGTTGCCCTGCGATGGACTGTTGACCTGTCCAGGGTGCACCCTGTCTATCGCCCGTTCAATACTGGAGATAGGCACCAGCCCCCGTGACCCTTCAAGGATGAGCGGTTTAGAGGATGGCTGGATCTTGATGTCATTTTTCTGGACATGCTGCAGCTCTGACTCTGGAATATTTTGTGGGCATGGAGCAAAGAGTAGAGAGTGGTGCATGTACACCGCACAGATTAAGTTTATTACTGACAGACTAGAAATATAATTCACAACATTGTAGCCTAAGAGTAATTAACTCTGTAACAGCCATAAACTTGATATGTTTGCCAAAGATATATCATGAATCCATGTACATATTCCTCCTCTCTCTAGCAGCCGCAAAGTCGTCATTTGAATACTACTCCTTGCGCCTGTCATGAATTGCTTATGCAATAATAGTAGATTACCCGCATATGAAGGACAACCCACTGTCACAAAGTACTAGCGTCCCACACAATTTTACACTCATTTGTCCTAAATGTTTGTACATTATTCTACAGTTAGTTGGCCACAGTGGATGGCCAAGGGAGTGGGAGGATCACGGCTAATGTTGGGATCTACTGTAGTATTAACATGCATTTTTGTTGATCGAGAAAGTGAACAAGCCTAACAACTACCCTTCACACCTGATATTTAAGACTGCCCTGAGTGATCAGAGCACATTTACCTGCTTTACATGCAAAATAAAAACAAAGTCAGGTCACAGACTGGCCTTTCAACTGAGCAATCTACAGATCTGCTGGTATTTCTGTATTTTCATACATGCATACAAATTACTGCTACAAACTTTTGATAAGGTTACATTTTTAGTTTAGCAGATGATATGAAAGAAAAGATAAGGACTTTACAGATCTCACATTGTCATATAGCACACAGTAAGAAGCTAACAAATAATTTGCATTTATTTTGAGGGGGGCATGTTGCTGGTTAAAAGTGACAGGACATTCCAAATAAAGAGATATTTTGGGCTTTGTATTAAGTATTTTAATGTGTGGTGTCTGCAGTGTATTCAGTCAGCTCTACAAACAGTAAAAACTAACATGTAGGGTCTTTCTACTTTTTACTGAGGATGATTGTAACAGAAAACCTTTGTTTAAAAATTTTCTATTTCAAGAGTATTTCAGTTACAGGTTGTTACGCATTATTCAAAATTGATTACTTAAAATAAACATCTGTCAGAACATTTAATATATATATTTGTAATCTTTTTTTTCTGTGTAAAAGACCACAGGATAAAATTAATAGATAGATAACTATGGTGGGATCACGGAGCTATATGCTTACAATGAGGAGAAAAAAACCCCAAGAATGACATTTTACTGAAGACAAAACATTTTGTACAAACAAAACAGACAAATAAAGTATTATTCAGCAATATTAAAACATATTCTACTTTTGAGAATCATCTTAATCTCACACAAACAATACCCAACTACAACTCATATCTGTAATTGAATTAAGTTATCAGTAATTCGACAGAATATTGAGAGTAAAAAAATTCCAGATTTTTGTTTCCTCTATATAACTGATTTAATTATCTGCAAATCTCTGGCTGTGACCCCTGTAATCCTATTTTTTCTGTTGTTGTTTTTTTTCTCTCTTTTTTTCACCTAGCAAAAATTAAAGTTTAACTATAAATAGAGGGGGATAATGCAGTTGACCCAAGGGGTTAATTCTCAATCTTTTGGATGCTTTCATCCCCTGTAGACTCTCGGTCAGTGTTCTCCTCAGGTTACATTACCATGAACCCGAAAACTACCACAAGGAAATGAGTTCATATTTAGAGAAGAAGCTAGGATTTGGTCTGCTTGGGCACCTCCACGAGCAATCACAAGTGCTTGGAACAAAACTCCCCTATAAGCTCTAATTTGTACACCCACTTAACACTACCTCATGAATTTATTAGGAATCTGAATTAAGGTAAAACCTGTAAAACTGGAATCAAATGTGGAATGGCATTCTTGTTTCAACACAATAAAAAACAGGCAAACATAAGTTTGAGAAGAGAGAAAGTGAAAAGAAATATCTCAATTAATACCAGATGAAAAGGTCTGTTGAGTACAGCCAGTTCACACTTCGTCCTTGCAGTTTACACAGCCAGCAACTTTGCTGACTAATTGTTCTCTTCTATAATTCCCTAAATGTTTTACATAATCCCAAATATTGTTTAGAAAACTTCTACAGGATTAGTTTTATAAAGTACTTCAAGGTGCCAAGATAAATATACATCCCATGCTATGGACCCAATTGTTTTAGCATTTATCTTCCCACATTTGTTCGCCTAATCAAAATACATTTGGTTAAGTAGATATATGTGGCCTGAGTACACATACAGAAGTCAAACAGCTGATGACATGTCCGTCGCTCTTTATTGCCCAGCGTTTATTTTTCTGTGGTGGTGACATTTTTACCCTGAAGCCAATGGATTTATGTCACACAAATATGATAAATGCATGGTGCTAAACATGTTCACACACCACAAGCTACACAAACTCCCAGAGTACAAACAAACACACGTTTCTACACAGCTAAAGTTTCACCAATTAGAAAAAGACAACACTGATTGCCAAAGCAGCTGAGATCTGGAGTTTGCATTGGACGTGCTACTGCCTCCTGAGGTGTTGAGTTTAGAGAAAATGGCCAATGAAAATTTGTAAGACAAGGTCAAGAGTCCATGGCAGGTGCATTTCTTTTACTTTAAATATTCTATTAAGCTTCATCAATCTTTCAAACGTGTGATTGCATATAACAGCAAAAGTGAGTTTATTGCTGTTTATTGCCGTTTGAATCACTTGGTTAAAGTGCATATTCTTACTTCACTATGAATGTTTAAAGATATTAAAGAAAACTGAAAAGATTTAATAGAGAAATAAATTATCAGTTGTAAAGGCAAGTCAAATAAATGTTGTTTATATAGCACACTTTCAACACAAGGCAATTCAAGTGTTTTAAATTATTACAAAAATGTGAAAATTAAAACATTGAATCATTAAAAGACAGCATAAACAAACATTTATAAAATACACTTTTGTAAATTGTGAAAACTGGAAAACTGATGAAATACAAACATTATTTAAAACATTTAGCAATAACAGTAATTAAAAGAAAACAGAGAAAATGAATCTAAAATTATGAAAATTAAAAACATAAAAGATTTAGTGATTGAATGAACACAAAAGTAAGCAAGTCTAAATTGATAAGTTTTCGTTTTTGAAGTGTTCAGAGTTTCTGCAGCTTTGCATTCATCTGGGAGTTTGTTTCAGATATGGGCAGCAAAGAAACTGAAAGTTCCTTGTCCATGTTTGGTTCTGGTTCTAGGGACAGTCAGTAGACTAGAGGTGGAGGACCTGAGTGACATGGATGGTTTATACCACGATGACATATCTCTTATGTACTCTGGTGCTAACCTGTTCAATGATTTATAGACTAATAAAAGCACTTTGAAATCTATTCTCTGAGCTAGTGTAAGGATTTTAGAACTGGGGTGATGTAGTTTACTTTCCTAGTTCAAGGGAGAACACGAGCAGCAGTAAAAGCTAATAGTATCAAAGGCTAATAGAAAAAGCTAATTGCATTTTTTTTTCTGTCTGTTTTATGTTTTATCCACTTTCACTGTTACAACTAATAAAAATTGTTAATTGGATAGGAATTTTTATAAAATGAGGTTATGTTATATAGTTACCAATAGGCAATGGACCTGATTTTAGAGGCAATGCTTCACAAGTAGACCAACCTAAATGGCTTGATCTAGACATTAGTTTCGACCTCGGAATTGAACTAATCTGGGTCTCGAATGAATAGCACAGAGAGCATTATCTATTGCTGGTGATCTTTATACTGCTTAAAGCTTTTTCACAGAACTTCAGTTTAGAAATCGTTTAGACCTTTTAGATGGTAAAGTCTTTTCAATACTTTAGGACTCTTACCATTACTTTAGCATTGAAATGGTAAGATAACAATAACATCAACCTAAGGATTTTGACTATTTGGGTAATTAAACATATTACAAATAAATAATCTTCTTATCATTGCAATCCATCAATCCTTTTTGAACGTTTAGACATATCTCAAACCAATCTTGCTTCAAATGAATCCATATGCCTCTACAACTCCTTACTGCCTATGATCCACTAACCCCCAGCCCATGCATTAATCTTGTCAACTCAGGAGGGAAAAATTCAGCAGCTGCCATCGCAGTCCCACCCAGCAAGCTGTGTCCCAGGAGTTCTACTAATTCCAAGGTCATGTGTATGCCTCCACCCACTTTCCTCTCACCCTGTCTGCTCACCTCAGGGAGGAGAATGTAGTTCAGAATGGCAGAAGGGAACAGATAATGAAACCCTTTCAAATGTTTCTATGTCGCGCAGTCCTTTGGCTGTGAAAAAAACACGGATTATTAAGGTGTAACGGAGCATGTATATCAGGAGGTGGGAGGACATGGGAGGCCCAGTGTGTCCTCTGGACTCTCTCCGTTCTCAGTGATTGAATATTTCATCAGTGGCGCCCAGACCAGTACCAGACATTCCTACAATTTCCCACCTCCTCCTCCTCCTCTTCCTCAGTGACCTCTGGTGAGGGCGGAAAGAGATGTGGCCACTATTCATCTGATTCCCCTGAAGAAACAGTGGCCAATCAAATGTGTCTGTATGTGGGAGAAAAATTTACAACAAAAACGTATGTCATTAATAGTTAAGAACTAACTAAAGCCCATTTATTACTTTTCTATGTCTAATTTTTCTGAGTAACCGTTTTGTGTGACTTTGAGAAAGAAACTTCATCGTTTGCAATCATAGCTATATATATATATATTAAAATATGTAATCAGAGAAAAAATATTAAAACCATGTTTAAAATAACATACATTTTAACCTAGTTTAATTGCAAAATACCTGATATGTCAAAAAATGCATAAGAATAAAATTATGTTTCTTAAGATAAACATGATCATTAAGCAAGACCAGTTAAGCGCTGCAAAGACCTGTTGTTCCCCTATCGTTTCTTTTTCTTCTCCCAAATGAATTAGCTTTTTGGAGGCCTAAACATGTATGAAATTTGGCGGTGACGTCAGGTGTGTATGGAATTTTTGTATTTTAAGGGTTTCAAAAAAATCGCAAAAGAAATGGCTCAGTAGCACTACTTGGAATGTTTCAAAATGGCCTCCACATAAACCTTCGTTGATTGTAGAGACATGCTGTGCGGCACAGTTCTAGAGCTTCACAAGACCTACCAATAAGCCTCAAAACATTGCGGTCCCAAACATACAGGAAGTCGGCCATCTTGGTTTAAATGTGTGATTTTGACCCCGTTTTTGACGTTTACAGCCTTCGCATTTGATCAAACTCCTCCAACAGATTTCAACCGATCAACTTGTTAATCAGTCAGGATGGCCTTCAGCGATGGGGGACTAAAAGTTATCAAAGGTTTGAGTTTTCAACCATGGTGAATGGGCTGGCCAGGCCTTAAAAATTGACTAACTGCCAAAAAATGTTAAAGCAGTTAGAACTCCTCTTCAGAAAGTCAAAGATGGGTGGAACTTTCTGTGGTGCACGTAGTCAGGTCCGTGAGGAACCTAGATGGTCAAATGCTGACATAACTTAAGCCCCGCCCCCTCAGACCAGAAAGTGTAATGTTTTTCCCTGAAAGGCCCAGAATTTATACAGTTGAGCAAATTAGCATAATAATGCTGCACAGCGGCTGGAAACCAGTTGGGGTAACTCTGTGTCCAGTACTGAGGGTTTTCAAAAAGGTTGCCACTGTGGCGGCGTGGCGAAGTGTGTTGTCACGCCCTGGCCATACGTTTGACTATAATTTCCAGAAAACTCATCAAATCCTAACCACATTCAACATGATAAATATTAGTCCATCCCCAGAGAGCTTTGTATGCTAATATCTGGCGGTCGTAGGTTAATTACTTCATAGCGCCCCCTAGGAGCCTTAAAAATAACAGCACCAAACCGTACTTTATCTGAACACAATGTCCTTCAACACAAATATGTAGTGCCTTACGACCTAGAAAAAAGTCTCTTGGAGCCATGGTCCAAACCCTACAGGAAGTTGGCCAGTTTGAATCAAACTCTCCATTTTGTGCCATTAATAAATGTTGTATTCGATCAAACTTTTCCTAGAGCTTTTGATCTACAGACTTCTAAATGAGCAATGACAGACTTAAGGCATTGGGGATCAAAAGTAACCAATGGAATTTGCTGCATCAAAGCAGGTGGGCGTGGCTAGCCCTCAAACTTAGGCTTCTCGCCTATAAATGTACAACATGATTAACCTCAACATTAAAGGTCACAGCTGTGTCAAACTTCATGGCTGTGATCACATACCAACATTCACTGGCTCATTAGGTAATATCACATAAACTCCACCCCCTTAGTACAGGAAATGCAATGTTTTACAGTGAAAGGTCCATATTGGCCTCCAATTAATTAATCAACATTTTGCTGTGGACAGTGAATGAAGACAAGTTGTCCTAGGTTCTTATCCCATGCCGACAGTTTTGAAAAGACGATGTGGCTGTGGTTGCATGGCAAAGCTTGGCGGCATACCATGAAAATACATTTGGTTCTAATTTCCACATGCATTGTCGGATCTGCGCCAAATTCAAGAACATACATATTCATACAAAATCATCAGTAAGCAGTTCTATCATATAAAATTGTAAAATTCAGTAGATATATTCAGTTTCTGATCAACTTTGACAAAAACTATTTTGAACTATGGTCCAACCCTCACAGAAAGTCAGCCATTTTGCATAAAAGCTGCCATCTTGAGCTTTTTATACGTGTCACATAAGAACAAACTTCTTTTTCAGCTCATGAATTAAATACTTAGAAATTACTGAGCATTGTCTCAAACATGGGGGATTAAACATTTTTAGAAGGATTTTGTTCTATCATAGCATGTGGGCGTGGCCAAGTCTACAGTTTTACCTTTTCGCCACATAAAGACAAGCTGTATTATCTTCCATTTTAAACATCACTGCTCTAACATACTTCAGGGCTGTCATCACATTCCACCACTGAACTAGCCTGACATGGCCATGCTCAATTCTAATCAGAATGTGAGTCTGATATTGCTTCATTGGGCTGTGATTATGGGCCGTGTTTTAACCGAACCAGGAAAAAAATGCCTCTGCACTCAATTGGATAGACCTATAACCAATCAGAGCTACAGAAGTGTGTGACGTTGCTCTGCAGAGAAACAGAAGTTATCTGTTCCTTATCTTCTAGAACAGACTTGATGACAGAATCTACACATCTCAGTTCTCCAGCGGCAGCCATCTTTGTTGTAAAAAAAATCTACCCAGGCGCTCTTTGGTGACGTGGTTGATTACGTTGCTGTTGTTCACCTGTCAGTCATCGTAAGCCCGATTTGATTGGTCCGAACAGATGTTATTGGGGCATAATTGCTCCTCAACAGAGGAATGCCAGACCGAACTTCAAGACCATGTTGTGGGAGCGACTGGCACTCAGGCTACCACTGAACACTGTCTTGAAGTATTTTATTCATGTCATCTAAGCCCCGCCCCCTAAAAACAGGAAGTTAAATGTTCGAGTACGAAAGGTCAGCATTTGGTTTCTTTCACCTTATCAAATTCTGGCTGCAGACAGTGACTGAAGACAGGCAGCTTTTTCTGAAGAGTTGAGGGATTTAGAAATAGGGTGTGGCTGTAGCAGCATGGACCAATCCTCATATCACTCCATGGAAATACGTTTGGCTCTAATTTCCTCACTCATCATCTGATCTGCTCCAAATTCAACAACACAGATATAAATCTGGCACTAAACACATATATATAGAAATATTTGGTGGTATTGGCCAAATACCTGCACAGCGCCCCCTAGAATTATTAAAACAATTCTCATCAAGCAATGATTTTAACTAGGATTGTGAAATTCTGAAGATATGTTGCTAATGTAGTCTCCTCAAAACAATGTTAAAGCCAGGGTCCTATCCCCTCATGAGGTCGGCCATTTTTTCTTTAAAGCTGCTGTTCTAACCTTTTCAATGCTTTCTCATGCAGATTTTATCAAGAGGATCTGTGTAAATGTTAAGATGCAGTTCAGGGGGTGATGTGTGAGTGTCTTGGTCGCACGACAGGCCAGAGCGGTGCTATGCTGCGAGGGCCGCTCGAGGCTGCTTGCAGCTTTAATTTTGAACTTTACAACTACATTTTAAAAGAATATAATTTAGCATTTTGTTCACACTGTTAATAGAGTGGTGAGTGCTCTATCTTAAAAAAAACACTTGCACATGTTGAGCAAAAACCTAAAACATAGCCAATGATTAATACAAGGGATTTCCCAATCAGCATTGTAGGCATTGGGGCCGATCTTTAAACCTCAAATATCATCCATTTTCGGGTCCTGATCCAATATTTTGCTTTAGTATTGAAATTTATAAAACTGAAATATATGTTTAGCAAGTAACTTAACTTAACTTGTTATCAAATTAATTTCATTCATTAGCATTTTGTTTTTTTTTTGTATATCACATTAAATCAAAATCTTACAGAGAATTAAAGGTCAACTTCAGTTTAATATTTCAGACAAAAGTAAAAGAAAAAAAAAACACTTACTTGGTACAGTATTATAAAACAATTTTTTTTCTGTCAGACTGGTGTGCACAGTGCTGCCCTCCACTTTTATGGGATCACATTTACTCTCTATATTTGAGTAAATATGTGTTAGAAAGCCTAAATTGTTCTAAGTTTGTAAGTTGCAGTTAAGTTAAGTATTATTATTGGTGTTTTGACTATAAGCTAAAATATCCTATGCTCCTAAACTCACCATAGAGTTCCGATGTCAATTGGATGCACCACAGGAGCTGTTTAGCTAAAGAGGAGTAATTCTCCATTTATTATTATTTTTGGTTTATTGTTGTGTTTGTTTAAATGGGAGAAGGTGAGTTTCTATGCCTTTAGTATATAGTTTATAGTACAGTTAAGCATATTTGTTGAAGTTTACCCATATTAGAATTGTGTATAATCTGGTATGCTGATTTTTGGTAATTAAGAGCCCTTGTTTGTGCTGCTATAGAAGAATTATCGTGCAATCAAAGTCAAGTGTAACCAGGAGGTACTTTCGTAAAAATCGCTGCGACTAGTCAGCTAATATAGCTGATCTCCGATCACTGAAAAAATAAAATATCGGCCCGATCCGATCTTGAGATCAGGACATACCTAATAAATACTAATACTATTTTTTATGTAAATTCTAGGGGAACATCCAGAGAGTGCTTTGCAAAATTTGGGCAAAGTTAAATAAAGTTATATAAATCTGGTCTATATTTACCATTATATTTTACGTGGTAATGTGCTATGCTGTTGTTTATGAAAAAGTTATCAGCGCCCTACAGGGTTACAGTGGAGCAAAAAAAATATTTGGCAGCCTCCGTTAGTTCAAGTTGTCCCACAGAAAAGATGAGAGAGGTCTGTCATTTTTATCATTGGTAAACTGCAACTGTGTGAGACAGAATAATTTTTTTTTAAATACCAGGAAATCACAGGCATTGTCTTTTGAACAGGCTTAATAGTGATCTTTGTGACTGTGGTCACAGCTCTCTTCAGGATAGACCAGTTCCCCCTGTGTAGTTCTGGGCTGTTTCCTTAAGCCTAGTCTATGCTTTTCTGACTGCAAATTTGCAGTCAGACACAGATCTATTGACTGAGACGTTTTTCATTTTGCTTGATCAGGATAGCAGGGGGTGTTGTTTTCTAGGCTTGTGAGTGCATTTTCCCCTCGTGGAGCAATGGACGACGGAAAGTACGTTTTATTAAGATGTAAAGCTTTTTACTAGAAGTGCAGCACTGAGAATACTTTAAAAACACATGGAAACAAACACAGCAGCCTTTTTGTTGTTTTCCTATACCTCTTTGTGTTCAAAATCGCCAGAAGAACAGATTAGAAGCATGTAGTGGCCAAACACAGCATTAAGTACTGGTTACAGCGACTATAGAGCACCGTTCTGGTGAAGCAATCTCCGGCTGTTACTGACCAATCAGATGCATACGCTCTCCATTGATGGAGAAGGATAGTAAGAAAATGGGGCTCTACTCTGTGCGTCCTTGTATAGTTGACTGAGAGCCCTTGTGTCGATGGATAATGGTGTTGCGTTATTCCATGGATAAACTGGGCTTGATCGTTCTTAAGATAATGTGTACCTCAGGGTACTGTGGCTTAGGAGTTGGGAGTCAGTCTTGTAATCAGAGGTTTACCAGTTCAATCTCCGGCTCTGACTGTCTTGGTTGTTATGTCATGTACTTTGGTACGAAACTTCACCCATTGCCACCGCTACTGGTGGTAGTCAGAGGATCTGGTCCAGTGTCCGGCAGTGAAAATGTGAATGACTGAATGAAATTTAAGTCGACAATAGAAGAGCTTCTTAAAGTAGCAGTTATGTGGGGGCCAGATTGTTGTTTTGTAGGTGCCAAATACTTATTTTCTCCACCATTGTACAAATAATAAAAAAAATTACGTGTGATTTCCTGGAATTTTTTTCTCACATTCTGTCTCTCACAGTTAAAGATTGGATATGGAACATGAGTATGATAGCAACATCTAGTTTATCTAGGTTTTAGTTACAACAATAAAACATCATTTCAGCTGTTGGGTTGCCTGGTTCGCTGCCGATACGCCCAGTGACCAGCCTGAACTGAATAAATAAAACTTGATTGATTGATTGAACTGTGTCAAGTGAGGAATGTATTTTATAGTAGTTTAACTTGAAGCTAATGTAAGCAAAGTTAGCAAGTGAGCTAGCTTACTGATCCAGGTGAAAATTCATAGTTTCTACGTGGGTTTGGTGCTGTGGACATTTTTTATGTGGGTCCATCTAGTGTTGGCTTCACCTAAAACTATTCTAGTTTCTGTTGTTCTGCAGTCACTCCACTCCTAGGACCAATAACGATATCTTTGGGGACCTGAAGCTTGCTGACTCCATCATCTTCCTAGCGTCAGTCAAGCTGTGCTGAACATGTAGATGGTTCATAGAGACCGTATCTGTCAGCCCACAACCTGCAGCTACTAAGGGCTGGTAGATGTAAACACAATAGCATTGCCCATTACAAATGTCATTTTATAGTATTTTAATTTAAATATATTTTAAGGAAATCTTGTACTTTCATTCTGCATCGATCTAAAAGCCCCGCAGATAGTTTTTAATGAAAATTTTCCACATACAACCTTTAATGTGTACCTATGATAAAAATAACCTATGATAAATCTATGATAAACATACCTCTTTCTTTTTTTAAGTGTTGCCAAATACTTTTTTGCCCCACTGTATATTCCACTACTTTGCATCAATGGCTGTCTAGGAATGACACCACATTAAAACAAAGAGTTCACTCTGATTTTAGGAAGCTCTTGCTGAATTTCTTTTCGGCAACATCAGGATGAGGCAGAAAATAGATGCACCCCAGAATTATCTCAATCAATCTACCCTCAACAGACCTTTGCTAATCCGTCTTGCATTTCTGTGGCTTAGAAAAATACACTACCAAGTAAAATCTGTTTTGAGTTTTGCCTTGTTAAAAAAGGTTGCATACAGTATGTGTTGTAATTTCATTACAATTTGATCTAAAAATAAGCTTGGCTGCAAGACATCACATTACAGCTCTATATTGGACCCATCCACTCTTGCTATGGACTATAGCAAGGGTGGCAGAAGCACTGTTTGCACTAATGAAGATGCGCCCACCCTAACATGCTAAATGTTTGGAGTGTGTTCAACTGAAGGGAGCCCGGCCAATTTTCCAAAGAATTCAGTTAGGCACTTTTTTTTGCCAACTATGGTCAATTTTAGGACATTGAACATTCATTATCACAGGTTCAAGTTGGTGTAAAGTATATAAGGAAAATAAAATGTGATGATGATGGGAAAAAAATTGCTATTTCTTCCTGATTTGTAAAAGAGCCAAATTCTGCAATCTTCATCCAAAACCAGAGCACTATATAAGCCATTAAAAAAGCAACTCAAATACTTCAGCTGACACTATTTGGCTTAATGTATGTGTTGCATGGCAACACAGGAAGTCAAATGTGCTGAAAGGATGCTTTCTTTACTGGTTATGAGTAAGATACTCATTAAAAGAATCAGCAACTTTGGTCAGCACCATTAACTCGGCTACTAACTTTTGGCATATTCTGTTCTATATAACGTTGAACAAATTTTGTGAACTTCTCACATACGGGGAAAAGATATTCTGCACTTTGTAATGTAAGGTTTAATGACATCCAACAAATGTAATTTTAATATAAGGTGTTTTTGAGCCTTTTTGTCTTCATTCAAATAAGACATACAGATGGAGTTACATTAATCATGCTATGTATGCCAGCTCTTTCGCCAGCATTCAGTAAAGCTATAGTTCAGGGTTACCCCAAGCTGTGGCAGTCATAAATCCTTTTCAGGGGTTCAGATCATGTTGTGGAACAACTTTTAGAGAAATTATCAGCTCAGTCATTCACAATTAATGGAGCTGCCTACAAAGGACAGATGTGGAGAATTCGAGGTGAGAAAAAAAAAGCCAAATCCTAGGTGTCAACAAGGTCCAGCAGCTTTAAACCCAGGTTGGTGGGTTGTGGGACATTGACAGTGGGAGATAAATGGGAGGGAATTATCTACTCACTCGGCCAGATAATTGCTCCATTTGGCCCTAGGTTAGAGAATAGCTTCTAATTAGCTCCCTGCAGTCCCCTAGCACTTCTTTCCACCCCCTAAAAGAAAACACACACACATGTTGGAGGTTTAACCAACTGGCTGACTTTAATGACACCTAAAAGTTTTAACTCATCAGCCAGTTGGCACTATGTCTGATTCGATTGTTCACTTTAGAATACAAAGAAAATGTTTGACAAATTTGATATTAGATGCAATTTAGCTATCAAACTGCGCTTGATTTGTAAAAAGGAATTCAGACTTTTATTATCTGATTAGTCTATGGGAGCCTTAGATATTGACAGTATCCCTGGGGTGAAACTAGAATAAAAAAATTACTTCTTGCCCCCTTCTTTTAAGAATTTTATAAACAAATACTTTACTTAGGAAGTAATCTCTCCCTTCAGTAAGAAGTGGGGAATGCAAATGACATCCAACAAGAATATTTTCAAAACTTTGAAATTTTTTGCATCAATTATACAGTTTACTTATGACTATTTGTATTTTAGTTATTGTGACTAATTTTTTTATTTTATTTTATTTCAATCCAGATGCTTTGCAGTTCAGCCAAAGGATAATAAACTTGAATGAGTTCATGTAATCTTATATCACATTGGTGGTAACAAAAAGCAAAAGCCCCCTTCTTGATGGGCAGTCCTTTGTAATTGGGTACATTTACAATTACTATTCTCTTAATTAGCATTATTTGTTTTCTAAAACATCAAAGCAATGTCTTCCTGTTGTTTGCTAATTGGTTCTGGTAAGTAAAGAGTCACATCTGTTGTGTGATCTGAAAAAAAAAAATCATTTGTTCTTGCACAAAAATATTTGTATTTATTTTTAATCCCAGCGCTTCAAGTCAAAGAATAAAGATGAACACAAATATCCCACGAGGTCAGTATTTGACTTGGAAAGGCCGGCTCCCTTCCAGTCTTCAAATCCAGTATGGTCTAGTTTTCAAGAATAATCTGCAAATTCATGATTATTATGTATTGTACCTCATTTTATCAGTTGATATATGCTGCACATCTGTTCATGGTTTTGTTGCTTCACAGTTTGATGTTATAAGCTACAGATGAACACTGTGTTGATTTTTGTTGCTAACAGTATTAGGCTAAATAACCAGCAGAAAAAAATATAGTAAATAATAATTCCCTCCTGACCTGAAACTACACATGGTGACGTTTGGTGGGATGTAATTCCCAGTTCCCAACTATTAATGAGAAGAAAAAAAAAATAGAAGGATTTTCAAGCAAATACATTCAGGACCTCTGTATCTCTGGTATGGGTATCCTAGATGTTGGAAGAGAGATTAGATTTGAGTCTATATTAAAACAAAAAAAGAGAATATTCCTGTAAGGTCCTTACCAAGGCTTTCTTCAGAATATTTATCTTTGTATATGAACACCACACTCTTATTTGTTTTGTTTTTTTAAATTAGTTGAACAAAAACATTCCACCAAGCAATATACAGTTTTCACTATAGCCTTGGCGGTATTAATCCACTGCTTTATAGACCATCTAAGCAGAAGAGAAGAAGAAAAGCTGGATGAAAATATTAAATTGATTTCTCAACAGGGAATCCATACAGATATGAGTCTGACTTCTTTAACCACTGTAGGTTTAGCACCACACTTTGAATCAGAAGTATTACTGTCGCTGTTCTTTTAGTCCAAAAAATCTTGGCCCCACATGGACATCTGCAAAAAGTCCCGATGGACAGAATTAGATTTACGTCACACACTTGGTTGGTCAACTGCATTAGCAGGTAAGAATTAACCATTTTTGACAAGCAGTTGAAGTATAGGAATGATAGGTAATGATCTGGCAAGGGTGGTGTTGTGCCGATAAGTGCAGAAGTGGGTAGAGTAGCCAAAAGAGAGAAGCACTACTTCAACCTATTCCTACTCAATTAAAAGTCAAAAGTAGCCATCCATGAATATACTCAATTATGAGTGAAAAGTACTTTTTTTAAAAACCTACCCTGTACTGAGTAACTGATCATAACATCTGATTTAATACTTTAAAAATGATGTCAACACAAGCAACCTTTGTGAAAAGTTTTTTTTTTGCCAATACTAAAATTAAAAAAATTTATACAGATAACATATTTCAGATTAACAAATTCAAACAGAAATAAACTGTTTTCTTTCAATATGAAATGTATCTAAAAAATTAGAGTAGGTAATATGTACATATATGTTAGAGCAGGGTAAAATACTTCCAGTGACAGCATCTCTTGTTTACTGTCTCTTTTTGACCTCAAAATGGTACAGCAGGATTAGCAGGTGGAAAATAACTTCGAAACACTGAATGCTCTGTACAAACAAGAAATCTCATTTTAACAAAAACTGTAGGTCTTTGAATGTGTATTATGGATTTTTGGTAAAAACATGTTTGTTCTTCATTCAGTGATCTTATCCGCAGTGGTTACAGTACCTAGAATGAAGAGTTGTGATAATTAATAATAATGTTACTCAAGAAAAATAAAAAGTACGGTGTTGTAAAATTACTCCTAAAGGCTTTTTTTTTTTTAAGTTACTCAAGTAAATGTAACAAGCAGTGGGGTCACTAGATGATTTTGCCATGGTTTGAGTTTAGCCATGGATACTTAAAGTCTGTTGTTTCACTCACCAGCCACAGGCTCACCGCTGTCTAGATCACAAACAAGGATGTGCTCTAATTTGATCAGTGCTTCTGCACTAACTTGACTTGGTGTTAGGTTACAGTCAGTTATGGCAAGCCATCAGTATCAAATATAAGGTGTATGTTAATATCTCATTAACGTATTAGCCCCCTTGCGTATATTAACACTTTGTAATACTAAGTCTTGCCATAGTTAGTATGCACACGGCCCCTTTCCTCTTCTAACAAAGCCAGTTTGTACAAACACATGCACAAAAAAACTCCCTCATGCCAAACCAGAAGATATATGATTAGCAACATTTCTAAGACCAGCAGAAATCAATGGAGCATAGAAAAATTACAAAAGAGCTGTTACAACTCCCTAGCTCCTCCTAGAGAGAAACCAAGGGTAAAACATTATCTTTGTAAATTGGATTGATTCACAAAGGCAAATGCCGGCTTATGAATAATTTTATTAAGCTGTCCTGTTAGTTACAAACTAGTTCTTTAACAAGCACCTGGAACAAGGAAATGCCAACAAAATTACTATTACAAAGTCAGCCAAATAACTTTGTACCTACAGACCACAACAGAAGAAAGAAAGAAATTATCACTGCAAACTCAATGTTGACTATACATTGGATTTATATTGTTTTCTGTTGATTTAAAACATTTATATTCTATAACTCTGATTATTTCTTTAACTTACTTCCTGCTACAGAACTCCAAAGTGTTCCCCACATCAGACCTACTGCAATTGACGGGAAGGATGAATGCTTTCATTGTTGTTGAAAATGTAGATTTGTTTTTGTTGTTTACTTCTTTGTATTATATTATTCTATTAAAATATGTGCAACTTGTTTTCTATTGTTTTCTTGCACACTTTTATTTTATTTTATATTTTTTAAATGGAAGCAAAGATGAGCTCCAGACAAAGAGGGAGTCAGTAGCAGAGCTGTTCCAATCAAACATGGAAACTGGTCAAAGATATTTAAGTAGAATGTATTGGTGTGCTACTTAAGTAAACATTATGGTAACACTTTGAAGCATCATGACTTCATGCAGCCCAATTTGTTTAAATAAGGATATTTATTACCTATCCCAAGTCACTTATGTTTTCATCAGGATTTGTTTGTGGTATTGTTGACAGAGCCAAAAAGATTAACCAAGACATAACTAATGATGAGAGAAGAGCAAGGGAGAGTGAAAGAGGAGAGACAACAACTAGAGATAGCAAGAGGTGAAGAGGGTATGGATATTAGTATTTACATGGTCTTTGTGAGCAATCTTATGCTAAATTAAAAACACTTGGGGAGTTCACTGGCAGAAGGTTATATAGAATTAGGGCTTCAGACTACTTCTGTAGCCAAGTAAGAGGCATAAAATTAACTCAGTCAAACCAAAGATGCTCTTTTGGATATGCAACAATTTACTTCCCTGAGCTACAGCTTGATGGTGGGGTAGATGATATTGGAAAAGCTGTTCAGCAAGCTGTATTTTGAAACAAAGTCCAAAGATTTCTTCAAGTTTGCTCTCTAAGCCATGCCTCTGAAATATAGGAGTGCACAATGCTTGTTCTCGAGGGTTCATCTTCGCAGCTTCGATTGGCTAACAGTTTCATGGCTCATTTACAGGTAATAAAAATTGACAACAATATAAACAATGAATTAGATTGTTGTTGAAAGTTATATTTATCTGTGTATTGCATTGCAATCTATAATTTTTGCTGTTGAATTGATACTGCATATGTTCAAAGTAACCCTGGGCTGATTGCAGGCATACTGATGTCAAGCTAGCAGCCCACTAGCCAAAGTAGGATACAGATTTCTACATTTTAGTTTAGCTGTGTTATAAACCAATTTTTAAAACATATTTAAAGCTTCCATGACGAGTGCATTCCTGGCTTGGACTTGCATTACTCTTCAGAACAATCCACATCCAGAAGAGAAACCCATGGAAAGGCCAGAGAAGCACAGAGGAGAAGGAGCTGGGCAAGGTTATCAACTGGGAAGTCCAGGCAAACAAGACGTTTAAGAGTTTAAGAGCTACAAGCCAAGGGGATTACTAATTAGCAGGTATTCATTTCACTCTTTACATATGTCTTGGCTCGACAAAGTAAAAAAATGTATCTGAATGCAATTAGGTCAGTGGCTTGTGATCTGGTATGTAGTAGAGGTGTTCTTTACTGTTTCTGTTGCTTTACAGGCAAGAACTAAATTCTTGAATTAACACAATTCTCATCCACTGGTGATCAGCTTGACCTACGACCCCAGTCTGATGTTCAACCTGCTATATCTGACATCTGGTGTCCCTCCATCAGACCTCGCACCTGTTGGTCAACCCACCTTATGTCTCTGCACATACTGTGGGTGGTGGAGTCAGTGCTGTGAAAACAACATAATCACACATTTGCTTTGCTTCTAAAACAGCTCTTGGGTTGTTGGGGCTCACATACATCATAGAGCTCCCAGTCTTCTTGAATTCTCTGGTCTTGACTGACTGCTCTGCACCATCTTTCTCAGAGCAGCAAGTCTTTGATATAGGATGGCACTCTGTAGGTCTGATATGTAGCTGTAGTTATTTTGGGAGTCTATAGCCTCCATCTTATGGATCTCTTCTTGTAAAACGTTCCATTCCTGGCAGAAGAGATGAGTACACCCTTGTTAATAATTACAGTGTTGCACAAAGAAAAGCTTTGTAACAAGCAACGGTATATAATTTTTATTTAAAAGAGACTAATCTAGAACTAATCACATTGTAGTAATTTGCATAAAGTGCCTCGAGATCTCATGTGCTAAATAAATAAACTAAATATAATTGAAGTTGCATTGGCATTTGATTAGCCTCTGTTCTGGATAATCTTTACATTTTTCATTCATAGATGCTATTTATGGAAGCCTTATACAATCTTGCTTACATTTGACAATGTTTTTTTCTGTTCTCTAATAAATCTAAAACAATGTCATAACTTTACAGCATATAAGATAAAACTAGTGTTTGAGCTACTCACGGATCAAATGTGGATTCCAAGACAGTTGTGGATGCAGGGGGAGGACGGTGTCTCAGCATGACACCTCATTTCACTGGTGTAGAAGCCCACATTAGAACAGAATAGAATAATCCTTTATTAGTCCAACCAGGGGAAATTCGGTCGTAAAGAGCAGCCAAAGAAACAACAAATATACAAAATATGTAACAGAAGAGAAAAATATTTACAAACAAATACAAAATACACAGAAATTATGTCCTTCTTCTCATATATGAAAAAATAATGAATGAGAGTCCTCATTCTAGCAGCATACAATACACTGTATAAACTACATTCTTATAAGTGCAATACAACTGACTTGTGACAGCAAATACCACACTTCATTGA
Source organism: Apricaphanius iberus (assembly GCA_028564705.1). Taxonomy (NCBI): domain Eukaryota; kingdom Metazoa; phylum Chordata; class Actinopteri; order Cyprinodontiformes; family Aphaniidae; genus Apricaphanius; species Apricaphanius iberus. Next base: position 981,785 of record JAPXFQ010002614.1, read on the forward strand.
TAGTTAACCTAGCAATCCTACTACAGTGTAAAAAATTTACAAAAACTACTAGCATTGCACTTTATCCAATTCATTTTAGCCCCAACTACCAAGACAATTGTTTAAATGAAAACATGCTGCTGGGTATTTTAAAACAACCAAAAATATAATGTTATCTTGCCAATAATGGAGATATATATCCTTCATGTCATCAGTTTTGAGCTTTCTGTTCCCTCATCTGATGCCATGACTTAATTGTGGCACCCTGATCACCCTGGTCCTCTTTTGCTCCACTATTCAACAGCTTTTTTTTTTGGTCATTGCCTTGTTAAATACAGTTTTAGATTTTTGACCCATCTTTGACACATTTTCCTCCACAGTTCCTAACATAACTCACTTACATAAACATATACCAACTTAGTATGCAAGCTAAAATAGGTAACTCATCTCTTCCCGTTTACTGCTCCAAACCGAGAATGCTCAATGTGTTCATGAAGCCGGGAACGGCTAGCAGGGGCAGGTTCTGTGACAGGGCAATCTGATGGACATCTCAGGAGCCAAAACACGATTGTATGCTTTTTAGGCAGTTATTACTATTATTATTATTATTATTATTATTATTATTATTATTATTATCAGCAGCAGCAGCAGTAGTAGTAGTAGTATTAGTAGTAATAGTAGTGGTAATTTTATGACAGAACACCTAATTTCTTGGTTGCCATTGGTATGTGGGGGGAAAAAAATCCCATACCCTACCTGTACCTTGTGTTTACAAATAAATTTTTAGACATCTCAATCTAAAGAAATCTATAAGCGGATAATGTATTCACTTTGGTGACATAGGGGGCTTCTGTAGGAAAGATAAACCCTACCACTGGCACATGAAGAAGGCGGTGACAGTTTTAGAGCACATATCTCTGTCCCTGAACCAGGGATAGGGATAGGGATCTCAGACATGTGTTCGCCTGGAAAGAGTGCCTCATCTTTGGCCTGCTGTTAGGGTTGAGTGGGGTTAAAGTGGGTGATGATGGCTGCAAGGATAGATGAGTTGCAAAAAGTTTACAACCTTGTGATAACCACCCTGATGATTTCTCGTATTAGCCTTGGATACGAGGAGGACAGCAAGCCACATGAGGCATTGCATAGATTTAATGCTGCTTGGTGGGTTTCTAGAGCCACCATTAAACACACACTTGGTTGGTTGTGAGATTATGAAACACACAAAATGTAGCAGATGCTGCAGAGTGCTGTTTCAGTGTTTTCTTTCAAAAAATATTAGCTTTACTTTATATTCATAAGTTTTCATTTGAGCCTCAGTTTTGAACTCTTACCTTCATTTTTTCAGAGATTCGTTTCAAATGTCAGCTGTTTGTTTGAGGTGATTTAAGTTATTCCAATCTAAGCTTTGGAGATTTCACTGGCAAATGGGTGGGGATAATGGGAGTGGCAGCCTGGGAAAATAAACTGCAGCACATTATCCTTGTATGCCCCAAAATCCTTTCTCAAACTCTCCTGTTTATGGATGTTGGGATTTCATCTGCAAGTGTGACATATTTCTGACCCCAAACATAAGACCATTCATCCAAATAAAGGAGGTATCTATAATGGTAATGATTTGTCCATTAACCATACATGTTCAACAGCAAGCAAACCCTTGGTTACTAAATGATGGCACTACATCAGGGGACCTCAGAGAAAGTGGTATATCATTAAGTCATTAGTCATTTGTTTTGTCTGAAATTCAAGGAACTATCACTTTTAAAAAAATGGTTTAGGGTAAATAAGGGTCAAGCAAAAATGAAGATTTACCAAATAAAAGACACATAAAACTGGTTGGCTGTTACCTTATGGTCATGTGTAACTTCAGCAACATGTAGCTTTCTTTAGGTGATTTAAATTACTATAAATCACCCCGTAAAGCTGAAATTGGCGAGTTGAGAATGTGTCACACATCACCTCTGTGAGAATGAGCATAGCAGAGCTCAGCAAAGTGGATGGAGCTGATAAAGCTGGATTGTCTGGATGTAATCAGAGCCAGATGTGGTCAGGCTCTCACCACGGTGGTCCAACCACATCTGCTATTTCAGGAGGAGGGAGCGGGAGGGGAGTCACAGCTGGATGACCCCTGACCCAAAGAAAGGAACCACGAGCCAAGGCTGACAGCCGCCATAGTTGAGGCAGGCGACCTGCTCTCATCTCCTTCGTTTACATGGTTTACAACTCAGCTCAAATGTTATTCATAAACCCAGTATAGCTGAGTAGCTGTTAACTTCTCAAATAGGCTAAGGACAAATACAAAAATATTTTCTGATGTTGATTATTTGAGCATTATTTTGAAATGGGAATTCTCAACATTAAATGAATATGTAAATACTGCAATTATTTCCAAATAATTGAATGTATGCATCATAGCTAAAAGTAAAGTGTATGTTGAGAAAACAAAAATAACAAAATTGGGAGTTGATATGGATGTTTTATTGAAACAAATGGAAATTTTGAAAAGACAGTCGCAATAAAAAGCTGGAAAATTTGATAAAAGCTAAAATCAAATAAAAAGAGCTAACTTCATCCTTTTTTCAAAAGTTATTTTTGCAAAAGGTATAAAACAAAATAAAAATTCTGCAATGTGAAAATACATTAAAAGTATCCTCACTGTAATCAATGTAGAACTGTCCACAACTGACAAACTGAATAAAAGTGATGTACATTGCCTTATGCTTAGGGTGTATGGTAGAAGTCATGCTGTTACCACAATTATGTTTTAATGACACTGAGGTTGACAGCACTTTACATGCTTGTTTTGCTGTTTCTAAGGAATCTTTAATGCCTTGGGTTAGCTCTAGTTAATATCCAGACTGGTCTGTATTATTCTAGAAGCAGGGATTATTTAAAACACAGTTACACTGACACCAGTCCAAAAAGAAAAAAAAAATCTGCACTGACTACATATTACCCAAAAAAGTTTAGATTTAGTAAACCTGTCTGTGCAACCCCACGCGCTGATGTGTACAGTATAATGTTTAAATTCATTACGACAAAACAAATCTGTGTTAGTTTGTTTAGTTTTAACTCAGTTTAGTTTTGAATTCTGTGCAATTTACTATCATACAATCTCCTTTAATTATTACATTACATTTCATTTTTACCATAGGTCAAAATAAGGTGGAATGTACATTGAAAGTATTCATTGAATGTGTTTCATATATGTCAACACCTGCCCACAGGGTAACACCCCATTTCAGCTGAAAGAATGACACAATAAAAGCTTTTCATTTCTGGTTATGATGGATAAGGTGGGCATGCAGTCAGACGTAGCTCCCTATACTTGAGTGTTAGGGGTAAGGTAGCATCGCTATAGCAGCAGGCCCTCTATCTCCTGGACCTGATGATGGAATTGGCATAAAAAAAGATTTATCTGTCTTCACAGCAGAGATGAATGAGATGGTCTCACATTTTACAAGAGTACTGTATGTAGTTGAACATGTAGTTCAAGAGAGACACACTTTAAATAATTTCTAGCACAAATCTAGGTATTGGAATAAAATGGCTGAATTGAGTGAAAGCACAAACATGCACATATGCATACACCTGCACTCTTTCGATATTAGAATATGAGAGCATGGCATTGATGTATATGTATATATGATATTTATTCAGCCCCTTTACTTTGATATCCCAAAGCTTTCTTTTGAAAGTTATATGATTAGTATGTAGTCTTCTTCAATCTGTATTTTAATCTCAGTCTATTCACCGATTTTCTCTTATGGCCCCAGAAATGTATTAGTGAACATTAGTGAACAAACAGCATCATGAAGACTAAGGACAATGGAAGACAGGTTAGAGAGAAAGTTTTGAAAAAACTAAATATGCCACCAACAATTTTCAGGTATCAGGTAAGGACTAAAAGACTACAGCACAGCTGCAACCATGACAAGGCAGTAAACCTCAACTAACAGACTAGGCAAGGAGAGTAATAATCAGAAAAATAGCCAAGGTAACATTGGAGGAGTTTTTGAAATTCACAGGTCAATTGGTAGAATCTGTTGACAGGACAACTATTAGTAGTGCACTCCACAAATCTGTTGTTTATGTAAGATAGATTAATAATGAAACATGGAAGAAAACTGTTGAGAGACTGAAAAAGACTTGAGACTTAGGAAGAATTTCTCCTTCCAGCAAGACATTAACTATACCCATGCAGCAAAAACTGCAGTAGAAGAGCTTTGGTCAAAACATATTAATGTGTTACAACGTTGCAGCCAAAGACCAGGCCTCATTTCAATAGAGAATGTCTAAACAGTCTGGAAAATAGATATATATGAACTTTATTCATGAGCTATACCTGAGGTTGAGCTATTTAAAAAATTTGCAAAACTATTGGAGACTAATTTCAACAATAAGCCGATCTACAACAGAACTGTTTAAGTAAGTCTGCAAGGAAATGCAAGACAGACATACTTGTTAGATTAAAATTACACTAAAATCATATTTCTCTTTATCCTATTCCCTTAAAGTTACACATTAATTAGTATTGTTCCATCACAAAAATTCATATAAAAACATGGGCAATTGTAATAAAAAAAAGTGGAATAGCAAAGTACTTTATTTGCATCAGTAACCATTCAGAATTATTTTTTTTCATAAGTGTTGTTAACATTGAAAAGGTCCATCTAAATTTCACACAAATTCTGTTAAAACCTTTAAGTAAATTATTATGAAAAACGTTATTGTCAATGATTAACAATATTAAATTAACATTTAAACAGAAAAAATCACAATATTATGGCATTTCATCTCACTTTAGCTCAAGTTTGTTGTTGAAAACAACATATTCTTAAATTGATACTTGTGTATTAAACCTATTTAAAAGGAAAATTCTTTTTCTTTTCAACCTGGACTTTATCTTTTAGAAAATGTGACATTCATTTACTCACCCAGACAAGTTTGGAGCTACTTGGAGCCGTTCAGCATGAGTTCATTTCAAGTCGCGATCAGCATATATCCATATAATAGGAGTCAATCAGGTCAGAAGTTCGCCCCCGGTAATAAGGCATTATCTGCCCCAAAACACCTTCAATTAGCCATGTTTTCTTATGAAAAGGTAGTCATATCCCACTGTGAGTTCAGAACATCTCAGAGGTGCTAAGGTATAAGCATCTTTTTACAGGCTTTCAATGCAACCGATTCCAATTTACACATACCTGGGATTTTAATGACGTTGCACCATTACAGCTGTAACCAGAACCTGTAGAAGCTGAAGTTAGTTCAATTGGTAATTCAGTTAGTGCAATTTGGAAATATGCAAACGCAAACCATGTGCATGTCTTCAGTAGCAAGTTGTGTCAAGCCGACTGCCGAAAAATAAGGTCCAGGTTGAAAAAAAACCCCAAACTTTTCCTTAAAAAATAAATAAATAAATAAAAGAGCCCCCTAAGATTACCATTGGTAACAAATGATAAAGTAACTTTGTGTCTTTCATTCATTCGTCTTTGCTAACAACTATAGATGATTAGAAAAAAAATGTGTTGTTTCAGTATTTGTCAAATACCTACTGTGTAAGATAATCAACTATAAACTATGTCAAAAGCACAATCAGTCTGAATGATTTCTTCTGACATCACCCAGCACTCCATTACATAAGAGTGATAACACCCAGGACAATGCCAAATGCAGCAAGAGGAAGATACAAAGCACAGGCACCTCCTTTAGAGCTCAGGCATTTCCTTCTGGGATATCCCCCCATTATGACCCACGATAGTAAAAGGAGAGATCGTGGTGAGGGAAAAAGTAAATGCCAAACTGGCAGGATCCATTAGGACATGTCCTCCAGGGAGAGTTTGAGGGTAGTAAGCTACACTGACCTGTTATGGGTTTGAGTGACAGGCAGTCAGAGTTGGATCGCCCAGTAAGGAGTGGCTCTAAAGAGGCCCTTTCTCTATTGTTCTTTCTATACTCCCTGCAATGCTTGAGTGAGGGCAGGTGCTTCAGAGTGTCAAAAAAGGAGGACCCACAGACAGGCCTGGCTGCAGTCCATGCTCTTCTGACATATGACAAAAGCTCACCTCTCACCTTAGTACAAAAGGGACATTAAGTGAGAGCTGGTCCTTTACAAAAAAGTGGCTGGAAACGTTTTGCCTTGCTTGGGCAAGAAACGGCTAAGTCACTGATCCAAATAAGGAGGATCTAGGAAAAGAAAAAGTATTTTATTGCATCACAATGATTACTGTTTCTCTGACTGAAGATATGGGAATTCTTTTTAATGAAGCACAGAATTGTTGTTTAGTCAAACCACGTAGTCATATCATACTTCAATATGTTTTAAATGTGTTTCTTTTTTCAATATCACTCAGATATAAAGGGGGAAAAAGGATAAATACAGTGACAAATCTGGTGCTTTGTAGCTAAGCAAAAGCCACAGCTAAGGACTGAATTCAGAACAGTTTCCAAATTATGGCCAGAAGAAGTAGCATAGTTTTTATCAGACCAAGTGATTATTTTCCACCAGATTTTCCTGTCAGGATGTTATGAATGTCTCCATGTGCAGTGGTCAGTAATAAATGGTGTCCCTTTTGCTGAGCTGATGTCATAGTCAAGGATTTTCTTCCCCTTCATTGAGTGAGAGAGGGCCAAAGAGTGCTCTTGCTTCGTCCTGTCCAGGACACATGGCTAATATCTTTGTGTCAGTGTGGTATGAAGGGCTTTATGTTTCCATATTTTCCACCACAATAAAACGTATCTTGGGGGATTCTAGTCTTTTCCAAGCCACATGACCCCCTCTGTTGGACTGGTGGAAGGCCTGAGCACATTTCTGTACAGAAGCTATTAGATCTTTCATCATTACATCTGCACCAGGGGGCATTATTTACACTAGATACTACTTTATTGATGGCTTTTAATTCCCAGTGTCAGACTGGAATGTATTTATGTTGGCAACCAAGAATGTTTCCTCCAGAATAATTCATGCCATGGCATTAGATTAACAAGTCTCTGAGCTTTATTTGTTTTCATTGGGTATCTAGCCTTAGCTTTGCAATTGGGTGACTGGGGGTTAGGTTTCAAGGCTGTGCAAAGGAACCAATGACAGCAATGTTTACATTTGGCTGGTTGCACTAGAGAGGAGATTAACATAAAATTTAGTAAAAATGGATTTCAGTAGGTCTAAGTGTAAACACTTATCACTTCAGTCTTAGCAAAAATAATACAACATTATTTAAGCAATGAAAGACACCATAGCGTATTTTGTACAAAGTGTATTTTGACATTTATTAAAACTAGTGACTTTTAAACTTTTAATGCACATGAAGATTGATTAATAAGGGTAAAAGCTATCCAAATCATCCTAAATAATGTAAAATTTTAATTGTCTGCATTGTCAAACAATGAAGTAACTAGGATTAACCACAAGTTGGATCAGTTTCCTTCACCACAAATTTGCCTGACTACAGCCAAAACTCTAGACTCATGAATCACTTATCAGTAGTAGCTACTTGATAAAATCCATTAGGCTAAAACTAAAAAGCAACAAATTGTGCACTAATCTAAATAATTCAAGAACCATGAGATACAATGTTTATTTCGATCAATCTTACACAGCAATTTTTAGAATTTGGGAATCATGTTGAGAGCCATTGTTCACAAATAATACAAATAACTTTCCTAAAAGTGATGCACCTACACAAATTGCTCAAAGAGCCCATCAACAGCCCCTCTAAGAGGCCATAGAGGACACCAAAAAACAAAAAACTGAAAAACAAAACAAACAAAAAAAATTCAAAGCAGTCCTAAACTTATTATCCTTACTCACGATCAGTCAAGGACTGAGCAAAAAGGCATCCATAGTAACGTTCCAAGGTGAAAACGTGCCTATGAAACAGAACAGAAAGGTCACATTTGGCTATTCCAACATTTTTTTATTGAATTAATTGTTATTTCACTAAACAGTTAATTAATTTACATTGCATAGATCGATCTTGCACAATTAATAAAAGATCTGAGTCAGAATCAAAATGATTTTATGGTGATTATACAAATGCATGATGAAATTTCAGCAGCTAAAAAAACAACATAAATGAAAAGAGGAAATAATTGCACATTTGTCTAAGGATAAAAAGACAAGGATATGGAATCATAACACAAAATTATAAATACATTTCTAATACATAAATGTATAAATTCCCAATATTTACATATGTAATGAGTTGAGTAGTAACAGTTGGGTCATTTGGGGTAAATTACGGGGCCACATTCTGAAATATCCGGGCATGTTATGACCACATGCTGTATATCTCTCTAAAACCAATTTTCTTGATTACTTTCTTTAATTTTCCTGTTATCTTTATCTTTTTTTTTTCCTTCCAGTGAGAATACGCACTGAGTCAGTTTTCCCCAGTACCAGAGGGAGTCTGTGGCCATTGTTCTAGACTGTGACAGCAACAGGGCTGTTGTTAGTGGACAACACCACTGATTCCCCTGCACTTCCTTTGGAGACCTTAACAGAACTCATAGCTTGTTTCTCAGGCCATATAGTGTATGCCTTCCTTCAAAAAGACACAAGAAAAGGAGTCAAACCTGAGATAACGAGACACATTCTTATCATTGTTATTTTTATTTTGATCCTTTGCTGGAAAGAGAGTTATTTTTTAACCATGGTTGAATATTAACCATGGTTAAATATGGTTAAATATGGTTGAATATACAAGTTGCATATTAGTTTCATTATTAATGTGCATAACATTGTGGAGGAGTTTAAAGCTAGAGTACCACTTTCATTAAACATTTTTTTTTCCCTCTTTGGGCACGATATGTCAGATTGCTGGCTCTGGTTGCTGGTGTAGAAGGAGGAAATTCCTATCTGATGGGATTTTCAAATTGAATTCTAGATGGTCAGACTGGAAGAAGGAAAATATTTACAAAAGTGACATCCCCATCCCTCTGAGTTGTAGGCATGGCCTGTTGGTCATATTAAAAACAACCAAATCCATACAATTGAACTGGGAAGGTTTACAAGGTTTTCTAAGATTTGGTGACATGGTTTCCATACTCTTGACTTAAAAAATGTATAAAACATACAGTTAACTTTATATTTTTGACACTGGGATTAATCACAGATTTAACATTCTATTATTTTTATTCAAACTATTTTTATTGAATTTCCACAAGACTGTTAAGTGGACATACTTCCCCACGTTAAGTTTTGCTATTGTTTTACGGTTTACAGTACCTTCAAAAGGATACACATGTTGTAAATAGTCTTACTAATTACTTTGTTCTTTACATAGTTAAATGTGCTTACAACAAAATCACACAAAAATTAGACATGGAAATCAAACTTATCAACCTACGGAGGTTTTGATTTGGAGTGACACTCAAATGTAAAATGGAAAAACTCACTCCAGGTTGATCCAACTTTGATGTAATTTCCTTAACACAAGTCCAAGCGAGACTGGGTAGTGTTTGTGTCCTCCATGAGCCTGTACGACCTGTGCAATCTGTGTAATGAATTCCTCTCTAAACCATTTTACAGTGGGTACAGAAAGCTCACGTACCCATTTAACTGGCACTAAAGAACTATAAAAATGTCTACCTTTATTAGTTGTCACTTTTGATTTTAAGATTTTTTTTCTGTTAACTTTTAAAGCTGTTCATGTGATCTTGCCTCATCAAACAGATCTTCGAATTATAGATACACCAGTGAGGGTACATTGCTTGCCCTGCCAAATATAAACATATTGGCACATTTTCATATGCAGACAACACAGACTGCTAAGATCTTTCCCCCCACCCATTTCTTTTCATTTCAATATCAACACTAGAGGTTAATACCTTTGCAAGATATTAGGATTTTCTCATATGATATTTTTATTTAGGTATTTCAGGTTTTACTTGGAAAAGTTTTACAGCCATATATTGTCTGTTTTGCCTTTAATACTGTATGCTTTGGTTAACCTCAGTTATTTTGAAATGTACCACGCAAAATAAGTTTGTTGGTATGAATTTAGCGCAACATCTTAATACTAATACGTAAAGGAAAAAACACAATAAGCAATTAGTTATTAAACTGCCTGCATCAAAAAGTTGAAACCTGTGTACACCCCTGAAGCTGATTCAGAAATTGCTCCTCTTTGCTTGTATTATGCTAAGTTAACATTCACCATCCCTCAACACCCACAAATGTTTTTAGTCTATTTTTTTTTGTGTGTGAAAAGGAACCGGAGTTGCTTTTTCCCGATCAGATATACAGGATGAGGCTTGTGGAAGAAACAGAGCTTTATGGACATAAGGAAATTCTGTAATGGCAGCATACCTCTTGTGAATAAAATGAATTATTATGACCCATTCACATTATCATATCACATAAGTCACTTACATAAAGCTTCCATTGAGTGAATTTTCCCTGGCAGGAACAACACTTCCTCCATGAAGCGTGTGCTGCTTGAATCCCTTTCAACTGCTTTGCTAAATGCCAGAACACCGCTAACAGAAGCTCAATTCAAGTGAACTGGCTTATTGGACTCTTGACCTTACTGTCAAGCATTTGTCAGGCCCCATACATTTGTTCTTACACATGGCAGAGACAAGTCAATTGTTGACTAAATGGATGAAAGGAGTGGCTCAGTGTGTTTTTAAGAAGCTAATTTAAGAGAACAAGCTCCAACAGCATCATGCAGACCAATTAAAAAAACAGATTGGGACTTATAGAAACCTCTGAGCGGCTGAAAGCCCTGCTTCTCAGTTTGAAGTAGGTGCTTAGCCAGGTGGCTGTTTATATCTGTGAACTGCTGGGGATTGCAGTCCTGCAAAGCTGCCTTAGCGCTTTCATGTTTCCATATACTGCATGCCCCATGCAATCCGCTCGCCTGTTAAGAACATGAAGTAAACAAAACATTAGGTCATCATAAATCACCAGCCAATGACATGTCTGGAACTGAGATTAGACAGCCATAGTGGAGCAGTGGAGCAGTGGAACACAAGTAAACTGGCCTCTCCTCCAGCAGCTCCTCCTCGGTCCCAATGTGTAAGATCATTATTAAAATTGCAGCTCAATTAAGATAAGGCTAAATGACTTTCTCTGTCTCTCTCTTTGATGTGCAGGGGATTTTTCTTCTTGCGAAAGCTAAAAAAAGGCAGTTTAAAAGGAGCAAAGGGGTAGACAATTGCTCTGAGCATGCTTTGATGTATGAAGTCACAGAACACTGCACGGGATTTGGGTTTGATTGGAAACGTGCGTGATTATTTTTTACCCAGATTATTTTCAGACAAAGCAAAGTCTTTAGAAGTGAGTACTACATCTCATTTGCTCCATTGCAAAGAAAATCTACCCTTCTAGCAGAACAGTGTGTAAACATGTGTGCACATATGTGTATGGCCCTTTTTTTTACTCCTTAAATTGTTCATTTGGGTTGCTGCAGGCAATGAGTGCTAGAGAGTGGCTGTTTCTTTCTGGGTCAGCCGATGGCTATGCTAAATCATTGTAACTGAATATGTTTCCGACTACTACTAGTGTACAGACCCGATGGTGAAATATGTTTATGAAGCCTCTCTTTCAATGGATGTTTGATACATTTTGTTAGCAAGGTGATATTTAATATACGCAATCATAGATGTTCAATGGCAATCCATATCGTTAGCATTTTTGCTTGTTAAAAAACATAAAATTCTGCTTTTCTTGTGATGAAATCATATATGGTGCATCATAAAAAGTATAGTATTTCTCTATAACTCATTCAAGCAGAATACTTCTCGTCTATTGTTCATCCCTGTTCTTTTTGTCCCAAAGTTCACATATTTGCTTGACTTCTCACTGTAAACACAAAGGCAGAAACATCAGAGGACCATGGACTGGGGATGTTTGTATGAGCAGAGAGCCTGGAGATGGAACAGAGATATGAGTGCTGATCTGTGAAAAGAACCACTGCTGTAAATCGCTGCTGCCTGCCATCACACACAAATGCCATCTGGGTGTTTCATGACTCACGGAAAAAAAACCTCACACCTGCATACCTCCTCAGAAACTCGATGGAACCCAGCTAACATGTAGACCCCTTCCAGCTTTTTATTATCTAAGATGTTTTTCAAATTTGTCTGGCTTAGTTGATTTTTGACAACAATTGATTTTTTGGTTTCCACAAGTATAATTGCCTTTTTTGTGTTTTTTATAACCTGTCATCCATCTACCTTTCGCCACCATTTCTCTTTAGAACGAATCCAATCATGAAAACTTGAAAAAAAATGATTTTATTGACGCAGGAGCAAATAACTGTCTGCTGAAAAATCCCACCAGGATGAACAGTTTTTACTCTCAAAAGTCAGTGGGCAAACCACGGACATTTTACATTGACCTCTCTTGAGCTTGCCATATACAGTGTCTTTTAAAGGCTTCAATTTGTCATCCCTTTATTGAGCACCAACACTGTTTTAGGTCTCATATTGTAATCATATTTTGATTGCCTAAAAAGAGAACATATGGCCAAGCCCTGAGACACTTTCAGGACTGTGCAAAGACTTTTAATTGTAACATATTTAAAACGTTTATTCTCCATGTAGTTAAAATTCAAAGTTAAATACCAAAATTTAAATAGGCTTTGATAACAAAAATGTATGTAAAATCTCTAGAAATTACTTAGTAATAGAAATAATTAATTTTCCAAATTAGAAAATTTACCATTAGTTCTCTTTTCAATGTAATAATAAATGTAAAAAGAAGCAGTCTCAAAAAGACAATAAAACGTCTAGTCCAGTCATTAGTTTTCATCTTAGTCCTCCTTAGTCAATTTATGGGTGAACTCTCACTTTGCACAGCATTGTAATATTTTTTCCTGTCCATGTGATCTATGGGACCTACTTTGACACTTTTGTCACAAAAACAACCCCTAAAGCCAGCTCTTTTTGTTTGTAAAGCTAACTTGCTTTTTGATATCTTATGAACAGCTGCAATGCAGTGAGCGCTGCGCTGGACAGAGCTGTATGGTGTGAGGCATCGTATCACAGCACAAGCTGCTGTCTGGCTGTCTGTTACATCTATGAACGAATCAGAACCAGGCGTTAGGCAGCAGCTCGGGGAGGACATCACATGAGAGAATGTTGAACTGGAAGCATCACATCAGTCAATTTAACTATGCTTATTGGTCCCCTGAAAATCCAGACATTAAATCTATGAAACTCCCTTAGACAGAATGGGAAAAGGGGACATGTCGAGGGAAAAGAGGACAGTTGGTCACCCTATGTCTCAAAAAATTATGTTCAGTCAAGATTAGTGCTGACAGCAGTAGTGTTGTGGAAAACAGTGGAAATTTTTCTGGCTGTGCAATAAAATCTAGTCTGCACCATTACTGATTGGTCCACCTGCCAATCACAATTAGCTGTTGCCAATTAAGCACTCAACAGTCTGGGACTTTCCTGAGAATAAGCACGGGACAGAAATTAAGTGCAGGACTATGACAGACTACTGTCAACCTTTAGTTATTTTTGGACTGTTTATGCTGCTTAGGAAAACTCTGCATATGTGTGAAGCTAATAGTGAGTAAACAATGTTTGAAAGTCATATTATTTGTTAAATTAGAATTGCTAATGACTAAGTAGAACTTTATTTAGTTAAGATATCATAGGAAGTTGCATGTTAAATTGACAAATGATAAAGGATATTAATGCCTAGGCTATGTGGATTTGTTTATTATGTGTGTGGATGTTTAATATCTATTTTATTTAGGATACTGAAGTTATTCTTGGCACCTAGAATTTAGTTTCCTACAAATAATAATTTTGTACTGCTAATCTTTTTTGCACCTTTCCACTAAGAGTAACCAGTTTTTAATTCAAACACTTTGCTCCCTTATTGCTCCATCTGAATGGTTTCATTTGAAATATTCTTAAAGTTATATTATCCCAGTTATATTATAAAATATAAAGTTTCACTTTTTAATTTAAATTTTGGTAATTTTTATTGGGTTTGGGTGGTTCTGCAGGTAATAGGGCTGCAGTGTGTGTGAATGATGAATGAAAATAGCAGCGTGTATTTCCATAACATACTTATTTACCAGTCAGTCTTATTATGTTATTATTTACCAGTCAGTAAAATGTTATTATAAACGATGTATAGTAAATTATGTCTGATAAAAATCCAGGAATACATTATCCTGGGTGATATATGTTAAACATAGAGCAAGTAACCAAATTAAATATTCCTTTGAACCATTTGACAGAATATCTCATATCCACTCTGTCAGCTGTGCTGTAAAAACAGGACACACTGAGGCCAAAATGGAAAAAAGAACTGTGTTTCCCCACTGAATGTGTATTTAACTGATTCTGAGATTAGGTCTAGTAGCTCTGATTCTGATCATTTCATGACCTAATGACCGGTGAATCAACAGTTAAAATGTTATGTGATATATTAATCTCGGGGCTGATCTGCCCACAATAAAACCGTATCACCTAATTCCAGAGAGCACAGTGTTGCTCTTACCATTGTTATTATTTTCATCGAATTTTTTTTTTATGAAGAAACAGTGAAAATAATTCAACATCAGTATTAACTTTGAAAAAAATAATAATTTTAGTTTTGATTTTGGGGTAACATAGGTCATGGTTTGTAGCTAGTTTCAGTTACAGTACAGCTCTTTTGAACCTGTATTTGGCCTCCACATGCACATAACTACACATGCCCAGATGCCTTTTTAAAATAAAAATTACAAGTTTGTTTTCAAATGGTTTCCCCTCCTGCACTTCACCATTTTTTTTCATTTTAAAGAAAATGCATTATTGCCTCTGCCTCTGGTTTGTGTGACACTCAAGGGTCTATTGTTCATAACAGATCAATCACATGCCCCCAAACTATTTTCATGTCCTAAAATTTAACTTCAAATTATTTTGGCTAGGTGTGATGACAAAACGTGAATGAACACACTTGAAAAGCATGTTTCTGAACAGTACAGACTTTACCTGTAGTAGTATACTTAAAAAAAAAAGATGAAAAAGGCATGTTTTGTTTGTTTTAACATGGGAGATGAATTAGAGGAGCAAAATGCTCATAATGATAAAACGTAACTAATTTAATGGAGTAAGTAAAAATGTGTTTAGCTTGTTTTCAGTTGTATTTAAGCTGTTATACTTAAATAATGTATAGCCTACTTCAAAATATTGATTAGATCCATCAAAAAAAATATGAAATTTTAACCAATTTTATTGAGTATTTATTTTTTTCTTCTGTACAGGGGTCGAATCACACACAGGGAAGCCTTTATCACGGCCTTACAGTTTAGTCGTATAAGTGGTCTACTGTTGACGTTTACACGGCTCAGTGGTTGCCTTGCTCTATAAAATTAGATGGGACCTTCAAAAGACACAGACAACTGCTACTGTGGTTCAGATAGCAGGAGCCCAACTGCTTTGAAAGGACACAAAGTCCAAGTCTGTTCTACTTAGTCGCTCTGGAAGTTAATTTCCCTCTCCCTTGGACTTCAATGTCGTAGACTACACTAATATTGTAAGGTACACGGGTTTTGAAGATTAGATATGTTATATAGCCTACTGAAACTGCTGTATGAATTTTTAAAAATTCCTAAGCACAAACATATTATCCTATATTTAAATGCGTGCTACATTGAATTACCTTAGACACATAATCTACTGTTTTAAACAGCTTGATGTTGTAGAGAAATGGCTACTGTATACGATTTTAAAATTAATAGGCCTACGCCCAGACCCATTTTTATTTAATTTCCTCATTTATATGTGAATTGTTTCTAAATTTTCAATACAAACATCAACTGCAGTAATCCCTTTGTAATGTGTTCTTGCAGAAATTATCAAATCCAGTGGCTTCGGGTTTTGTCAAGCACAATATGATTTTTTTTTTCTTTTTTTGACATCATATTCCGAGCTGAAACGGACATTTTGACAAACTCATGACTTGAAATATGGAGCCTTTCTGAATTACTCTGCGCGTTTATATTTCATTGTCTAAATGTAAATGGCCTCACAAGGAAATATGTCATTGCACTATGCATAATTCTTCAGTCACAGAGCAGTCCGACTCTTGTGTGTCTTTTTGTAGACATGCCACCAACTGTTGCATTGAACTCTCAGAATGTTCAGGTTCGTTTATGTGGCGTTTCATAAATAAATAAATATAGTAGACTCTATTTATTATGTTGCTTTGATATAAGTGCCAGCGTTTCATATATAGAATGATAAATCACGGTTCACAATACAGTTCTCCATTTTCTCCTTTGCTATAATGAAACATTCATTTGGTCGCTCCTGGTGTGAAATTCCCATGGTACGAACCCGCGGAGCCGAACTGCAGAAAGGCAGGTTTTGTGTGGCGGTCTTGAAGGAAACTCTGTTCCTCTCTCAAGCTGCCAGGTTATTCGCGGGCCGGCAGTTTCTTCTTGGTCTGAATCCACACTACTCCATTATCCCTCCATGAGGAGCAGTTTTATTCAATATGGATATACTATACGATCTGAGCATAATTGGGTAGCCTTATTCGCTCCTCAGCATGTCTCCCACATCGAAAAACAACGACTGAGAATTGACTTAAAAAACATAATTTATGTTTTCCTTAAAATACAAAATTTCCAAATTAGAAGGCTGAATACGGTGATTATATTTCCTCTGAGAGACAAGTGTTGGACCTCCAACCTCTCCCTCGGCTGGCCGTACAGCAGGGTAGACAGAAATCTTGTCTGTGAGTTCCTAATTAGAAACAGATGGGCGCTTGGCGCAACCGAGAACTAAAACAAGGTATTTTCCATCCCGATCTGCGGTCACTCAGCCATACAGGTGCATACAAAGTCTTCAGGGACTCACCGAATGGCCTTATATCCATTTATATTCTCATAGTATCCCCGAGGAAACCTCACGAAACGAAGCTCTATTTTAAGAGTTTTGCGATAGTAAAAGTAATGCAGTTTGGGACAAATTGCAACGCAAAAAATTATAAAATAGGGCTATGGGGAAAAAGGTGTACAAGTTCCAGGCTGGCAAACAATGATTACTCGATTCCCTCCTAAAAATGGCAAAAATAAATAAAAGAAAGACACAAAATATACAAATAACTCCATTCAGACATCTGTTAATGTGCGATGTGAAAAGAAAATCGAACATGACCAGGTCAATTTTCTCCGTCTTCTGTGTTTTTACTTATCTGGGATAAATTGCAGGAAATAGGCTATGGCAAAGATAATGGGTTTAGGGGTGTAGGTCACTTTGCGAAAGCAAGACAACATTTAATAATCCATGAAATACTTATGATTTCATTTCGTCTGTGCATTTCTGGAATTTTAACTGACCTCTAGTCGCATCAGCCAGAATGTAAACCAAACCAGTAGGCCTTTATCTGTTTGGTGAACTTTCCTTAATATGTATCATTGGCACGCTAAAATCACGTTGACTTGGTCTGTCTTTAAAGAAAGAAACACTCTGCCTTGAACATATATGAACAAATGTGAAATAAAATTAATAATTCCGATTCTGGATTCATATGAAAGGCAGGCCCGACAGTGCGGCTTCTGTCTCTGCCATTTGACCCGAAGTACTGAGGGAAGTTTTCAGGAATGTGGCGGAACGGTTCAGGAAGACGTGGAGTTTAAAGTCTGGAGGCAGACTTACACCGTTGTTTTCAGATTTCTGCATGTTTGAGAGACCAAGAAAGATCCGTTTAATGACGTGTAGCCCCTCGAGCCCCATTTGATTGCTATGTTTTGTATGTGAGAAAGGATATTATCGTTACCATATCTGCCGTAGGTGGGGCACAAACAACAAGCTGAGGGCAATTCATTCTTACCACCACCTCCGAAAAAGGGAAATGAAAGTGAAATTAAATTTGTACTTTATTTTGCTTTGGCTCAACTCGAGCACCAGGACCCACTGGGAGAAACTGCAGGCCCAGTGCCAACTGTTCAATAGGTTTACTGCCAAAAGAACCGGCTGTTGTCAGTCTGCAAACGTTCTGAATAAAAGAAAATAACCTAATCATAATTAAGGGAAAAAAACATTAACTTTACTGTCATGCTCTTTCTTTGTGTGAACCTTCTCCTGTTGTATTGTTGATGATAGCGCTTTGGCGGCTGACATCCTCCTCATTGACCTCCGTCTCCCTCTCTGCCTTTTCCGTTTCATGAAAAACGATTCCAGCTCTCTGATTGAATTTTATTCCTTCCTGACCTGGTCCGTTCGCCGAGAGCGCCATTAATCTTTTGACTAACACGACGTTTGTTTATTGGGCCCATACACTCCAGAGGGAATCTAATGACTTCTCTGATTGAGCTGCAGTTGAAGAGGCTGTGCACATTAAAGGATTTTGGCGATAGAATCAATAATTAAATCATAAAATGATTAAATTCCCCAAATGTGAATATGGATCAAGGTCATCATATCAAATGTGGTTACAGTCAGAAATGATAATGTGTTCCACGTTTAGTCATAGCACTGCTTTTAATTGAAATTGTCTTATCTAAATTAGTTTTTTTTCTTCCGTTTTTTGTTTTTCCGTTTTTTGTTTTTCGAAGCTGGTTTTGAGTAACCTACATGTTACATGTTATTCTTTAATATTACATGTAATATTAAAGAATAACATCTGCGGGATAATACACCCTGAGAATTTAGTGCATGAATTAAAAAATAAACTAAAATAAAACTTCTGAGGATGAATTGTAAGCTTTGTGATTAAAATATTGAAATAACTGAAATGTTTCCATTTTAAAAACCTAAAAAAATCTTAATTTTATTTAAACTCATACAATTATTTTTGCTATCGTTTAAATAGTCATTCATTTTATTTATATTTTATAGTCATACTATCTCTTTGTAACACAGCATTTTCAACTATTGTTAATTTATTTAGTCATTCATTTATCAACTACATGAGCGTGTGTTAATCTCAAATCTATTCCATTATACTTGTTAAAGGAAACACGTGTTTTAGATATAATTCCTTAACACTCAAGAAAAAAAGCGTATTGCCAAATAAATGTTTAACTGTCTTAAAAATCACAGATGTGGATTACCAATTGTCCTATATATTTAAACACATTGTGCATCTACTTGATAAAAGATATTCTATTTTTTTATTAATAGCTCTGTTGATACAACAAACAAGAGAAACTCTATGACTAGGATTTCCAATACACCCGTCATAAAAACACGCAAGCTCTGAGTTACACCTTTTAAAAACGTGCAGGTCACATTTTCTCTCTTTTTCTGGATGGGGGTCAGCAAGTTTTCAGACTAATCAGAACCTGAACACCCCGACTGTAGTGACAACGGGAATATCTTTGGGATGTTTGGTATGATATTAAGTCAGCACCGGTATGAGCCAATAAACACACGACGCAGTCCAAAACAATGTTGTGATGACTATACGAGTAATTCCCATGCTCCATGGCATGCTTGCTTAGGTTAATTTGATTTATTTTGGAATAGATCCTGGTAAAAAACAAACAAAGAAAAGGCAGAAACTTTAATTCTATTTTATCAACCAAAAAAGCTTAAAAACACTCTTTAGGTGACCTATTTGTTTAAAAAAACTCAAAGCAAGATGCGTTTCTAATCATAAAATAAAAAGTGATAACACTTTATAAATAGGCCTACATTTTTGAAGCAAATACTTTAATTTTTTTGTATTTGTTACTTTAATAGACTCGTGTATTAAAAAATCTAAACTACAGTGGTAAAATCAAATTAGTAAAATGCTATTACGCACAGAATAACGAAGGTGAGACTGAATGTAAAATGTTACTATCCTAAATTATTATATGTAAGAAATGAGGCGCAACTTTAACTCACATAAAATGACAATTTATTAAACAAACAAACAAATCCTTCAGAATACTTTTCAACATATAATTAAAATAGCTCAGCGATATACACGTTCCTTTTCTTCCTCGTTACTTTTTATAATGGAACAGTTAAGGCAATTCAATTTAGAAACACTTTTAAGGTGTTTGGTCCATACTATTTGGTGACAGTTTTAGAAATAAATTACTATATATGCAATCATACAAGACCAAGACAAGTGACAAATCTCTAGCATATCAAATAAAGACACAAAAGCAAAAATGAGAAACTTACGTGTTATTTGCTGTAACACTGTTCTTTAGAAAAAACCAAGATCTAGTCTTTTCTGACTTTTTTGTCTCACATTTGTCCATACTGTCATGGGGCAGAAAACAGAGGTAAAAGGATGAGTTTTTAGGACAGTTCAAACACCGTATGGTTAAAAGAAATACTGCCTTTCCTTCATTTTCTTTTTTCTTTTGTTTTTGGTCAGAATTTGCTGCAGTCATACACAAAAGCTCCCGAAGTGCGATAGATGGACTGGCTCGGTGGAAATGACATCTGACAGCTGTTATTCCCATTCACCGGTGAGTTATTCAAGCCAATCCTCTGGGATTCAAACATCTCACGGACTGAGTGGAAGTTCTGCTGCTGCGCTGGGTACGTTGCGCCCAGATGGCCCAGGTCACCGGCCTGGTTCAGGTACCATGAGGCTAGCCTCCCTTGATGGGTATGAGGGCCCTCTTGCCCGGAGTTCAGATTAGCGTGGGTCAGGGAGGACGAGGTAGTCGTGATTGAGTAATCTGGCAACGTTTCGTCCACGGTGCTCGGTGCCAAGTGGCTCGATCTGTCCCCAGCGTAAAGGCTCATGTTACAATGATAGGTAGCGTTGGAGGTAGTAGAGATTGAGTTCTGATTGCAAGGCGAACTATACACAGATGTCTGACTTGGAGAATAGTTTAGGGACAAAGATGGCGTTATACCTGTTGTCCTAGTGGAGACTGCAAGGCTGGATGGGAGCTCGGTGACCCCTTGTGGAGACCCCCGGAGGGAGGTCATGATGTTGTCCACACTGAAGCCCTGCGTTGAGGCCTGGCCGTGATGATGCTGCTGCTGGTGGTGGTGATCGGAGCTGTCCATACCAATGGACCTGCTGGAGGGGATGCTGTGGGGGCTCCCGCTAGACATGCTGCTGCTGCTGTCCGGGCTCTCAATTTTAGCCACTGCATTCAAAGAAGGCGAGTCGGCCTGCGGTGGCGTGACGGCCCCGTTCTCAGTCTTTATATCCTGGATCCTGACGGGCTGAGCGCCCTGCACGGGCTGTTCCTGCTCCCGGCCCTGTTGCCTCGTCGGCAGGTCCTTCTGCAGCCGCTCCTCCTTTTCCTTCATTGCGTCCTTCTTCTTGAACCGCCGCCTCCTCCTCAGAAAGCTCCCATTCTCGAACATATTGTAGGAGTCTGGGTCCAAGGTCCAGTAGCTGCCTTTGCCGGGTTTCTTATCATCGCGGGGCACCTTGACAAAACACTCATTCAGCGAAAGATTGTGCCTGATGCTGTTCTGCCAGCCTTGCTTGTTGTCTCGGTAAAATGGAAACCTCTCCATGATGAACTGGTAAATCCCATTCAGGGTCACCTTCTTGTCAGGCGAGTTTTGGATCGCCATGGTGATGAGCGCAATATAACTGTAGGGGGGTTTCACCATGTCCTTGGGCTGGGGCTGCGGAGTATACGGTCCGTAAGCCCGGGCCATGCTGGCGGGGTACTGGTCATGAGCCGCATGAGAGTACATGTTCATTGGCGCTGCCATCCCCGTGTAGCCCCCACCGGCAGCTGCCCTGTAGTAGCTGGGGTCGCTGCTGATGTACGGCACGACGCCCAGAGAGTTGGGGCTGGAGACGGAGTAGCGAGCCTGCATGTCTTCACTTTGATCCAGAATATGCAAAGAGTGAGCTCCACTTCTCTCTCCGATGATGGCTCAAAGCACTGCTACTTGCTATTTTACTTTAATAATAAGCTAACAGAAAAAATAAAAGACAAACGTCTTCAAGCGATCCCCATCCTTGGGACTATTTGGAAAAAGTTCTGAACTTTGAGACATCCGTCACCACACAGGACTTTTTGCGCAGTTAAATTCTTTCCTCCTTTTTTTGCTTCCAGGGAAACCCCGCCCTCTTTACAAGAGTGTACTGGTTGTCCAATGAAAAGCCATGCCGTGCAAAAGTAGCGCTGCTGGCTGGTCACAGTCACAGCTCTCAGGAAAAGGCTTCAGGAGGTGTCAGTAACTACCAGCGCGCTTCTGCCAAAAAACTTCAGACGTGACAGAACAACTAACATGCACACATAGACACAACATGATCGCATGGTCCTGCGCGGTCTCCTATATTAGTACAAAAAATAAAATTAAAAATAAGCTGAAAGGAAGAAACACGGTGTGATAATTTGATATTTCAGGGATATCATTTCTGTATGCAACATACTTTGATATAATTTTAAGTGTTTTATACATTATACACTAAACTTTATATCACAATATTAAAACATGGTATACCCGTATTTTATTATTATCAAGCATGTAATCCATTTTATTAAATTATAGTGGCTTATTTAAATTAACTATGAAAGCAAATGGCATGCCTTACACACATGCAAACTTCTTTAAGGTGTTGACAAAATACCACCAACTGAGGATCAGTGTGAGATCAAAGCAGGAAATGTCATTTTGATCGAGATGTTAAATGTAATCGCATACAGACTATCAACGACAGTTTGGTTTCAAACACACCAGATTGTAGGTGTGAGTTTATTCAAGATAAATAGAACTAAAGGAGACAAATATAGAACACTGTGAAATGTCTGAAATAAAGATGATACAGTCTAAATAATAAATATGTTTTGAGATGTTAGACAACACGGGCAAGCGTTTTTTTACTTTATTTATTATTAAAACTTAAAAATCCATTATAAAATATTATTGTATGAACTGACGCTGTGAGATTTAGTCTCAAAGCCTAAAATAGACAAAATAAACAGACAGAAAATGACCAAAATGCAAAAGGTTTGATAAGGTGATACCTACAGCTTCTATATTGTCCGATTGTGGCAAAAACGTCGGTACCGAACACCGTGAGTCAACAGCAACAGTCCCAGTCTCTTTAAAATCCTCCTCAGGTCATCTTAATTAAATGTCCGTGCGGTGGCTTGCAGCGCTCCGCTGGTTTCTCCTTACATGGACCCGGGCATGAACTTTTTCCACCGCCCTGGGCTGTTTACACAGTTCACGAAAGGCCTTTTATTTAATGCAACCCTCTGCCCACCCAGTTCCACTTAAACTCCTGATAATTTAAAGTATTCACGACTAGAGGCACAGTGACTGACATAACAGTGTCAAATTATTTCACAAAAAAAGATGCAATGATCATGAACGTTTCATTCAACTAATGTTAATTTTCAGGGGCATCTTTGGGCCTACCTATGCAAAGAGTTAAAAAAAAATCTATATGTTACTGGACAGTACTTTAGTGATAAGCTCTACACATACTTTAGGTGTAGAATATATTTTAAATAAGTAATTTAAAATTGGTTCATTATTAGTTCTATATAAAAGACACTGTACTTAATCTTGAACTTTCACTTTTATTTAAAACATTTCACCCTCCAAAAATCCCAACAAATAAACCGAAGCATGTTTTTAATTATCGTTTGATATATTCTGATATGTTTGGAATGCTGTGTAGGTCTAGAGAAACACCAAGTCTCACATTTGATTAAAATTATTAATCTCAACAGTCGCATTGTAAAGCATTTAATTATGATCATGATTATGAACTCGTGGTAGAAAGGTAACAAAAAATTAGGTCAGAAATTATGTGATTTAAAAAACAGAGACTTTACAATTTTGCAACTTTCACTCTCATGTAACTTTAAAAGTGAGCAATAAGTAAGAGCACCTTGTTCAAGTTTTTCCATCAAAATTAGGAACCCGGTTCCCTCTGGCGGCCAGGAAGGGAAAAATTAGGATTATAACAATCGGATCGTCACTTTGGACGCTAATTTGATTTCATCTTAAAATATGTTCTGAACCATTGCTAAGTGTATTAGCCTATTTAACGACCAGTTAACTTTAAAGAGAAGCTTAGAGATAGAACAGTTAAAAACACTCGAAAACAAACTAACGACGGAAATAAAATATGGCCTTGTTATTCAATTTTTTATTCATATTGAAATTCAATTTTTAACAAAGTTTTATAGATCACATAGGCTATACTTAGATTCGTATAGTGGACATAATCTCCGCAAAGACAGTTCAGAAAGTTGCAGGACATTTCTGATAGGGGGCCGCCACCTCTGGATACACTTTGGTATTACATCGAATTTACAGACACAAAAAAAAAATC
Organism: Apricaphanius iberus; assembly: GCA_028564705.1. Taxonomy (NCBI): domain Eukaryota; kingdom Metazoa; phylum Chordata; class Actinopteri; order Cyprinodontiformes; family Aphaniidae; genus Apricaphanius; species Apricaphanius iberus. Next base: position 1,005,933 of record JAPXFQ010002614.1, read on the forward strand.
TCCGGGAAGGGAAAACAAAGATATTGACTGAGGAGGGTAGATTATCCGAACATTATAATTACCTAAGAGTAGCACTATACTTCAATGTATATTTTATTCAAGTAAAAGTAAAAGTTATCCAAGAAATTAATCAGGTAAGAGTAAAACAGTGAAAGGATACTTAAAGACTGAGTAACTGATGCTATCATCAGATGGATACAAACATAAATATATGTTCAAATTCAGGTATTTAAAAGTCTAAAACCAAACATGTAAAATAAATAAATAACATATCTAAATAGTATAAAATAACACATTCAGACAGGATAAAATGATACCAATTGATCTAGAAAATGTATTCAAGTGAGAGTAGTGATAGTTTCTAACAATGTTACTCAAGCACAACAAAACATTATAGTGTCATTCAAAAGTATTTTTTTTTCAGTATTAAATTACTGTAAATGTGACTAATTACTACCCACCTGTGGATAAGTAAAAAAAAAAATTCACAGTATAGACAGAGACCACTGGCATCAATAAAAAAATATAATTTAAAGAATTAGAAAAATAATGTTGCAGTTACTGTAAAAAAAAAATCTAATTTTAAATTCAGTTTACGTAAATTCAATAATGTTTAGATAGATAGATAAACAATCAATCATCTGAAATGGTTTGCTGAACTGGTGTGGACACTACCAATCTTACAATTCTTTGAAGGTGAATTTTTCAAGACATTTTAACAATAATTTGAGAAAAACCTCTACATTGACTTATGTGGTATCACAAAAAACGATTCTTAAACAATCCGCAAAATTAATTAATCTTTTAGTGACTTAACATCACACCAAGAAAAAACAACAACCTGAAAATTCAAACTTTAAGTACATTTACACGTTAGGAAAAAAGTTGTCTTGTTAAAAAAAATTATAATTTGAAAAATATGACGGGTGGCATAATTACTGGAACTCCACACAAACTCTTTCAATATTATAATTGAAGCATTGTTTTATTTATGTATGCTTTACATTTTTGAGTTGGTTAGTTTCCAGAAACTTCTAATTAGCAATTCATGATTGCATTCTTCTTTGACAGTGTACGTATAACATAGCACAGAAGCCCTTATTTTGTTTTAGCCAATGGGCAAAGTGGAAGAGGGTAAATGAGATCAAAGCAACCTCCACAGCTCACACTTAGAGGAGTTCCAAAATGACTTAAAACTTAGAAAACCTCTGCAGTATTATATGTTAATACACACCACAATAGATTGCTGGAGAGTGATTTGATGAAAACGCATTTTGTGAGCTACCATCACAAATATAAAATAGTTGGACTTTAATGAAAGGCCAAATAGAACAAACACTTTAAAACAATGGTCCTCGAGATCTTCTTTCCTGCAGGTTTTAAATGCACCCCTACATCAACACAGCTGAATTAAATGAATAGTTAATCAGGCCTTTGACAAATTTAATGGTATACTAAAGAGGTAATCCTATGGAAATATATTGGGGCAGGGATGTATTTTAATCATACAGGACAGTAGATCCTGAGAACCAGGGTGAAGACCACTGCTTTAAAGCTTTATTAACTCAGATAAGTTTTTCTCCAAAAAGTAGGGTAATTCTTGACTTTTGTTTAAATATTACATTTTTGCTAAGCTGGTGAGAGTACAATATCTCCCAATGAAATTATTTTTGCGATTTTAAATAAAAGACACTTATTGTTATGAATAGTTTTAATGTGATTGTTTTGGCTCTCAAACCTATGTTTCGACACCAATGATCTAGAGAGATTGAGTAAAATAATTTCCCTGCCTGTATGCCTCAACCACTTGGAAAGTTCTAGAGCTTCTTCATTCGTGCATAAGTCCTATAAGCTGGATGAAACGCCTCTCTCACATCAACAACTATTTTATTTCAATATTATCTGCTATAAAATGCCGTGAACATCTGTTGTATATTTAGCCACCACAAGATGGCAGTGCAGAACAAGACAATCGGACCGGTAGAGCTGAATGCTATTCTCTGATAGATAACATCCTTACATAAAAACAGCAAAGTGATTTAGGCTATGACTTATTAAGCTGCGTGGTCTACATGGATATTTAATTCAGTTAATACCTACATATATAAAGTGTTATTTTTTTATTAGGGCTGTGAGCACTCCAAAACGTTTGCAGTTATATTCTAAAACCTTTTTTTTATTATTCTCAACATTTCTAACGGCCTCATGACACAAAACCTTATGAATTACATTAAGTTTCTACTAAAAAACCTTGTTGTCATATCACACATGGTTTTAGGTCCTGGCAGTCACTGCGGTCGTGGTAGTGATGAGGATAATAGGATCCTCCAGTACTTGGATGGAGGGAAGAGATTCCATTGATGTTTAAAATGAATTCCTTCCTTTCCAGCACCTGAACAGCCGGAGTGCTAGAATATGGAGGCAATCCCACTGGAAACAAACACGACCAAAGTGAGGATCAGCATCAGGGTGGTGCTGGAGCAGAAAGAAAACAATAAAAATCAGTATAGTGTTCCTTGAAAAGTAATATATTTTATTTGTGTTATTTGATTTTAATTCAGAAAACTTTGTCTTATTATTTCTCATCTTTTCTCATTTTCAGCAGATGAGTGGTAGAAGTTACGGTTTTATTTTTTTAGAGAAATGTTATAGGTAGCAGTTCACTAATGCATGCCTTAATTTTTTTCAAATGTGTTAACAATATTAATTTTTTTTTTCCAGCACTGTACAGGTGTACGTTTTAAAGTTCATCCTTAAATACAATAATATGCAAAGCAGTCAACCTTAAACTAAGTCTACTATTTTTTAGAATTTTTGTGATGCAGCACGAAGATGTGTCCAGAGTGTTATTATTCCTAGTAGTGCTTGTGTAATAATTTGTTAACATTTCATGTGTATTTTCAGTCCTTTTCAGTATTTTTAGTCCTGTTTACTTACTTTGTTAAGAAAATATAGACAATATAGAGTAGGTGGTGCATGAGGAAAACGCACAAAAGGTCAAAAATGTGATTAATATTTTTCAACAATTGCACCACACTGTTTTGAGTCCTCTTAAACTGGGACAGATCGTTCTACAATATATTTATTTGTTATTTTGCAACAAATATATGTTATTTGTTTAATTAATTTTGCATGCCGTTTTAAAAATAATCAAAAAGAATTTAAATGTATAGCACAAATGAAGATGTGCCACGCCTATAATTTATAAACTCCCTAATTCTTAGGGTCTGGCCAAACATTTCAAGAATCTCATGCTACATTTTTAATCCAAAATTAAACTGATAGTGGACGAAAATTCAAAACTCGTTTAACACATGCCGACACCAAACTAGAGAAGAAACTGCAGTGCAAACATAAAAGCAGCACATTTTAAAATAGTTTTCTTTCAGTATGATTCTACCTGCCCCCTCAGATGGCTCTTGTGTGTTATGATGCAAATGGTTTTGCTCCAAAGAATAAGGTGAAGCTGCAGATGAGTTGGTGAAGCTTGATGACAGAATCTGCTGTTTCCTGTGTGAGGGCACCCCAGGTGCGTTATTCCAGTGCGAAGAGGTATTGGCATACGCAGATGTCTTGTCCAATGTGTCTCGTATCCCTAGAGAAGACGGGACAGGAATGCTGCTGCTGTCTGGGTAATAATTTGTGTACGGTGCTGTTTCACATGACATCATGTAGGATGTCAAGGAGGTAGCTGAAATACGCGGCTTGGGATGCCCTACTTGTCTTTCGAATCCACCTTGAACTGCACCAGTCACTAAATATAGATTGTAGTTATTATGATATGATATTCCAACTTGAGGAAATTGGGAATCAAAGTTCTGCGCCAGCATGGATGCGCCAAACCCGACACCATTCATCACCCTCTGCACTGGTTTCATAGCTTGGCATTTCCTCCGGAATCCTCGCGGTCTGCGACGAAAGGACCCTTCCTCAAACATTAACTCGCAGCCTGGGTCTATGGTCCAGAAGTGACCCTTGCCAGGTCTTCCGAGACTTTTGGGTAGTTTGATAAAGCATTCGTTTAGAGAAAAGTTATGTCTGACGGAATTCTTCCATCCCTGATATGGTCCTCTAAAAAATGGGAATGTGACCCGCAGGAATAGATAAATCTCGCTTAGAGTAGCCCTTTTGCTCGGTGAGCTTTGGATTGCCATCACTATGAGTGCGATATAAGAACAGGGCGGCTTTTCGGGGTGCCTCAATCTTGGGTCGCATTCGCCCCCTTATTGTGCCCTGAGCGCTCTCCAAGTCTAGCAGCGGGCTGAGCATCGCGGCGCAGGAGCGCACAGAATCATAGAGATCCAGCTGTCGCTGCTGAGGCATCTGAGCCGTCATGTTGGCGCTTCTGTTTGAAAGCAAGCACTCACAAGCCACTGTAACGTAGTTAACTTCGTTTTCCGATGCAGGATTTCAAGAAGTTTCTTTACGATGCTTTGCCAGATTTATAGCCGTGGCAACCAGCCGTTCGCTGCCTTCATTCGTATCATTGGCCATTATGACAATTATCCTTTAACAGAGAGGATAACTTAGATCTTCCACTTCACTTGTGCAGCTATCCGGCCAAACAGAGCTTGACTACGTATCCGTTTTCAAATTTCTCCTGTGTCCTCAGCTCCATTACGCCCCCTGTATTTCTCCCCAAATCCCAGCAAGAATCCGTGGGAAATACTCCCTGCCCAACTGGCCAAGATCCAGACAAGAAGTCGGACAAATGCAATGGAGCACGATAAATTCTTACCTAGGGTTTACTTTCCAAAATACTGTCCATATTTGAAACAGAATATAATAACAATAGTTATGATCAAGATGAGGATGATGATGCTGCTGCTGATGATGACGCTGCTTTTGCTGATGAATACTACAGCTTCCTCTGCCAATTTCAATTGATTTCTCTAAATTTGCTCTGAGTCATGAGTTTGCGCATGGATTGTTGAGTGTCTTATTGTTCCACCTGTGATGGCCTTTTGCACAAAATTAGAATTAAGACATCCAGGACAAATGACTGAGCCGAGCTCTTTGAATCCGAAAAAAGAGCATCCGGGCCTAAATGGTTGCACAAAGACCAAGACAGGATGGAATCCAATTAGTTAATTAACATCTCAAAGACGTCGTACTGATTTTGAATCAGTTAATTTTTGTTGTTAATTAGACTGCAGATATGAGTGAAATTCTGTGGTTTCTCTCTTGAATAGTTAATGTGTGACTTCAGTTTTGGAAGAAGCTGATTTGTTCTATCCTAATTAAATAAAGGAACATACATTTGGATGCATTTATATGGATTGTGTGTTTTATACGATGGTCCATACTGAGGAAGAAAGAAAAAGAGACTGGTTCTTTCTGCGAAACATATAATTTTCTTCCAAATTCTTTTTAAAGTCCTGATATGACAAGTTGTCTATCCTTGTCTTTCAAACATATACTGAAGTAAAATTCCAGTCCAGTCTACATTCCTCATTTTAACAACTTTCATCATCATCATCATCATCATCATCATCATAAAGCTGGGTTATTTCAACCGTCCTAGAACTTTTATTTTGGAAAGAATTGTGATGAAAAACGGTGCGCATGCGTGTGATTAGCATCTCTGTGGACATGCTGTGTCACGTGATCCCCGACGACTTATTTAGTGCTCACTTAAATTTATGAGTTTATTTTCTTAAATATATTACTTTATTCTTGAAGTCTGTTGGGGTGGTCTATGTGGCACTGATATTCTGTCATTTCACATATACCTTAATTGTATATAGTCTATAGGGAAACTTCATTACCTAAAATAATATTTTATCGAGAAATGATGGAGATTGTCGATCAAAAACGTTCCCTACTCTTTTCTGTTCAACCGGGTCACGGATAAATTAAGCCAGGATAACCAAGATATCCTTCTCCCTTATCCTAGCTTTGTGCAATAGGCCCCTGTCCATGGTGTCTTGAGATAAACACCTTCCCCCACGACTTGATAAAGTTAAGGCAATCTTTTCCACAAAACTGTCAATTAAGCGTAAAACAATTTGGGTTTGAAATTGATTAAATCAAATGAAACATTATTAATTACACCCCTAAAATGAACAATTTTAAGTATATTGAACATACTATGAATTAAATTAGAAAAAAAAACATGTTTAATTTCTAAGAGTGTGCAAGGATATAGGCGATGGATGGATGGATGATGGTAAAAACAACGACGACAACAACAACAACAATAATAATAATATTATTATCCATCCATCCATCTTCTTAACCGCTTATCCAATTCAGGGTCACGGGGCAGCTGGAGCCTATCCCAGCAATTATCAGCGTTAGGCAGGTACCTCTGAACAGGACGCCAGTCTGTTGCAGGGCCAACACAGAGAGACAGACAACCATTCACACTCACATTCATTCCTAGGACAATTTAGAGTGATCAATTCATCTATCATGCATGTTTTTGGACTGTGGGAGGAAGCCGGAGTACCCGGAGAGAACCCACGCATACACGGGGAGAACATGCAAACTCCATGCAGAAAGACCCTGGGCCGGGATACAAACCCACGACCTTCTTGCTGCAAGGCAACAGCGCTAACCACTGCGCAGCCTATATTATTATTATTATTATTATTATTATTATTATTATTATTATTATTATTATTATTATATTTTGCAAAGCAGCTTTTTAATTGGATACAGTAACACACACAACTACACCAGTTTTGTTCTGTTTTAGTTATTTTTATTATAAAAGTTTTGACAGAGATAAACAAAGTGCATTTTAAGTATTTATGTTTAACCTATAAAGTTATTAGTTTACACCTTAACATGTACAATTCATAGTTGCTAAAACATTAAATAAAGAAGGATGGGGTGTAAAGTAAAAAAACGAAAACATGGCAGCATCAATAAGGCAATAAATTAAAGTATCTACATTCACTGATGATTTTAATCATCAAACAAGAACAAACAAGTGAGTTTGTTTTCTGTGCATGAAAGCATTCCAGCCACAAGTCCAACCTGCCTAAACGTATGGGTGGAAAGCGTTTGAGTGATGCAGCCATTGTTCAGAATATTGCCAGATATATGCAGGGTAAAAAGGCTGCCTGGATGACTCTCCTTTGAAAGGCTTGCTGAGGATGCTCTCAATAGTAAATGAGCTTGTAAAATTGGGACAGGGCTCAGTTTTGGTGCTTGGGTTCGGTTCGTCTGTACCCTGAGGCGCCTCTGCGCGCTCGGACCCCTCCTGCACCCGGCTGAACTGCTTGTTGAGGCGCTTTCTCCTGCGCCGGAACACACCATCAGCGAACGTGTACTCGCTGTTGGGGTTGAGCATCCAGTAATTGTCTTTTCCCCAGGGTCTGGACGGGTCCCTGAGCACTTTCAGAAAGCAGTCATTCAGAGACAGATTGTGTCGCACGGAGTTCCTCCAGCCGGTGTAGCTGCCCCTGAAGAACGGGAACTTTTTCATCAAGTAGTCGTTTATCTCCGCCAAAGTCAGACGGCCGGTGGGAGAATCCCGGATAGCCATGGCGATCAGAGCGATGTAGGAAAGCGGAGGCTTGGGTCTCCGTGTGTATGGTTTCGATTTGCTGATACCACCTGGAGTAACCAATGTAGCGCTGTGGACCACGCAGTCTCCATCAGACCCCAGCTCCTCCTCTGCAGAGATGACTGATTGCTCTTTCCCTTCTCCATCCCTGCGCTTCTCAAAGTGCTTCGTATCATGGTTTCCACACAACACTTCGAACTTCATGCTGATAAAGGTGCTGAGTTGCAAGATCCAGTGTAGAATGCACAAAAGCTGTTTGCGTAAAAGTTATATGCGTCAGTACCTTGCAGCGTATCTCAGTACAGGTGTCTTTCCAGTCATACCTGCAAGAGCACTACAGTCCATCTCATCTTTACTCTGTGTAAGCTGTTTATATCATATTTACGTCAGGCCTAACCCAAGAAAGGCGGAGCTATACATTTTTCAAAAAATATTATCTTGATAATAGGCGACGGGCATAAAAGTGAATGAAATAACAGAAATGAACACTGCATCAAAACATAGTTAACCAGCCAATATCAAACGACAAATTTTCCTAACACACACTGCACCGTACCTGCAGGTGTTCAATCAGCCACTTTAGAACTATTTCACTTGTAGCAACTAGGGGGCATAACTCTCTACTGTAAGAAAGTTGCATAGTGTTAATGTCAAGCGGCAATATAAAGACCAAGTTACATGAGTTAAGAGTGCATGCAAAAGCATTTTATGACTCTTTAAAGTTTACACATTTTATTGCACAAGTTTTATACATTATGCAGTGATTTTATACAATGAACCAACACAATGTAACATATAGTGGAAGGAAAAGTATGAATTGCTTTTTTTAAATTTAAATGAAAGTATAAAAGATGAGCATGCATGTGTACTCAGCAGCCAGAAATTCCCTTGACGAAGACCCACTAAGTTCAATTAAAGCTCATTTGGAGTGGGTCCCCATAACAGTTATGAAACCATCATCTTGCTTTATTGTAGGGATGATGGGTTCGGACTAATTGGCAGTGTTTTTTTTTTGTTTGTTTTTTTTTTTTTTTTGCCACACATGGCTTTCTTGTAGTTTATTTTTTTTATTTTTTTTTTATTATGTGCTTTTAGGAAGCTTATATTTATTAATGCTCTTTACACAATGTGCATTACTTTTCTTCCTGTTTCAAAAAATACCCTACAGTCCCATATACCCCTGGAAGTTTTGTTCAACTAAACCAACTCTTTTTAAGTTTCAGCCTTTCTCTTTCAAAAGAAATGTGAACACTGTTTTCCTCAGTTCTCAGGCAGCAAAAGGTTACCTGAAAAACAATACCTTTTAGACACACCTGCAGACGAAAACTGACATCATAGTCACGCCACACATTGTCGCCAACTGCTTCCATAGAGGGGAGTGTGCACAGCATAGTTTAAAAATGTTGCTCACACGTTTGTACTGGTGTGGATGTTTGGATTGGCCATGTAGTAATCTGTTTGTGTTAAGTGTAACACCTGAAGCTGTGGTAAGGTCACTATTTTCAATTGTGGCATTTCAAATGGAGATTCCTTTAAGCCAACCACACAATGACAAGAGCCTGAACAGCATGTGCTTGTTTGCTTCACTGCAAGCAGAAACTTGTGAGAACACAGGGTGCACCCCTGTGTGTGACGGCATGCATTGCGATTTGCTGAAGAAGAGTTTAAGCTGTAGGTTATAGCAACAAAGGTAGAATTTCAACTATGAATGCACAATCTATATAAAGTGTACGACGGGAGATCTATGGATGTGTTTTAAAGACGGTTACAAAATTAAGAAAAACTGAGATGTCAATGTAAAGTATGTTTCTAATATCCTATCGTATTCTCAAAAGTTCTGCCATTAACTAGTGTCAAAATTCTCACATATAAAAAAATATCTATTTATAATGAATATAATTTTTTTATAAAAAGAAAATGTTTTCCAAGCTTTGTATGTTTTATACTTTTGTTTCAGGAAGCATTTGTCTTTTCAACTTACATCTGTAGCCTTGTTTAAAGTACCTGTATGAACAGACTGGTTCCTGGTAAGAATTTCGAAAGAGTGTAGTTCAATTGGAAGTTTGTTGCTTTGCGAGATATCTTCTAATATTTTCATTATTAATAAAAAAGGGTGCTCAGCTCAGTGGTTGGGTTGTCGGCATGTGAGCTTCGATGGCTTCGATTACAACTTCGACCTGCAACATGCCTTTGTGTCCTTGAGCAAGACACTTCACCTACCTTGCCTACCGGAGGTGGTCAGAGATGGCACCAGTGTTCAGTTGCCTTGCTTCTGTCAGTGTTCCCTAGGTCAGCTGTGGCTACAAAGTAGCTTGTTATCACCAGTGTGTGAATGTTTGCACGAATGGGTGTCTAACTGAATGTAGTGTAAAGCGCTTTGGGGTCCACTGGACTTGATAAAGCACTATGCAAGTACATACCATTTACCATTATGAAATAAATAACTTGTGCAAATACAAAATAAAAGCTTCCCATTTCATTAACTAAATTTTTCAAGTTTACACATTGCCAAACATCATTCCACTGTACATTCCTCCACTGTAAAAAATGTTTTTTGTCTGCGCTGCAAAACTATGACAACTATCTTTTCCTTTCAACCGCACCTACTGTACAATAGTTATCAAAGCACAGTTCGTCACACCACAGTCAAACTGATTTTGAGATTTCATATCAGAAGCCTGGAGAAGTCTGGTACTTTGGGTCTGATGTTTTTCTGGAAATGTTGGAATGAGGAAATCTATGACATGGATAATCAGAGCTTGGTACAAAACACTCCCACACATGTAAAAGAAAGTCATCAATACACATGACAATTTGATTCAAAAGAAAATGGGAATCCCTGGCAGATACCAAAGTATTAAACCTTGTCTCCATAGATTTAAAACTATTGGTTTCTTTATAATCTACTTAAATTATCTATATTAGAAAAAAGCAGAAGTAGGACCAAGTCACTGTTTTTCCACTTAAAAATGTAATAAAAACTTTATTTTTGAGTCTTCAACCAGTCATTTAACCAAATATTTAGCTGTATCAGAAAGTGACTATTAATAACTTCTGCATTTCTAAATTATTTATGAAAGGGATGTTTGTTTGCAAGAACAACCTGCAAAAGGAAGTAAACTTCCAAAGTCTTAGGAACTCACTACTGCTGTTTTTTTACAGTAAAGACTAACCAAAACAAATTTAACAGCCAAGAAATTGAGAAAATGAGTCAAGTGATTCATAATAAAACAAAACATTGTCTAAAACATAATAAAATGATCACCACATAAACCAACTGCAATGACACAAACCTGCTTTTAAAGTATTATATGGTTAATATCAGTTCATCAAAATAACAACAGTAACAAAAATGTAACTGTATAAAAATAAGCTTCATGATCAATTTTTAAAGACGAGATTATGGCAGTGGTGGGCCGTAAGGGCCTGCAAGGCCTTCTCTGCAGGCCTAGAAATACTCAGAGAAGTATTTTTATAGCATGCATTTAATTTGTATTATTAGTATGTTTGTTGCCCTGAAGTAGAACTGGCAACCTGTCCCAGGTGTTCCTCGCCTCCTGCCTGATGACCACTGGATTGAATTTTTGGTTTTGTTATCTCCTTGTTGCTGTTCTATATGAATTGGAGAAAATACACATTTTTTGGACAAACTTGTTTAAGCTTGGATATAATTGGGTGAAGTTATTAAAACTATGATGACTATTAATTTTAAATCAGCTTTTATTTTTGAGATTTGACAGTATCTGTGATCAATCAATCAATCAATCAATCAATCAATCAAACAAACAAACAAACTTTATTTGTTTATTTCCAACTATAAAAGATTCTCAAAGTGCTTTACAGGTTAAAATGACCCCACAAACCCCACCCTTCCCAAACCCAAAATAAAATCATCATCACAACTGTAGCCCCCATCTGCCAGATGTTTTAAACAATCGCGGATTGTGGTTGGCTAGACAACGTTGATGTCGGGAGACGTCACTACAGTGAGACGCTCTGATTGATTGACACTTTTGACTTCTGTATTGCTGGCTTTTGCCCTTTGACGCTTGGAACCCAGGGAAAGTTTCAAAAATTGATGCTGCCAAAGCACACAAAGCACCACAGAGACTCTGACGCCCCTCTAATGGTCTCAAAGATAGACTTCTTGCCACTCTTGACTTTGATGTTTGTTGCGGTGTAAACGCATCATTAGTTTCCTACTCTAAATTATGAAGGCTTGTTGATTTTAAATGCTCCGGGAAATTGAGTGTCACTCGGCCAGCCTGTGATGTATGTAGGATTCAGTATGAATTCTAATAATACCTATCAATGGTATTATGAGGTGTATTAATTTAGGCTGAAGTATGAAGGATGTCACTGAAGGCCATGGGGGGAAACATATTCCCTGTCACTGGATGATTCTTCTGCTCTCTACCAACTTAGTTGAATTTGCACTGACTTTGTTTAGGTTTAAGCCAAAAAGCTCAGAGACTTGCCGTGCCCACACAATAATCAGTGTAAATTGATCAATTTAAATAATTATTGTTGCACGGTGGCGCAGTGATTAGCACTGCTGCCTTGCAGCAAGAAGGTTGTGGGTTCGTATCCCGGCCCAGGGTCTTTCTGCATGGAGTTTTGTTCTCCCCGTGCATGCGTGGGTTCCCTCCGGGTACTCCGGCTTCCTCCCACAGTCCAAAAACATGACTGTCAGGTTAATTGATCACTGTAAATTGTCCTTAGGTGTGAGGGTGTGCATGGTAGTTTGTCCCGTCTGTCTCTATGTGGCCCTGTGATGGACTGGCGACCTGTCCAGGGTGTACCCCGCCTCTCGCCCCTTGACAGCTGGAGATAGGCACCAGCACCCCCGCGACCCATTAAGGATTAAGCGGTTAAGAAAATGGATGGATGGAAATAATTATTGTCTTACCTATATAAACATTTGATTGGAAAGTCATGATACAGTCCAACATGCACATTATTGTTCTTAAGAACATACATTGGACAACTCGTGTACAGAGACTTAACAGACCACTTTTTGTCAGGTCACCAAGAGGAATGGAGCTGTGATTGGAGCTATTAATTCCTTTCACCTATAGGTTGGAGAAGGCTCCTGTCAGGGAGCAGTAGAGCACAGAAAGTCGTCGTGTGACAGGACCGAGAAGCCCTGGCGTGCCTGCAGTGTCAACGAGGAAGTAGGCTGGTATCTGGTAGCAGCAGAGAACCAGGAGGTCTCCACGCGGATCAGAGACTGGGAGCCGGAGTTGTCTGCATTGGGTAGGAAGGCCGCAGCTAGAGTCTAATCAGCCTGAATGGTCGCTGGTTAGATCAGTACCGACGTGAACAACATAGATCAGGAGCTTGAGGAAGGAAAGGATAGATCTCTGAGTGATGTAAGGTGATTGGTGATGGGCATTATTGCTCCTTGACTGATTTTTGATGGAGCTTTTATAGCCTGCCCATGTCCTCGCCCAGTGCCATGCTCCTTAGACTGTAACGGAAATACATCCAGACCGTTCTGTACCGAGCTGACCTGACCAGTGCTGGGAGTAACGCATTACAAAAGTAACGAGTTACAGGAATATATTACTTTTTTCAGTAACTGAGAAATGTAATGTGTTGCGGCCAACTGTCCATCATAGCCTTCTTTGTAAAGAAATGCAAAGAATTAACACAGTACAAATAGCCTACGACATGATGCATTACCTTTTCATAACTTGCGGTCAACAAAAAGTATCACTCCCGAGCTCACCCCACCCTTACATCCTCCAAGCAGGTGATGTGCACAGGTGAGTGCAACCATTTGTAACCACAAAAAACACACCCAAAGTGACACACCCACCATCAAAGTGCCAATTAAGGGAACACATATCATTACACCGTGAACATAAAATTACTTACATATTGCTCCTACATTCCGGCCCCTAATTACTCTAAAGATTAATTACATCACTAATATCATGTAGGAGACAAAAACATAAGCAAGATAACATTTCACAAACCAATGCCTTCATTTCTACACAGATTCATTATGTAGACCAAATAGTCAAACTTGTGAAAGTTAAAATCCAAGTCCATTTTACAAACAAATGTCCACATCGACATAAAGTCCATCATCTACTTATAGTCAGTGTATGCCCTCATGGCTCCTCCGCTTCTTGAAGAAGACACACCTTTGTAATAGGTCTATCCAAATTTGTCATTGTCAATTCATCTTTGTCCTGATGCGGATCTGTCGCACAAGCCCTCTTTCATCATGTACAACCTGAATCACCTTTCCAACCAGCCATGAGTTTCGAGGTGCAGAATCATCCATAATGAAAACAATGTCCCGAGGAACAAAGTTTCTTCTGGTGGTCTGCCACTTCTGACGCTCTTGTAGTTGAGGCAAGTATTCTTTTACACATTTACACGGTGGCATCATACTATTTCCCTAACCCCCTAACCACCTGTTGAAAGACTGTTCATGCTCACAAATCTCATCTATATCAACCATCTTTGTGATGAGTGGTTTCAGTGCCTTCTTTTGATGCGTTTTAACAAATATTACCATGAGACAGAAAGGCATGCAAAGGCACTTGAGACTTGAAGTTTAACAAAGCAGTGTGAAAAATACAGTATTTGTGGTGTCACACTTGTGTCAAATGTACATTGATAAGTGACAGTAGCACCTGAATTAAATTCCACCAGGGCTTGCAATAAATTTGCTTGCCTTTTCAATGAAAAGATTCAACAATTAGAGGGTCGCTACCATGACCATTACCATTGTAATCCCCACTCAGCACCAATTTAGAGAAAATGTTTGAATTCCAAAAAGTTAAAAAAACAAAAACAAAAAAACAACTTAAAACAATAATAATGCTAGGATTAAAGGACTAATGTCGTAATGGGACCTCAATAAGCTCATCCATGTGTTTATCTTTTGTTGGATTGATTAGTGCAACAGTGTCCTCACAGGTCTACCTAAAAAGTCAGTCGGACTGCTGCAGCTGATCCAGAACGCTGTTGCTTGCATCATTACTAGAACCAGGAAAGTAGAGCTCAAGTTCTAAAGTCCTTAAACTAGCTCCCTGTAGCTCAGAGGACAGACTTCCAAATTTTCTTACTAGTTTATAAATCATGGAAAGGCTTAGCTTCAAAGTATGTTAAAGACATGTTCCCACTATACCAAACCAGTATAGACCACTGCAAAGCTGCTCAAACACTGGTATCATTTAAATCAAAGTTAACCCCCATCTGTTTAGTGGTGGCTTGGAATAACTAATTCGTAATATCTGTAATATCATGTTTTAAAGTGTCATATGTTATGAGTCTCTAATATAATTTATCCTTAAACTGCCTTATTGTTGAAGGGTGCTATATAAATAAAGTTGCCTTGTAACAAGTCAAGTAAGTTCTTTCTGTCTGATTCTTTCAAGGGGAAATGTTTTCCTGTCACCTGTTTGGTGGCATGAGGAAGAGTAAAGAGTCTTAGGTGACTACAAGTGTATAGAGGTGAGCTGATGCTAAAAACAGCTTAGAAAGAGCGAGACAAAACAAAATATTCAGTGGTGTCACAATGTGAATGCCATCTCAATGCTGAGGAGTCAGCGGCAAACCATTTAAACATTGATCAGCATCTCAGTGATGTAAATAGCTGCAGCAAATGCCATTTTGTCCATATTAACCCTATGAAGATGTCAATGTCTAGAAGACATTTTTTGTCCTACCCACTGCTTAAAAGGGCAATTAAAATGTAATCTAAATCTATAGGGTTTCTCCATACTATTTGTGCTGTTGAGCACCACACCACAAATACACCACAGAATGCTTTCTCAGTTGCTACTATTTATAATTTTCTGTCTGTTTTTTGGCAGGTCATGGTATTATACTCATATGGTTTTAGCATTTAACTCAAAAACCTTTATATGTCCTTAGCAGTGTTACAACAGATGGTTAGGAAAACAGTGTGAATAATGCCGCTATTTAAATGTACAGTCGATCTTTTCCTCAGCCGTCCTGATTCTCTGATGTTTTAGTTTTAAGAAACAGGAAGTGGATGGTGGATCTTGTTCTACCGTATCCAACTTGATTTGGTCTGTTGCATTAGTTGGCCAGAAAAAATATTTAAAATGCATTTGTAACTTGAGTTACTGAAATTGTGACTGGTAATATATTGCTGTATATTTTGTAAGTAATGCATTACATCACTCAGTTACAGAAAAAGGCAATCTATTCCCGCAAATTACTTTTGTAATGCATTACTCCCAACTCTGGTCCTTAGGCATCACTGTTTAGTAGTGTATAGCATATTAATGTGCAGAAACAGCGACCTGTCCAGGGTGTACCCCGCCTCTCAGCTAATTGCACCAGCACCAGCCTCCATGCAACGTTACATAGTATAGACCCGTGTTTCCCAACCCTGGTCCTCAAGGTACACTGCCCTAAATGTTTTAGGTTTTTCCCTGCGTCAGCACAGCTGATTCCAGTTGGTGGCTGATTAGCAGGCTTTTGCTGAGTTGCAGTCATCTGAATCAGGTGTATTTACGCAGGGAAACTTCTAAAACACTTAGGACAGTGTGGCTAGAGGACCAGGGTTGGGAAACACTGGTATAGACGGTATAGATGGATCCATGGATGTCCTGAAACCATGTTAGCATATTATACATTTTGTATTTTGTTTAAATTGTAAGAAGTTTTATACGCTAATATATACCACCTGGATCTTTCCGTGGGGCGGGGGGTTATAAAGACATACAGTAAACAAAAAAAAGTCTGGTGACACATTGCACTGTTATAAAGATCAGTCATTCAGTCAAGGCAAGCTGGTCAGCAACGGTTCTCTTTAGCTTACAAGCACTTATTTCATAGTTAAAGATAGAATGTATAGGATTCCTTAGCTGGCTGGTGTGTTTTCAGGTCCTATTAACTTTCCATCAACTGAACAGCTTTCCTATCGCTGAAACAAGATGCTCCCACCAATCTGTTACACTTAAGATTGTGTAGTTAAGGTAATGCTCACATAAGTTACGTTTTTTTTCATTTAATTAATTTATTTATTTAATTTACCAAACATAGTTCTTTTTTACATACATGTAAATAAGTTTAGTTTTGTACTCCTCAGATCAGAGCAGCTTCTTTCACATATAAGCTGTGTCTACAAATATCTTGCAGCAGATTGTAAAAGGGAAAAAATATGGATTTCATTTCACAATGGCTTTTTTTCTGCATGTTTTAACAGTTTTATCCCCTTACCAACAACCTATAAGGTCTTCAGAAAACAGACATTTATACTTACCTTAAACACGAACACAGATTGACATTATTCACTACTAAGGTAACTTCTGACTGACATTGGTTGCACTGGATTTTATTTAGGGGTATCTGAATAAACTGTGAACTGAATTCAAATGTATGCCCAAACGCATGTATTTTATTGTTTATCATGCTTATTGAAAGTTATTTCAGGTCAGACATCCATTAGTCCTGGAACATTGGTTTATAGTAAGCACGGATGTTCTTGGGTCACAAGAGCTCACTGAAAAAGCATACATGTGGATCTTTTCCAAGATTTTGTCTTGTAGACAAACCTACATTTCTCATCTTTTCTTATATAAAGTCATTCAAACCCATTAATGTTTAAACATAAAAGGCAAAATGAGGCTGACCCAGCCAAAAAAATATAGCCTGGAGACTGGGATGTGGTTGCAGGAAACATTTTGCAGCATGGATATTGGTATAACATCATAGCAGGCTTGGTGATGATAAAGCAAGAATCAAAAGGCCAAGTCTTTGTTTGTTATCTGAAGGTTTCTGTTTGTGGTGATGTCTGTGCTGAAAAGGTCTATGTGCTGACAAAGAATCATAAGCTGTTACTGACAAGGAACAGAGCTATATGATTGCAGCCAGCCTCACTGGATGCTAACTAAACATTGCAGTCTGAGTAAGGGAGGCAGTGCGGGAGCAAAGCTGTATCACTCTGACCAGTGATATGTCATATTTAGCTTTAGAATTTGGCTAATTTGAAATAGGAATACATTTTAACTAATTTGAATAATTAACTGAACTTAACTGGAATATTTGACGAATAGTATCGATTGGAATGAATGTATTTAACAACGAATCACTTTGTATGATTTGACTGAATTGAGTTTTGTTTTTTAAAGCCTCTTGAGACGAAATGTGTTATGAACTGGTGACATATGAATAAACTAAATTAAAATGTATTTTCTAAGGCTTTTTCTGTCATTTGTTAGTAATATGTCTTGACACCTGAACCTGGCAAGTTACTGTTGTTCTCTAACACAAAATTTAAATCTTCAGCGATAAAGTTAGAGTATTTTCCAACCTAGCAGATTAAGGGGTTATCAGGTAGATTGCTTTTCAGTAAGAAAATGTCAGAATATTTGAAAAACAAATCTAAATGGATTACTGTAGTGAACCCTTGCATTACTAAATACACTAACTGATCAACTTGTCTTTCATGATTAAAACCTCATACCTTCTTGGTATAAGGGAACAGTTTTAAATTTGACTCCATATTGTTAAGCAGGGTAAATGTTGCAAAGAACATTGTTATTGTACTGCTTACAATAACTTGTGCTTTATAAACCATCCTTGCTTTGAACTTCTCCAGAACTTCTCCCTTTATTCATATAGTGTGTTCCTGGTCTTCAGTGTCTGATCATACATATATACATACATATCATACAATATATACGTATATACATACATAGATCATACAATCCCAATCAGACATACAACAAAATGCTAAAACAATAGGGTTATTAATACAATTGGATGCCACTATATTTTGAAACGAAGTGATTTTAAGGACCGAAATCAAAGGGAGTGAGCACATGTTTAAAAATAGGTACATATATGGGATTAAAATTACCCAAAAACCAAAATTATCTTAAAAAATACCTCGAACTGTACAAGACAATACCTCTAAATCTTGTGGTTTTTGTTTTTGTTTTTAAGTTGTAACACCAATATGATCTTAAACCAGACATCTATAGCCCTAATCAGAAAGCAGGTGCGTGAGGTCACAGTCTGCTGCCCTGTACCTAAACATTTCAGTTAAGTTTTAAAAGTCTGTATGTGGGATCTTGATGGAAATGACTGATACTGTCAACAATTAAATTCAAAACAGATGTCATCTCAAGGCACTTTACAAGAAGAGTTATTACGATACAATGTTTAATGTAGAAATTAGAGAACCACAGAAGATTGCGTCGTGTAATTCTCTACTCTACACTAGGCATTTACTCAATCAGGTTCTCAGTTCGTCAAGTGTAGCAATGCAGACAAATAAAATTTTCCAAGCTTATAGTGAAACAAAAGTTAGGGACACAAAAAGGTTCTTGACACTTCACATGTATTAAAAATGTCAAATCAAAGCAACCTGATGGAAACAGGGGAAAAAAATGTGAAAGCTATTAACATGATTTAACCTGTTCCAACTGTGCTCAACCTGTTTCGGTTGCCTCCGGGCACTCCTGTCCTATTTATAAAAGCAGGTAAAAAGAAACAAAAAAAAACTATGCACTGGGATTCCCTTCAAACGAAGCATGCTTAGATGTTATCAAAGCTACTAAGTCTGCAGGTCTTGTTTTGGTGACTTTCAAACAAGGGAAAAAAGAAGATATGAGGAAAAATAATGGCTCGTGTGTAGACAATAAAGGGCCCTGCGTGCCAACGAGAGGAGGAACTCCCTTTAGCTGAGTGCCTGGAAATTTTTCCCTTTGCACGAAACCAACTCTGATCAACTAACACACACCTTATTCACACCTACTCCAAAAGGAGTCACTGAGAGGCTAAATGCCATCTTGTCAAAGTGATTTAGAGCTGTATGGATTCAACGCAATCATAATGTTAACGATCCCACTTTATTTTTAGTCTTTGATGGCTGTGTTTGTTGCTGCTGTTGCCAGGTTTATCTAACAACTTTAATTGCTTTGTTTCCATAAAACATCACAAAGCAACATTAAAATATATTAACCTGCATTTACTAAGTCAAAAAAAAGTTCTTACTTTTATCCTTTAGGGTTTTTTTTTTTTTTTGCTTTGATTCCATGTTCTCGTATGACATAAGATTTTCAGTAGATATGACAGAAGCCTTTGGGTAGCACTGTTGCCTTGCAGCAAGAAGGTTGTGGGTTCGTATCTGGGGTCTTTCTGCATGGAGTTTGCATGTTCTCCCTGTGCATGCGTGGGTTCCCTGTCGGTACTCCAGCTTCGTCCCACAGCCCAAAAACATGACTGTTAGGTTAATTGACCTCTGTAAATAGTCCTTAGACGTGAATGTGTGCTTGCGTGGTTGTTTGTCCTGTCTGTCATTGCGTTGCCCTGCGATGGACTGGTGACCTGTCCAGGGTGTACCCCGCCTGTCGCCTGTTGACAGCTGTGGATAGGGACCAGCCCCCCTACAACCCCTTGAAGATAAGCAGTTTAGAAAATGGATGGATGACAGAAGCCTCTTTTCCAAGACAATACCAACATTAATGCTGGCATCAGTGAGCCTTTTGGACATTCTAAGTGTTCAGCCTGTGGCAGCTATTTGCCACCATCAGGTGCTTTTCACAAAAGATTGCAATATGCCAAGATAAAGGGGGTATGGGGGTGGTGTCTGGACTGCGACGTGCAGGGCTGCATGTAAACCAGAAGTCGCACTAGACATATTTGTGATTTATCATTTTGACCGGCATAGTCAAAAAAAAAAAGGAAACGATGAGAAATGTTTGGCCCACGTCGGTCTCTATGAAGCTTTGAAGTGTCAATACATTTTCAACCTGCAGTGAGAAGCATTTAATAGAGTCTCTAGGAATTTTCTCTTTACTTGATTTAGTTATCTAGCCTTTGCTCGTTTGCACTGAGTGGTCAGACGTGTGAATACTAATCTGTAAAAATGACAGACAGCATTCACATTTTTCACCATTCTAAAAAATGGTCAAATATGCCAAGGCCTGGTATAAGTCCTAAGATGGAAGAGTGTTTGTTAAATAGAGAAATTAGATGGACATATTTTTTTTTATCCTTACTCAAACCCTGCTGCTCAAGTCTTTTTACAAGCTGCTCCAAAAAGAGGCTATCCTTCACAGTCCCCATGAAATGTCTGGTGCTCTGCTCTTCAGCTTTAAAGGGGCTATATCATGCTATTTTACAGCTTTCAATGTCTGGGATAGAAATATATATGATAAAATGTTATCATTGGTGTTATACAGTACTGATTTGTCCTGAAATTTAAAATGTATCCTGAATTTATTGTTGGACTGGGAAATAAAACGTCTTGTTCTCTGTTCAATCCATCAGCCATCTTTGTTGTTGGAAGTGATCCAGCTTCTGGTCTTTAGGAATGTAGAATAAAGTTCTGTAATCCACGCAGCCAAACGGGTGGTTGCGGACACCTCTAGCACTTCCCAGTGTTCATATAGTGACGTAAAATGTGTCACTATATGAACACTCAATTTTCCCATTTTCCAGGAGAGGGTGGTGCAGCTACTCAGAGAGCAGGATTTCAGGAGGATTACTCAAACATGCGTGAATTAAACGCAGATGGTTGAAAACTCCAAACACTTCATTTAGCATGATATAGGCTCTTTAAAAGTCAGAAGCTCCCAGGCCTCTGCATCACTCCAGTTTACCAGCTGTTATATTTTACAAACACTGAATGAACTCCCCATGTTTACCTGCATTTTAAATACTGTTGCCAGTCCGGGCTCAGTTTACATTCAACACATAGTCATGTAACATCCCGCTACTGCAGCAAGGCTTTTTGGCTGCATTCATAAGACCAGTATTACGGCGAGATAACAGTAATATTATTGCCAAGCTTGTCGGCACGAATGCCACAAAATTCCTGAAACGCCTTGCTGCCATGGTGCATTCATAAGACACAGTGCCATGAATTTTACCTGTTATGTCAATATGTGTTTTCCCTGTGTTTCGGCTCCATCCAAATGTGAAATGGCTGCTGCTCTTAAATGTTAAACAGATGGATCATGTTAAGTTTAGGCACTGGTTCCTGAGTAGTAGGATAAAGAAAATAGTCACGTTATGGTTAGGTAATGGTCTTCCGATGTTAGGATTAGAAAATGATTTAGGGTTAGGAAATTGTTCTGTAATGTTAGGATCAGCAAGAAAGCAACTGGTCAGCCAATCAGAAACGACAAAGGTGGGACCTTGACACACAACAGATAAAATTGTTGTACTTTAAGTGGAGCTAAAATACATCTCGATGAGGGAACACGTACTGACATAACATACCCCAATATGCCGGTGTTCCAACTATCTGTGCTATCCCACAAGCACTGCACATGTGCTCTTCGATATTACGTCACAGATTGCTTACTCAGCAAAACTGTCATAAAGAATTCCTACCTGTGGACATTTTGTTTCTTTTTTTTTTTGTGTGGAGGGTTAAGGTAAGTTTTATTCAAATCATTTTATAACTGGTTTCCTTAAACTGTTATATTGCTACTGATCTGCATGACAATTCTTGTAGGTATGTAAATGGATTTAGTTTCATGTTGGTGATAGTGTTAAACTGCAAGTAAATAGGTCCCTGCATTTAGAGTCAAGCATGTTAATTAGCAACACATTTCCTTTTTAAGCTTTGGAAGCAGAGTGAAAAGAGGTTTTCATCTCTCCTGTGTGCATCAATTTTTTTGGGTTTGCATTGGCTATTTTTAATTAACTTTAACAGTAACATATTTCCAGAGTTTATCCGCCATCTACAGATAAATACTATCACAGTATATTTTTGTTTCAATTAACTGTCTTTACAATATGTTGACCCACAGTCATGAAGCTGTGGGTTTCGAGTGACGGTTGGTGGGTGGAAGAATTTCTGTTGTGATGCAAGCTGTTCAGACCTCTTTTACTGAATGGAAATAACTGGATCTCGTGATGAGGTAATGGGAAAATAATGCATTCAATTCTTAATTTAATCTAATGATTTCCTAATATATTTCTGTTTTCCTTTGTCTTCTATAATCTGTTTATACAGTGAGGAACATCAGTATTTGAACACCCTGTGATTTTGCAAGTTCTCCTACTTAGGGATTATAGAAGGGTCTGAAATTCACAGAAATTCACATTGTAGCAGCATTTCCACTGAGACAGCACAAAAATATTTGAATACCTGAGAAAATCTGTGTTAATCTTTGGTACAGATAATGATAGAAGCTATATTTCAGTTGGAAAACAAAGCTAAAAGCTAAAACATCGGCCATAAATTTAGGAGCCAAAATTAAATACAGATTTTTGTTAGATGTTTATTTTTTAATATTTTAAATGTTTTGTTTCTGACTCTGATGTGTGGGTTAATCAAATAGGGGCATAGATCTTGTGAATCAAAGACACATCTGTTGCTCAGATGAGAGAGAGATGGGTGCTGCTGCTCAAATACATCGAGATCGCTGATGATTAATAAATGCATGTCTTACATATTGTTTTCGAGCGCTCTATATGTTTCCTTCAAATCTGGAATTTTAAACTTGAATAAAGCAACAAACTATTTTGGGATCTTTTCAGCGCATCATGCAACATAACCAACCCTACCTCTATACCTCAGCGGCCTGTACTTTACTAACTGCAGCCGCTGGAAAAATACGATTAAATTAATCAACTCTTATTTCAGTTCCTAATCATAAAAAAGACAATTTAATTCAATTCAATTCAGTTTATTTATATAGCGCCGTTTCACAACAGATGTCATCTCAAGGCACTTTACAAGAAGAATTATTACAGTAAAATGTTTAATGTAGAAATTAGAGAACCACAGAAGATTGCGTCGTGTAATTCTCAGCAATCCCTCACACTGAGCAAGCATGAAGCGACAGTCGAAAGGAAAAACTCCCTTTTAACAGGAAGAAACCTCCGGCAGAACCAGGCTCAGCACTAGCGGTCATCTGCCGAGACAGTCTATGGTTTGGAGAATACAGAACAGAGATACAGAACAGAGATACAGAACAGAGACACAGAAAGTGATGCAGAAGTTTGTTGTAGGACGTGGAGAACTTTCCATCACTGCAATGCCTTCTTAGTCAGGGTCGTCAAGCAGGGCGGGTCAGGAGCACCTACTATAAGAAGAGACTAAGAGAAAACAGGTTAGAACTGCTACACTGAACTGACAGCCTATCATGCATTTGGGGAGAGATGAAAGTAGGAACAGACTCTGATAATGTCCTCCAACAGCCTAGCCTAAAGCAGCATAGCTACTACATTAACCTTTCTCCTAGCTACTCGGAGACCTAGCTACTAACACTCTCTACCTGGCTTACATTAATCTATCTCTACCTAGCTACTCTACCACTTTTGTGGAATGTTTTGGACATACATTTTATTTTGCATCTGTTTAAATTCCTGTATATTTAACAGGTAGGATATTCTGATAACGGTTTTTTAGAGCATCTAAATGTGCTACCCACATATTTAGGTAGGATGTTTTGATCACGATTTTTAGCGGATCTATTTGTGCTAGTTTTAGCTTTATATTAAACGGGCAGCATGTTCTGTGGATTAAAAGAAAAGTTTTTGTATTCATATAAATTGTTGCCATGTTAGGCATTACTGGTAAACTGCCACTTCAACCTCATCACTTGAAAAGTATTTTCCAATGATTATATTTGACAAAGCTACAGTAAAAGTTTTGCTTTCGGCATGTAAACAAATTCCGGCAGCAATTTTCGAGGGATAGCACCTAAAGTTAGACAAAGCTATATATGCACAGTACGCTAGGAAATTCTGATGAGGTAGAACAAATAGTCAGAAGACCGTCATGATGTTTCTTGGAAAAGAGGCTAGATTGTCATGGAAGAAAGTATCTACTTACTTTAAACAAGGATGAGGCTGCAGTACCAGAAGGAGTTTTTCTGGGTTTTTGTTTTAAGCAGATCAGCCAGAATAATCATACAGGGTCCTAGAGCTGGGTTATCCTTGAACTCTACCACTCATTATCATTCCTAAAATCCTTCTGGCTATAAACTAAAACAGTAATAACTTCCTTACTCTCTCTGACACCTTCTTGGTGTCTAGTCTCCCAAGATTAACAAAACACTTTACCCTGCAGCGCTAAAGAGAACAAGATCAGAGGGCTTCCTATCAAATCTGCTCCTCGCTGACGTCTGTTTAAACACTATGATCGTATACATGACTTATCCCTTAGATTAATTTACTAACAGGTAAATCATCAATTAATTTATGTTACCTTGAAATGTTCTCTTTATGCTGGGACAATATCCAAATGAAAGTAAGTCAAAAGTCAATTAGTTTATGTTGGATTCAGTAACAACACAGTCTGTTCTTGATACAAGAAAGTGTGAAAAAGGGAGGAAATAAAGAAAACCAGCACCTTCACTGGAGAACAGCAAACATGGCAACACACTCTGCAGAGCCAAATGTAATCTGAAAACAAAGGTTAACTGTATTTATTTTCTAGCAGCTCACATCCAGGCCTGTTCTGGATCCTTTCTTGAGACCAGACCACAGCTAAGTTAAATACTTAAAGTATTGTGAGTTTATTCATAATGTCTGCGCAGAGGCTGTTCACAGCATGGTTGATGAGTGTGTCCGAGCTATATGAGAGCGTGCGGGCCCTATGTGGTGTGTTTACAGACTCTTGGTGTTTTTGCACACATGCTGAAAGCAGCAATGGATCATTTCTGACGATTTAAATACACAAAGCATGCTAAAGGTGAAAGCCTTCTCCTACCTGTCATGCTATGAAGATTAAGCTGTCCACACATTGCTGTTCCACTTTGGCCCTCCACTGAGCTGTATTAATATAGCACTCATGTTTCATTAATTCAAGATCAGACCAGCTTTCTTTGTTAAAGTAAACTAATACTTATTTAGAATATTTTTGCACTCAGCTATCGTCCACTACTTGTTATTTGTGCAGTGTATTTTGAGAGCATAAATATTAATTAAGCATTTTCCCATTTTGTGATAAACTGAAACAAAAATGCAAAATTGTGCACTGGAAGAAGGACAGGTGGTGTTCAAATCTTTTTATAAATAAAGAAAAGATAAGTGTTGTGAGCACTTGTGTTCTGTGTCTTTTCTGAGCCACCTCTGCAATAAATAGTGCAACAAATTGCTTTCAGAAACTACCTAATCAATAGATAGGCCACTTGTATGGAATAGCCATCCACCTAAACTGACAATCCAAGCAAAAAAAACTTTAATCTGAGAAGTAGTCTATGGTAACTCTCAATAAGCAGCAGAGACCCATAGTTCAGATGTCCACTCACCACTAATTAACTAGAAGTAAAGAAACATAAATATCTAACATAAAATAAACTTCAATCCTGACAATACTTACTATAGAAACTATTTAGAGTCAGAAAACAATCAAAGCTACACTAACTAAAAACTAAGAATCACCAAGAGCTATAGATTCCTAAATATCTGAAAGACCTAATTAAAGATTCTAATAATAAACTTTGATTTTAGATCAAAAACTGGGAAAGGAAGATAAAATATGAATCTATGGAGCACCTTTGTGACTTTTTAAATCAGCTACAAAAAGCTGCCACAGAAGACAGGATAGAACTTTTTAGTGCACTGGATTACTGATGCAGGCGTTGTAAGTTAATAAATTAACTTAGGTTCGTGAGCAGGACCACATCCTTATTCACTTCTCTCAGTGATCTACTCATATTTGATTCACCTGGCATCTCCCACCTGAATCTCATCCCTAATTAGTCTGCAACCTATTTAAACTCCGAGTACCTAGCAACCAGTGTCGCTCAGACTGTTGTCTCGTAAATCCCCCCCTCCCTCCCCCTGATCCTCTATCTCGTCTCAGCATTACATTCCTATTTTACTATTCTTTCATCCCTCATCCCTTTCATCCCTTCCCTCATCCCTTCCCTTCATCCCCTCATTCCTTCCCTTCTACCCCCCATCCCCTCATCCCCTCTCTCCTCTATTCATTCCCCCTTCATCATCCCTTCATCCCCTCATCCCTTCACCCCCTCCCTCGTTTATTCCCCCTTCATCCCCTCATCCCTTCCCTTCCGCCAGCACTAATATCTGTTTCTTTCAGATTCTTTGTCTCGGGGGTGCTGAGCAGGCTAGAGAAGAAGTAGACGCACTTCTGAAGACTGCACCCCCACACAGAATCTTCAAGCTTCCTTCCAGACACAACATCACTTGGACCTTTTATTTAATAAACACTCTAATCTAAACAAACCTAATCTCTGTAAGCGTGGTCCATGCTAATGAACTTTGTCTTATTTTTCAGGTGTATGTGCTGCAAGAAAACCCAAAACTACAAATAATAAAAAAAACACGTCATCCCCTCATGGTCATAAACAGATAAAAAGGTAGCTGTTGTGACATTGCTCCATGCCATTATTTGTCTCAAATTAGTGCCCTGTGACCCAGCTTCCATCCTCAAACACAATAGAATTGTTGCATCTCAGCCAGGTCCAGGCAATGCATCCCTGCTTGTGGTGTTGGCCATGCTGATTGTTCTTAATAAACATCTTGAAAGTTGAGAGCTCATAAATCACAAAGCTTCAGTTATTTTTGTTTTTTTGTTGTTGTTTTTTAATAAAAACACAAACATAATTTCATCTTTATGTTTTTCTAAAAAAAGGTCAAACAAGCAATATTCTGACAGAATAAATCAAACATTCAAGATTACCGTAGAAGGGGATCTGTAAATCATTGTAGTATCTGAAACACAGCAGGGTTTTTCAGGTTTGTCTGCCACAAAAACATAATCTAAGCCTACTGAAAGTTCCCAAATGTTTTGAATCATTTTAATTCAATTCTGGAGCCAAAATAAGCTTCATATTGTACAGGAGGGCAGAGTGGTGGAATCTGAGTTTAAAGCTATTCATCATTAAAATTGTGTTTTTCAGCTCTATCTATCTAAGTTTATTCCCCACACCTTCCTTATTGCTCTCATAAACTTTGGAAAATTCATGTTGAATGCCAAGGCACTGACGTCAAAACCACAGAATATTTAAACCAAGGTCATGGTTTTTAGGACTTCGTGTGCAATTTATTGATCATAAAGTTATGATATCAGATAAATAAAAAGAAAAATTTACAAAAATTATTGAAGACCCTTCGATGTTTAACATAGCATCTTCAAATAGAAGGACTACATTCTTTCAACTGTATGCAACAATATCTTAATACATGCAAGTAATCCATGTTGACTCCATGGAGGCTTGTTTAAATAATTAGACAAGCTCTATGACAAAGAATTAAAACATTTCCTAAAATACATTTTGAATGCATGCTGTTCAACTCTAGTTATGATTTCAAATTTGGATCTCTAAGAGGTAGGTCTACGGTCAAGAAATAAAATCCTTGCTTAAATGGAATCCTCAATCTTTTAATTTTTTTCCTTGAGACTAAGAACACACATTGTACCAAATTTTATAATTCCGATAAAAGTCTGACCACTGATGTAACAGATAATAAGTGTATATTGTGTAATACCTAAGGAAATGGAAGCAGCCATATCCAGTTTTTTTCTTAACCAGCTCAATTCAAGTTATAAGGACATTCTTGCAAAATGAGCTTAAACGTCTTACAAATAAAATTTTGCCCAATCATTCCCTTACAACTAATGTCGGTTGGTGAAGGTGCGTGACAGATCTGGCTCCACCCTTTTGCATGAATCATTTCTCATCTAACTGATCAGTTACTTCAGATAAAGCATAATGATTCAGTTCTTTATATAAACATTCCTGGTTGTCACTGGTGGGGTGGATTTGAATGCTTGAAAAACAGCCAAGTCTGGTCATGAATCATGAGGGAAAGGCTAAAATTTGAAAACAGAATCATGTAAACTGCACCAAGGTTTTTGGTTAAGATGAAATTAAAACATGTAAATAGAAATAGTCTTTAAAATCTGAAATGTTTTTCTTCGTTGGAAAGACTGGAACAAAAACAATGTTCAAAGTTTCTAAGTAATTCAATATTGATAAAGTAAAATTCAAAACCAAGTTTTATTTATTAAATGTGAGTAAAATCATTTGTAAAGCCTTCACGAACCCCCAAAACCCGACGTATGCACAAAACACATGACCAACATGACATTTTACCTAAGAGCCACAAACCTCGATGTACATCATTGAGATTTTATTATGATAGTTTAACAAAAAGTAGCAGATCATTATGAAGTGAAATGAAAAGAATAAATTATTTTATTTGTATTTAGGTCCCTAAAGTCAATACTTTGTACAACTGAAATTAATTTCAATTACAGATTCCTCTCAAGTCTATTGGTGTTCGTCTATACCGGCCTTCAAAATGTAGAGCATAATGTTGTTACCATTTTTCTTTGCAAAAGAGCTTATCACATACTGTATGATTGAAGGCATCTAAAACAATCACATTTCAAGTCTTGCCACAGTTGGACTGATGGAACGTGTGACTGGGCTATTCCAACAAAAAAATATGTTTTGATATAATCCATTCCACTTTAACCCTGGCTGTATAATAAGAGTTGAAGGTAAATCTCTGCAGCAGTCTCAATCTCATTTAGGATTTCCTTATATTTAACACAATCTATCTTCTGATCAATTCTGACCAGCATTCCTTTCCAGCTGAAGAGAAAAACAAAATCCCACAATATGATGGTACCACCAATAGACATCAAACAAAAGGTGGATAAATACAGTTTCTAGATTTCTATCTCGTATATTATAGTTTATGCTGTTTTATAACACAAAACTCAAATAAAGTATACTGTCAAAGTCCAATGGGTATAAATATTTTTAGCTGTATTATACTTCAAGAAATTCTATCAAAAAATATGTAGCTCATGATTACTCAGTTTTTAGCAGATCCTTTGATGATCAAGGAACTCTGAGTGAAACATAAACACAATGCAGGGCTACAGTGAGGTTTGATGAAAGCATTTCCCATCAATATGTTGGGCATGACTTGATCATGTGAGATTTCTAAGGGAGATGGAAACAAGGCTTTTGTAATCTGATCTCCTTTCATCATCAAACAGCCAGTACCAGGAGAACACAAAACAGCCAAAGTACATTCATAGTAGGGATAAGGGAAAGAACATAATGCCTTAGTGACTGTAAAGGGAGAAGCTGAATGCCAGAATTCTTTGTTCCTTTCAAATTGGAGCAAGAGTTTTATATTGGTAATAATCAATTTAGTCAGGCTTAATCAGTTTTGTACAGTTGGAGATTATAAGTACAGAGAAACAGGTGTTTGTTTCTGACAAGAAAAAGAAGATCACATGTCCACCGAAGCACTAAAAGCTTTATCTCTTACACACCCCATAGACCAATGAACAGTATTATAAACTTACACCAGAGAAATCAGCAATAAAATGAATAAAATTCCTCATAGCTCAGATTTAAGCTAGAGTATTTTAGCCATCTAAAGTGAATGCAAGTTTCCCAGGCTAAAGGAATATGTCCCTTTTGCCGCACTTGAAAATTGACCTTCTAGAGAAGTATTAATGAATCTTGTTCAGTTATAGCACATCTGGCTCAGTTACTATAAATATGTTTCATAAATGTTAATGCAGAACAGACAAGATGAATCCAGAACAACAACAATCAACTAATGAATGCTTACAGTTGAAAAACCACCAAGCACTCCCTGACTGCAGAAGGTGATGAGCTCTTTTTAGAAAAGTATAAACACCGTGTGACTCATGATGACACATTGACTCAGCTTTACAAAAACAGTTTTTTGTGGTTTCCTTTGGCAAACACAACATTCGAATAAAATAGAGAAGGGTGTTGTTTGAAGACATAAAGCACAAAACAATGACTATTAAAAAGGCTCTGAATGAATGTAGCTTTTGTGTGATAAAAATAGTGTTGCGTAAATAAGCAGAATGTGTTTTATTTGACAGCTTTACTGTCAATGGAAATGCTTGAAATATATATAAGCTGTTAATAATTGTAATTTCATTCCCAACTAAAACAAAATAGGATAGTTATATAATTTAAACATTTTTGCTCTTTGCTTTGGTACATTTCACCAAATTTCAAAAAGGAATTATGTTAGGGTCCTTTATAAATATGTTAAACAAAGTAAAACAAAACTAAACTGTTTTCTACTGTGAAATATTAATTAAGTAGTATATTTCTTCTGCTTTGTATTTTGTGCAGTCTACGTAGTAAGACTTGTGTTGTACTGAGCAATAGATAGTAAGCAGCATATATTTTTTATGTTTTTTGTTTTAAAAAATCATATATACCTCTAGGAATCTAGAAAGGACTGTTGAGTCAATCTAGAATCACCAGATATTAAATTGTCAGCCACGATCTTCCTCCAATCTTCTCCAAGCTCATTGGCTAGCTGCTGCGTGGTCAGTCCCACTACGAGTTCATGCGGCTCTTCTCCTTCAGGTCCGTGGAACCCCTACTGGCAAAAAAAATGAATGAGTCAATGAAACGATAAAAGTTATTTTCGATTCCCTTTATGATGTATATATACATGATGTCTGTGAATTTTAAACACTAATTTTGATACAGAGAAAACACTGATTTTCAACCAGCGGCAAAAGTTACTTTAGGTTTTGTGTTTATATAGTTAGCGGACTACGACTGCAGAAGAAGAAGGAGAGCGAGGGTCGTAGCCTCCAGGACGAAGAAAGGAGCATTAAACCATGTGGAAAGTAGCAGCTATGCTGGGGGAGAAATAGTTGGTAGAGTAAGAGCCAGAATGCAGGAGAAGCTCCTCAAGGTCTTAGTGAGCATTTTACATGCCATAGCTAGTGCTAGGTCGCGTTAGCTGTGTGACATCTTATATGCGACTACTGACTTCTGATTTGTTGGCATTTTAATCGCGAATTTTTACAATCAAATATATTCCAAATCACTTGAGTCTAAATGGACATCATTAGTTATCATTTAAATTGAGGTACAACATATCAGTGATTCAGGAAGTAAGGCAAAGCAGACAAGAAAATAACTTTTATCACTCCATTGACTTCCGTTTATTATTTTTTCAGCCAGGGGACCCACGGGCTGACCAGAAGGGTAGGAGATTTAGGATCCCCATTCAATATCGTAGTGCCATCCCTGGATGATGCAACCACTATGAAAATGAGAGCGTGGATTCGCTCTGCCCTGTTGCTACTTGGCTTTGAGCCTAACTGAGGGTGTCCAAACTCTTCACCTGAATGGAGAAGAACATAGACGCGAGCTACCCTCTCCTCCTTCCCTTCTGGATCTTAGCAGTTGGGCCAGATGATCTATCCCAAAACTGCCTGGGCTTCACTCCTCTTTTTCCCACCACACACTGCAAATCACAGTTGTTTGCAGGAGGCTATGAGCGCACTGATCGGCCGTCATCATTTTTATACCCCCCGCAACTCGGAGCGTTGCAGGGGGTATAAATCCTTGGTATTCCTTTTCCAAGGATAACCTTTCTTCAACGCCTCCTCCTCCTGCTAAAATTCCTTTTTTTTCCCTTAATTTGGATGAATGTTTATTTTCAGCTGCATATTAAACTTCATCAAAGGGACATGTTTAAAGCACTAGTACACATTCAGCAACTTAATATTTTTTTTTTTTGTCAGCTAATCATTAGCATCACACATGCATCCCTGTGCTTCCATGCAAAACCAACCTGTGAAGTGTCCAAGGCCTCCATTGATCTTTTTCTGATTTAAAGGAACATAAAGCAGGATTTCTAAAAAAAAAAACCTAAACATGAATATTAATTTTTTAATGTTATTGAATGATGAAACATTATAAACCAAAACGAATGAGACCACTCACATATCTTTCCATTTTCTTCCATTCTTCCATAGTTATGAACCGTTCTCTTAATGTAGTTAATGAAGGTCTCATTTGTTTTTCCAGAAAAACTAAAGAGACCTTCATTAACTCCTCAGTCACACAGGAGATTTGTTTAGCACGATTATTTTGAAAGTATGGTTTTTAACATAGTTGAGCAAACTGAGTGTTTCCAAATTCGACTGACATAACCGGCATCCAGCCAGCTGTCACTGGCGAGAGGCGGGCTACACCCTGGACAGGTCACCAGTCCATCACAGGGCCACATAGAGACAGACAGGACAAACAACCATGCACAAACTCACACCTAAGGACAATTTGGAGATATTAATTAACCTGAAAGTCATGTTTTTGGACTGTGGGAGGAAGCCGGAGTACCCGGAGGGAACCCACGCATGCATGGGGAGAACATGCAAACTCTATGCAGAAAGACCCTGTGCCAGGATACGAACCCACAACCTATTTTGATATATATATATATATATATATATATATATATATATATATATATATATACATATATATATATATATATATATATATATATATATACTGCTGTGACCTATTATTATTATTTATTTCTCAATTTTTTCAGCAAAGAAATACAAATTTACAATATTTAAATTCCAAGTAAAAATGTTCATTCATTGCATTATTAAAGTGAATGTCATTAATCGTATCACTTGTTGTGACTGCCTTAAAAAAAACAGTTGTGTATGCAGCTGTTGGAGAATTTTCTGCAGCAAGCACCAAACTATATAAGATTTGAGTGTTCTAGCATGAGTAGAAAATATACATTTGCTTAATATTAAGTTTTATGGGTGTGTTTTCTGTAGAATGCAGTAGGAAAAAGAAAAAAAAGGTAATTTCTCAGATTAGGCAGATGTAAGGTGGGGATACCAGCTCAACTAGTGAGGTTCACTGTAGAAAAAATGAGAACAAGTGATTTTTTTTTTCTTTTTAAGAAAATAGTTTTCAGCTCTAGAGATCTGTCATAGCTCTAAAAATAGCCCTTCGATTGATATAACATAAATGCGCAAACATAAAATATAAATTAACTAGATAAAAAGTGTTTCTACACACATTAGGCAAATAAACAATTTGATCTATACAACACTACATAAACATTTAATAGCATGTACAGTTGTGTATCAATGGTTAGTACTCTCAATTTTGGATATGTTACAAAAAAATTTAAGCATAATCTGTTGTCAGATACCTCACAGTGTACCGTTAATAAATAATTTTTATACACAGTGTCTCTAATGATTTTTTGTGCCATAAACAGGATTTCTTTAATCAGATCATGAGACTAAGTTTCATTTTAATGCAAACCTTTAATAGATTCTGTGTAGAAATAATAAATGATTCTACATCACTGTTTTTAGGACAGTAAAACATATTCTCAGGCAAATTCTGCCAGTTAAAGTAAAATATAAAATAACAGGAAGTCAGTTGTGGTAACAAACATCTTCTCAGATTGTGTCAAACACTGAGTGTACTTATTGTACCCTTGAGATTCGACAGGCTGTGTTCTGTGAGTCATACCAATAGTTTAATCTTTAAGAAAAAACTGTAATAAAATACAACATTCATTTAAGAATATTTTGTGTATTTACAATGAGAGGACAAAACTGTACTTGCCAGTTAGGAAAATTAAATCTGTTTAGCACCTGAACATAGTCATGTATTCTGTAGTAATAAAGAAACAGTTCCCCAACAAAAATAGTTTCTTCTGCAGGTACTGTCAGTTGGGGTGAGGCTCAAACCCAAACAATCAGATGAGAAGCAACGAGGCACAAAACCATACAAGCCGCAGTGAAATTCCTCTGTGTGATTCTCCAGGGGATTTTACAGCTTATTTATTAAGGTGAATGATGATCAAAACACAAAGTAATGACACAAATGTTAGAGATAGTAAACAGTAATGACTAACGTCTCCATGCAAACGAATTCTATGCTTTGGGATTGGTGTTGACATGGGTGACTGCTGTCTGGCACGCGATGTAGGATTAAGGACATAAACAAACCTGTGTCTGGCTCCGCCCAAGACTCGCATGCCTAAACTCCCTCATTCAGGAATGTTTACCTAGGTTCACAAAGAAGCAGGTTTTCTTGTGTCCCATCTCAGAGCTTGGCAATCCAAATACGACTCAAAGAAATGATTTATGTATTCCACATCAAATAATTAACATCTTGTGTTATTTTGCATTTAACATAAAACAAAAAATACGGAAAAGAGATGGAGGGAGTGACTGCCATCAGTGGTTAGTTTAGGCAAAAACTTATTGATTCTTAATCACAACAATCTGTAATGAACCTGTTTGGACCTCTGAGCCCAGATTGTAAGTAAAAGTCAAAGGATATAAAATAATAATAATATTCCTGACAGTAAACACTCACCAGCCATTTTATTTGTCACACCCGCAAGTTGGGTGGATGAAAATGCCTTTCATATTTCAGAGGTCATAAAATAATAGATAGACTGGTTCAACAAAGGCTACTTAAATAATAACTTTTTGCATCCAGGGTTGGCAAAATAGCATCTCTGAATGTGCAATATGTTGAATCTTGAAGCTGATGGGCCAGAACAGCAGAAGCAACACCTGTTGCTTTATTTTGACTAAGACTATAAAAGGCTACAAAAACAACACAATAAGGGATTTCAAAAGTTTTGCCTTGTCTGTCTAGTCTCACCTTTCCAGAAAGTTCCACCAGGGGTCCTGTGTAAGCTGAGGACCTGTGCATCAAGCCGGGAGAGAAGCCATATTCTGCAGCTTTCACAGCTGCAGCTCATTAAAGCTCATCACTTAAAGGCACAGTGTGTAATTTTCGGCCAGTAGGGGGCAGTGCGTACCTAAATTATCACAAGCATGCGGTATCTGTGTCTTTGAGTAATAAACTCAACAACGGAAGCCCATGAGAACTATACGTGTGGTCAGCCATTTCACTCCGTGATAAAGTAAATAGCGCCCGGTGTGTGAGCTCTAGGTTAGCTACTGATTCAAAATTCCTGTAGCAGGCGGGGAGAGCGTGACTCAAAATATAGTTGTCACCAAAGATGTGTAAAATAAAAAATAAAAACCAAGCCGCTTGTTCCGTGCGCTTTGTCCGTCCGGGCTAAGTAAAGATGGCGTCCAATATGGCTCCCCCCTGAAAAGAGGACCTGTGCCTATGTATTTTAAAACTGATTTTTAAAGTCATATTTTACAATATTGCCAAAATTTTACAATTAATGTGCTTTACGTAATTATTATTACATAATATTTTAATGGCTATTTTCAAAGATGTACTGCAAAAATTACACACTGTCACTTTAATGGATAAAATGAGTTGGCTGTCAGATCTTCAGTGCCTGAGTGTTGCATTCAGTTGGTACCTCTGGCCCTGCATGTTCCTGATGATTCTTCATCTGCATGGTAATGTCCTTCTTCCTCTGTTTTTCAGAGACAACCTCAAGACATCCCATACAGACATTTCAGATTCCCCAGCTCTCCTCCCCTGGCGTCCTCTCCATGCTGTGCAAAGTAACATTCATATGAGAACTATCAGACTGTCATTGGTCTTCAAAGAAATAAACTTACCTGAGGACTTCCTGCAGTTCCTCTCTTCTCTTTTCCCCTCTGCTTTATTCCTGGTTCCAGGAATCACCGTCTTTATCATTTAAAAAAAACGTTATTTTCATTTTATTACTGTTGTCCCTTGTGGTTTTCTGCATTTGGGTCAGAAATCTTTATAACAACATGACAGGTGGTATTAGTGTGATGATGTGGGGGTATTTTCTCAGCATATGTTGGGCCCCAACTGAATATAATTTTAATGCCATAGCTTTCTTGAGTGATGCTGCTAATTTCAGCCATCCCTTTATTTTCACAGTCTAGCTGTATCTGTTAATGGCTTCTTCCAGCAGGATAACACACCATGTCACAAAGTTTTCTAAAACTGGTTTCTTAAAAATGATAGTGGAATTACATACTTAAATAGCTATACAGTCACCACATATTAATCTAGTAGATAACCTTTGGGATATTGTGGTAAAGCAAATTTACATATTTGAGGCACAGACAACAAATTTGTATTAGATATAATTAGATATACAGTAAACATCAGTGAGGCTTGCTTCAAATAGTTCTTAAATGCTTCAAACAGGCTAGCAAAGGGAATAAACTTTTATGATGTTTCCTTGTGTTACATCTGCTTCTGTCTTTGTCACCATTTACAGTAGATACTGTGACAAACAGAACCATTAACTCATCAACACATCATCAGAAGTGTAAGTGGGAAGTATGGAGAACATTCATAAGGTTTTACAGTCCAGTAAGAAGTTATCTATAAGCCCATTAAAATCACCTGATGCAACATAAGAAATTGCTGCAGTTGTGTCCATTGTGTGTGTGTGTGTGGGGGGTGGGGGGGGGGGTGGATATGTGGTTCGTGTAGTGTTATTTGCTGCTGAGAACAACGTGTTGTTTTCTTTCTTCTTGACATTCAAAATAAATAGTAGTACTAATAGTAATACCAATGTGGTATGCTGCTTCTCAATAGAATCATCCCACTCATAAAATTGTTATACGGACATGTATAATTCAAATTTGCTGATCAAGAAGAAACTGAACTATGGGCTACTGTGACTGTGTGTAACAGTGCACTGTATAAGTTTTTTTGCATTATTAATAATCTATTCTAATCTAAAGTTTTATTTTTCACAAAAAATGTTGCAACATTGTACGTTTATAATTGGTGCAATAAAAATAGATATTTTACAGGAATGGATGAATGATCGTGACTAATAATTGTGATTACAATATTGATCAAAATAATCATGATTATTATTTTGGACATAATCGTGCAGCCCTAGTTTGTACAGAGGAGATTGTCAGGCAAGTGATTGGTGTTTGGGGAAGCTTTGATTTTATTAACATTTCAACACGGTGGAAACACCTCAGCAATCCTCTCTCTGTGTGTTAAGCCAAACTTCAAGAAAGACTTCAAGTTCGGGCCATCTGCTTGTGTTACCTCTGAAAGCTTTTTCTTTCGTGTTATTGCACTGAGAGAGTTTTTCACACTGGCGTCGCCAACATCTCACCATTACTGCTTTCAAGGATACGTGAAGCCACTGGCACTCTATTTCCTTCTTTAAAGGCCAGTTCGACTGTCTTCATGTTAAAAGCGGCATCATATCTATTTCTTTGTTTGTTCTCCATAATAAGGGTTGGTGCATGAAACTTGTTTTGGAGGTGTTGGGGGTTTGGTGTCTATCTCCAGCAGTCTTTCGGAGAGATGTTATGTTTTTACTCAAGATAAATAAAGAACAGCTTTAATTTTAATTTGGGGTATGCATTTAAAAAATGTGGAGTTGAAATTGCAGGATTGTTATCTGTACCAACTTTGCATATTTAGAGTCTGAGATTTTTGCCCTTTCTTCTTTGCAGTACCGTTCAATGCCACTGTCAATGGTAATTTATTTATAAGAGCATGCAAAGCAACAGAAGTTAACCAGTGTGCTTTTTATAATTTAGCCAAGTATATCAGGTAAACATTATAACAATAAAACAAGAGGCAAAAGACAAATAAAGTACACAAAATCCAAATTTGGCACAGAACTGTAGACACCTGTGATTGACTAGCGACTTGCAGGGTGTACCCCATCTCTCGCCCAATGACTGCTGGAGATGAGCACAAGCTCCCCCAAGACCCTTCTGTTGGAATGTGAGCCCATCCCACAGCCTCTTTTGCAGCCTCTAAAAGGTGTCTTTTTTTCAGACATGTCCTGTACTTACAGTAGCTCTAAACATCTGCTCATTAGCTCTAACCAATTTCTCTTTTCTGTTTTTGTTGTTCAATACAGCCCAATGCAGCCACCAGCATGTATCACTGTGGGTATAGTGTGTTCAGGGTGAGGAGGTAGTTTGTGTACATTTCAAAAAATAAAAAAAATAAATAAAAATGTTTTTCAAAACATATATTTTGGTTTGATTTGACTGTTGTGCAGAGTATGGGCTGGAAATCCCAAGGCCAAAGTGGGAAACACCTCCAAAGGTGGTGGAGAATGACCAAGCGAAGATCCTGTGGGACATCCAGATACAGACAGACAGGATGGTAATGGTGACATTGTAATTTTGGTGGTTGATAAAGAGCAGAGGAAAGCCGTTGGCGTGGATGTGGCAATAACAAGTGATGGTAACGTCAAGAAGAAGGAACATGAGAAGCTTGAGAAATACCAAGGTTTCAGAGATGAGCTAGAGAAGGCTTGGAAGGTGAAGGTAACAGTAGTATCTCAGTCCAAAAAAGTAGAGTACTCAGAACAGGAAAGATACTGCGCAGGGCACTCAAGCTCCCAGGCCTAAAGCACAGAAGGGCATTGGTAGAGATACTAGGTAGAAGTACTAAACACAAGCTCCATGGACACGAAACCGAGACAAGAAGGAAGAAAGGAAGAAGGTGAAGAAAAGAAACAGGACCAGCAGAGGCGCGAACCGACGACACATGACAGGGAGGCAAACAAAGAACACAAGAAAACATCCCAGTCCTCCGCCTCTGCCGGACGGCAGAGAAGCTTTAAAAAAAACAAACAAACAAAAATAACAAACTGAACAGAACCACACCAATAGTTCAGATCCAGTAGTATAAACTAAGAATTACACATTCACTACACACAAGCAAGGCTTAATGAACACAATACTAATGTTTCTGGTAAACTCCTGGTAACAACTAACTAATGAAGATAACCTCAGCTCAAGATATGTCCGTCCACACCAATGTCCCCACACCTATGTGTGTGCGAGCATGCAGGTCTGAATAAGGTTTCCCCATGCAAGTGATTGATAGCTCGTGTAAGGAACCGTCAATCCGTCCTACAGGAATCGACACAGACATGAAGGAGGCAGGAGACGCATGCGTCCAGAGTCCCACAGGCAGACCAGTGCAGGGCCGATCACCCACCAACAGAGGAACAGATGGAAGCCCCAGGGGAACACCCACCAGCCGCAATGCTGGGACCTGAGAGATCGCAGGGACGAGCCCACGGGCTCTGCCGGAAACTGGCTACGCCAGGGCGGGCCCGGAACAGGACCCGGAGGCCACGAGGATCAGGGGCACCCCGCCCCCCAGCAGGGCCCCGACCAGGGACCCGCCGCTGCCGCCAGGCAGGAGGCACCCGCAGTCGACCGACGGACAACACACGCTGCCGCCACCCCGGACCTAACCCACCGCCAACAACCCGGGCCCCCCCACACACCCACACGCCAGAGAGCCACAGTAAAAGCCGAAGCGGATGTACGCCCTCCCTAGACCGCGAACCAGCAGATTTAATACAAAATGTTTAACTGACCCTTAGTTTAGCCAATGGCGCTACAAGAAACAGTATAGTAAGCATGTCTTGTATTTATATTAGAATATTAACATTATTATGGCCTACAGAAGTGTATTCCATTATATCGAAAAATTATAAAGCTCTGTTTTTCTGAATTAATGATTTCAATTATTTTTTTTGTGTTTGGTAAAACCATATATCGAGATTGTGCCTTTTTGTAAGACAAATCAGTATTGTTAATAAATGGCTTGTAGCACCACAGACTAGTCATAATTTTAAACTGCCTGTCAACTTTTATTTATTCTTTTTTATTTTCCAAAACATCAAAGCGTGGCCCATATCTTTTCTTTTGGGTGGGAGTAATATGAGCAAAGTGTTAGATATTTTCCATCAAGCCTTCCACACATGTTAAGCACCTTAATATCAAACCTGAATAGCTGTATGAAGAAAATACACACATTTACTAATGCAAAATCATTGTGAAGTATCCGACTAGTGTATATTTCTTCAGGGTGCAGAATTGAAAAGGACATACTTTAAACCTCAAAATAATATTGACCTTCCATTTAAATGAAACACAAAGCCTTCTGTCCTGATTTAACAGTAAGACATGTGAAGACCCACCAGGGGTTGTATTCTTAACATCATCTAGGTTGTTTTAACAGCACAGGTTAGAAAAACTCACTGCAGAAAACTACATTTAATAGAAACACCTACTGAACATCAATAAGAAAAACATCAAAGTGTACTTAGCGAGAGAATATATATGGATTGTATAAAAGTAAAGATTAGAGATGATCTGATCTGTCATTACAATGTGAAAGTAACTCTTGTGTGGTAATACTGTTTTTTTTTAAATGTCATGTAATTTTGGGAAGCCAACGTAGAGCTTAAATGTTATTACTACCTGAGTATCTCGCAGATTGCCAAGTTTACATTCATGTTTTCTAAATAAAATAAAAATAATTCTATTAACTTTTACTGACTTTTAAAAAGTTTTTAGAATTAATTAATGCTTTTAAAACAAAGCATGAAAAACAAAAGTAGAGAGAGTAGATAAATGAAAAATTTCTGATTTGTCCCAAAGAAAATGTATATCCAAAATATCATCTATTCATTTAGAAAATAACTTAATAAACATAATTCTTAATGAAAATAAATGGTACATAAATCAACTGAAAGTAGTTATAATACATTTAGTACAAAATAAATATTTTATAAAAGGTAATACTTAGAAACTATGTTTTGTCTTTTGTCCAGTAGGAGGTGTGATTCACTGTTTCGCTCTAACATAAAACAAACCAACTCTGATTTTATAAGCAGTAAAAAAATAAATAAATAAATAAATAAAAGAGACTTGTTTGATTCTGGAAATAATAATAATATAAGATTATGTGATTTTATGGCCTCAATAAAGCATGTTATTGTAATGTTGAAAATCTTTATAGAAAAATATTAAAATTGATATCAAAAAGTGGCAATAGTGGTGGTATATGTTTATATATGTGTATATGCATGTGTGTGTGTTTACGGTTTTTACAGTTTTTGGGTTTTTAACCCTAAAAATGAGGATCGTTTAATACAAAGTGAGAACAATGCCTGGTCTTCACTTTAAGGCACTATTGCTGAGCTATACTGGTTGGTTTTGGAGGTTTAGTGTGAATTAAGTTTTAGATCGCATTAGGGTTAGGAATAGATCGGCACAATACAGTCACTTAAATAAATGGAATGAAAGGTCGTCACTACTGAAAAACAAGAAGGTGTGTGTATGTGAGAATGACATTTCCAGCAAACCTGTTCAGTGCCATCAGGGTGGGATTTAAAGGAAGAACATTTAGATCAAGGACTATTTTGGAAGATGTGCTGGGAAACAGTTAAAATGAGATTGCACAACCAAGTGTGAGAGTTTGTCTGAAAGTTAAAGACAAAAACCACAGAGGGTGGGAATGGAGGTGAGAAGATATGCTTTGTTCATGCCGGAACAGACCAGGTTGGCATACAATGAACGAGATCACAGGTCACTATGGATCCAGTCTGAAATGACACACCTCATTCTCTCTTACCCATTCCCTGTTTCTCTCTCACACACACACACTGGGGCTTCATCAGATACAAGTAAACAGTGTTGTCATGAACTTAAAAAGAAATGTAGTATTTCTATAGGCCTAAATGTATTTATTGACCTTTTTCACGTTATTTCAATTACCACCTCAATCTTTGATGTATTTTATTCACATTTTATGTGACATACCTAAAAATATATTCAATACACAATAAAAAAATGTTTAAAACGTTTTTAAGTGTAGAATAAATCGATCATCTTTTTGTTTGCTACCCAAAAATAAAATCCAGTGCAAAGGATATCAAGTACTCGCTGTATGAGGCCTAAGAGGTTAATTTAAAAAATACAGTTAAGAAACCCCATCATAAAAACACCAAGAACAAGCTAGAAGGATACATTTATGAAGAAGTTTGAAGCAGAGTTATGGTATAACAAAAGATAATAGCACATCTGCAAATCTCCAAATACATGGCTGCTCTCTGACAGGTTAGGTAAGAAGAACACTAATAAAAGTAATAATTAGGTAAAAGACGAGAATGCAAAAGCTCGAGTCCTCTACCAGAGGCCTGGGAGCTTAAGGTTCCTGCTCAGTATCTTTGCTGTTCCAAGTACTGCACTATTCTGGACAGAGATGTCTGAAGTTTTTCCAGGGATCTGCTAGTTTTTCCTGGGATCTGCTGGAGACTATGGAATGTGTATATATATATATATATACAAGTTATGCTTATCCTGGTGGGATCTTACATTGTCAGAATATTTTTGTATAATATAGTGCCTATACTATATCACCATGATATAGCTACTATAATATAGCACTGAGTATCATCCTTAAGTTAGTTAAGTTCTTGACTGATCTGTTATCAAACTGTTTCATGTCTTGGCACATATGCTAGCCAGTGTTGGGGTAGTTACTCAAAAAAAGTAATCCATTACATTACTTACTTACTTTTTGGAAAGTAGCTTAGTAACATTATTAGTTACACTAGTTTTGGATCATTCGAAAACATCATACCTGAAATGCAGGGTCATGTTTATTCTAGATTTAAAGTGAAATATCAAGTAACCGCTACGCTATGTAACGCAATGTGTCCTCCACAACGAAAGATTCCATAAGTCTATTTAATTCTGCCTTTGTTGTTAGTGTTACCTTGAGGTCCTGGAAATTGAGCTGCCGTTGCTTGGGAGTCGGTGCAATGACATCTTCGCTTTCGCTACACGGGGGGGGGGGGGGGGGTTGTAACTATCT
This sequence comes from Apricaphanius iberus, assembly GCA_028564705.1. NCBI lineage: Eukaryota > Metazoa > Chordata > Actinopteri > Cyprinodontiformes > Aphaniidae > Apricaphanius > Apricaphanius iberus. The sequence goes on from JAPXFQ010002614.1 coordinate 1,048,782, forward strand.
TGGTACTACCATGCTGTCTTTCCAGATGCTTTGACAGGTTGGATGTGGAATTTGCGGCAGTAGAGAGATGTTTTTGACCAGGGCAAACTTTACACTTAACACTGACATTCTTGTTCCTTCGTGCAACAAATTCAAAGTAGTTGTTGAATAAAAAAATAGTAGTTAACCTAGAAAGAATCACACACAGGGGTCGGAGAGAAATTGCAATTAATTGAGCTCTGCAGAGGGAGATAAAATTATTTTTTTTGCAGAGGGAAACCAGTAGAATACTGTGGTTGACGTGTCTGTCTGTTCTCCTCCTCTCAGCTTCTCAGCTAGTCTCCTGGTCTCAAAGGCTCATCCCCCTGCAATCTTCTTTATTCAGTCAAACTTCATTAGCATCTTAAAAGAACAGGGTGTCATACAAAGGAACATATGTCTGAAACCAAATGACATTTAAAAAGTACATTTAAACTATGTGATAAAGAAAGACACCCTAAGAAAATAATAATACAACATTATTATTTTACCTAACATTTCCCTAACAGTAGTCACCACATTTCCACTCATCTAGGGAGGTTTTTGTTAGAGCCATAGCTCTGCTGCCATCACTCGGCTCCTCCATCTTCAACTGTGTCTTGTACGTGATTTGGGACACGCTGATGACGTCATGCAGGAAATGATTGTTTAGGCTCCCAGCAGAAGCGATGATCAGTCATTTAAGTAATGACATCATATTTTCAAAAGTAATTGTAATGTCATTACATTGTTCGCTGTAGTAACGCGTTACACTACTATGTTACAAAAATTGGTGATGTCATTACAGTAATTACTTACTTTGTAACGCGTTACACCCAACACTGATGCTAGCATGCTGAGACATGTGTGTTATGTGGACCTAAAGGTAAAAGAAGAAGGGAGATTTTATAGATTATTATGTCCTATCATGTCTTAGAAGTATGTTTCTCGTTACAGTGCTCCACTCAGAGGTTAACTCACCATTAGGCAAAGGTAGGTGATTGCCTTGGGCTCCAAACACTTTAAAGACACACTTCATAACTTTGCAGATATTTGCCCTTTGTAGCCCTCTCATGGCTTGTGGCGTAACGTAATGGTCGTAAAAACAAATCTCTATGGAGAACATATGAAGAACTGTACTGACGGATTTACAAGCTTGCCAGCCAAAACAACAAAACATCAAACTAACGCCGTGTCAGTTGATAAACCCTCAAACAATTTTGCCACCACTGTATTTCTTTATCATGCCCAAAAAACCCCGGAGCAAGCATTTGTTTCGTACCAATCCAGTAGTAACACGGCTAGTTCAGCATCCATACATCCTGCTGTATCTTCAACATCTCACTCACAGCCGCTGACCCCACAAAACTGAAAAGTTGTAACACTGGGTTCTGGAAGCTAATTCTACTTTGACCTAAAATGAGTAACCATTTGACAAAAAAGATTTTTCACAACAATGAGAGGAAGGAAATATACCCCGATTAATACTGGGGCACAGAACGGATGTGCAACGCCATGAATCAGTTGTTTTCTACAAATCAGTGCATATATGATATCATGTATCTAAGAATTGCTAGCACTAGCTAGCATTTAAAATAATCGCAGAGATCTTGTAGAGCTTTTGCCACATGCTGGCTCTCACTTGACTGACTATTTCTCCCCCAGTATATCTACCACTTCCTGTATGGCCAGATTTATAGTGGTTTTCTCCTAGTTTAACACTCCTTTCTTGGTCCTGGACGAAGGAGGTGAAGCTGGATAATTTCCCTGGCATTTTTCTTCCTCTCCTTCAGTTGTAGTCCACTACATGTTTATTTATACAGAGCCAATTCACAGCAGATGTCATCTCAAGGCACTTTACAAGAAAAAATTGCAGTTAGTTAAAAGTTTTCTATATAAGGAATCCCAGCAGATTGTGTAATACATTTAAAACCTATAAAGAAAATAACACTGAAAATAACAAGCCATAATCTTAGCAAAAAATATGGCTTACTTATTTTTTATTAAAGGGCCTATATCATGCAAAATCATGTTTTTTTGAGTTTTCAACCAGCTGGTAAGGCAATTTTCTCACACAAAAAACAACCAGAGTGGTTTTTTGCTTAATTGAGGGATGTCTGGGTAATTCTCCTGAATTCTGCTCTCTGAGCAGCTGCCCCTCCCTCTCCTAGAATACAGCTGAGTGTTCAAATAGTGACATCACTAGTTGAAAGTTGAGTGCTAGAGGTGTCTGCACCGTGCTTGCAGGCAGTGTGGCTTACCTCTGCTAGAGTTCCAAACACAACCTCCTCCTTCTCATAGCTCATAGGTGCTTCGGTTTTGGCAGCTTAAAAAATTTGTTTTGTTGGATTTTTTGCTTTCTCTGTGAAAACGCCTGTTTGGCTGCATGGATTACAGGATTTTATTCTAAATTCCTAAAGAACAGCAGATGGATCAAAGAACAAAGATGCATGATGGACAGAGAAGTAAGTGGCTACATGCTAATTCTAATGTGTGTTAGCCATTTATCAAGCTGCTTATGTAATCTTATAACAGCATTGTGCGGTTAATTAGTTGATCTGTGGCATCTCAGAATATTCATTAAACGGGTACACACAACATCCACGGCTCTTTTATATACTTGGCTGGAATGCAGGAGGCGGGTTCATAGAGAAACGAGCCGTTTACTTTATGGTCCAACATTAACTACAGGATACAAGTTAAATTTTAGGACAAATTAATACTGTATAAGACCAACGGTAACATTTTAGCATATATATGTATATCACAGAAGTTGAAAACTGTAAAATGGCATGATATAGTCCCTTTTAGTGCTAAAACAAAAACAAAAACTGTTTTATTGTATTAATTTTGTCTTAACATACCTCATAATTGTTTTTTTCTCGTTTTGTTTAAAAGGTCTTGGACATCCAGTTTTGCTGCATTTACATGGTGGCGTCAACTCAAGGAAGCTAAAGGTTTGCTAACCAATGCATTGGTTGCTGATTTTCTCCTGGACATGTAAGATCACGTTATATTTTGTGACTTTGGTTGAAATGACTTGTGTCCTGCGAGTTGTGGACTGTGGCAGAGACCCAACAAGACCATGCTGGCTGCACGTGCCTGTGTTCCTGAGGCTTAGGGGGAGGCATGATGCAAGAGGTGGGACTTTTTATTTTGCAATAACGCCCTCTTGAGGAGCTCTCCCACATGTATACCCTGCCTTTAAGAGGAATGATTATCTGGCAGTTGATACAGTGAGAACACTTAAACCATGTAGATAAAGAAGAATGACAAAATGTTAATTATTCTCCCCAGCTCTCTTGACACCTTGATAAGTATATTTTTAAGCAATCGGTTATAGTTTCACATACAAAATTCAAAATGATTATCTAGTGTTTACACAAGGCTTCTGCAGCTCGTGAGTCGAAGCAAGAGAGGATCTGCTTATCCCTGTGTTTATGCTCCCTGTTTCCTGTGTTGCTGTTTGGTATACAGCATGGGAAGAAACACTCTATTGGGAGGCCAATCAAACATACACACTAAACAATAAATAACAAGAGATAGAACATTTGTTCCAAGAGTGTTCTTCAGATTGGTTTATCACTCTGGTGCTATCTGAGCACAGCTTCATATGGTGTTGAAAATATTATTAACTGTTCTATATACATACACATGCAGGATAAATCCTTTCTCTAGCGTGCTTCTCTTACATGTTATCTAAATGAGCTCAGCCCTTTCCGGTTGAATTATAGTCATTAAGAAACATTGTGGTCTGCCCTTAAGCGTATCTTGGAGTGAAAGTGACTTTCAAGACACAACTCTTGGACTCTCTTGGGTAACTACGCTAACCTGTGTTTATGTCAACTTATAGGCCCCATGACGTTAGCTGGTCAACCTCAACCAAAGCAGCGACCATAAGGGACCTTTGCCTGATGTAGGCAACTCAATACCTGACTTGAATTGGTGGAAACATATCAGTCTGATCTTGGTGTACACTGGGAAAGCACCATTGTGGCTTGGTCTTCTTATAACTCTAAGGACTTAGTCTGCTTTCTGTGAGTCTGTTGAATCTTCTGGGTGGTCTTAGAGCTTTGGTTGAATAATACTGGTGTCTTGATGTTGCAAGGACAATGTGAAATATAGTGGAAATGCCTAATTTTAGTCAGATTGTAAACGCACAAGAGCTTGTTTTAAAATAAATGTTTCTCAAAGTGAACTGAATTAAATATTTATTTCTGGACTTTGCCAAAATTGTATTAAACATATTTTAATGTACATAAACACCTAATTCTAAGCATTTGTTATACGCTCATATTTGGGGTTTGGGAAAGACTTCTGAGTTCAGCCCATTTGGTAGACAACAAATAGAGGAGCAGACTGGAGCTGGAAGTTGTGTAACAGAAAGCCATAATCAGAGTGTTGCATACTGTCTTGACTTTGACTGGATCTGGACTCCTTTTGGGAGGATTTAGAAAAAGGTGTGGTCTCCTCTTGTCTACCCCATTTCCTGCCTACTACGCAAGTTCTAATTGAAAATTTGGGTGGGCTTGTTTATTTACATGGCCGAAATTCGGCGAGGTTGTATTTATATTTTCATGGTGCATTCTGAGCAGCACTGCATTTCAAAGCCTTCCCATGAGAACGCCATGGAGTGGAAGAGGAGGTTAGAGCTATGGAGGACTAAAATGGCCTAATATATTTGTGCATATGGTATGTGTGTGTAGGAAAATATCATGGAATTTGAGTCTGATTTTCATTTGTAGGCCACACTTCAATGATTATGAGTCAAACACGTCAAGCCTCCATTCTTCTTAATATTTAGCTGGCCTCATCTGCAGAATACAGTGCCTTGCGAAAGTATTACCCCTTAAACTCTTTCCCCTTAGATACATTTTTAACCACAAATGTCAATGCGTTTTATTAGGATTATTATTAGGATTTTATGTAATAGACTGTCGTGGAGAAATGTATTATTATGATTCATCTGTTAGTATTATCAACACTGAGAGTAGAGGGGCCAGAAAACAGGTGTAGAGTTCACATGGAAATCGAGGTTAGGGAAAACCTTACTGCCTGAGAAAATATTGATTCTTCTTATATGTTTAGTTTTGAGAGTTTCTCTTATTGTGTTACAATTTAACCCAAGCTATTGCCATTGTTTTGTATATGTCAAGATTCACTTAGTCCCAACTAAAGAGCCAGGTGCCTTCATTCTGAGAAATCCCCACCCTGAGAGAATAGTTTTGTCTTCAGAAGTTATAGAGGCAAGGTTGCTGAACTTTAAAAATACTTATTTTCATTTGAGGAGGTGGGGGGCAGCATTCAGCATTCACTGTGATCTGTACTGTTCTCCTGTATGATCATTCAAACTTTTATTAAAACCTCCAAACGCTTAAAGGAATCTCTCTCATCTTTATTAAGAGTCTTAAATGCCATTACATAGACCAACATAAGGTAGCACATAATTGTGTAGTGGAAGAAAAATTTTGCATGGTGTTTAAAATGTTTTATAAAATAAAAATCGGTAAAAGTGTTGTATTAACTATATTTAACTTCCATTGCTATCATAGTCTTAAATATATTTATTGCAGCCAAATACATTCCAATGTCAACTATTTAGTAAAGTGAGTACAGCACTGTAAACAATTTAGTATAAATACAACTATTTGCGAAATTATCAGATCCTTGTAAGAGGGTGACTGTGAACATACAGAATTGTGATGACCAAGGAATACAGCAGACAAATCATGGATATCATTATGGATACATTTAAAATGGGATTAACTGAGAAACCATATCCAAAGCTTTGAACATCTCATAGAGCATTATTTGCTCTGCCACACATATTTTAAGGATTTCTGGTTATTGCTAAAGTTATGCCAAAAATGTGTAACATTTTATGAGTAAAAACAGGCCTCTGATACCGTTTTTAAAATGGCATGGTCCATGTAAAACATCTGCTGGTAAACGTGGTCAGATTTACAGCAGTTCTCATTTAATATTTAACATATTCAAAGAGTCAGTTTTGGTTGACTCTAACAGCTAGCCAACGAGAGCCTATAGGTTCCTGCATCCCTCACGCTCCACAAGGACAGGAATGTTGTCACTGCAGTTTGGAATTGTTACAGATATGGCTTCTTTAGGTATATTCCCATTTAATTATGACCCTGGATCTGAAAAGGAGACAGAAGCAACTCAAGAACTGCAACAAGCTTGTGTTCCCATGGATGTGTCAGAATGCTTAACCTTCCAACTTTGACAAGAAAGAAACACCAAAAACATAACAGTAGCAGCATTTTTGTTTCAGAATTCAAATAGCATTGCTAGTGACCAAATTATTTTATATGACAAAAAGGCCAAGCTTTCTTGGGTAGGGCAGGCTAAATATCTATCACAATAGAATTAATCAACAACAAATGCAATGTGTTAATAAATGGGTAATGTAATTTACATTTTCAAACAACTGTAGGCTACTACTCAGTAATAGTGTAACTATATGGTCATAATGGCTGGTTTAATTAAAAAATATTATTATCTGTGAGAGAGCCCATTTAAACCCTTGATAAAGCTGAGCCAAGAATGTGGACTATATCACTAACATGTGGAATAAGGAAGTCAGGTCAGATGAGGTTAAGTTTTACCTTTTGGAACACTGTGCAAAACATTAAGTGTAAAAGACAACTGACACATAAACATCACTCTGAATATATCATCCAAAACATGAAATATGATGGTGGCTGCAAAATTCTTTAAGGATCCTTGTCTTCGACAGAGACAGGGAAATCTGTTCAGAGGTACAGTACTATAAATATGGATGGATAGAGCTAAATACAGGGTAATCCTGGATGAAAACCTGACTGAGACAGCAAATGATTGGAGCAGAGGTTCATCTTCAACCAGGGCTAAGACCCGTCAATTAAATATTTGAGGTTCAGTAGTTCTTAACTGGTCTGTCATGATCCTTAGATGTTTGTACTTGTGGTTTCATTGGATATGGGTTTTGATCATTTCTTATTCATTCAAATCTCATAGTTTTTACTTATTTCTCTGCCTTAGTCTTCTACTTATACATTTTATTATTTATTTAGGCCATATTCTGTTATACTTCAACCTTTTGTCTTCCTTCTTTGTTCTTTTTAATTCCTCCTTGCTATTCTCCTCCATTCCAGCTGCAATTCACCTCCACTTGTTCACTCACTCACTTCCACCTGCATCTGATTAACTTGATTAAGTTCCCCTCTGGTTCCTCTGCAATCTCTCACTTCACCTTCAGTATTTAAGCAACTCATTTTCAGCTTACTTCTTTTCTAAGACAATCATCATTAATTAAGTCATTCTCATTAACCTGTCTGTGTTTGGGTCCTCCGTCATCATCTCCTGACATTGTCAGGTTTCAGGACTCACGAATGGATTGGACTACTATCCATATATGAATTTGTTGAAGATCAGATGATGTAGGTGAAAATTACAGCCCAACATATGGCCATGGCATGACATCAGTCTTCACCACACTGCAACAGCCACATGCTTTTTAGAAAATGCTCAGTAATATACATCAAGTTACACAACCTTCTCTTTAGTCACAGGCCACAGCTAGATGCCGATTACGTAAAGGGAGTTTTAAATGGAACTTCTAAAGCAAAACATTAAATGTTCTGTTATCAGGGCTTAGCTGACATCAGCAAATTGCCCTATGAATGTCTTGGGTTTGCTTAGTATACATTAAATGGACTCAGTCTCCAAGCATCCCTTGCACCAGTTCAGCGGCCATTTCGTGACCCCAGCATCCTCCCATTGGCTAGTTGATCGGCGGCCATCTTGACGTCGCCAAGCTAATATAAGGGCCCACTGATGAGCTGGTTGGTCTCTCCAGCTGCATGCATGGAACTGTTACGGAGGGAAACTTCAAAGATACACTGGTGAGCCCATCTCCCTTCCTTCCTCTTCAATTCTACTGGCTGGTCCAAATGAATCACTCTGAAACTGCCCTGGGGGGTTTCTATTTTCTGTGCACCGTTTAGTCAAAGCCGAGAAGCTGTCTGAGAGTCCGGAGCTTCCCAAAACCACGTTCATCAGCTTCAACTGACCTAGGGCAACGTTTCTTCAACTGCCTCATTATCTGATCGTGGACTGAAAAGATAATCAAAAGTATGACATTTCCAATTTAGTAATTCCTGAGTGGAGAAAAGTTTTTTCTTAGCAGATCTTCTGTTGCATGTGTTTTCTGCTGGAACTGGTTGTTGATTGTGTTTAATGTTTAGTTACTCGCTTTCTTTTATCAGTAAGAAAAAGCAGTGTGTTGATGGTTTGGTGTTTTGTTCATTATTGTTGATCTCATGAGTTCGGGCTTTGTATAGCGTGGTCGTTCTGGAAAGAGGAAAAAAGCGGCGACCACTATCGTTGGTAGCTTCTTTTATAGTTATAGGCTACCTACTAAAGACCAAACAGCTTGTTTTTTCTTACCTGGGCATGCATTGATTAAAATCACACCTTGTCGATAAGGTACCTTCCTGTCGATCTCCCCCCATTCCCCACATGTACACACTTGAAGTTCTCCTGTGACGTCGATTTTCTTTTGATTCTGGTCTTCTGCATTCAGTTATCCTCTTCCTGATCTATCATTTAGAATAAATACCATAGCTCATTTAGACTACATTTAATTTATTTTGTCCTTCTTGTGAGCCATTTGTTAATAAATTCTTTAAATTTGAGACAACATCTCTGAACTTCTTCAGTGTAGAGTTAAATTAACATATTGGCAAAATAATTCATCCTTCCAATAAAGACTGATAATCTGGTATAATTAATATTGTTTCTAATATTGATTGAAAAGCTGGTGCACCATTTTGCTCATTTTATCACTGTTAATTCTAGTTTCAATAATTATGTGTTGCTAATTATGTTAATAATGTTTTGAGAGTTGGTCTTTAATAACACAAAAGTTTTGATATAGCTCCAACCTTGTGTTTGGAAGTAATTATAACTTCGTCTTTCATGGCGAAAAGTATGATTATGACGATTAGTCATCCCCACATGCTTTGATGCAACAAAAACAGCTTTTTATCCCCAACACCTTAGGACTATCCTGATATTTTGAAGTCCGGAAGCTAAAAACTCTAGGAGTTTATTCACAAACAATGTATATGGCCCTAAGAGACTTCTTTTTCAGCCATGAGACACTAGATGTGTACGAAATTTCATAGTTCTCGGATAAAGAATGGCTGGGGGCTGATTGTTTTAGGGAATCTAGGGGGTGCTGTGGATGAATAAGGCAACGCACATCAACTATTTGCATTAATATGTTTTAGAGGTAGGACTAATATCAATCATATGGAATGTCGTCCAGGTAACACAATTTTTGTGAAAATTAGAGCCAAATGTATTGCCATGGCAGGATGCCAGAATCGCCAAACCGCCAAGACCACACCCCTTTGGGAAAAATCTCTATACTGTACACCAAGTTACATTTGGTGTCACACTCTGCTTTCACTGGGAAAATCTTCATGTTGGAATACCACATAGCAGTGACGTAATTAAAATTGTGTGTTAGTGTAGTTGGATTAAACAAAGACGAACCAACTAAGACATGGGAACACAGAGGGGTATGTGTACAAAGGGAAAGGTAATCAGGAAAACATGGGACAGCTGGGGACAATCAAGGATGCAAGGACTGACAGAGACAGGGAAAGACACCATTATAACAGTACCCCCACACTACATTCAGTCATTCATCCATTCCATACTCACAAAAGCGAGGCTGCCGAACACTGACACCACAGGGCCCTCTGACCACCACCAGTAGACAAGGTAGGTGAAGTGTCTTGCCCAAGGACACAATGGCATGTACTAGGCAGAAGCTTGCATTGAACCCATGATTTCTCGGTCAGAGGGTGAAAAATCTCTACCACTACATCCACCCTTAAAGGTGTGCAAATAACTAACTACCAGGTCAGGGTAAGAGGAGGAGGCCCAGGATGGCAGGAAGAGCCAGGAAAAAAATATGTACAAAAAGAGTCCAAAATTGTTCCAAAGAACTCATGTGACCGGCCCTTGGACCGGTGGAAACCAGCAGAGGGCTCTTGTGGCCAGCCATGGGGCTACTGAAACCTGTGGAGGCGAGCTTTACCTAGAAGATGGCGGCAAAGGTTTGAGAGCAGCAGATTGACAACGAAGCAGCTGGATGTATGGAGCTGAAGAAGACACCTGAAGAAGAGCTGGGGCTTAATGCCAAGGAAACCCACAGAAAAACACTGGAGCTTTTCGGCAATGTGACCAATGCAGAAGCACTGGAGATCTGCAGGAACTGAGATCTGCGGGGTTGGAAACAATTAGGAAGCATTGGAGATCTCAAGGGCTTGGACCCACAAGGACACACCAGAGATTCTACAGGCTGGGAGCCATGAGGAAACTTTGGAGGCTTGGAACTACGAGCAGGCAGGGCGGGAGGACATAGGATCTATTGTTGACCTGGAGCTGTTAAGCTGTGGGTCAGGTGGAGGTGGAAGGCTGAGTAGTTCAGCAAGATGTGCTTTCGGAATCTACTCCGCCTCCTTCCACAGCCCCATTAAGCCCATGGAGGAAATAAGATGCTTGAACCTCCATAAAAGGTCAGAAACTTCCCCTGCTTCTACAACTCACCTCCATGGAGGGCTGAGTGTATGCAACATTCAAACCCCTCGCCGTCTTCACCAGCTCCTCCCTAATGAGAAGGACGACTGGGTCTGCAGCTAGAAGGGCCTGGAGGTTGTGAGCGAGCTCTGTGGCAGGAAAAGAGTAGGGGCAGCCGGACGGGGACATCTACATTGCAGACAATGGGAAGACTTGCAGGAAGGTGGGCTGCAGGGTACTGTTGGTCGGTTCTTAGTGCAATGTTCTGTGTTGCGGATTGAGGGGCAAAGAGGAGTCTTAGGTCCTGATTCATCAAAGGTTGGCATTTGTCAAAACAGCCAAAAACTTATCAGTGGCCGCAAACACAAGCAGCTGGTTATTTACTAAGCATGCGAAGGTAAGACTCCACCTATTAAACCCGTAACAAGATGTGTACAATCATTTTGGCGCTTTTGCCCTTGTTGAATATACAAAGTGCCGTTTCTGTCAGAAGATGCAAAACATTGGTAGGAGAATATGCAAATAATTAGACGCAGTGTGATTTATCAATAAATTATATAGTGTAATAATCATGTACAATACCACAATGACAATTATGCTACATACACAACATTTTAAAAACTAAATTAATACATTTAAGATTACATATTCTCAAGATTTCTTTCTTTCTTTCTTTCTTTCTTTCACTGCAACTTGACATTTAATAGAGGCCATAAAAGTGCAGTACATTTCAACAACATTAGTAGAATATGGACATTTTAGGACTAAGCAGCAGCCTTCTTCTGGACAAGATGCAACTTTAATAAGTCTGACTCTGGAATACGGCACCTGCATGGAGCAGAGAGCGGCACATGTACACCAGATGCATTCAGTTTATTACTGACAAATTACAAATATAATTCACAGACACTCTAGCTTAATAGGAATTAACACCCTAACAGCCCCAACTTGACATGTATGTGGTGTATGTATATATATATATATATATATATTTTTTTTGCCAAAGACACATCATGAATCCATTGTGCCTATTCCTCCTCACTTTGGCTGTTGTACAGTGCATTGGGCAGAAAGGCTGGCATACACAGCAGCGGGCACAAAGTCTTCATTTTAATACTGCTCTTTGCACCTTTTATGTGTAATTCATAACAGGCGCACGCACATGAAGGACAACCCACTGACACACTTTATTAGGAATTCTGATATTGTTTGATTTTGAATGATCAGGCCCCTAATTTTCCAGAACACATTCCATATAAAATATCATTTTAATACGTATCTCTATGTTGGCATGCATAATTAAACAAACGTTGCAGGTCTTTTATGGAAAGAAATGTCAGTTGTCAACCTACATAACAGGACATAATTGTTACCTAATGGTAACGGGTATGATACTGTTAAAAAGAGACAAACAGCATAAGAGAGGTGTTTGTAATGTGTCAAAGTGAAAAGGTTAAATCATTATTAGCCTACTGTAATACCTTTCTAAGACACACATGCTATTGTGAGGTTCTTTAACTGGCAGTTTTCTCGGGTGCCATAAACATAAGTGGTCTAAACTATCTCAGCCTAAATTAGACTGGTTGCCTCATATGTTGGCATAGGATTAGGTAAGTAACTAAAGGTACATCTTTATAGCAAAGGGATTGCCACACTGGATCTAATTCAAGTAAACACGCACATATGCACACATATAGCACACTCACACACATAATATGTACTCACAGGGCTCTACTGTCCTCCCAACCCGTTTGCTGGAGACCACACACCCAGACCACACAGAGTCTGAGAACAGCCCAATCCACTCACTTACAAAAAAAGCCTCAGAGCTACCACTGTGACCACTTCTGTTGATATGAATCTGTGTTATCAGATTTATAAAACTATATATAAAGTGATATATATAAGTGTATATACATGCACGGGGGGAGGGGGGGTCATTAAAATGCAAAGTGATTGTATGTTAATATCTTGATGGCAGAATTTCATCTGAAGAAGTAGGTTTATGTAAAGTCATGGGTCATTATATTGTCATTCAACTTTTCCTTAGTTGCACATGAAAAATAACAACAACAACCATATGGGTCAGCGGTGAACAAAGGCAAAAATGATGACTAATTGAAGATATATAACGATATACTGCTCCCTGCTGGACATTTTCCTTACTCCCATTTTGTCCAAGCACTCAGCTTTGTCGAAGCTTTAAAATACAGAACTTTTCTGTTTGTTCTGTATCTAAAGAGAAGAATAGTATAGATTATTATCAAATCAAGAATTTATACACTGTCAACTGATATTTTTCTGCAACATCCCTTATCTTAAAAAGTTGTGCAAATTCTAATCCAAATTTAACAGTCAAGGTAGCCCCATGTATCACTGCCAGATCATGTACCATATTGTTCAGCTTATCAGGTTTTATCTGTTTACAGTCATGTTTTCCATTACATTGACTCTCCTTATCCCATAACTTTTAGTGCTTTTCCTGCTATCATAATGTATTCAGCCAGGAGCACTGTTGTCTGAAGACACTTGTGTAAACAGAGACCCCTGAATCAATTCACTAGGATTATTTGTGCTGATAAAAACATTTATTATTTTTATTTTATTTGTTTTTTTGGGGCGGGGGTTGGTCAATTTATTGGGAGTGGGGGTGTGTTATTCTCATGATTCCAGTAGGTCAAAACAGATAATTTTCTTTCTACAACATGGGGACTATAATCATTTTAATGACACAATAAAATATAAACTACATTGGTAACAACAGGTAAATTGTAGGAACTCAGCGTCCTGGTCATTTTAGAGGCAACTGCCAACTTCTTATTTAGTTCTTCTTAGTTATTTTTCGTCTCTCAAAATTTTATGGCAGTCTCCTTAAGATAAGCCATTGGTTTATGAGGAAAAACACTTTCAGGAATGGGTGGAGGAGAGATGGATGATGGATTTTCAAGGTCAGTGTCACAAATGATCTTAGTTACCTGGTTTTATGAGAATTTACAAACTGCTTCTAGCAATGTTATTTTATTTTCTTACAGTGGAGTTGATAAGTAGAGTTGATAAGAATCAAAACAGGGTCCTAATGCAAAAGTGTGTAAACAGACAGACAGACAGACTTTTACATCATGTTTTCTTTAGCAAAAATCTTTTTGGGTGAAACTTTAATTATTTGCTTGCAAGCATCAGCTTTTTTCGACAATAGGGGCTTAAGTTACAGTACATTAACCAGCAGATGGCAGTAAAAAACAGCGAGGTGTATTCTTTGACAGATTCTAATTATTTTTCTTCCTTGCTTCATTTTCACCGATCAAAAATGTTAATTATATGTTCTCCTTTAAATGATTTCACATATCTTTTGTACATTTATTATTCCAAGTTAGTGAAAACAGATTTGAAGTGAACAATTTAAAAATTACATTTATTATTTTTGATCATTTATTATCTTTACATGTCTTGGATTTAAAGTGTGTCCTTTTTGGTGTTATTTAAACATCTAATATGAAATCTTGAGTGGGATTTAATTGTATTATGTATGGCTATATAAAAAGAGAACAAAAGTGGACTGGAATGATACATTTCAAACACCAAATATATATATATATATATATATATATATATATATATATATATATATATATATATATATATATATATATATATATCCATCCATCCATTTTCTTAACCGCTTAATCCTTAATGGGTCGCGGGGGGGGCTGGTGCCTATCTCCAGCTGTCAACGAGCGAGAGGCGGGATACACCCTGGACAGGACGCCAGTCCATCACAGGGCCACATAGAGACAGACAGGACAAACAACCACGCACACACCTAAGGACAATTTGGAGAGATCAATTAACCTGACAGTCGTGTTTTTGGACTGTGGGAGGAAGCTGGAGTACCCGGAGGGAACCCACGCATGCACGGGGAGAACATGCAAACTCCATGCAGAAAGACCCTGTGCCGGGATACAAACCCACAACCTTCTTGCTGCAAGAATATATATATATATGTATATATATACACTACCGTTCAAAAGTTTGGGGTCACATTGAAATGTCCTTATTTTTGAAGGAAAAGCACTGTACTTTTCAATGAAGATAACTTTAAACTAGTCTTAACTTTAAAGAAACACACGCTATACATTGCTAATGTGGTAAATGACTATTCTAGCTGCAAATGTCTGGTTTTTGGTGCAATATCTACATAGGTGTATAGAGGCCCATTTCCAGCAACTATCACTCCAGTGTTCTAATGGTACAATGTGTTTGCTCATTGGCTCAGAAGGCTAATTGATGATTAGAAAACCCTTGTGCAATCATGTTCACACATCTGAAAACAGTTTAGCTCGGTACAGAAGCTACAAAACTGACCTTCCTTTGAGCAGATTGAGTTTCTGGAGCATCACATTTGTGGGGTCAATTAAACGCTCAAAATGGCCAGAAAAAGAGAACTTTCATCTGAAACTCTACAGTCTATTCTTGTTCTTAGAAATGAAGGCTATTCCATGCGAGAAATTGCTAAGAAATTGAAGATTTCCTACAACGGTGTGTACTACTCCCTTCAGAGGACAGCACAAACAGGCTCTAACCAGAGTAGAAAAAGAAGTGGGAGGCCGCGTTGCACAACTGAGCAAGAAGATAAGTACATTAGAGTCTCTAGTTTGAGAAACAGACGCCTCACAGGTCCCCAACTGGCATCTTCATTAAATAGTACCCGCAAAACACCAGTGTCAACATCTACAGTGAAGAGGCGGCTGCGGGATTCTGGGCTTCAGGGCAGAGTGGCAAAGAAAAAGCCATATCTGAGACTGGCCAATAAAAGAAAAAGATTAAGATGGGCAAAAGAACACAGACATTGGACAGAGGAAGACTGGAAAAAAGTGCTGTGGACGGATGAATCCAAGTTTGAGGTGTTTGGATCACAAAGAAGAACGTTTGTGAGACGCAGAACAACTGAAAAGATGCTGGAAGAATGCCTGACGCCATCTGTTAAGCATGGTGGAGGTAATGTGATGGTCTGGGGTTGCTTTGGTGCTGGTAAGGTGGGAGATTTGTACAGGGTAAAAGGGATTCTGAATAAGGAAGGCTATCACTCCATTTTGCAACGCCATGCCATACCCAGTGGACAGCGCTTGATTGGAGCCAATTTCATCCTACAACAGGACAATGACCCAAAACACACCTCGAAATTGTGCAAGAACTATTTAGAGAAGAAGCAGGCAGCTGGTATTCTATCGGTAATGGAGTGGCCGGCGCAGTCACCAGATTTGAACCCCGTTGAGCTGTTGTGGGAGCAGCTTGACCGTATGGTACGCAAGAAGTGCCCATCCAACCAATCCAAATTGTGGGAGCTGCTTCTAGAAGCGTGGGGTGCAATTTCTCCAGATTACCTCAACAAATTAACAGCTAGAATGCCAAAGGTCTGCAATGCTGTAATTGCTGCAAATGGAGGATTCTTTGATGAAAGCAAAGTTTGATGTAAAAACAATCTTATTTCAAATAAAAATCATTATTTCTAACCTTGTCAATGTCTTGACTCTATTTTTTATTCATTTCACAACGTATGGTGGTGAATAAGTGTGACTTTTCATGGAAAACACAAAATTGTTTGGGTGACCCCAAACTTTTGAACGGTAGTGTATATATATATATATATATATATATATATATATATATATATATACTGCTATGACCTAACAAAACAGCTACACAACACAGACTGATGATCAATCCAGTTGGACCTGTTATCTCAATATTACTGCAAATGAGACGGAATCAAGGGTATGCTTTTTAATTTCAACAAGAAGAAAAAAGTGAGCTCTAACCAAACACAAGTGTTCTCTGTGTATACACTTTGTAAAATTATGAATGTATACTGTATACAAGGTATGTGACAAGGTTAGGTTTGTGAATGGTGTTGGCATGCCAGCAATAAATCCTTTATTTACATTTGTATTAGTTTGGATCTAATAAAATCCCTAAAAATCCATGGTACTGTACAACTTCCAATTATGAAGGTGTTGTTCCAGCTCAAAAATCTATTGTTATTGCTTTGTAGTATTCAGAGCAGGCCCAAAGCCATGTGGGGAACATAATCATATTTCTGGGTTTTTCACCTATGAACAAATCAGGTGTCAATGCATTTTTAATTTTTACCATCAATAGTACTATAACAGCAGTAACAGAATAACCAAATATATGTTGTTTAAATCAGATTTATCTCAAAAGATTTTTATTCAACTAGACCTTAGGATAAAGTGTCCATATTTAAGAGATAAATATATCCGAGTTTGTTAAAATATATATTTTTTAGTATAGAAATTTAGTTTGGGCTTCTAAAGTACAGCGTAGAAGATTGGCCTCAAACTGATTTTCCAGAAATCAACATTGCTTTAAGTGGTTGTTCTGACTCCACTGCTCTCATTTTTCAAACTTCCGTAGAAATCTATAATGTATCCTAAAAAATAAAATTGTGAATGTATGTACAACAGTCATAATGTGGAGTTATCAAATATGCGGTGGCCAGTGGTACACATCTTCCTTTGCAATCAACTGCTGATAAATCCCACATGTACACCTAGATGCTCCTGCCGTTCACAGTCATTTGCATACAGAACCGCCCTCAATTAACCATATTTGGTAACACCGCATCCAGGGGCGGACTGGGACAGTGATTCAGGCCCAGGATAATGATTCAGGCCCTGAACTTGATAACATCCCAGGCTGCCGCCACCCAATTATGGAACACACACAGCTTTTTCCGTTTCTTTTCCCTACGAAATAAATCTTTATTTTCTGCTGGAGTAACCTGTGCTCAGATTGCATTATTCTAGTTCATCTACTACTACATTAGTATATGTGAACACTGTACATTTAGCAAACTGACATCAATCACGGTTTACCTATTAAAATACAGACAAAAAATATTTTGGAGTTGGAATGAGAGTAATTCTGAAATATCAGATATAACTGTGTCCTTATTCCTGTCTGGTTTCTCACACCATTGGATCTCTTTCTCTCAAAAATTTTAATCTCTGTTTACCTTTGAATACCCTGTGTAATCTTCCCTACTGCTGGCCTCTAGTCTTATTTCTCCTCCCTGATTCTGATAATTCTATTGTGACAATGAAGATATGAAAATTTTGAAAGCAACATTTTGAAACATAGTTAGAATGAGAGCAATAAAATTTGAGTGAAAATTAGCTTGAAAGTCCCTTTTGTGCCATGGATTTTTCTTTCTCAGCCATTTACAGTATATTCTCTTTCACCTGGGCAGAACTTCCCTGACCCTGCTCTGTTTTGTATCAAATATGAAGCATTTCAAATATGTTTGAAAGCTGTACATTTCGGCACAGAAATGAAAGAGGATTAGATTTATTCCTATGAACTGACCAGTAAGGGGTGTAAAACAGGCAACATTATTATTGTTAATTATATTAGCATGATATATTGACATGTATTAACTAGTCATCATCTAGCTAACATTACGCATGGAATAGCAGAACTCACCGTAGCCTACAGCTTGTTCGGAAAAAATACAAAAAATACTGGCCAAAGGTTTTGCCTTTTGCTGGATCTTGATCAGTTGCTGAACATGTTGCTCTGCTGAGAAGCACCTTTCTGTGATTCACTGTCGCTGCATTAGCATATGTATGCTTAAAGTGAGTTTAAAGATGGCTTGGAAAAATACATTACCCCGTATTAACAGATTAAACGGCGGAAAAAAAGTGCAGGGGCAGAGGCACAAACATGTAAAGTACCGGGAACATGTTCCACACGTAACCTGCATCTGTTACGGCAATAATTAGCGGGGCAGATGCTCTATTGAGCCACAGAACAGATTTAAAAATCAAGCACAACCTGACCTGACAGTCTGCAATCACTGAGTGGGCCAGTTCGGCGGCAGGCCCATGGGAAATGTCCTCCTGATGGCCTCTCCGCCACTGACCACATCCTCTAACATGCATTAAATCCTTGCGTTTCCAATATCGAAACTTTAGGGTAATTTGACGGGAACCTCCCAATAACCGTGTGTCTCCACTTAATCAGACTGGGTCAACAGAGCTGATTTTTATGCTATATCAGGAACCAACTAAGTATCTGAATAAGGGTATGTACTCGACTTTCTTAAAATTCAAATTGAAGGGTATACTGACAAAAAAAGGCAGAGTCCCAAACCAAAAGTATTAAAATCAACATTTTGATGGATAAGGTAGCCTAACAAGGAAACCAAGAGTTGAGAAACAAATTGGATTATAGTTTATGGATTTTAGTGTAATTATAGCAGATTTAATGTATGGGTCAAAACCGACCTGTTAACACAAGAGATAATAGCAGAAAGCTAACACAAGAGGAAGGCTAAACAAACCATGAAGTAAATTGTCTCAATATGACAATTAGCAGAAAAATTGTAAATCCTTTTTCTTCTGAAACTGGTCCAGCAAAATCAGTGTTTTTAAGAAAGCAGCCATGATATTGGGGGTTTCAATTTATCTTAAAACCCTTTCTCTGACATAATACACAATGAATCCTTTGACTAACATTTCTGCTCCAGACCTTCAAGCAAAGGGCACAAACAATGTCACAACTAGCAATGGCTTGTGGAGACGGAAAAACTAAAAGCCTAACTACGAATGATGTGGCTTCCTGCAAAGGGGGAAACACCATGACAAATGCTTAAATGTATCTTTTTTTTTATCTTTCTACCCAGCTATCACTCTCATTCTTGCTTAGTGTCTGCAAATGTTGATAGCACAAAGATAAAAAAAATAATTGAGTTGAAATAAGGAATGATTGTTTGAAATATGTTTTAAGTACTTTTTAATATATTTTATTTGGGGAAACGATTGGATTATTGTGATTTTTATTATTTCTTCTGATTTGCTCTTTACTGTAAGTACAAAATATGATGTTAGATAGGCGTGTGTCTGTTTTTGAGTCACCAATGTTGTAGGTGGAGGAGTCACATGTTTAATCCTACAATAACTCCATAAATGTCAATTCCTTATAACAGTAATATAACAACTGTGTACCCACCCACACAGAGGCCTTTACTATACATATGCATAATTGCGTGCACACACACACACACACACACACATATGTTTTGTAAACAGCAATAATAGTGATTCATCTTACTGAAATTGCTTCATTTCTTGACTGTGATATAAAAACTGGATTTTACTCATCAAGCAATCAGGGGGCTCAATTACATTTGCTGAAAAGGGACTTATGGTCGATGAAAAAAGAAAGCATTCCAGACTGTGATTTTGGTCAAAGTTTGTGAAAGGGATGTGGTTTAAGTGTGAGGGAAGTAAAGACAGAGATCGAAACTCAGGACCACAGAAGAAAAACATCACAATGTTTCATTCTCCTCTACCTTACCTAATGACATTTAAGATATCACCAAGGAGAGGAGTTTTGCAAAAAGTTTTTGCATCCCTTGTATCTGGCATGAGAGTGGCAAAGCTTAGGTAGTGAGCGTCTGCATCAGATTCCCAAATGATGGATCGATAGTCTTGTTTCGCACCCAACATAGGTCTTATCTGGATGCAGATTAATGGGAATAAATATTTTTTCACAGAGCATCTTTCACTGCATTAATTTGGCTTTCCTGACTTTATTTCTGGTAATATTTCATGAGTCACAGACTTTCAGCTACTCCACAGAGAAGTAAGACTGTGGGAAAGTAAAGATAAATAACACAGAGAAAATTACTGAAAGTTAAAGAAGAAACTTGGCCTTTCTTTCTCTAAGAAAAGCGAGGAAAGAGATTTGTTTAATTTTATGCTGGATGGAACGCAACAGTTCGTAACACAAAACTCAAGGTCAATTTGCTAGTTCACCATTTCGTTGTCCCATACCATCCATTCTTTCTTCCATTTTGAACCCATGTACTTGATGGTTAATGGCCTGCATTTGTATGGCACTTTTTCGGTCAGAGGACAACAAAGCACTTTAAACTACATTCAGTCATTCAATTATTCACACACTAATTGTGGCAAGCTACTACATTTTAGCCACAGCTGCTGTAGGAGTGACTGGGCATTCTGACTCCCACTAGCACCTAAACCGGGTTAAATACCTTGCCTTGCCCAAGGACAGAGACTGAGGCGGGCGGAGCAGGGACTTGATTTCTATCACCTCAGCCACGGTCACCCCTTTCAAGTATTTTTATGAAATATAGAAATAAAACAAATGGTTAAGGATTTGATTATTCCTATGGGGGTAAAGGATAGGATAATTACAAGCTACAAGGCTTCAGCCTATTCCTTTTTCGGTTGCTGTTTGATTGAGTACTTTTATGTAAAAAGATAATCTGTTGTTGTTGACCGAAATAAATATTTAATTCATTAATTCATTCAGTCATTCATTTCATTCATTCAAAAGGTTTTAAAATACCATACAACAATTTCAGATGTAGTTTATTAAACTGCATATCGTTATTATGATTGTGACAATAATGATGATTATGATTATTATCCATTCAGCAGACAAATTCAGAACACTTTGGACTTTAAATCTGGCGTAAAAGACCCAGATCCTCCTATATTTGCCATAAATACCATGGCACTTAAACGCAGGCATAAAGGAGTTATGCTGCAGGACTAGTATGTAAAGTACACCAGGACGTCCACCTATGAATGGACAATGTGGCTGAATAAAAATAAAATAAAAAAACAGCTAGAAAATAAATAAAAAATAGCCACTAAGGATGCACCGATACTGACATTGGGTATCGCCTAATGTACTGGTATCGGCTAATGTTAACCGATACCATGAACCAATGCTTAAGATGTGGAAATACAGCAATAATTTTACAGAAAATATTAGTTTTTAACTTTTTTATTTAATTTCTGTAGTCATTTTTATTCATATATTTTTTATCTAAATCACCATCGTTTCTAGAATCAAGTAGACAATACAACCTGACTCCCAATTTATAGCACTTCTTGTGTGGTAGAAGTATCTACATTGGTACTCGGTATCAGTAAGTACTATAATCCAAGTATCGGTATGGCATCGGTTTTGAAAAGAGGTATCGTTGCATCCCTAATATCCACATTTTATCAACAGCAGTATAAAATATTCATTAATAGTTATTGCAAACGCTTTATCAGTTATTGCAATCAATGGTAGCACAATTAGACCCTATATTTAGGCAATACCTTTTTTGTTTTTGAAAACGAAATCCTTATTCAAAAATTACATTTTGTGTTAACTGAAGTAATCTTTATCTCACAATAAACTTGTTTGATGAAAACTATTTGAGTGGAAATGTGAAAATTTTACTGAGGACCCTCCTCTACATGAAGGACCTCATGCACTGGGAACCACAACTCCTTGTGTACAATATGCGCACCAACCATCAAGGTAGTTTTCCTTCCCACTTGTGAGGCCACTAGTTTCAGGTCAAGAGGAACAGGTATCATTTCCCTGTAAGTTACGGGATGAGTGTTATTTTCCAGTCAACGTGGCCCACATCCACTGAGACGGTGCTTGAACCACAGATTGTTCTTTGATAATTTGCTGCGCACCACTTGTCCACTTCTGTTGTGTGGGCAAATACCACAAAGGAAAATGTAGTTGAAAACAAGATGTTGCATGTCTACAAGCTTAAATAAAAACTGCCTTCCAATCAGTTTTTAAAAAATATTTATTACTAGGCTCGAAGAAGTTAAACTATACAATATTTCACAGGAAACAGAACAGTCAAAAGGCCAGAATAAACAAGACGCGCCAATCATACTCGAAAATAAAAAAACAAAAGTTTGGGGTTTCAAAAACCTGCCTTAGAACCAAATGCTGTTGCAAGTTGTCTTTTTCTGGAAGTATGTTTTCCTGTCATCCATCTTCATCTTGCATGTCAAGTGTTGTAGATTATAAAGTAAATGATCTGCATTAAGAATAGAAATGTTGAAATTGTCCTCAGTGCTGGTAAAAAATAAAAATAAAAGAATTACTGTTGCTTGTGGATAAGTATTCATTCAGACTGGCTTATCTCACAGACATATCAATGTTTGTCTTAGGGGCCATTCTTCCTGTGCACCTGTGCTAGTACTTCCTGCCTCAGCTTGCCCTCCGCTCCGTTCATCTCCCCCACCCTCAAACCGCATCCTTCACACTGTCACAATATTTGCTGAAGAAAAAGCAAAAGAAAAAAAAAATCTTACTACCCGGTCCGTGATACAACAAGCGTGTAAAAATGTATAGGGTCTTCCCCATCCGAACCCCTGAGTGCCGAAATCAGTCATTTACAGTACACACGGCTCTGCAGTCTGAAGGCATGATTGAAATTCACAGCTTAACATTCACATTTATACCCCTCCTTCTTATGTGCTTGTGTGGTGAATTGGTATCTTTGGCGTGCTTTTCACTCCTGAATATGTTGTATGGGTCTCTGGGAGGGATAGTCAATTGCTGGAGAGGTGTTTTGTTCCTGAATGTGATCGTAGGCTCGCAGGTAGTGCCCAGTGTTCTGTTGGTAATAGTAGACCAGCTTCTTGGCAAACAATGGCTCCACCTAAAAAAAATAATTAAAAAAACCCCACAAGAAACAAAAGTTATGTTATCTTAACATAGCCTTCAGAATAGGATATTAATTTGAAAAAGAAAACAAAAGCACATAATTTATTATTATACTTGTTAAGCATTGAAAAAAAAACCTGTCTCACTAGATGTTTCACTTTTCTTCATTGTTTGACGCTTCTAAGAATCTTCTAATTTCTAATGTTTCTAATTAAACACTTCCATTTGTTCTAATCGTTAAAATATTTAAATCCATGAAAAGTATTATTTATGAAAAAAAATACATCTCTAAGGAAAAACTCAGATTATAATCTAAATGTACTTTTCATGAAATGGGAAAAATCTTGTCAATTTATCTGTAAATTTGAACAACTCACACTCTTCACAGATCATGAAAAAACAGTCTCACTTCAGCATTTTTCAGGGACAGCACTAAAAACTAGGGGTGCACTGATCCGACTTTTTCAGTCCCAATACGATACCGATTCCTGGACTTTATGTATCTGTCGATATCCGATACCAATCCGATACTATTATTGAATTAATAAACCGTATACCTTCCGCCTTATATCTTTCTTGAAGAGACTAAATGCACCAGACTTTACTTACTAAACATAACTAAGACAAAATAACATATATAAAATATAAAATGAACACAAAACAAAAATTTCAAGTGAATTATAATTTTTTTGTGTGTGTGAATTTATTGCAGATTGTTCACATTTTAAGTATCGGTACATGGTATCGGTTAACTTTAACCGATTCCGATACATGTACATTAGACGGTATCGGGGCCGATACCCAATACTGGTATCGGTGCATGCGTACTATAAACTCTATAAAAATATCCAGAAATGCAATTAAAGTACATATTTGCCTGTTTAGAGTTTGTTTTTAATCCATTCTGTTTCTTATTTTCTTATTAAGTTTTCTTAAGATAGCTAAAGAGAGGCAATACATTTGCAAAAACAAAATCTCAAAACTCTTATGACATTAGTGATTTTTGACTGTGAGATTTTTTTCCCATCTGAGTTAACATAATAAAATAACACCACTTCAGAAATTAAACGAAATGATAAATATCTGCTCAGTCATTTAATATCAGTACAACTTCTGCAGTACAACAGCACCTTAGTAGAAGGTGATTAGTCAAATAAATACTACTTAATTAGAACACTAAAAGATCCATTGGCTTGAAAGATATCTATCTACACATTAATTTGTATAAAAAAGATAGAAATTCTGCCGTTTTCATCATATACTGCTTTTAACATTTTCGCTACTTTCAAAAACCGCTTTGTTTACAAGGTAAATGTTTGTGTCCTATGATTACCTGTGCAGTTATGAGCTTCCTGGGTCGTTGTGGATCAGGATATTCGTCTCCAAAGCAAAGCACCACCTGATATCGTGGTAGGTGACGACCATTATGGACAAAATTTTGTAGATCTGAAAGAAGATTAAGAGAAGAAAGAGATACATAAGTGTTAATGTCACATTTGACCACACTGAGACTCCAGAGGCACACTGAACAGTTAGAAAACATTCAGAAACATATTTAGCTGTATGACATATCCTCAGCAACAATGACATTTCTGGTAACTACTAGTAAGTTTGGTGGAAATTCAGAGTGAAATGGCACAGAAAACCGTCTCTTCTGTGGTGTGGACCACAGGTGGGTGGGGACTCCACACACTTTGGCCCCCTGATGAGAAGATGAGTGGCTTCTTTGTGCTGCTTCAACAGTGAGTGAGGGACTTACCCAGCTCAAGCACCATCATAATTTATTTCATAATTGTTTCATCACAGCCATAGCTATTCCCAATGACTTTCATCATTGCTTGTGAATGAATGGGGAAGCATCAGTGATTTATTGGCTGTTTTTGATAAACTGCAAAATTCTACATTGTTTGCCGCAAAGGAATCTGTTTAAAGGGAGCGACATATGTATTTAGGGTAAGGATTAAACAGGCTGGGAAACTTTTTGGGAAATTTTCCGCAATACTGCAGAACTGCGTCTCGCGTCCTTTTTGTGATAAACTTTAACTACT
This sequence comes from Apricaphanius iberus, assembly GCA_028564705.1. Taxonomy (NCBI): domain Eukaryota; kingdom Metazoa; phylum Chordata; class Actinopteri; order Cyprinodontiformes; family Aphaniidae; genus Apricaphanius; species Apricaphanius iberus. Next base: position 1,073,936 of record JAPXFQ010002614.1, read on the forward strand.
AACAGTGCAAATATATGCTGTACAAAAGCATTCTACAGATCTATGATAGATCTTTAAATAAATGTTAAATTCCACAGACCATTTCTAAAATGTACAGAAATACTAGAATAACAACACGTGATTAAATTGAGTCAAACTTACATTTTTGCTAAAGTGATTTGGAACAATATTGTGGATTATTCTTTACATTTCTATCTACACAACTATTACTTTTATTTTCAGTGAAGATCCAATACTTGATCATTAAAAAAAATAAATAAAATCATTTATTTCTTTATAAAGTTACCCAACACTAATTTGTGAAACATTTCTAAACAAAAAAATTCAACAAGCACAAAAGATGAAGCAGCATTATGTCAACAACAAAAAAACTACTTTTAGGCTATTGGAAATTTTCACAAACATGCCCTAATTTAGGCGTGCGTCACTTCTGTGGCTGTGTCTAAAAAAAAAACAAAAAAACAAATCAAAGATAGTACCACTGGACATATATTAAATCATATACAGTAAGATTGCTCCCAAAGAGCTGTCAGACAAGAAATCATCATAATGGTGTGCTGTATGTACTGAAATAATTTGAGGAAACTAAGCGTCCCGAGGAGAAAAGAAGAAGTGGCCTAAAATACTAGCAGATTAGCAGTATATGAAAAGGCCGACAATCTGGAAAAAAAAAATATCTCAATGATCTGACACAGGATCTCAGAGATGTGTCATCTTGAAGCTGATGCAAAGCTGCATGTTTCTGCTTACCAATAAGAAACTGATGGGTGTCAAACAGTTTGCAAGGCTGCTCCTTCTCCAGCTTGTTGGGTTTATCCACATATGGAGCCAGAGGTCCTTCCCAGTACACCCGTCCCTGACACAGGCGATTGGCGTACAGCCCATCAGCCGTCATCCACAGGAGCACCCCTTTCTCCAGGATGTTGGGAAGCATCTCGGCTCCTTGTCTCTGAGACTCAGGGTAGGGGGACGGAAAAAGAACGATTTCTGCACCATTGTGAAACTTTTCCTCTGAGCATGGAGAAGAGGAGGAGGAGGAGGAAGAGGAGGGAGAGGATGGGGAGGTGGAGGTGATCCGACAACCTTCTGGACTGGTGACAGTGACTTCTTTCACCAGTGTTTCTCTGTAGTAAAGGGACACATGCAGGCTGCAATCTGTGAGGAGAGAGACATATTTAATGGATGCACCACCAGCCAATTAACAGTAGCTTGATCAAAACTCAACCTGTAGCAGCCAGCCTTTAAATGTAGACCATTTCTATATTCACGCTCATCTCTTTAGCACTCTGTTTTGCTCTCCTATTTTAATCTATGTTATACAATTTCTTTTTGGACTTCCAAAACATGAAAATGAATATTACATTGGGGTGTTTGTAGTTTATCGCAAAATGCAAACAGGCTGAAAATAGTGCACAAATGCACTGAAACATGCATTGTCTAGTTCTGTCATGTATACTAGTATTAGTGCATGTTGTTTCACCTGATATGGCATTGTTGTGGTCCATTGTATACAGTGGTGGCTGAGTCTCTGAAAAGTATGTGTGGAATGAGAGCTGAAAACCTGGAATTGATAAATAAAGCAGGTAAATATGTTGATTATTGGACCAAATGAGACTGCACAGAAACATTTAAGATTGCAATAAATCTAGCTTTATACATTTACTTTACAGCCCACCGCCCTCTACAAACCATCAAAAAATATGTTAGATTTTGTCAAGATATAGGCTTAATAGATAAAAGCCAAGCTGATATACAGGAATTATTATAATAATAACTAAATGTCCCTTTTACTTGAGATTTAGCTTTCATTACTTTACTTCTACAGCCCATGAAACACCTAACGGATTAAACATTGAAGCTAATGGGACATTTTGCATGGCTAGATAACCTGTAAAACTTTTTTTGTTACTAAATCTGTTTTTTTCAAAATTTCATTCTCCTTTAACTGGAAAACAGGGTGAATATCTATGAGTTTAACTGTGTTTATTTTGTAAAAGATCACAGTAAAAGTAATCACTGCATTAAACAGAAAAACAAAAAACAAACCCAATTCAAAACCTTTTACATCCAATACAATTAATTTCAATTGCCTGCATGCTTACCATTTTCTGTGTGCGAACTGGGCCAAACTCGACTGATCTGTGACTGGTAGGGGGACTGACCGTACTGCAGGTCTGTGTGTTGCCCATGATGATTTGCATTAGGAAGTGAATGTTGCTCTGGTGGTGCATGATAATCTCTCCAGTCCCTTCTTTCTGGAGAAACCACAAAGCTGGGTACCTAAGGGGGGCAGGGGCTGTCACTTTTTTTATTTTTTAATATTTTTTTTTTTTAGCTAACTGTTTGACGGGTTTTCTTTTTAGGAGTTTTACCAAGTCTACTGACCTGATTGTGAAGTGATGTATATGGTGGAACATAGTGTGATGATGTCTCCTCCATGCGACTCATTTTCATACCTGCGTATGGTCAAAAACGGATGTGAAAAATATTTTGCCTTCAGACATTATAAAAATGTATGGAGATTATTTAACAGAAATACAGCAATCCAATAGCTAATATGCGATTTGCAATAATATATTGCAAACTTTGTTAGATCCACAGTGCAAATATGTTTCGTGCACATATACAATTTACTTTTTTATTTAGGGGATGTCCTGCAGAGAGGGCAACGGATCAAAGCGTGTGCTGAGCTAGTGTTGACAATTAACAAAGTCCATGCAGCCCGAAACTGCTCATGTGTGACAATGCCTGTTGTATGATGGTAGAAACTTAGTTATGCAAGGCTGAGGTTGTCTTGTTGTGTTCTGTGCACTCTGCGCTTAGTAACCGAAGCCCTCTAAAAAAAGCACTACGGCCTTTTTGGTTCATGCATTTGCTTCCTGTGCTTCCTGCCTCACCAGAATCAGCAGTGGTGCAAAATGTAGTGAAAAATAACTAGTAGATTCTAAACAGTATTAGTCGCTATGTGAAATGCAGACGTATTTTGAACGGTTTTGCAAATGCACAGGCTAGTAGCAGACTTTATTGATTTGCTTTCAAAATCCAGCCACAAATCATTTTACTCTCACCACTTTCTCTGATCTTGGATCCACATGTTATTGCGTTACATGTTGACTGCACCATGAACAACTTTTAACACTCACCCTTTTTGGTTCCCTCTGGGATGATTCTGTAAACTTTGTACGGCTCTGAGATGTCCAGCTGGCTTCTTTCCACTAGCTCATCAAAGTCGTTGCTCTTATTAAGTGCACAACGTAGTCTGGTTTTCCATGTGGGGGGATCTGGTTTGTCAACCCCTTCCTTAAACTTTCCCTTGAACATTGCCCATGCCTGTTACCAGCAGCATCACAAAATACAAGAACTGATTAGATTGATTTTTTACTTCCTCTTTGTTATGGATAAACTAAATTGAGACTATGTTAAAAAAGCAAATGTCTTTTTTAAAGTAAATCCTTACAATTAGTAGTTTTTTTATGAACTTTGTGCAGCATTAAATTTGCTTTTAAAATATAAAGCAAAAGGTAAAGACCTTAAAGAGTGCAGCATCCTCCTCTCTGTTGTAGTCCTGTTTTCCTGCATGTTTCCATGGAATCCTAAAGATGGTTTTCTCCTCATTTTCCCAAACCAGGCCGGGATATCTCCTGCTGTCAATCTGCTCTATCAGCCACTGCCTCAGTTTGCCGTTGCCGCAACTGCCCGACAGACCACTGTCTTCATCCAGGTTCATCTCTACAAACCAAATGAGTTCATGTGAGGTACAGAAATGTGGCCAGATTGAGATATAGTTAAATTTAGAACTTAACTGCAAAGTTTTGAAAGAAAAATGGCATATAATCAGATGTTAGGAAGCCAGATTTAGTTAAAAACAGTTATAACTGTATTTCCAAATGAATACTGTGCAGTATTATAGCCTACTATAAGAGCACCCCATTTAGCAATAAATACAAAGTGTTGTTTTTTTCTTTGTACTACTGTATCTCTCATTTACAGTACATCACATCACTTTGCACTTTGACTGTATGTTGTTCATACTCTCACTTGTGTGCATGCACATTTTGGCTACAGTTTAAGGAGGCAAGCATGGATGCTGAAATGAGTTTTCCTCGTCACGTTTAGTGGTTTTCTGTCAGAGGAAATAAATCTGACTCATTTAAGACAAATGCCGAATTAATAGCGTAAAGCACTAAGCTATAAAAAGCTTAAACACAACAAATGAAAAGTGAAGGTTAAAAAATATCTTAAGTTGTGGCTAAACAATACTCGACGACGATGTTTGTTGAAAGTTGAATTTTGCACTCAAGGTGCATAACTGTTCCTCTGACAAACATTTTAGATTACTTATTACAGTTAAAGTTTCCTTTCTGTTTTTAAAATGAAATCATTTGAAATCGGTCTGCTGCAGCTTACCTCTAGAGGGTCCACCGCGGAATCTGTAATGTGGCTCTCGGGGTCCTATAAACGTTATCAGGTCTCTTTTTTTTATGTTCACAGGGAGGAGTCTGTCGGGGCTTCAAGAAGCGATGATGGACAAACGCAACTTCATTTCTGTAAAGTTCTCAGCTCACCCACGCACCTCTGATGTGGGGAATCCCTTTAGTGACACCCTGAGTCGAGATTGGGACGAAATGGAACAATCATACCAGAGCACCAGCCGTTTTTAATTTAAAACTATCCAAGCCCCCCACCCACCCAAAAACTTGTCTGCAATGTACGCTTTGTGAAAATTAATCGACAAGCATTCAATGTTAGCATATTTTATAATTAATAGATATTAGCAACAAAAAAAAACTTGCTTGGGGAAAAGAAAATTCGTCATACTGCCCTCTTGTGGTTACATTATGTCATGATATAAAATGTATAGCCTACTATTTATGGTAAATTATAAAATGGAAAAAAAGTTGTATTGCTTTTTTTAAAGCTTATGAAGACATCTGAGCAAATGCTGATAAAAGAGTGTGATGTTGATGCCACCATGCATGACCTCCCTTGCACATGAGACAAACAGGAAGAGAACCAGGAAACCGAGTAGCAAAAGGCGTAGAGTCTTATCACCTTCAACATGACAGACCATGACCGAGAAACTCTACCAATGCACTCGGCTTTACTTCTTTTTTTAATCAATTTGAAATCATACAGACACAGTGAAAAAAAGAACATTTACAAGTGTGAAAAAAACATCTTGAAAACATGTGTCTCAATAAATGCTGGGAAAAAAAAAAAAACATAGATACATTGTATGTAAGAAGTATATCTAATTTCCATGAAACAGGGTTTCTGAATGTGTAGGTAAGATCCACAGAACAGTGCATTTCAGAACATAGACTTCCACTCAGGTAGAAAACTCTTCCAGGGTTCGTCAGTCAGTTTGGTTGAGCTCCAAAAGATCCCATCATTAGGTCAGTTCAAATACCTTCAGGCAAAGTAGATGCATGTTTTTCCATCTCCTCTTCACTGACTTTAGGCACCTGGGCCAGGAGCTCGTGTATGTCCGCATTATCATTGAAGGGGTTTTCCTTATATTTCATCCGAAACCATTCCCTGAACTTATGGAGGAGAAAAAAAAAGGTTTGTGGTCATGTTAACAAAAACGACCAATCTGTCACAGAAATGCATAGATCATCTTCAGCTGGGTTTGTGTAATTTTCCAAAAATCAGATCAGGGATCTGAGTGATGCAATTACATTATATCAAATCTAAGCACTCTGAGGCTTTTCAATCTATAAACCCATAAACTAACACTATGCACTTAGATGCATTTTTAATGAGCCAAAAATAAATAAAGCTAGACAGAAAAATGGCAGTAATCTTCTACTTCCAGGATTTTGTTCAAAGCTGCAGCTTTAAAACATCAAGAATCCACTGAAACGGAGGTCGTCCTCTCCCGTATCCTACCCCTTCAGCTTGACTATCCTCAAACTCCTGCAGCTGCCTCTGGAATCCCAAATTGGGGTTGGCACAGGGCCGAACCACTCTCACGGCAGCGAGCACGTCCTGCCAGCCCAGACCCGTCAACGTCATGATGTAAGCTACCACCAGGGTGACACTGCGAGACACTCCTGCCAAACTGAGGGAAAACAAAGCTGCGTGATTTTCACAAATATTCCACATACTTCTGCATTTTGTTAAAATACTACATTTTACAAATCAGTAGTTTAAATTTGGTAAAACCGAAGTTGTTTTTAATATTTTATATTTATTCTTCATACTATGAGGATATCAAGTAATTTCTTTTTTTTTTTATATAACAAAATTCTTCTATTGACCACATTTTTAAAATTTTTGCATTGTTGTTTCACCACCAACATAAAATTGTCTTCCTCCGGCAAACTTGAAAGAATCTATGAATACAGTTTAAAATACATTGAGAGACTTAAAGTTTTAAGCTTGATTTAAATTGACACAATTTTTGAACATGTATTTATAAATATTATCAGCAAATAAGACAATAATGCTATAAATGAGAATGCCAAGTATAATTTCCATTGTATGTCAGCAGATGTGACCTGTTTTAGGGCAGAGGGGTGAGGAAATAAGAGAGGCGAGCAGTGAACAACACCCCAAACTAATGCTTTGACAGGAACTTGGTGGAAAGCAGAAGAGACAAAGCACCTACAGATCAAAGTCTGTACTGATAAAGGCTTGTGTCGAGTAGTGCATAAGTGTGAAGTGGAAATAAAATTATACACGACTTTCTTTTCTCTTTTTAAAAAAACCAAAAAAAACCCGCATGGCATATATTTTTATTCAGCCCCCCTGCATAAATGTTTTCTATGACCACATTTTGCTGCAAGTCTCGATACCTGCTCTTATCAACTTGCAACTAAAATGTTTGCAAATACTTCCGAGTTGAACCCAATTGTTCAAAATTCTGTCAGATTGTATGAAGACAGTCTGTGAACAGTAAAGTTCACGTGTTAGCCTGGGCCATTCTTATACCGGAAAGCGCTTTGCTCTAAGCCCCTTCACTGCAGCACTGCAGGTCTGTTTAGGGTGGTGGTGCTTTTACATAAAGACCAGATCTGAGGAGGCAGAAAATTAAACTAACAGATGTCCTGTTGACAAAATCTCCCACCTTAGCATGCACAATCTGTTGATGGAAACTCTGCCGCTACCTCAGGGTTAGCATGGGCCTCTTCGCTAATTCTCTGAGTAACAGTCTCCTTTCCCCGCCTGTCAAGTGTATGTGTACAGTCATGCCTTGGTAGATTAGTAATTGTGTCATTCTCTTTCCAGTTAAGTTTTCTGGATATAAAGAAAACAAAAACATATCGTGAAGCCTTCTCATTCCAGTTTTACTGAGAATGTGAGATGCTGTGATCAAAACTGTTTAGTAATTAGCAAATGCAGATTCAATGGTAAGTTCCTTCTTAACCGGCATTAATAACTGCAAAAGCTTTTATCACACTAACTACTAACACTGGTAATTATTTAGTTTCTTGAGCTTCAGGATGCAGTTTCTTATGTGAAGAACAAAATAAAAGACCTGAAAACTTTAATTTTTATCAACTGAATTTAGGGAGTGATTAAATTAAACACAGGTGGGCTCCGTTTGCTGATAATTTGACTTATGGAGCCAAATGGTTGCACTAGATTTAAACTACGGGATACGTTTAGATGCTAAATACAAATGCAAACCACACTTCAGACTTTTAATTGTGAAAATTTTGAAAACCATGTGTCTTTTTCTTTTTACTTTATAATTAAGCACTTCTTTATTTTGACTTGTCACATCAAATCCCCAAAATATACATAAAAAGTTTGTGGCTGTAAAGTTTGAGTCCTTTCGCAAACCAATGTTAGAATGTAACATCACAGTTTATGCAATAATAAATCTTTAAATGTACATACAATTTAAAACCGTGTTTCCCTGTGACTCAGAACAGTTTTAATGATTTATTATTGCTTATTTTTTGTACATGAATGACAAGTAAACTTTTCAAAGCAAGGATAACCGTGTAATGATGATGCACCCTAATGAAACATACTTTGTGAGGGATTCCAAAGGCCAAACTGATCAATGCGTGCATGCAGATGATAAAACACCTAAAAGCCGACATGGATATGGCCATCAAAGTTAGCAGCAGTTATTTTCTGCACATGTTTACACCCTCCTTGATTACAGTGTGAAAAGCAGATGCCACATTCAGTCGGTAACTGCTGAGACTAATTACTGGATCAGCATAACCACAAACGACTTTAAGCTCAGATAAAAAACAAAAGACACTGAAAAAACAAAAAAACAAAAGACACAGAAATTCGTAGTTTTCTGCCAACTTTTTATTAAACAACTGAAACATAGGAAATGTTGCAGAATTGAAGAATTTGTACGTTTTAAGAAGAAAACTCAACTGAAGTAGGCACTGAATACATTTCATGACTTAAGGATGCTAAAAAAATATATGAAAATGAGCTTGTATCAAATGTGATCAATCAGATAGTACTGTAGAGAGTGAAAGACATATAGAAAATGAAACAAAGGAACTGGGGTATACAATGGAACTGAGATCTAAATGTTTATTAAATGCGCACATTAAAATAAAATCTGCTTCATATTAATAACTTTTAGAAAGATTTCTTTGAAGTTGTATGTTTTTTTTGTGTCGAGAAACGTTTGACTCAAGAGGCCTATATAAATAACCGAATGGATTTCTGAGAAGTTCTTTTGTCCGACCAAATATAGTTCTACCCTGTGAGCACATAAGTGAGCTATCACACCACACAAACACAATGTGGTAAGACTTGCTACTGTACTCTTGTTTTGGGAAGTTAGAGAATAGGTCTTCCTTTTCTTTTTATCCAGCAAGTACAGTAGCTACACATTGCTTCACTTGTAAGCATTAAATAAAAACGAAACACCCATTTAAGTTTGTGACTCCATGCGGGAATAAAATGTATAGTTAATGGAAAAAAGGTGCAAAATATCTGGTGTTTTCCTGGTGTGATTTAACCTTAATTCTGACTTCCAGAGAAATATGAAAAGGGATTTTGCACTCACCAGTGAACGAGGCAGCCTTCACCTTTCAGCCGGGACTCGTGCATAAACGTTATGCTCGATTTAAAGTGCTGCGTTCTAAGGGACAATTAAATGAATAAATAACACTTATTATTTTAGGGCATAACAACAATAATCATCATAAGTTGTAGTGTGAAAACTACTCACGCGCTAGTATTACTGCTAATTATTCCTTTACAAATTTTAAAATAGTTTGTCGGGGTGTTTTTCTTTAAGATGTTTTAAAGATCTAACAAAAGTTTAAAACTTTTTCTGGCTTGACCAAATAATCTCAGTGAGGTGCAAAAAGGAAATTTCCCATGAGCCTCTTTGCATCCTCTAAGCAAATTATCCTAAACAAACTAATCTTATTCATATTACTTAAAATCTTGAAGTTAATGTATTTCCAAGAGGTTCTTTTGATACTTTTAACATCAATATGACTCTTTGCATTAGAAAAGCACAACAACAAAATGCAATCCTTTACATACAGCTATTATTTATTTCAAAGAAACAGTTGCTCACCGACAACTTAATGCAATGTGAGGGAATGAGCTCACAGTCAAGTGTTGAGCTTGTGAAATCATATCATTAACACGTTAACTTGTGAAAAATTAACCTTAAGACACCCAGAGAGTACAGCCCTTGTGAATTCCCTCCGTTTGCCACAGCTTTCTAACGTTGCATGCTGTGCTCCATTAATGGTACTCACAGATTCTGTGTGGGCATGTCAGCTGCTGCAAGGCAGAGATAGGTCATCTCCTGGTGAACAAAGCACACTGGTTACCTGTCAGCTGCTCGGAAAAAACTTTGAATAAATTATACTGCAAATTGACACATTAATTGTTCCACGATAACATCATAACTTTTGCAACTGGATTTGATCAAAATCTAAGCAAAATCGGGGCCACATTTTCTTTATACAGCATTTTCTAAAACTTTTGAGGGTTATTATAGTAACAGATGAAAGCACGATATTATTTCAGAGACTTTTACATGGCTTGACTATGGATGCAATAATAAATGTGATTGAATTTCACAGAATGGCAAAATTTAGGTTTCAAATGCTCACTTCTTGGATAACTATTTAGTCTGTTTTTTTTAATGATATTCCACTAAAGGACACTGAACAGTGGATACTGGCAGCAACAAGAACAACTGCCTACTCTGACACCTACACAATCTGACAGCTCAGCACAACACCATGACTACACTGCTGATTCGCAATGTGCACTATACTCTCGGAAGCACCAATAACATTTTCTGCACAGGAGGAAGAACTACAGTTGATTGGTGGAGCACTTCTTGATAGACTGGTCTGTTGGCTCTCTCTGACTGGAGTCAAGTTCTCTTCAGCTACATTTACAACCTTACCTTAAGAGACGACACGCATGACAAACTTAAGAGTGCAGAGTTTTGTGGAACCTGCTGAGAACTAGGATGTTATTGGAAGAAAACTCACCGGTAGGATAGGAGCTGCACTCTCATGAATAGACAGAATGTGTGTAATGTTGTTTCTGGCTAGCTGTTCTCTATCTCTTGCATCTGAAGAAAACAGACAGGAACACGGTAAACACCATCGAAATACATAGGCAAAGTGAGAATTAAAGGTTGCACATACCTCTAAAGTTTCCCAAGTACAAATCTGGAAGAACCTTTAAGGAAAAAGAAAACAATAAACAGTGGGCATCATTTAAGAATTGTGAAGTAGCCTAATCATGAAAAGTAGCTGACATGATCATGTCTTTGATTAACGTGATTCTCAATATATATGTGTGGTGGTGGGATACAAAATTTGAAAGAAATGAAACTAAACATTGTTAAAATTAGGAGTAATATTACAAAACGTCACATCTGAAAAACTCATGCGTTTTTACCAGCTGAGCTTACCTTATTGATGCCGTTCCCCATGCTGTAAATCCGAATCTGAACTCCAACGCTTCTAACGTATAACTCACAGCCTGTCCTTGTTAGTTAAATATGTTTAGTTCACTTTTTAATCTCTTCCAACCGCAGACTTTGAGTGAAGAACCGCTGAAGCTTAGTACGAGTGAGTCGATTGAGCAAGCTGTCTGAGCTTCTTCACGCAATGAATTCTGGGAAATGTAGTTGTCACAAGTGAAAGTAACCTAAACCGAGACTTTCTACAAAAAATATGTTCACCAACAACAGAAGAGTGATTACAAAGCATGTGAGACAATATTAGAGGATCTCAAGGCATCCTTAATGAAAAAAAGGACACTAAACTGATAAGTTTGAATAATCCCATTCTTTTCATTTTGATTAGATCATGAAACAACATTACCAAATATATCACGCAAAGAGGGTTTTATTCATTTGGGTTGCACAGTGGGTAGCACGGTTTCCTTACTGCATGAAGGTCATGGGATCGACTCCTGGCCTGGGATGTTTCTGCAGTTTACATGTTCTCCCTGTGCATACGTGGGTTCCCTCTGTACTCAGACAACCTCCCACAGTCCAAAAACATGATTGTTAGGATAAATGGCCTTTCCAAAGTGCCCTTAGTGTATGTATTGTTGTTTGTCCTGTGTGTATTTGTGTTGTCCTGCGATGGACTAGGGTACCACGCCTTCTGCCCAATGATGCCCCCCCACCACACACGTACTACATTAATAAATTGAGATGAACCAATAAACCACCTGACAGCCTCTCTGAATTTATGTGATTGACTGGTTCTAGTGCGTATAAATATGGCGCTGTTCCTCTCCTCTAATCTGTCACCACTCTGCTCCTCTAGCTGCCCATCCTCCAAAATAAAAATCACAAACCCAGTTAAAATAAACACATCTTACATAAACCATGAAAAAAGTATATATTGTGGAGGAATGAAAGGACGAGACACAGCTAGATCCAATCAGCTCGTTTAACTGAGCAACAGAACAACGGTAAGTCAGAGCTGTTGCATTCACGCCACAACCCACTTGAACATTTTTGAATAAAAACATAAACATTTTCGAATACAAAGATCCCGCTGTCTGGGTGTGAGTGGTGCCCCCTGGTGGTCCGCCACACCGCCCCCCGAATACCCAGTAGGGTCCAAATCTAAATCAGGATCCTGGGCTTGAGTAAACAGCTGGAACCGTTGAACCTGGAATCTGCAAAACTAGTCCGGAACGCCTGCAGGCAAGGTGGAGGACGACAAGCGGAGGCTGAGGATAACTTGGGCTCTGACGGCTGATGAGAGTTTCTGGAAGGAGGAAAGCAGTCTGTCAACACCGTGGAGGGAAGACGTCCTCTATGAGGAGCATGGACCGTTTTCACCTCATTGTCTTTTGAAAAATGGGCGGGTTTCATTCTATCGATGCAGACAGTCAATTTACGCCCCCAAAACTAAAAGAAAGTGTTAGGGGCCAGGTTCAAGGACCCTGAACGGTCCATCATTCAGAGGCCATAACGGTGTCCTGTGTGCCTCGTGTCTGATAAAAACGAATAAAGGACGAATGACTGGGTCAAACAATTATGCACAGGGCCAGGAATTTGATAAGGGCCCTCGTGAGGTAGGAACTGTTTGGCAGCTGGGATAAACTGGGGTAAAGGGGCCTCCGGGAAAAACACGCCTGGAACCTGTACCGGCTGGCCTAAAACCAGTTCAGCTGGAGAAGCACCAAGGTCCTCTTCAGCCGCTGAACGCAACCCCAGCATAACCCACGGGAGACGGTCGACTCAGTTGCCATTGGTAAGAACAGCACGGAGCACAGCCTTTAACGACCTGCGAAACTGCTCGCATAACCCGCATAACGCCTACAGATTGTAGGCAGTGGTGCGGTGGATCCTGACCACCAGGCCCTCAGCCATGCAGGACCAAAGCTCTGACACAAACTGTGGGCCTGTGTTAGATGTGATGTGTGAAGGGGGGCAGAAACGTGCCACCCAGGTCGATAAAAACGCGCGAGCCACCACTGCAGATGTTGTGGACGCCAGCGGAACCACTTTTGGCCACCTGGTGGTACGGTCGATCGTTGTCAGCAGTGGGTGAAACCCTGCGATGGAGGCAGAGGGCCCACCAGGTCTACATGCACATGATTGACGACAGGCGACTGGGAATAGGGAATGGTTCCAATGGTGCTTAAGTGTGCTGGCGAACCTTGGCACGCTGGCAGGGGACACATGCTGTGGCCCACTCCCTCACAGCCTTCCACAATCTGGGCCAGACAAACTTAGAACTGACTAGCTTGACTGAGGCCCGAACACCTGGATGGGAGAGGGAATGCAAGGAATCAAAAACGCGGCAGCGCCACAAAGCAGGAAACAGAGGGTGGGTGACAGCCAGTTGAGACATCGCAGAGGAGAGAAGGCTTTTCTGCATCTGCCTCTCCTCCAGTTTAAGGGTGATCAGCTCAGACTGCAGCCTGAGGATGTCTGCATCACCGTGCTGATCTGCAGCCAAGGCAGAGAAATCAATGCCCTCGTAAACTGGTGAGACCGGGTCATGGGACAGGCAGTCAGCAGCCAAATGGGATTTGTCAGCTACATGCTGAATGTCTGTGGTAAATTCAGAGATAGCAGCAAGGCGGCGCTGTTGCCGTGCAGAACAGGGGTCAGAAACCTCTGACATGGCAAATACCAAAGGCTTTCGGTCAACATAAGCTGTGAAGGTGGGGCCCTCAAGGAAAAAAACGGAAATGCCATGTAGCCAAGTAGAGAGCCAGCAACTCACTGTCAAAAACGCTGTATTTACGCTCATTGTTGCGCAACGTGCGGCTAAAAAAGGCAAGCGGCTACCAAACCCCTCCGCTGCTCTAACACCACCGCTACGTCAGAGGCCTCTGTAGTCAGAGCTACCTGGGCTGATGGAGAGGGGTGAGCCAGCAGAGCGGCATTGGCCAGCCAAGATTTTGCATTATCAAATGCTTGGAGACAGTCGGGGGTCCAGTCCATGGTTTCGGTGGCCTTTTTCTTTTTAAGCGTGCAGTAAAGTGGCTGCAGAAGCCGTGCTGTTCTGTGGATAAAACGGTTGTAAAAATGAACCATCCCCAGTAACTCTTGCAGGGCTTTTACTGTCTGTGGATGCGGGAAATCGGTCACCGCCTGCACCTTAGTGCGATGGCCCAAAAAGTCAATGACCAGCAACCCGAACTGGCATATATATATATATATATATATATATATATATATATATATATTAAAGTAGTTAAACATAAGATAAGACAGGTGGTCTGGTTTGTTTCGTCAGTGTCTAGTCACCTAGTCAACTTACTGTCATTGAAAGAAACATGAGCTCTTTTCTTTACTGGAATAGCCTAAAGGAGTTTCACCACATCAGAATTTGACCACAAGCACACTTTGGTTAGACAGTAGATCAAGGATCCAAAGCACACCAGTAAGTTTACCTAAAAAATTTTTTTAAAAGAACCTTAACAATGATTCTGGAGAAGCCTAGTCATCGGTGGGACTTATATTATATGACTTCTGCCAAGAAAAAGTCCTCCATAGTCATGTAAGGGATTAACCGACAGATATTACCAAAAGAAGAAATCATGATATATGATAAATTTGAAGGGGCAATTGTTTTTTTGTTCTTTTACTTAGTGCCCAGTTGGTATGGGTAGCCTTTTTTTTTATAAATGAGCTTTGTATGTATGTATTTATTTATTTATATTCTTTGTCTTATAACAAAATGTATTAATCTGTAAAATTTATCTGTGACCAAAAAGAAAAAAAGAAGAGAAAATTTAAGACATCTGAAAGGAGCAAATGCTTTTTCACTGCACTGTGTAATCTGTCAGCTTTTAACTGTGTTTTTCCTGCTTTTGCATTTTACCAAACCATTAACTCTCAAGACCAACCTGCTCTTTCGGCAAAAAAAGGACTCTAACCGCAGACAGATACCAAAAACCTGTCACAATTTAGGTAACAACTGTGTGACTCTTACAGAGTAAGGATGGCTCTGTGTTCTGATTCTTATCATCATTTGTAAAAAACATCAACAGGAAGTGCTGCTACCCACTGCCCCACATTAACATCACGTGTATGATTCAGACGCAGATTTTTTTTCTACTTCCTGGTAATCGGATGCTATGAGTTGGTTAGACTAAAGCTTGAATGACAGGAGGTGTATGAGGCAGACAAGAAGTGCCCTTTGTAATACTTTCTACTAAATTCCTAGTTTATATTACAACAGTTTTCCTCAGCCATTCAAGTATTTTTCTGAAATTAATTTACACTAAGTTTGCCTTATATCCTGTGGTTGTTTTTTATGATTGATATGTTTAGTAATCAAAAAATGAACTTCTAGAGATTGATAAAACGTTTGGTAAAATATTATACAACTTGCACACAAACAATATCTGACTTTATGATCTCACTAATCTAAATTATTCTGCAAATGTGTAGAATTATGGATTATATTAAATTAATTCCATCAGTTAACCATTTTGTCTATGTAATTGTCCGTAACAGAGTTTAGGCTAATTACCCGTTATATAAATATAGGATGGAGAAATTTCTAAGTAGCCCACAGATTACCAGTAATACATGTCATTACCAAAAAAGAAAAGAAAACACATAAGCCACTAAACTGACACAACACAGGACAGGTAAATATGATACTTCTTTGTTGTGGCTTTAGAGTGCCAAAAGGAGGAATTTATAGTGTGGGTGTTCGAAGATAGGCAGCCCAAAATGTAGACTTGCATGTCAAACTTCGCCCACACTGCCAGAGGCTACAACGCAGGTGGTTTCCCGCTCTAGTTTCACATAAATGCTTATTTTATCAATGAACTTGATGCAACATAAAAAATGCTGTTTGTGCTGTGTTACCGCCTGGCTCAAGGGTTGAAACAAACTGAGGGTGACATCATAAGATGGTAGCATTTCAAGAAAATGATTTCTTTAGCTAAACCCAAAGGTAACAGTTATCAGTGATGTCAGAATGCATGGATGTAAGAAAATGTACATGGTTCAAAACCCAAACATATCTTAAACCAAAAGTTAGTCGTGACCACGGCGAACTTCCCACTAAGCAGAGGAGCGACCACTGAAGAGCAGTCAGGAGCAGCCAATAAAAGCGGGAGCACACCAGGCACAGGTGCTTCTCACTAATGGCAGATTTAAAACCTGAAAAAAAAAAGAAAGAGACCCACTGATGGTGGGTTTGTCACGGTTGTGGTTGTCGTTATTATTATTATTATTATTATTATTATTATTATTATTATTTAGCAAGCAGAAAATAAAATAAAATCTGTTTTCCAATTCATTGTTTGTTTTTGTGTGGTAGTATCGGCATTTGAACTCTGTATCAGCAAGTAGCCTACTCTCAGATCCAAAGATCGGTATTGTAATGGTTTGAAAAAGTGTTATTGTTGCATTCCTAGTACTAACCCATTTAATATCTCAGGACACTTTCATATATATTGTTCATTCTAATAACATTTACTTAATGAGTACTACCTGCCCACTCTTGACTTTTTGGGCTCAGGGCTGGTGCTTGGTGCTTAATCCGGCTTCTGGCAAGGGGCTACAAGGTTTCCCATTTATGTGGTGTTGCATCATAGTATTAGTTAAATTACAACGCTATATGCCACACAATCTGTTGAATTAAAGATTAATTAAAGTGGCTTGTGGGTAAAGTTCAACAACTATAGCCTATGAGCCAACCATATTGGAACCTGTGATCTGACAAGCTCTCAGATTCAGGCTAAAGAACATTATTCATTCTACACGTTTTATTACCATGTATTACTAGACTAGACAACATTCGATGTTTTAAAATCCTTTCATAAATTGTCATGGGAAAAGTAAGATACACTTAGGTGCATTTTAGAAATAATTCATAATTCATTTTCTTTTCTTGCTTATTGTTTTCATAGTGATCACCTGAATTCAGTCTAATATTAACTTAGGCTGTCGTGTAGATGGAAAAAAAGAGTCGTTAAAATTTGTTAAATGCACATTTTTTGTTTCTTTAATTCCTAAAAAGACAGATTCTACGGGAACTTGCCATTCACAATATGGCGAGCGCGTTTACGTATGGTTTCGACTGAGGAATGAATCCGATTTACGCCAATGTGCTCCTATTGCTCAGAAGAATTCAACATAAAAAAAATAAATAATAAAAAACTATGTCAGAAAGGTAAAGTCGATTCACATATCATTTTCAATGCACATTTTGAGTACAATGAAAGCATCAAATTCCAAAATCTACTAGTCATCCTCCTGGTGTATTTTTCTGTCCTCAACCTGTAGGCTATCGCAAATGTTTCGCTTTACTTCGCTTCCCCCCGGAAACACAATGATAGTGTGATTTCACTTGGATTTTAAGACAGTAGTTAATAGTTATTAATGCATTTATGTTCGTGTATTGGAGTTATAACACATTTGAATCAATTACGTGTTTTGGTAAAAAAGTAAAACAAGGCGAGGAAAAGTGTATTTATAAAACTTCTCTAGCTGCTAGCTTTCCTGTTGAGGCTGTCACAGTGTTTTGAGCGTTACGGGTGAGTAATTAACTGGACCATTCATATAGTTTGTAACGTTTGCTTATTTTTAGATATCATAACTGATCTGTTAAAGT
The DNA here is from genome assembly GCA_028564705.1 of Apricaphanius iberus. Classification (NCBI taxonomy): domain Eukaryota; kingdom Metazoa; phylum Chordata; class Actinopteri; order Cyprinodontiformes; family Aphaniidae; genus Apricaphanius; species Apricaphanius iberus. The sequence goes on from JAPXFQ010002614.1 coordinate 1,091,461, forward strand.
GTTAACAGCTATGTTTTATGCCTTAAACTTTAGTTTTTGTAATTTCAATGGTTTCTTGGCATTGACAGCGGTGATGGCCACCGCGCCTGAGATCTCACTTCGTATGAGATCAACAGATCTCATTAAAAAGGCACCTCTGGATTATGGAGGATTTGGTGAGGTCTATCTGTGCTACCATGCTACATTGGGCCAAGTAGTGTTGAAGACCGTGTACACAGGTCCACTTCGCAACGAGTAAGTGCTCACGGTGCTCACCAGCTGGCTGGGTATTCCCCTTCTTCTAACATGTATCACGAGAACAGCATGTTTGAAATAGCAAATCTAATTTCAAATTGTAAAACATAAATAAATAAGAAAATAGGAAGTGTATGTACTTCTCAGAGATGCAGAGAAGTGTTAAATATCACAAATTACGATTCTTTGAAAAAGCATGCAGAGATTTTTTTGTATCACTTCCTTTTCATGCAGAAAGAAATGCAGGTCCATCTGAAATGCGGATGTCTGACATCCCTTTTTCAGATCAGACACACCTACATTTTAAGCATTTCTTTTATTAGTTTCGATGATAGCAATGTGGCATAGTGTGTACTCGTTGTCATTTACAGTTATTAGAATGCACATTTCATTTAAGTCAGATACTTTCATTTGTGGTATATTTGTATTTCCTCCTATAACGTTGCATGATTTCATGTGCAGTCATACCCAGAAATACACCAGACAATGTATGTTAGATCAGCCATTAAATTTAGATCATGTGATGATCTATCTAAAGTTGTTCTACAGTATTAAAGATATGTAAATATCTTAGCTGTGTAAGCAATATATTAATCTGCAATACCTTGCAGAAGCATTTTCACATGTTTTACTCACATTTCACTTTTTAATAAAATAATTTTGATGTGATAGACAAAGTCAAATCTTTGTGGAGATTTATATTCAGCCTATACTTGTCAGTGGTTTGTAGAACCAACTATTTCTGTAAGTATAGCTGCAGTTCTTTTTAAAAAAATATATAGCAACTTTGCACATCTCGAAACTGAGGTGAGTTGAAGTATTATTTTCCGCAAAGTAGCTCAAGATTTGTTAGGTCAGAAGAAGAGCATCTGTGAACATCATTTACCTATAATTGCCATGGATTGTGAATTAAATCTAGGTCTAGGGCCTGGCTATATGTTTATGGTTTTTGTTCTGCTGGAAGACAAACTTTTACCCCAATCTTTTGCTATCTTAAACAGTTTATCTTCCGTCTGTCTGTCTGTCCGTCCATTCATTTATCCCTCCCTCCCACCCAAAAGAGCTTTCCTATTCCTGCTGAAGAAAGGCATCCCCACAGCATGACGTTTCAAACACCATGTTTAACAGTGGGGCTGGTGTATTCATGGTCATGGTTAGCTTTCTACGTTTTGCATTTAGACAAAAAAGTTAAAGTTTGTCTTATCACTGCAGTGCAGTTTTCTTCCTGTCACCTTTCCCGTAAAGTTTTGTGGAGTGCGAAACTGATAGTTATTGTTACTACAGATTATCTCTCCTGAGCTGTGGATCGACACAGTTTACAGTAGACCTCTTGGCCGCTGTTCTGGCGTGTCATTTTAGGAGGGAAATAATGTCTCGGTAGGTTCATAGTTACGCCATACTCTTCTCTGTAAAACAAAGCCATATGGCATTTTCTGGTGCAGTGATTTTTATTCCTATTTTATGCCTGATTGTTATGCTATGATTTTATACTTCTATATGACAGACAGCCTGCATGTTCTTATAGTGCCTGAAAGTATAATCTGGCCTCTCTTCACTTTACCCACAGAGAGAGCAAAAAGTCGCTGCTGGACGAAGGAAGTATCATGGCCAGCCTCAACCACAATCGTGTGGTCAAGTTGCTCGGTGTGATCATGGAAGACAGAGATTGCTCTCTTGTTATAGAGCTTCTTCCCAGAGGCAACCTGCTGGTCATGCTGGAGAAGGTCAGTCTAAGACAGATACAGGGAAATGTGTTAATTATGTAGTTGTTACATGTCTCGAAATGATCCATTTTAAACCTTAGTATGGATATGTTAATGTCTTGTTGTTCTTAGGTCCCTGTGCCAATCTCAATTAAAGGAAGAATCATCTTAGAGATTTTGGAAGGGATGGTGTATCTAACAGAGTGTCATGTCATTCACAAGGACATTAAACCAGAAAATATTCTGGTAGATAAGGATTTTCACATCAAGGTATGTGATACATTAAGTATTTATGGTAGAGGTTACTATATTGGCAGTTTGTATATGTATTAAAAAAGAAACGTCTGCTCTGCTTAGATTGCTGATCTTGGCCTGGCCACCTGCCAGGCATGGAGCAAGCTCACAAGACAGGAGTCTCGCAGGCGAAGCTACAGGGGGGCAACAGCTGGAGAAAGAGGGGCTGGCACATTAAGCTACATGGCCCCGGAGCACCTGGAGAGCATCAATACACCTTCTACTGACAAGTCTGACGTTTACAGCTTTGCCATTGTAGTGTGGGTCATTCTGACAGGGAAAGAACCGTACGAAAGTGAGCTGGGATGGTTAATCTAATAGAAGGGTTAGGCAGGATCTACCTCATTATTTTCATCAAACAGTGACCAAAAGAATCTCCATTTGCAGATGCAAGGAGTGAAGACCATATTAGCCAGTGCGTTCGCCAAGGTAACCGACCTGCAATGGACCCTATTCCAGAAGACACACCTGCAGAGATAATTCATCTTATGCAGAGCTGCTGGGCTCAGGATCCCATGCAAAGACCAACATTTAAAGGTATGCTTTTATTTTTTGGTGGTGGGGGGCAGCAGGATAACACTGTCTGCAACACAAAGGCTTGGGTTGCAGAGGGGGGAATAATAAAGAAAGCAAGCAATGATGGGCAAACAACTGAAAGATATTAACTTTATGATACCCGTGGGTGGGTTTAAATAAAGCTGTCTTATTTCTACTCTGTTCTTTACCTGGTAACTAATCCACATGGGAAATTTGGTTAGTTTACCTGTGCAATTGTTATGCTAATATATATAAATTAATGTTTCTCCCATTTGGTGATTTTGCTAAGTTTTTAATTTAGCAAGTGCACAGGTTCCTGGCCATTTAAAAAAGATAAAGACCCACAAATAAACTTTATTATGACCCACTTGTCCTTTTCTTTTTTTATATTTTCTCTCTGGCAGAGGCCTATGACAGCTTCCATCCTTTCTACAAGGAAAAGCTGGAACCGCTTGTAGAGAACGATGTGTTGTTTTTGCAGGTGAGTATGATTCTAATAAAAGATCTTAAGTCACAGTAATATAATACCATAACCAGTTTTGAGTATTTTATGATTCAACATGCAGGTGTCCATCGTTTATCGCTCGTTTATTTTCAACAATTATCATAAGTTTAAAGGCTGTAAAATCCCTTACCACACACTTTATAAACGTTTCTCAAATATACATTAAGATTTTCCCACATTTTTCACTAGTTTAAATACTCTCAAAGTTCAAACCTTTGTAGATTTCAAAACATAAGTACCGCTCGGATGTGTCTCCTTGCCACTGAAAGCCTCAGTTCAGTGTCTTTTTCCATGTGAGGAACGTAGTTATGGGTACAGTTGTTGGAGCTGTTTTCTTCTAAATGAGAAGATTACTATCTACAGTGGTGCTAAATTTGACAAGCTGAACACATTCTGTACAGGAGACATGACACGGAGAAGATTGACAATGGGAACAATCAATCAGTAGACATAACTCAATGTGTAGTTAGTGTGCTGTAAAGAAAGCATACAAAATTGTACTAAAAAATAACTCCTCGAAACAGCAAGGCAGCAAAAGGTTAACCGCATTATAGTGAGGGACTACTGTATATGGAAAACAAGTATTAAACACGTCAATGTTTTTCTTAGTTTCAACATCAGATGTTGGTAGCAACCCAAATGGAGGGTAACTAGAACATTAAGTTTAGAAATGCATATCTAATCAAAGCCATCAGTATGTTTGGAACTACCAGGTTGTAAAGTGTTTTTTGAGTTAATTGTTGATAGTTTGGTAGAGAAACGTTTTTTAGGGGCATCGGTTAGGACTAAACCAACTGATATTAGTTTCCACTGAAACGGGGTCAGATTGCTTTCTAAATACTGAAAGAGTTTGGTGTTTTCTCTTATCTTTCTGTGTTGGTTTGCAGCTTCCTTTCTTTATATGTCGATTACATTTCCACACATGACGCGTAACTTAATTTATAGATTTATTTCCTTTTTAGCGACAGCTGGTGTAAATTTTCTGTCCATCACCAAGAAAAGTGTTACCTTCAATAATTATTTTACTTGATGGATTTTTTTTTTTTTTTTAAGGAACGGTATCAAGGTCCAAATGAACTTGTTGAGAAGATGAAATCACTATCATTGACCCATGAATGTTTTTCAGCAGCTGATCAGGGTTGGTAATGTTGGAGTTTCAGTTTGTATGCTGTTCTTTGAAAGCTTAAGCAGCTTTATTGATTTAATCTCTTTGAATTTTTCAGATGGCCCCGCTCCTTTGAGTTCACACAGAGGTTTATCAATGCCAGTTGAAGCCAGCATTGAGGACCTACATAACATCAATGATCAGCCATCTAGAGATGGTGTAGAGGCAGATGCAAAGGTGCTGAGGAACCCCTCAGAGCTAGAGGAGAAACTGAATCGGGAGTTTCACTACCACAAGCATGGCAACTATACTTGTAATAACCAACCTGAGTCTGCCCAGGGCCTTTATAAAAATGCCTCAAATCCTTTCCTTCAAAACAGTTTTAATCATTTTGACAATGCCATTAGACATCCAGCTCAAGAAAAATCCTCTGTCCATTCTTGGACAAAACAAGAACCGGTACAGCACTCCGGCCAGATAGGGGCTTTTTATCGGCCCACATCGGGGCTCTATGAGTCCATCAACTCTGGCACGTCTAATCCGTCACATTTGCACACGTCTGTTAGCACACCCTCTCTGCCGCAGTATAACCAGCAGCATCCACATTCCCACTTGGACCGCCAGCAGTCCTTACCAGCTTACCCTGTGTCCGACACCTTTGACCCCAACCTAACTTTTTGCCATCCTTTGACCACTTCAAAGAGTGGACCGCTCCAGGACCCAGGTACATAAAAACCCAAGTCTCCTTTTAGCATTTTCCTCACTGACACCCTATTTAAACTGAGGATTGACTTTTCCTTTGTGTGTTTATATTTTTTGCTCCAGGAGCTCTCTACATTCAGAATGCCAGTGGCATCCAGATTGGAAACAACAACACAATGAGCATCAGAAGTTCTGAGCCACTTCTTGGTTCAGTATCTGTGTCATCTGATGCCTCTCCAATCCAGGAACGTGTCGTTCAGTATGGTAAATCGTCACTCTTTACATAAAATGCATTTATTATTTGATTTGTCCTTCAAGTTTTAAAATGTGTGTTCTGTTTCCCAGATCCATGTAGTTTTTTCATAAACAATCAGAAAAAATAGCAAAGCGGTTAGTGCAGATGCTCAGAAAACAGAGGCCATTTTCTGAGTTTGAGTCCATACCCTGCTGTTTATTTTTGTGCCTTATAACAACATAAATGTGTTAGGTTGGCCCAACATGTTTACATTTAGTTCACTTAACAAAATTCATTATTGGTAAATCAACCCAAACCAGTTGGGTGGAAATGATTTACATAATTTTATTATGTTCACCCGAAAAGGTTTTTTTTTTGTGTGTGTGGTGTTTCCTGGCATGAGTTTTATAGATGATGACCTGACCTTTTTTTTTGTTTTTTTTATCTGCCTACGTTGTTTATGTAGAATAGTGGTAAATTGAAAATAGATTTTTTTTTAAAATTTTATTCAGAGAACATTGTTGACCGTGGAACTGATAACTGTAGTAGCAAGCAAAGGACTCTGTTATATTTTAAATGAAATTGGAGCATTGCTTGTGGGATCTTAAGGTTACAGAACAGCTCATTCATCAAGGACAGAGATGAAAGTTAACTTCACAAAAACATCAAAGAAAGGAAATTGCATGTCTTATTTTACTTTATTTATTAAGAATACTTTTTGATGAACAACAATACTGCCATCAAGCCTACATGGAAGTTTAGTAAAATTAATCTGGAGCATATAGGACAAAGATCAAATTCTGAATTTTGAAAAAGGGAATGTTTAATGGCTGATCTGGATTAAGTATCACTCCGTGAGTAGGAGTAAGAAGTAAAAATCATTTGAAGCAGTCTGACAATGACTCAAGGCTGAGCTCTAGCAACATAACTCAAAAAGTTATTGAGGGATCTTGATGAAATTTTCAGGAAGTGTCAACAGTGGGACCAGTAAGAAGTGGGTCGAGTTAATTTTCAAATCTTTATTTACAATGTGTTTTGTGCACAACAAATATGAAACGTTCATGTGAAACCGAAGCTTTTTCAGAGGACAGTTAACGAGGTAGACAAAGCGATGGGTCTAAGTATTAGTTGACAGAAGACTGCTTGTTTCACTTAAACATCCTGAATTTGTTTAACTGACCACTGTGGAATTGTTGTTCCAGAAATTTACCACAACTTAATTTCTACAAGTTGTACTTTAAGCATATTTTTTTCCTCTATTAGAGAACTTGCCATTGTTCTTTCCTGCTTTCTGTTTCATGTAGAGGACCATGTGGTGAACGAGGCACAACTGGACGTGGTAAGGGAGAACATGGGGAATAAATGGAAACGATGCGCGCGGGGCCTGGGCCTGACCGAGGTGGAAATAGAAACCATAGAACATGACTACTGCCGCGACGGCTTGCCAGAGATGGTGCACCAGATGCTGGAGAACTGGAAAATGAAGCAGGGATCCAAGAGTTGTACCATTGGGAGACTTTGTCGAGCTCTTAACAAAAATATAAAAGTAGATGTCATCCAGAAGATATTGGACTTGTGTGATTCTTCTCATTAGATTTGTAAACTATTTTCGAGGCTCTGAGGCCAGCTGACTTTTGGTTATTGTAGGAGTGAGTATATCATTGATGTTTTAAATTTCAAAATATACCTGACTTTCTAGTCATTTTTAAGGCAAGCATTTGAGACAAGTGTGCCACATTTTTGGGGTGTCACTTAAAAAAATATTGCAATGAAAGATTATTATTGTAACTAACCCAAAACTGAGTTATTACATTTCTGCTGCACCTATTTTGATAAAACAAAGAATATTTCCAAAACTTTTTTTAAAAATCATTTTACTTCAATATTGTGTTTGTAGCTAATTTTACTGGTGTGGTCTGAGCTAATCTGATATTCTTGATAGAAGCTTTCTTCGGTTATGTGGTGGGTTAATAATAACAAAAGCCATCATGTGTAGGCAATATGCTTAAATTGAACTATGTTGAGTCAAAAAGCATTTCAAGCAGACAATTGTATGTTGATCATACAAATACATAAAAGTCTTGCGTGCAATATTCTTGTAATGATGTATGCAGTCACAAAAAAGTCAGAGCATTCCTTTTGTGAATTTGGGGCTTGTTGGGCATTTTGTGCTGCAAGAATGTAATTTTTTTTTATGACAGTGAAATGCAAAAGCAAGGATTTACTACTTACATTTGAGTCGGATGGGTAATTGGAGGACTTGGTTTAATGATGTTACAATATTTTTTATTTTGATGAGATGTTTCTACCAATCATAATAGATTATTAAAAAAAAATTCCTCATTTTCCAAGATGTATTTAGATTTAAAATGAATTTTTGGACTTGTGCTTGATAAAGATTTAAACTCTAATCTTTGCAGAATCAGTAGTATGTTTCCACAAATTTAAAGCCCTTAGCGATGTTCTTCTGGAAGCATTTTACAATAAATATTGTCTATATGTGCCTGAATATCTATTTGTATCCGCTGTTTTTTGTTTCTTTAAACATTGTTTCTAATTTATTGGGTTATTAATTTAAAAGCCAATTTCAAAGGCTTCGGGACTTTAAAATACAATAATGAGAATCTCTACCTACAAATTGAGAGAACATGAAACAGTGGGTAAACCTTCCCAGTGATTAAACCATCAAAATAACTGCAAACAATTCATCAGCGACTGATACAGGAGGTAAGGAAAATCTAGAACATCTCAAGAACTGAAGGCCTCACTTAACTTTGTAAAAATATTTCTGTCAAAAGAGGTCAGAGATCATATTTCAACAGTTAGAAAGAGACTACAAAATACTAAAAAGGTAACTTTTGCCACATTTCCAAAAAAAACACACCTCCCATACAACTTCTGGAAAAGGTGGAATATTTCAAAGTTTAAATTATATTGCATCACAAACATATTATCAACAAACAGACAATAAACAACAGTATTTGTAGTAATTTTTACATTTTTTCTCAATAAGATAACAAATAATGAAAATTAAACAGCATTTACATGACATTGAACTATTATTGAGTCACTGTTTACAGACATGAGACATCAAGAGCTGATAAAACATTGAATTCTAATACTTTGGCCCCTATTTCTATAATTTCTTTTAAATTCCTACTTGGATTAAGTTCCAAGAAATGAAGGAAAGGGCAAGGATATGGGTGACTGCAGGGAACGAGAGATAAGGTATTTTACTCTGTCAGAGTATCACTGTCACTGAACAACATAGTTTCCTCTGAAGTAGCTGCTAAACATTGCCTTTAAGACAGTGACAATTGCCAAACATTTCCCTTACTTTAATATCGTAATTGAAAATACTGTTTGAAATTGTGTTTTCATTGGAATTAAGTTGCCTAGCGAAAAAAAAGTTGGCACCTAGATTTATCAAAATGCATAAGTACAAGTCTCCTATTGGATAACTACTGTATTTGTAATTATCTTCCAGCTGATTAAAATTTTTTTAGCCGCAACCGATGCAGTAAGTAGTAGGAATTCAATAATACCACTTTTTTTAATCCTTTACGATATGGATACTTGGATCATGGTACTTGTCGATACTTGTACCACACACAAACACTGCAATTATTTGGAAGGCATGTTTTATTTTCTTCTCTGGTTGTCATAGCAAATGAGGGTGAATTAGATTAAAAAAAGAATACTAATAAAAATGACTACAAAACTAAAATGCCTACTTGAATTACATAAGCTATTAGAAATTGAATCAAGAAATATCCAATGCATTACAACAAACTGAAGGGAAAGTGGGGAACCACAGAAGAAATGTGTTGTTGTTGTTTTTTTTTTTTTTTGGGGGGGGGGGGGGGGGGGGGGGGGTTACAACGGTAGAAATCAGCGCTATGTTTAATAGTGAAATTATCAACATTTTCATAAGCACAATGTGAAGAGATCTCACATGATTGGTACTAAAACAGCAGTAGCCATAAGGAAACCACTGACTGGAACAATGGAAGGAGGTCATGTGGTCTGATGAGTCCAGACCCTCTTCCAGGATGATGGGCGCATTAGAGTATGAAAAAATGGAAGATGATATCATGCACCTATCATGCCTAGTTCTTGCTGTACAAGCATGTGAGGGCAGTGCTTTGATTTAGGGTGGGTGCAGTTGGTCAGGTCTAAATTCTGCACCCTTATATGCCCAAATAATGAGGTCACCTGAAAATACAAAAATTTCCAGTTTATTCCATCAGTGGACTTATTTCTTCACTGATTGCATGGACATGTTCCAAGATGGCAACGCTAGGATGCATTGAACTCGAAGAGTGGTTGGGGGAGCATGCAACATCATTTTCACAGGGATTGGCCACCACAGAGTCCAGAGTTTAAGCCCATTGAGATTCTTTGGGATGTACATACTGCAGAAGGCTTTGCACAGTGGTCGGAGTCTCATATCATCCACACAAAATCTTGGTGAAAATTAGTGCATCTCTGGGTGGATATAAATCTTGTGACGATGCTAAAGCTTATTGAAACAATGCCAAAGCAAAAGCAAGCCTTAATCAAAGCCAAAGGTTGTCCAACTACCTTTTTTGGTCAAGCAAGGTGTTAACGCATTGATAATAAAGTGTTGTGGGATTATTATGTACAGTGTGAACAAACTATTCTGTAAAAAGAAATATTTTCTTTAAATTATGAGTAAAAATAAATAAACAGCTTTTTCAACTGATGGAAACAAGCACATGGCTAGAAAAAAATTACTCAAAAGCAAAACATGATCATTTTAATATTGTCTGTTAAAAAACAGTATGATAACTAAAAGATAAAAAACTTCAGATTCTGTCAACAATGAATTGATGGAATAAGTCTCAGTGCAATCATGTTCAAATGGGACATTATTAACATCAGACAGAAAAATGGTAACTGACCAGAGAATAAGGTATCTTTATAGATAATCCAAGAATATTGATTTTATTTCTTTTTAGCATTAAATAAGAACTTGATTTCCACTGTGCCTTCAATAAAGTCCACATAACAATTCACAAAATTCTGTCTCTCCCAATATTATACAATTACACTGTCTTCTGTTTTAGTTTGTAATGATCAAGCAACATCACCTTTACACCTGTGGTTGGCTAAAGTAAATAGTTGAAAATAAAAGTAAAGATTAAAGGATATTTAAATAAAATGACTCTTTCTTCTCATATTTTAAAAAAGTGTTGTGCTGCTGTGATAATGAAGCAAAATAGATGCTTTGAATTTAATTTCACAATAATTTCATACATTACAAAAATTAATGACAGTAGCTAAAATCTACTTTTGTTTTACATGAAAGTCCAAATGTTTGGCTCTTTTTTATTATTATCTTATTAAGACCAACTTTTTCTTTTTGTTAAAAATTTTCATTCAGCTGGTGGAAGACTTACTCAAACCGTTTTTAATGCTAAACCAGTTTGCTCTGAAAGAACTTTGTGTCTAACCTTCGCCTTAAGCAACAAATTCCAAAGCACGATTTGAAATACGGCTTCAAAAATAAATTGATTAAAAAATGCCAACTTTTCCCCTTCCCAGTTTCTGTCAACAGCAAAAAGAAAAAGGAAAAAAAAAAGATAAAAAAAAAAAAATAAGCTGAACAAGACATAGCTGTTGTCAAAAAAAACATATGATTATATAGCATACATTACCGAATATTGTCTAAAAGAAAATAGTAGCAGGCTGCACGGAAGGGCAGTTCCTAGCACTGTTCCAGAATGTTACCAGGTTCAAATTATAAAGTGTTTTTTTTTTTTTTTCTGGTGCCCTGGTTTCCTTCCACAGTCCAGAGGCGTGCTTGTTGGTGTTATTGATGATTCTAAGTTCTGTGTAGCTGTGAGTGTGTGTGCATTTTTATTTGTCCTGTGTCTTTCTGTTTTGGCCCTACGATAGAACATTGACCTGTCCAGTGTGTACCCCACCACCCTGGAGATAGGTTATAGGTAAATTATAGGTAGTGTGCATGTCCTAAATGAGCATGACTTGGTTTTCTCTGGATAACACAGTTTCTTCTTCGACAATCCAAAAACATGCATGCAAAATTTATTTCAGAATCTAAAATCGCCTTAAATATTTCTGTGTTGACACTGTGATGTGTACCCTCTCTCCTTAACTGGATGGATGGAGGGATATTTTCATCTTTTAAATATGTCATACATATTCTAAATATTATCAGGGCCAAGCCTCCTCCGTGTACTTGGGAACCATCTCTAGACTCACATTGAAATAGTTTGTATCTGAAGTCCTTACAGTGGCCATCATGGACTTTTTTGGAGGCTCACTCTCACACATCTCGTTAAATATTTGCAGAACCGGAGTTTCTTGATCATTTAATGAGCTTGTGTTGGCAACTGAATTAGCAATCCCACACATCTGAGGATAATGCCTAAAGCACTCAAAGTTGTCCATGCACCTCTGGCACCTGAGATCCTTTAGAGGTACTATAGGTGGTTGAGTAGAAGAGATGGATAAGGGGAGCTGATTATTCTGTCTGTGGACTGTGCGATGTCTGAGCCTGATGTTTGGTTTTGAGCAGCACTTTGCTTGACCCCTAAACATGAGGCATCCCTTCATACATGTTTGGAAAAGTGTTCCCAGGTCCCTGCACATGATTCGGCGGAAACTAGGCCTCAGCATTAGGTAGATTATTGGGTTGTAGATAGTTGATGACTTGGCAAACATAGCAGGCATCGCAAACGCAAGAGGTGGGATGTTTTCAATTTCTCCAAAAGCAGCCCACATGGAAACTACGGCGTACGGACTCCATGCCGCAAAGAAACCAATGCAGACAGCAACGCTTAACTTGAAGAGGAAAAAAAAACAAAAAACAGAAGAAAGTGAATACATAACTTTATAAAAAAATATATTTCCAGAATAGTAAAATTAAAGGTTATTCTTCATTACTTATCAAAACCTATCTATATATGCACTAGAGGTGGAGTGGGTTTATATTTCCCATTTAATAATGGGCAATATGGGACAACACAGGGCATAGTAGTAGAGCCTGTACCCAGTGCACCCCACATGCAGAGGCTATTAGTTCATACTGCAGTTATCGCCGGAAAGTTTTGTCCAATCTCCTGTGGGCAAATCCACACTATTGTGACTATAAGCCACTAGTGATATGAAGAACCGTGAAAAAAATGTAAATACACAGTGCCCTGCAAATTTACTGGGACAATTATTCTAAACGTTTGTAAACAGCCTTAAATAAAATCACCTTTTATTGCAATAGCATAATCTTATACTGAAAAACCATAAAATAAATACAGATTTGTTATGTTGATCAGAGTGTCACACTGTGAGGAGGATGGTAAGTAAGGCAAATAATTCAGGAAAAATCAGTGTTGTTCATCTGGTTTCCTTTACAGCCACTAGTTGCTATCTACGTATATACCAAGTTAGAAAGAAGCCTATTCTGTCCTAATTTTACAAACAGAATGTTTTTTGGAGTTTAGTAAACCCTTTTTAGATGTTAACTAGAAACAGGTTTTGATTTGACCTTTGGGAATTTTGGATACAGTATAGGATGAATGCGTCAACTTGCTTCTCAGGTCCACTGTCTAATGTGTAGTGAACAGTATAGACTCAGCAAGAACTACAACCCAGTAAAGGTTAAATAGTTTTTATTTACAAAAAATAGAATGTGTAAATCGGTCAGCAATAGTGTCTTCGATATGGCTTTCTTGTCTGATTCTGTACAGAGGATAGACTGGTGAGTAACTGGCAGCATGAACAGGAAGAATTGCATAACCAGGAAAAGGAGGTTTACGTGACAGGTGTTGCCCTGGAGAACCTATTTGGAGAGTCAGACCTTAATTAGTTTCCATCCTCTTAGATGTAACTGAGGATTGGTTGGTGTCCATTTACCAGGGACTGTTTAGCTCACAGGACCGTATAGAGAGAAATCCTCTTTAAGGTGGAAACCAGGGAAGATGGCATCATGAAATGCAGAAACTCTGATAAAGAGAGTGAGTGAGTTCACACACACTAATCCAATGAACAGATCTCACCATAAATGAGGGGTTGGTGGCTTGGTCTGTGATCTACAGCTCCGTAGCCAGTCAAGGTTGGTAACAGTTCAGGCAGGGAGGACAAAACACATCCAAAATCCATGAGGTTGTAATTAAGGTCAGGATACATGTAACTATGTTCAGAGCCAGAGGTCAAGAAACTCATAATGTAGACAAGAGGTAGAGGAAGCCAATGGTCATGAGGCAAAAAACAATCAGGCAATTGGTAAAGAATACAGTCAAGGACCGCTCAAAGATTCAAAAAGTTTGAGGACAGGCGATTTTGCACAGAGTGATTGCAGAGCAGCCCTGCATCCGAATACCCCTACTACGCCTACTACGTAGAAGACGAAAAGCCGTATGCGAGTGTTGTAGTAGATCAAATCTCCAGTATGGATCAGAGTAGTAGGCATAAAGTTCCCTGATGTGTACTACCGCCACAGTAAGCAGCCGGTGTACGCTACGCTATCCCACAATGCAGCAGAAGCCCCAGAAGAAGACTGACTTCGGCTACCGAGGAACTATAAACCATTGACACCGCCACAATTTCGACCTACAAATGTAAAGGTGTAGCGATGTTACTGATTAGTTTAATTGTTTTTTGACAACTGATTAAACATTTAAGTTAATAAGTTAATGTTTGATGGGACCACAGGCGACGTAACGTAACACTCCATTAAAATGGTGGAGCAGTGCGTCCGATTTCATGCTTACTACTTGCTAGTTTGCTACGCAGTATGTACTGCATCAACAACTAAGGATTCAGAAGCAGGGCATGAGTTGTAAAGGCAGCAGCACAGGTGGAAGTAATTAGCAATCAGGCAGCCAACAGGAGCAGTAGGGGCAGAGCAGGAGATTAGCATCTTAAATGGCAAGAACTCTGTTATTTGGGAACATTAATGGTTTCTCATTCAGCTACAGTAGAAAAAAAAAAGATGGGCCGAACCAGACCTATGTATTTTTCAACAGATATAAGGTACACTAAAGGCTCTTCCCTGAACTGAATTACTCACCTGAAACAATGTTATGCTGAATGTAAATATCACTGGTACTGGAGAAAAATCCGCTTAAATCCACATGAGATAACAGTAGATTCCAATCAGCTCAAATCCCTGATTTTGTAGAAAACACAAGTCAGTGGAATCCCCATTGATTAGAGGGGATTTTCCCAGCAGTTGCATTCAAGTGCAGCAGGAAGACTAGGTTGTCAATATATCAAAACGACTAACGATTATTTTATTTATAAAAACAAGATCCAACCAAATCTGCAGTAATTTCTCTACTTAGAGAACATAATGAAGTCAAATTAATAAAAAAAAGAGTCAAAAGCACAAAAAGAGTAATAAGCATGTTTCTATTTATTTTTCTTGATTAAAGTGTAACACAAGTATACCAAACTGGGACTTACAAAGTCCAAATAAGTACAGTGGAAGATATGTGATGGTATGGGCCTATTTTGTATTTCAATGGCTTCAGAAACATGGTTAACTGCATTATACTGTATTATTCCTGGTCTTTTTAGGATTGTGGCTTCTAAAGAAAATGTCTGTTCTATCAGCAAAAGGCTGTTTTTTAAAATATTAACTGCAGAGATCCCAAAAGACTTTTCACTTGATTTTGTTTTATTCCTTTTTTCCTTGTGGATTAAATACTTGTAATCAAATTAAAGGTTACATGTTTTTCTCCAAAGCCTTCAGTGTGAGATTATGATACTGCAATGAAAACACATTTTTTTTTAAACATATTCCACTGATTTAACAGCCAGTAATTATGGAGGGCACTGTAATTTTGGACCATTCAAAATGTTGTTAAAAATGATATGTTTAATTTTTAAGTATGACCCCAAAAAACTTGATTTGTTAGCCTCTCATCTTACCTTGATAATAAGTCTTTGGATGCTGCTCATGTTTGTCTGCCGTGATGTATGCTGTTCCATGGTCTTCCTCGACGCTTGCATAGTGACCAGGATACCCGTGTAGGATGCAACAATTACGCAGCATGGAAGGATGTAGCAGGAAACAAAGAGCGTCACAGTGTATGAGCGAGCCGTGCCAAGCTTATTGGACAAGCGCCAGTCAATGCAGCAGGCGGTGCCATAAGGCTCTGGCCCGTACTCTCCCCAGTGGGCCAGCGGTGAGCAGGCAAACAGCAATGCATAGACCCAAGCACAGGCAATGAGCAGCTGGCCGTGAAAAGGCTTGAACCTGTTCCCTGTCAAAACAGACAATGATTCAAATGTATTATGTATCATAAATTATTTTAAGACAAGTATTTATTCTGCTTACCCTAAATTGTTTATTACTTTTCAGTGTTTTTGGAGGATCAAATAACACATCTTGGTCATTAGTTAAAAAGTGTAAGCTTCTCCCAGGAGATAGCAATTAGAGACAAAAAGCTGATTATCTAAGAAGTAACGATGGAGAGTTTTAGGCTGCCTTCATTTATAACCATTTGTAAATTATTTAGATAAATTTGAACAAAAGATAGTAAGCATAAGGGAAAACTCATAATGTCCTTACTGTCTCACCTCTGATCAGAAAGGCACTAATGGTTTTACACACTGTCTTGTACCTATTATGTATTGTGTTTTGTTCTGTATAAAATGATCTGTCTAAGGCAAAGCTAAAACTCTTGATTTGAATCGGATTAGCCAAGGTTCACAACCGAAAAACAAAAACTGCACAGACGTGTGAAAAGTCAAAAATATTAAAGAGTTGAACAATTTCCTCGATCTAGCACCCTGAGGGGCATGTTTCCCTCTCAAAGAGATGTGCGTCACAGCACATGTTTGCCACGGCTGTCCAGCGGTACAATAGTCCAATTTTCCAGGAAAGGACATTTTTTTCCAAGAAAAGAAAATGAAAGAAATAAACACACCCAGTTTGTCTAATATTGATCCCATTATATGTTATGTCCTTGAACATATGGTGCAGTAGGTACATAGAGGGCTCTTTTTTAAGTTTGTCTTGTCATCTTTCCAGTGACTCAATAACCAATAACTTAAGACACAACAATTTGCTCCTTGAAATACTCAAAAATACTAAAAGTGCATTTTCACCTGTGGGTTTTGGACTGTCTTAATTAGTGTTCTGCAAAGGTCCTTTTTTACATTTTGCTATTTTTAAACCTTGAACTTTGATGTATTTTTTTACAATTTTATGAGACTGACCAAAAAAAGTAGTGTAGATTTCTAAAGTTAATGCAAAATAATGGGATTTTTATTTTGTTTTACAAATAAACCTCTTGAAAATGTGAGAATTTGTAATCAGTTCCAGAAATATTTACCCTGTAGAAAACCTTTCACAGTTTATACAGCTCCCAGTTTTTTGTGATATATATATATTCCTGTATTGCATATAGACGCTGAGGAGCTTCTGACCTGTCACTGCTAAGGGAAAGCATCTAAGTAGTGTGTCCTGTTCTTGAACATAAGTTGCTTTGATGTTGCGGTTGTAATGTAAAAAAAAAATTCATACTTTGGCTGATAAATTGAGAGAAAGAAAATCCACAATGATACAAAAGAAGTGATGTATAAAGATATAGAATACATATAACTTTTCTCCTTAATTTGAGTATAAAATTATACTGAATTATACTAAAACCATAATTAGAAAAACAAATTAAATACACATTTTAACTTTTTCATAAAAAGCAGTTGTTCGATCTGCACTTAGATCAAACTTAAAATGTTAGTTTTTATTTCTATGAAATGCTTACCAAAACAGGATATGCTGGCTGTAAGAATGGTCCACCACAACTTGAGGGGATTCAATAGATAGACTAAAAATGATGTAAAGATTTTGCTGCTGCAAAAATGTTGTTTCCTGTTTAAAGTGTTGATTTAAATTCTATTATCTGTTCATATTTATATAGGTGTTGGTTGCATTTGATGAAACAATTGTGTGGACTATTTACTAAAGGAACATAAATCTTTTGCAATACAGAAATTTCAAAACAGTTGCATTCACATGTATCTTGTTTGTTATTTAAAAAAAGAGTACAATATATATTTAATGTAAACCAAGATTTGGACCAGCAGGGTTGCTCGTTAAAGCAGCAAATTGATTACAAGGTTCATCAAAAAAAAAAAAGAGAGATGTCCTTGGGTTATTTGATTAAATCTTTAAAAGTTCTACTTATCCACTGTGTGCTCACACTGGCTGCATAATAAATCTTATTCCTATTGTAAAATGTGTAAACCTTTATTTGTGGTCTTGTTTTATAAAACTCAGACAGTGTTACATCATGTAAATTGACATTGTTTTCACTCACTTTGAACCATAAATAAGCGTTAAATACAGATTTTTTTGGTTAAAAACAGCAGGTCGTAGCAAGACGGATAATAATTTTAGACAAACACCTGACCTCTTTGTTTTATATGGAAGGGTTTAAAAACCATTATCAGTTTGTCCCCCTTGGCTTGATCAGAGATAAAAAGGTTTTTCATTCCACTAAAATGATTGAGGACATAAGATAATTGTTTTTAGCAGTTGTAAAGCTGTGTGAGGACTGGTAAAGCAGTGCAAACCTCATTACCCTGCAATAATAGGAAACAAAGGTAAATTAATTTATTATAAGGAGTTCTAAACTAATATATTTCAAAGTACTAAATAATAAAACAAATTTCTATAAATACGCTAATAATAAACAGTAATACAATATATGTGGTTAAGCAAATTTTCTGTTTTTAGACTGACGTCAATATAAAGCAACAATTAATTCAACGGTTTGATCTGTATTTTATAAGTGATTAAAACTTTTTTGTGTTTTGTCTGACTTGTGTGTTTCTGATCATCAAACAACCTTAAACAACAGACAAAGATAACGAGAGCGAGCGTAAAAAGTCGTTTTGTGATGACGGGTTCATTTATTATAATAAATGATAAAATTAATTTGATGATCTTAAACATTTATGTGTAACTAAAAAGGGGAAACAATGGAAATCTGCCAGAGGTAATAGTTATTTCTGAAACTGCAGGTATATACAGACCTTTTTATGAGGTTAAATGGATGACACTTTCCTCAGGCCAGATTAAAGAACCACCACACAGGATCAACCAGCATCACAAGTAACTCGTATCGACTGCAGCCCCTTCACTTGACAGTAACAAAGAAAGGCTAATGTGTGCTCCACTTACGGATTATTTTTATCAAAAAATCAACTACTGACCTCCTCTCTT
Source organism: Apricaphanius iberus (assembly GCA_028564705.1). Lineage (NCBI taxonomy): Eukaryota > Metazoa > Chordata > Actinopteri > Cyprinodontiformes > Aphaniidae > Apricaphanius > Apricaphanius iberus. Next base: position 1,109,998 of record JAPXFQ010002614.1, read on the forward strand.
AGGAATGAGATGTTGGTTAATCATGTTTGGTTGCAAACATTGCTTTCTCGAAAGACTTACCATAGATCGGATAGCATACTTTCACAAAGCACACCATGCTTAGCAGGGTTAGGGTAGTCAGACTGCAAATGCCAAACAATATGCCACAAAACGCATATAAGGAGCACAATGTTTTCCCATACAGCCACCTGTGTGGGAGGGCAGGGGGTGTGAGAAAGAGGACAGTGGAAAGCAGAGACCAGAGAAAAGATTGATGAGGGAGAAAGTAAGGAAAGAAAAAGGAAAGAGAATGTTGTACAAAAAGCTCTGTATCTGTAGACCTACTGGCACACATAGGGTGCATTAATCATGCATTATACAACGATTAAGCATGAAAGAGGATATCTCAAAAAAGATGAAGGTATCTAATTTTGCAGTCATGAAGAAAAACTTTTTTTTTCCTTTTTGCTTCTGTCATTAATTATGATGTTACAGCACATGCTAAGTTCATTACCTGTGGTAAAAGCTGGAAGTTATGGCCATGGGGTAAAGCGACAAAGTGAGACCCAGGTCACTAACCGCTAGATTGACGATGAAATACTCTGCAGGCTTCAGGAGGTGCTTTTTCTTGTACGAGATGTACAAAAGTGTGCTATTTCCAAACAGTGAACAAACTCCTGCAAAGTAACAAACCAACAATTTTATGATTTCATATGTTTCTTTTGTAAAGACATTTCTAAATGAACAAAATTGCATAGTTGGATTCAAAACACCAGGCAAAACAAGTTATTTAAGTACTGTATAACAGGGCAGTTTAAGGGTTAAACATTTATGACATTATGTATCACAACTACATATGTTTGGTATCTGATTTTATGTGTAGAAGACATTAAGGAACATTCCTGTACAAATGCCTGGCAGGCAACAGCCGGGGGGTATTAAACTTCAGTATAGAGTGTGGTGCATTCATGTTCAGCTATGCAAACTGCATATGAAGCCACTTGGAATGTAGGTTCTTCTTAGATATACAACCAGGGTCAAAAACTAACATGAAAGTCAACCTTGGCAGTTCATTTTATTTATTTATTTATTTTTTAAATGTAATGCAAAGAATTGGTTTTCAGGGGTGTTTAGTGGTGTTGGTTCCGATAAAATTACGCAAACAGCTGCGTTATTGAATCTATACCTGCTATAAACTGGCACAACAAAATAATAAGGAAATTAGTAGATACAGTATGGTATTCTAACAAATCAAAAGTGGAATCCATAACACAGTAGCAAAAGTGAAATTCCAAGGCTTCACGTTTGGGATGTATTTTTTTTTTTTCATGCTGTGATTCATTCCCGCTTGAGCAGAACTCAAAGAAAACTAATTTAACACTTTATTAACGCAGTTGTTGATCTTATCAAGGATGTTTTAAAAAAAAAAGAGACAAAAAATACCTTTGAAATTCTGCAGAGTTAACTCACCGAAAATAGAGTAGACCACAGCCACAGTTATATCCAGAGGCACTGGTATGCTGGAGTAGAATGCCATGTCTTCAGTCAGCAACTCCATCTAAAAATGTAGTGTAATTAATGCCAGATATTACAACTTTTGTTTATTCAACATACATACATATATATATATATATAATATAATATATATATATATATATATATATATATATATATATATGTATATGTGAGTGTGTGTCTGTGTGTGTGTGTGTGGGGGGGGGGGGTTATTCATTTACTTGGTAGAAGGTGAACATTAAAAACACATTTAAATGTTGCTTTTTTCCACAATATGTTTAGGATTTGTTTTGAGTTGAATTAATTCTATTAAAAATATTTATTTCACCTCAAACTGAAATTAAATTTAAATAAAATTACAATTTCCTGCAAAGAGTTGCTGTAGATGCTGATGGCTGTCTGTAGAAATAATCTCATCTAGCAGTCTGTATTACTTCGGTTCTGAAGAATGCTCAGGGTTCTTCAAATGTTCTTAATTTTATGAAAAAATCTACTTTGCACAGCAATCTCTGAATGCTCTATGTAGCTCCTAACAGTACCAATCTTCTCTGTAAAGTTGTTTAGCCCTATATCTGGTTCTGATGATGCTACCTAAACAGAAAGCTGCCTAAAGGCCTATATCATTTTCATGGCTGGCTTACATCTCACTAACTCACTTTCACTTCTTATCTCCTTATCTCATTCCTTTAAGAGCTGATAAGCTATTCAGGAAATAAGCTCTCTCAAACACCAGTCTGCTATAGCTCCTTATTTGAAACCATATTTTGTTGTCCCTAAGTATTCGGCTGAGTCTGGACTTCGCTGAAAATCTTGTTTTCCATTTTTTTTCAATATTTCTTTTCAGTATTTGGATATGGAAGGGTCATTAAAGGGACCTGGATGTGATGGTCAACTCCTTGACCGCTCCAAAGCTTCTTAAGGTGTTTCTGTATTTATGCAAGGGCTTACTGTTCTTTTTTGTTTCATTTCTATAAAAAAAATTAAAAAAAACATAAAAACAATAATAATAATCTGGTGTTGGTCATTCAACATGCCCCATGTTGTTGATGTCAGTTCTCCAGCAACTAAATTCCAGTTTAAGAGCCGTCATTGAATCATAATTGCTAATAAATGACGTTTGTACAAAGAAAAGTGGATCAAGGCACATGAGGATCTCTCACAGAAATGTTCTCACTATGAGCTTGTTTCACAACAGACACATTCCCCCAGTTACATCTAAACACAAACAGGGGAATCTTTGACTAGGGTATTGAGGTTTTTTAGGATTGCTAAAGTTGCACAGCATTGGATTCAACCAAATTATTCCATGCTACTACTTAAAACAGTCACATATTGAAAATGTGTCCTACCTGTGTAATATATATATATATATCATAAAAGATTAACAAATTTATATTAAACTAATACTTTAACGAATGACATAAAATCTAGCAGTCACCTTTTGATGTATAGTTTGATGCATTATTCCTATATGTGTTTGCTAAAGCAAGTTGCACAACGTTTAATTGCGTTTATTAACATTAATCTCGTTAATTAAATTATTCAGAATCTTTTTAAAAACAATCCTTGATTTCTGTGTTGCTTAAAGAAAAACATCGCATGAATGCACTGGCAACATTTAATGGGCTTTATTATTTAGCTGGAACATCAAGCTATATGTGTAACTGTATAAAATGAGATCGGCGTAGAGATGTTAATTCCGTGCAAAGACGTTTAAACTTAATAAGCTGTTGATATTAGTATAGCTTCCAGTGCGCTTGTGAGTTCTAATAAAGTTTTCATACTTAATCCAGAGGGAAATAAACATATTCTACTGAAATTCATATGTAAGTGCAATTATAAGTAGACATACGCAGATGTCTACGTTTTCACTTTCCTCTAAATGATGGAATTGCTCACATTTTTAGAAAATAAAAGCATATTTTTTCACCGTTAAAAACTGCAACCAAGGCGCCACAGTTTCAAACATTTCCACGCACACTTATTTCGAACCAGTTAAATAAGAATATTGCTGTAATATTTAAACATGAATAAAAACTTACCTTAAATATTTACTTCCGTACAGCCCACTTTTTTCCCAAGCCTCCAACAATGCCACCGCCTAATAAATTGTGAGTCCACTGAACCCAGAGAGCAGCAGCAGCAGCAGAGATCTGTGCGTCCCTGTCGAGAGTCTTCGTTTGAGAACTGAGGAACCAGCTTCCCCTAAACAGCGATCGGTCATAGCAATTAATGACGTCGGTAACTGCTGAAGTGCACGTGGGCAGGTTCGTTTCCACAGGGGGTACAGAAACAGATTGTGCATCGCTCCATTAAGCATCACACCATCTCCAGCGAAATTAATTTTGATGAAAACGTGTTAACTAAACATTAAGCGCCTCTCCATAAGTGGGATGAGAGTGTGTGAAAAAGTCATTTTGAGATATGCAGGTGTTGATTACTGCTGTTTTGGCAACATTAGGTTTTTATTAATACTTTAGATCTGCATTTGGCCTACTTATTGTGGAAAATGTTTCTCTTCTGTTTATTTTCAAACCTGCAGACGGATCATAAATAATCCCTATGCATTAATGCATAGGGATATTCTTGATCTGGTCTATCTTAAAAATAAAGACGTTATGAGCTTGCTATGCACGACACATCTGTGGATATGAACTCAAAAAGAATAGATTAGATAGCCTATGCAATATTTTTATGTACGTGTTTGTGATGGTGGGGTTCTGTTATTTTGCATTAATGCAAAGTTCCTGAGTGTTTCTAGGTGAGGAATAAAAAGTCATCACAATTAACACTAGATTCAAATCTTTATGTATGGTAGATCATAAAACTATCATCTTTTTGTTTTGAGACCTTATTTAAGTCAAAGAAATACATTTTTAATTATATATTTTTGATTGTAAACACTCATCTGTGTTCAATATTTAGTTTTTAGTGGTTGAGCTTTTAAGTGTACATAATAAGGAAGTTGTTTCTGGGTTGAGAAATTGAAAAATAAAAAAACTATTATCTTGTTACTTGTGGACTACTGATTGGCTATACAGATGTATAGTACAGATGAAAATATAACCTGACAAAAATTCCTTCCTTTTAAGTAATTTTTAAAACTTTTACAACAATGCCCTTTTAATAGTTAACATACACAATTTTTGGTAAACTGTCACAATAATCTTAGTGGTTACATTTTGTTTTCTTTCTAGGTAGATGAAAATTCATCCTGAATCGATACATTGAAAAAATTGACACAAATATATTGAATCCATCAGAATGGAACATTTTTATCCATTCTGAAATAATTTAGTTTCCATTTTGTAGTTATATTGAGGGGAGTAATAGCAAATTGGAAGAAAAAAATATTGGCAGACACAGACATTGAAAATTACATCAAAACTATCTGCAGTTATCTAACAAGATTTACATGTTTTATTTGCTGCAGGAAAACCAATTTCAGGACATGAACTTATTCTTACTAAGATTGATGAGTTGCAACATGGTATTCAAATCAAACTAAACTGTATAACAAAATATCCCACTCATTGTGTAGGCTATGCCACATGCAAGGCTATCTAAACTACTTGGTAGCCCATTTGTATACTATGTTATATATAGTATGTTATCACACAGTTTAGAGCATATGAAAACATATGTTGTATTGATGTATTAAAAGTGTTCATAATCTTATGTTAAAGAAAAATGTCTGCTTCCACTATGTTCAAATAGGTTCCAAATCAGTGAAATACAGTTTCTAAATCATATGGTTCTGTGAAGAACAATGCACCAAGGATTACTTTTCAGGTAACTTTTCACAAAACAAGACTCAAACTAAAACATTTAGTGGCAGTCACTGATTTCTTTCACATTTAAATTCCTGGAGGACAGAACCTTTATGTTAACAAACATATGAGCTGCTTGCATTGCAGACCTGAACACCTCTACGATTCATTGTGGTAATGCACTTTAACAATATCTATCAAGAGCCTTGTGTCATCTGATTTCCCCTCCCTGAGAACATTTCTAGCATCAATGAAACAGGGCCAAGTGCAAATGTGGTGGGAGCTTCAAAATGATTATTTTTCTGTAACAAAAATGCAGAATTAGATACAAGCCACTTTGTCACACCTTGAGAGCAGGTAGAAATTATCTTCAAGAGAAAATCGCTCTGTGAAAATATTGCCACCTTCCCACTCCTCAACCCTCTTTGCTTCTTCTTAATATTTTTGATTTCACCATCTTACTCACATAACCAACAGACAGGTGAGACTGGAACTGATTGGGGACAAATTCTAGATGAATGCAACATTGCAACTGTAAAGGTATTGTCGTCGAATTAATTGTCATGTTCTCAGAAGGAAGTGAGAAATTATGTATGGTTAAAAGATAAGACAGATAAAGCACAGCTTGGACATCAAAGTGGTCTGTGGGATTATAGAATGAGCGTTTAGGAGGATTTCACCTGGTGGGAAAAAAGCCACAGGCTCCTTATGTAGTCATAATCACAGATAAGTGAACAAAGTTTTAATTCTTTTTTTTAACACAACTTTATTTCACATAAAATTCAATATTTATTGTTGCAGTTTATCTTTTTATTAATCCTTCAACTCAGACAACAATTGGACATCAAATCTTACTTACTAATGGGTCTTTAATCTAAGACAAAAAAATAATGAAATCTGCAATAAGATTTAGCTTAATCAGTTTTTTGTCTTGTTTGGTTGTTGTTGTTTTTTTTATCAAGGCCTATTAGTAAGTAGAAAACTTGTTTTCAATCATCCATATAACAAGTATATTAGTGAGATTGGTTAAGTACAAACATTTGTGTATTGTCCTGTTTAAATAAACAAAGGTAAAGATAAACCAAGACTTGGAGTCATATTTTGTATGTTTACAGTTTCAACTACTGTTGAGAAAAGAGTTAGAGAAAGCAATATGATATTTGTAGACCCATCTTTTGCCCTGAGCAACAAATGGATCAGCATGAGCGAGAGACGCTTACTGTAAAATAGAGAAATCTTTGAAACATGGTTTCACAAAATGAGCCAGCAGAGTTTAGGTCCATCTTTGTAGCGTACCTCTTAATATTTATGATAATAATATACTATACAAACTGTTTTTGAAATGGGAATGAGTTAGTATTAAAGTGTGTAGTATTGAAATAAAATAGAGATTTTGTAAAAACAAAAATTATCTATGTTCAGATTGTAAGTGGTGTTTATCGATCGAGGTCAAGCAGAACATCGTTGAAATGTGTCATTTTGTGTCATGTTATTTTAGCAGTTTGCAACAAAACCCAAATAATCAAAGCATATGTCTTAGGCTGAGATATACCTATTTAAATGTAGTTAGCTTATCAAATACTTTGATTATTTGAGACTGAGCATAATTAGCAGCACTCAATTCTCAAGTTTTTAAAGTCAAAGAGAAACCTGAAAAGGCAGCTTAAAATATGACTCTTCTTCCCAGTTCCCAGAGAAATAGTTTCATGTTTTAGCACCATGACATCATTTTAATAATAACAATGACACCCACTCTTTGTAATATACTTTTTGGATATGTTCATACTGTCAATTTGCATAGAAAACGGCCAAACTTTGACTTCTAAAGATGGAATATCGTGGTGAATAAGCTGTGAACGTTTTTGCTTTTTCTAAATATTATGGGTTTACCCAAAATTTAACCAAAGTAGACCAGTGCCAGCTCAGAATGTTAGTCCTAATAATAATAAAACATTTTACTACAGCACCAATAATAAAAAATTGTCATGCCTGTGAAATGAAAAAAAAAATAAAAAGAGAAAGGAGTTCTGCATTGATTATGTGCATTATCAGCCTAGTTTATATTTAGGCTTGTACATCAATGAACCATAAACTCGTGAGACAGTCATGGTAGCCACGGGGCTAAAAGTTAAGACAAACCATAGGAGTAGCAAAACTTTTGATCTGCAGAAAACAGGAGGGCTTGCCAAGCTAGGTAGCCATGGCATCATTTAGTCAAGTAAATCATATACTTTTGCCCACTTGAGGCATTATTGAGGGCAAAAATGTCTTTTGAGACATTAACAATTTAACACTCATTAAAGAGACCATTTATATCTGCATTTATTTGTAAAAAATTATCTACTGTAACTCTACAAAAGCTTTAGATTCTTATCTTTACTTCACTCACAAAGAATAAATCCCTTTAACCATACCCTGTGTTGCAATAATTTTGTTCTCTGCTGTTTTCCTTATTTTAGCTCAACTTTCCCATGTATTTTAATTAAGTTTTGAACTATACAATCTGGTTTAACCTTTGTTAATGTTCTTTGTTTGTTTAATGTGGGTTCTGGCTCTGTGTTTGCTAAGTTTTTTCTCTCCCTTACTGATTTTTATTTTTAATGATTTTCTGTTTGTTTTTTCCCTGAAGTACTATTTGTTGAAAAGGGAGATAAGAATTGCGTTAAAGTCTTTGTGGATCAGATCAGATACGAAAATGCAACATAAAATTAAGATAGCGGCTAAAAAAGACATCACAAGCTTTTCGTCACTTGTTTTGAATGTAAAAAAAAAACAAATGCTTTTCTAACCTTTTGGATGGCGGAACATCATTTGAACATAAAAACTTATATTTGAATTTATTTTATTGTTCTGCTCATGGCTGAATAATATTTATATCTTATCATTAATTAATACAAATTTATATCCCTATCAGTCAGGAGGATTATTCAACTCGGGATTTAGCAGAATATTAGTAATCTGACAGAGTCAATGAGGCAGTGCAAGTTTTATCAGTGGCATTTCCATCCAAGAACACCTGCTGTGGGGGCGACTTTAACAGTCTGGGCCACTTGACGGTGGTAATGAGGGGTGGAAGAGGCAGACGAACTTTGGTAAAAGGACGGCACAGTCTTATTAAAAAGCTTCAAGACTCACAGTAGCATCTGACTCCAACATTAGGTGTTACAGTACTGCGAAAGGGGATTGTACCCCCCCTTAGAGATTTCTAAAACTTTTATATATCTACTTTTTTTTTTACTTTGTTTACTTTTTAGATAATCTATACAGTTTATAACAGAAATATATAATCTTTGGAAATAGAAAACTCTATTTTTAGATTCTGATTACATTTTTAATAGATAAAAAAAAAAATACCCGGCCTGTGTAAAAAAGCATTCATCTCCCTTGTTAATATATGAAATAAGTGTGACTGACAACTTTCTTATGGTTTAGTTTCATTAGATACCTCAAGGCCTCTTTACAGTTAGCGTTGATGATTAACAAAATAAGAAACATGGATCTATAGAAGAGTTTCACTAACAAAAAAAAGGGGAACATTTTGGAAAGTGTGTGTCACATAACATCTGGGAAGCCAACAGAATTTTGTAAATATATTTGTATATAATCAAAATGAATTGAAGTGAAATATTTATGGAAGGCAAAAGGTGAAAAACAGTAAATCTTTGATTTGGAGAATACTTCTGCATTGCACTGTACTTGTCTTATACACATAATCTAGAAATAGACAAAAAAAAAACATCTTCAATATATCAAAGCATTTTTAAAGCATATATTATATATATATTTAAAGTATATAAAATGTCTGTTAAAGTAAAGAAAACATAATATATCCACAGATTCAAATTACATCAAACCTGTTTTTATTCTTTGACTTTTAAATATACGACTATGAAGGATGGAGGGGAGCTCGGAGAGGTTTTAATTGGCAACCCACCGGTTACATGATAAAATCCTACCACCACACAGCATGTTTAAAAGTAATACAAGTGACCAACCTACCCCACCAAAAAGGAGTACTTCCAAAAAGTGTAGTCCACCGGAAAACAGCCTTAAGCAAGTTGATAAGATATATCTTTTGACTGGAGACTTATATTACCTTTCAATGACCCTGGAATTGGAATCCTCTTTGTCAGTTCAATTTACGGGGTACTATACACATCTGCTCTTCATCAGCGTTAGAAAGCTCCCATAAATTACCCATTGTGATGTCACTGATTGAAAAAGATGTAGAAAATGCATTATTGTGGAGAATTGCACAACCAAGTCAAAAAGACATTTTAGGTTTTCTCAAACCCATCTAAAACATTTTCCGAGAAGATTTAATTCCGAAACACCAGATAAAAGCTAAATATTTTTTGCTGGATTTTGTTTTTGCTCAAACTTGCCAACTTGTTCAACACTTTGATTCGCTAAGGTTTATAACTGATCATTTATTTTTAAATCATTTTACATTTTACCAAGGTCTAATCCAGTAAAATAAGATAATTCATGTAAAAACACAAACCATATTTCATATTTTTTGCAAGAGCTTCGGGGGTCATTAACATTGCATGCTTTTGAGAATCTAGGAAGAATTATCTATGGAATTAAAGTTTGTTTCACCTCAATTTCAACTCATTATTTAGACTTTCTGCAAAGATCTTTAGAGTAGTGAAATTAGCTGAAAGTCTGATTCATGAAGGTTTATTTTGAACTAGAATCTTTGGTAAATAAAAAAAAAAATCCTGTATCTTAAACCTAGCCCCAAGTAAAACATTGTCAGTGACCTAGATACATCAGTTCAGCTTCACTGGCTTCATCCATCATATAAACTAATTTTTAAGGAATATAAAGCAGTGGTGAGGAAATATCAATAGGTAATCACTTAAGCCAAACCATACAAAGTATCCTCTATAGTATACTGTAGCTTTGTAATAGTGTCCCCTTTGCTTGTCCTATTTCCACCATAATCACAGACAAAATGGGAGCATCTTTACATAAAGAACTTTTTGAGTGAACAATGACTCTAACATATGTGTTATTTTTGTCTATTTATTCTTTTGAAAATCAAAGTGCACCTATCAGTGTGAAAAGCTTTAGCTCAGATCATTCTGAGCTATCCCAAAAGAGACCCTGTGTAAAACCTGGTGAAGTGTCCATCTTCCAGAACAGCTCGAAAGTGTACCCACTAATCAAAGACACTGATACTGTGGCTAAAAACGCAGGCGTTGGTTCTTCTGGCAATGAGGGCTAGTGCCAGGACTTTTGGAAAAATTTAAATCAGTCTCCAATAAGCTTATCTGTTGAGAAGAGCTGTAAAATCTCCTGGCTGAACTTCCTAGCTAGTGAATCTCTTCTGAATCATTCTCATATAGGCTTTGCTTCACAACCTTCTCAAGATTCCAGTTGGTCTAGTACTCCTTTTTCAATCCCACTTTTTCCTTCAGATCAATTTTTAAAAAATGCTTTGAGAAAGCACTCTGTGAACAGCCAAGTTCTTTTACAGTGATCTTGTTGCTCCTTACTCTGTCTGTTCGGGGTATCAATGCTAGTCAACTGACAGGTCAGCTTTCTTCCCAAAGTTTTTGTGGGCTATAACATAAAACAACATTTTGATATTTAAATTGCTTTACATTGTTCTTAAATGATATTATAATTTTCTGATTACCTGAATTATAGATGTGTGATAAATATATAAATACATTACTGAAATAAATTAACTTTTGAATGATTTTCTCATTTCTGATGTAGATATGCCACCACACATAAAATCAAACCTTTAAATATTATTATTAATATCTGTAGTGAGAAAATTATTTAAAGATTAGTTATATTTATTGATTAGTAAGGCAGCTGGGGAATATGGCGTAATGCTGGTGACTAAGTTGATCTTTTACCTACACTGATGTAACTGAAGGACTCCTCTGTGTTTTGTTTTGGCTAGCGTATCTCTGATATCATACACAAACACACACACACACACAAACACACAAGCAGAGGAGAAGCCACAGGTAGGCAGACAGGCACTATGTTAGGGGTATAAAGCGCTGGACCAACAGGGCTTCCTGTACCGTCAAAATAAATATGTTAAAACTCCAACGGAGACGGAATCATCCTTATCCTTATCGCCATCTCTATGGAATTATCCCATATCATGCCACCCACCCACTGTCAACAAATGTTACAACGAAACCAGATTAAAGACTAAAGCAAGTCAAATCACCAGATAGTAGTACATGGACATCACCACACATACATACATCCCAGTGAAAATATTTCAAACAGTTCAGCCTATTATTAACATTTGTCTCTATTTTTTAGTCTTACATTGGTGTCTGTGGAGACATTCCACTGCTGGGGTCATTGTCAACAAAGTATTTTCTTTTCTACAACCACCAACACTTGGTTTGAAATTGAAAGAGCCGGTAACCATAGGGATGAAAAAGAAGCACACTAGAAAAGACAGGAGTATGTTTTAAAAAGTCAGTTTCCACAAAGGGTTGTGCTGCTCTGATAAAGAAAAAAAAACAGGAACTTGGTCTTCAGGAGAAAGAAGGGGAGCAAAGGAATTAGATTTACTGTGGAGATATCAAAACAAAAAACATTGTGATAAAAAGATATTTAAAAATGTTCACTGAGCAGCCTAAAGCTTGAGCACACAGTCTGATCTTGCAGTTATAAATTTGATAATCGTCTGCTGCAGAAGAGAAGACCACAGTAGACCATATAAGCTAATACTAGCAAGAAGCACCTATGTTTTTTTTTATCTATTTATTTTTTATTCAAGTTGCAACACTGGTATGGAAATGAGCATCTCTTTTTAAATCAGTAACCTGCAGCCTCTCATTTATGCACTATCGTGTGTTGATAGTGGAATTTGTGTTTGTAATGTAACAAATTATGAAAACCTGTAAGTGGTATGAATGCTTTTGCAAGGCAGTATATTTGTTGTACAATTGACAATGGATGAAATGATTACTGATTACTGATACATTGTAGATTTTCCTGGGGAATAATTAATCCTGTCCTTACTACGAATGATTGTTCAGTTGGGACATTCTGCACACCAGAAGTCTGATTGGGTCTAAAACTGAAAACCTGTTTAGCAAATATTTTAATACATTATTGTTCTTCTCCATTATGATAGTTATATTGACTTTGACCAAATGGTGATTATCAACCTTTACATGTGAAACTTAGTCAATCAGACTGGATAGAGAGAAACTGAAAAGCATTAAACTTGGACTCTTGATGTGGATTCCCATTTTAATTTAGGCCTGTATTTTGTATTAGGCCATTCTGGCACATTAAATCTTACACCTTTCATATGAGTCTTAGCTATACATTTTGGGAAGGTGTTTTGCTCGAAGATGAACCTTCATATCTCAGTCATAGAGGTCCCATTATACGAGTTATAGGTCTCACCTGACCAGTCCCAAAAATTCATGCCAAACTGCCAAAAGGGCTTTTCATGGTTGTCAACAAGTTGCTTTCTTCTTGCCACTCAACCACAAAGCCAGATTTGTGGAATACACAGCACATTAAAGGGGTTGAGTACATACTGTATGTGCAACACATTTTTAAGATTTTTATTTCTATTTTTTTAAACATTTGTCCTTTTTCTTTAACACAAGTATGGATTACTTCAACTTAAAATGCAAATAAGAAGTAAGTAAAAAATGAAAGATGACAATTTTAAAAAAAGTCAAGCATGCAAATACTTTTTTAGTAACACTGAAATATACACTGTTGGCCCTTCTGAGGCACTTTGCCTAAGTGTAAAGATGTATTTGTTATTAAGTGGAACGAAGTTGTTGTGTAACTACATCCTTTATAGCTCTGTCAGTTATTGACTCGTGCTTTATCAACATCATACACCTTTGTAATTTCTGCCTTGTTAGCATGTATCTGTGATTGGTAACTACCATCTGTTTGCTTCTCAACAGAGAGAGTGCAACATGGCAGGAAGAGAACCAAAAGGTTTTCTTGTACTTCATATTCTTTCCCTTCTGTGTTTTACCACCATTTGTTTGGTAAGATTTTGATTAGTTTTTTTTATTGTAAGGGTTTTTTATGCTCCAAAAACAAATTTAGATATTTTTTTATTTAATACTATGTACCTTTTTATTTTCTGTCACTTAGCCGACTGCGAAGATATCAGGTGAGCCTTTTCTTAAGAAACGTTTGAATTTATCTGAGGTCTTTTGCAACTTTTAACTCGTATAACTTCAATATATTTATTTATGGCATTCACAGACTTTGATGTAGACGGTGGACGGGACCTCGACATTTTTGACATCAATGAAGGTATGTGGATATAACCGTTTGGGTAATATTTTGTACAATTTTCCCTGGTTTACGCTTGGTTAAGTTTTAAACCAATAACCCCAGTGCTCTTTGACCCCACAGAGGCAGGGCTGAATCTGGTAGAGGGGGACATCGTGCTTGATAAGGTGGATGGAATCATTTGATTCATTTTCATCAGCACAACTGAAAGCTTTAAAATAGGGATTTAAACACATGCTCACTCTATTTGGACTGCCATTTTTCTTGCTGCCGCAGACACAAACTCGCAATTCCATCATAGGGGATGAGTACAAGTGGCCAACAACTGTTCCCTACTACATGGAAGATGACTTAGGTAAGAATACCTGTTGGAACAAATGATAATACAATGCCTCAAAATAACTCAGATAACACATTTACTAAATATTTGCATTCAACTTAAGTGTGACAGCAGCAGTGCACTAGTATTTTTCTGCTCCTGGTTGTTCAGAATTAATTTAGTGTTCTTTTTTACTTTGTTTTTTAGAAGATAGATATACATTAAAAAATTTAGGGCCCAACTGATGAAACTGCACTCCATTATCGACTTAACATGTGTCATCTTTTTAATTGCCCAAGCTTTAAAAACTGATAAAGATCCTACGATCACTGTCAGTTAATCATCGATCTTTACAGCAAGGCATAAACGAGCTGGCAATCTATCGTTTAGCTGAATGGTGTTTGTTCATAACCTGCACCAAAATCTATGTTCTTTTGAGAAAACCCGGATTGTCAGATACTGAAACATGGACAAAAACAATACTCCTGTGAGTATCTAAGCTCGACTTATTTATGTTATACATTACAGATTAAGAATATAACACCGATTACAACTTGATCATAGAACATGGTAGTGAGTGGGTTGTTTTGGGCAGCAAGTGAAAAATTATTTTTCTTAAAGATAAAGTGTTAGGAGTAAAAAAAACATGGACAAGCACAGGGATTTGAGTTTGATAATGGCCAAATTGCAATGGCTAGAAGTGTATAACAGTGGGTTTGTCTGCATCAGAGTAACACCTTGCTGCCAAAGCCTACCTTCAGGGATCTATTGGAGCCCATGAAAGCATCATTTGGTGGGCATCAAATCATCCTCGATAGCTGTAAATGCATTTTTAAGGTTTTTTGGCTCTAACAGACAGCAAATTATCCAAACAACTGAATAGAGAGTGATTGTATTCCATCCATAAATTATGACTGCAGCAGTCCAGTGTAATCTGCATTTATGCCCATTTTAATTCCTTCAGTTAAACTTTTATGTATCTAAATATTTAAATCAAAGCAAGGCTTTATTTATGTCTGGATGATGGAGCACTTGTGAGTAATGTTGCCTCGAGCAAGAAGCTCCTGGGTTTGAGTCATGCCTCTTCCCTTCTTACTTCTGGAAATAAGCACTAATCAATTGCTATCAAAAATTCTCCTTGAATTATCAAGTCTTAGTGTAGAACTACATACAACAGAACTGGACTTATACTACGTTACAAGTGTGAAGTCCTTTGAACTGTCAATAAATCCTGACGCATACACATAAATGGTGTTACTCTTAAATAAATATTCCATTTTTTTATGAACTCATACCTAGACAAGATAATTTTTTATCTTTAACAATCTTTAACAGTTTATTACGAATATTTACCATTTAAACGATCTGATTTACGTGTATTGTCTCCTCTGAAGAAATAAATGCAAAAGGTGTCATTCTAAAGGCTTTTGAGCAGTATTGCCTCAAGACCTGCATTGACTTCAAGCCATGGAGCGGGGAAGAAAACTACATTTCCATCTTTAAAGGAAATGGGTAAGAAAAAACAAACCTATTATTTCTTACCCTTTCAGATGGTGGGACAAACTGTACCTTCTTGGGGATTAAAGCATTATTAATTTGGCGCATGAGAGAGAAAGAGAGAGTCTTTGAGATAAGACTGTTGATTTTATTTGATGCTCATAAAAGCTTTGCTTTTCCTTCCCAAAGCTGCTTCTCTTCTGTTGGTAATCGGAGGGTTGGAAAACAGAGATTGTCCATTGGAACGAACTGTGACCGCATTGCTACTATAGAACATGAGTTCCTTCATGCGCTAGGATTCTGGCATGAGCAGTCAAGGTCAGACCGTGATGACTATGTGCAGATCATGTGGGACCGCATCACTGAAGGTATCGAAAAGTAAATATTTTACTTCTTGTGTCAAAAGAACTTATGTTTGTAAAACTACTACAATAATTTTATGTCTAGTGCCTTGCAAAGTATTCATATCCCTTAAAAATTGTCATGCCTTGTTACAACTACAAACTTTCTCTAACTCTCTCTCTATATATATACCTTTCTATCTATCTATCTATCTATCTATCTATCTATCTATCTATCTATCTATCTATCTATCTATAAATATATATCATATGCAAATTAGTTTTTTCTAAAATGGAAGGGAAATGTACAGCATTTTTACATTTTATGAAGAATATTTAAACTTTAAAAGATCTGACAAAACAAGAGCAACAAACTACCTTCACAGGTCACCGATAGTCTTCCGGTGTGTATTTTTTTCAAGTCAAATATGTTCTGTGAAAAAAAAATTATGTTTCTTAGAGGGCATTGGTAAACAAGTATCATGAAGACCCAGTAAAACACTAGACATGTCTTTAGTAGGGTTGTGCAGAGGTTTAAAGCAGGCTTTGGTTAAAAGACAATATCCCAGTTCTGAATATCTAAGAGTACCCTGAAACTGTTGAAAGCGAAAACCTATGGCAGAAGGTAACTTTGCAGCAGGCTAGAGAGCAGCTCAGGAAGAAAAATCTGTTGACAAGATAATTGTTACTCACACAGTCCACAAATCTGCCTTTTGTAGAAGAAAACAATCAATATTGTAGCATCATGCTGTAGGGTTGCTTCTCTTTAACGGGGACATGTAAGCTGGATAAAGTTGCTGGGATGAGATGAGCTGAATAGAGGGTAAGTCTTGGACAAAATATGTCCAATATTTATATATATATTTATAT
This sequence comes from Apricaphanius iberus, assembly GCA_028564705.1. NCBI lineage: Eukaryota > Metazoa > Chordata > Actinopteri > Cyprinodontiformes > Aphaniidae > Apricaphanius > Apricaphanius iberus. Next base: position 1,126,554 of record JAPXFQ010002614.1, read on the forward strand.
CCAATCTAACTGAGCTTGAGTTATTTTACAGAGAAAAATCACAGAAATACAATTCTCTAGAAGTGCAAAACAGGTTAAAAAAAGAAATGCGAAAAGACTAGCTGTGTAATTACAGTGGTTGACTAAGAGGAACTCAATATACTTTAATTTAATTTAACTGAACTTAAGTGAATTATGGTCAACTTCGTGGTGGCCAGCAAAGTTTGTAATGTGACAAAACTCCAGACACATGTTTACTTATTCAAGGACTGTAACTGATAAACTGAGAGAAACAGGTTTGAGGCATTCTGTATGACTTTTATTGCAGCCTCTTAGGCTTATTGCACATATAACACATTTTTGAGAAATTTCTGAAAATCTACTTGAAAAGCAGTTTTTTTTTTTTTTCTGCAGGCAAAGAACACAACTTCAACACGTATGATGACACTGTCTCCAGCTCTTTGGGCGTACCCTACGACTACAACTCCATGATGCACTACAGTAAAACTGCTTTCAGGAACGGCTCTGAGCCCACCATCGTCACCAAGATCCCTGCTTTCAGTGACGTTATCGGTCAGCGAATGGAGTTCAGTGACAGTGACCTGCTGAAGTTGAACCGCCTCTACAAATGCAGTAAGAGGTTATATTCTTGGTAAAAATATATATATATTTGAAAAATTAAGCTTAATCTGATGAGTTTTTGGTCAGTTTTTTCAGTTGAACCACATGGAAATCTGTGGACAAGCAAAATGACACTCTGCTCACTTTATTGCTGCTCAAAGTACACATACAAGTGTGTTTATTGCAAATTGTTCTAGCCCAAGGCTCTACCTTCCTGGACTCATGTGACTTTGAACGTGAAAACATCTGTGGGATGATCCAGGGACATGGGGACCAGGCCGACTGGGTGAGGGTTACCAGTGCTGCTGGAGGGCCCGACACAGACTATTCTAACTTGGGCAAATGCACAGGTGAGATGCAGCTTGTAGAGACATGGGGAATTGTTGAAATAACACGTTTCTCTACATTAAAGGATATGTTTAATCTAAATTCAATTCAAATTTAAAAGCCCTTTTCACAATCATTTATTTTCAATTCTTTAATTGCATGAACATAAAAAAGAATGTGAACTTATCTTCTTCTTAAAAAATTCCTTTTCAATTTAGTTTTTTCTCCCTTTACCTTTATGTTACAATTATTTGTGCTTGTTAAAGGTTTTAAAAACCCACATAAGAAACTGTTTTTGAACGGCTCTTAGTGTATTTCTAACAATATTATGATGCAACACTTTTGCAAATTGCTTATCCAGTCCAGAATTTGGGAAAACTCATCTAATAAAATAAGAAATGCATTTTTTTTATGGCTTAACATTTTTTACAAAATATTACATCACAATGTTTTTACACTGCTTTACCAGAAATAATAAAATGAGGCTGCAACTGCAGCATCCACAATTAGAATATTCATCACTACTGACATTAATCTTTTATGCTCTTTCTCCATTTAGGATCGGGATACTTCATGCACTTTAGCACTGGTATTGCCAACACTGGAGACACAGCTGTGTTGGAGAGCAGAATTGTTTATCCCAAAAGAGGTTATCAATGTCTGCAGTTTTTCTACTACAACAGTGCTGGTCCCAGTGACACACTGAAGATCTACGTCAGGGAGTACGATGAAGCCAACCCCAGTAGGGCTCTGCGCTTCATAACGACAGTAGATGGTAAGTGCTACAAACAGATACTGCCGTTGGAGTTCTGCTTGAGAAATGTGGCCATCAAGTGCCTTCCAAACTCAATCATCTTTTTCTTTTTAATTTTTCTTGTAGGATCTCCTCAGGACTTATGGCAGCTGCACCATGTGAGTCTAAATGTGAAGAAAAAATTCAGAGTTGTCTTTGAAGGGAAAAAAGAAGGGTTGGGACCATCAGCGGGTGGACTCTCACTGGATGACATTAACCTTTCTGAGACCACCTGCCCTGAGTTTTTATGGCGGGTGAAAAACTTTAGCCATCTCATGGATACCACCCCACCTGGCACCTCCATCTTCAGTCCCCCCTTCACTTCCAAGGAGGGTTACACCTTCCAGATGCAGCTTTACCCCGGTGGTACAGTCGATTACGCTGGGCAGTTGTCTGCCTATGCTCATCTCGTGGCCCAGGAGGGGGACACTGGACAAACATGGCCGTGTCCATGGAAACAGATGACAATGATGCTAATGGATCAGCACCCACACATTCAAAAGCGCATGTCCAATCAACGCAGCGTCACAACTGACCCAAACAGGAAAGCAGGTGAGGCTTTCACACTGAAGAAGATTCTAACAAATGCCCTATGCTGCTATTCCTAGTTTAAACTTTGTTTTTGCAACCTTGCAACATGGTTTCAGAATCTGGCTTATTTTTCTGGGATGATCCTCGGAAGGTTGGCACTGAGGTCACAGACACAGATGGGTCCAAGTATTTCCGAGGGCCGGGGCTCGGTACTTCTGCGTATCTCACCCACCTCAGAGCTAAGAGCAGAGACTTTGTCAAGGGAGGAGACGCAATCTTTCTTCTCACAATGGAAGGTAACAGATTACGATGTAAACTCAGTCAGCTCTTCAGAAAACCTGCCCGCTCCTACTCATCCTTACTAATTACACATGCAGCGCCACAACATTCTTATACACAAATATATTTCAGAACAACACAGGAGCATTACTTTAACTGAGCTGCAGTTGGCTCCATCCGTTGTGTGTACAGTATTGTAAAAATGGTTTAAAATTGACCTGTCAGCATTAGTTTTTTTTTTCTTTCTTGAAATGCTCTGTTAGCTTTATTGCAGGTGTAACCAGATTTACACTTTCAGAAAAGTTCCACTATTATCTCATCAGTTCACTGAATATTTCTCCAAAAGTTCTGAGGATCATCAATATGTCTTTGGCAAACATTAAAAGGGCTTTTTGGTTGATTTTAGTCAGCAGTAGGTTTTACCTTGACGCTCCACCATAGGTGTTTTGACTCATATATTGTTGAATCATGAACACTGACCTTAATTGTGCTGTACATTTTTTTGTGGGTGTTGTATTGTGATCTACTAGATGCGTTGTCAGTGAGCTCTCAGAGAGAGTTTGGTATACCTGGCCACTTTTATGAAGGTTCAATACTGTTCCATGATTTCTCTATTTGTGGATAATGTCTTTCACTGTTGTCCACTGCAGTCCCAAAGCCTTAGAGATGGCTTTGCAGCACTTCCCAGACTAAGAGATATCTAATACTTTGATTCTCATCTGTTTTTAAAATTTCTTTATCTCAGGCCATGGTGTATGTCTTTTTGATATCTTTTAACCTTCTTCATGTTGTCAAACAGCTTCTATTGAAGTGATATTTGATTATCTAAGTTTGCTATGATGAGCCTTACCCACAGTGTGGTAAATATGCGTAAAAGACTATTACTCACTCCATGTGAATACTTGTTGGGCTATAAATGTTTTTTATCTCATCTATAGATGTGACTCATCTGACCATGTCCCAGCCTGTGCCTTCCACGACCCTAAAACCTACTACATATCAAACTGCAACCACTAATGCTTCAGAGGTTTGTCACAATGTGCTGTGTGAGAATGGTGGAATCTGCATCGTGGAACAGGGGAAGCCCTCTTGCAGGTGAACTTTTGACTGTAGCTATTTGCGGACAGTTAAACTGACATAATGAGATCTGTTTGCTTGTTAATCCACACACCGACAATTCAGAATCATCTGGAAAAGATGGTGTCTGGCAAATGAAGTTTATGGAATACACTGAATCTCATCTACAACTAAGTGAATCACGGCCTGACTCAGTGTAGGAAAAAACACAGCTGGACAAGAAAAAAATATGTAATCTACATTTGATTTCTTTCAGATTTACCCAAAGGTTAGGAAAGCTGTAAACAAAATTTAGACAAATCTGAAAATAAATGAATATCACTTCCAATTTGTTTAAGTTAAAAATAAACTCCAACATAAAACATTATCCTTATATTCTCAAAAAGACTGTATTTGTTAGGTCTGTGCTCCAATATGATATACATCAAATTCCAGATAAAAAAATTAATAAAATGTTAGCAGATGTAAAACCGCTAGCAACCACAGGCACCAAAATATAATATATAATATAATCTGACAATAACCTACTAACATATGTGTAAGAAGGTAGTTTAATTTGGACACTTCAGAAGGAATTAGGGAGATCATTTGAAGTCCAGGGAGGTCAAGAGAACTTTCACAAAGAATTTAAAACAACTTCTATGATTCCTAAAAGTAATCTAAAATATATTTTATGTTTTTTTATTAGAACTAAATCAAGCACAGATTTTTCAAAATGAATTTTTAAGAGCATATCTCACAAAAACATGAAGGATGATTGATCATGAATTTTGGTTGTGTTGGAGCCTTTCTTAAGCAAAGCAACATAGCTTCTGGCCCCTCTTAATTGGTTACATTTCAGAATGTGTAAATACCTCTCAAAAGAGTTGTGCTTCAAGTACACTCTCAGAAAGAGTTAGGATAGTTATGATTTTTGTAAAAAAAAAAAAGAAAGAGATAGTTCCTAAAATCCATCTAACAAGTACTGAAAGAAGCTTAGTTAGCAAGACATTATTATAAGCTGTGATGCAAAATAGAAATTTAGGTATTAAGAACAGATTAGCCGGAGTTCCTCAAGGCTCTGGATTTTGTAGGGCTGTGTTGGTCTGCAATATTGTGTTGACATCAAGGGCAGTTCCCTTGGATCTGCAGACTGAGGTGGTGGTCCCCCTCTTTAAAAAGGGGGCCCACAGAGTGTGTTCCAACTGTAGGGGGATCGCACTTCTGAGCCTCCTTGGTAAGGTCTATTCAGGGTTCTGGAGAGGAGGGTCCGACTGATAGTCGAACCTCGGATTCAAGAGGAACAATGCGGTTTTCCTGGCCGTGGAACACTGGACCAGCTCTACACTCCCAGCAGGGTCCTGGAGGGTGCGTGGGAGTTCGCCCAACCGGTCTACATGTGTTTTGTGGATTTGGAGAAGGCGTTCGACTGTGTCCCTCGTGGCGTCCTGTGGGGGGTACTCCGGGAGTATGGGGGACTAGGCCCTTTGATACGGGCTGTTAGGTCCCTGTATGACCAGTGTCAGAGTTTGGTTCGCATTGCCGGCAGTAAGTCGGGCTCGTTTCCAGAGTTGGACTCCGCCAAGGTTGCCCTTTGTCACCAATCCTGTTCATAACATTTATGCACAGGATTTCTAGGTAGTCAAGGTGTTGAGGGGATCCGTTTTGGTGGCCTCAGGATCGGGTCTCTGCTTTTTGCGGATGATGTGGTCCTGTTGGCTTCATCTGAACATGATCTACAGCTTTGGCTATAGCGGTTTGCAGCCCAGTGTGAAGCGGCTGGGATGAGGATCAGCATCTCCAAATCCGAGACCGTGGTCTTGAGAAAAGGGTAGGGTGCCTTCTTCGGGTCGGGGATGGGGTCCTTCCTCAAATGAAGGAGTTTACGTATCTGGGGGTCTTGTTCACAAATTAGGTAAAAATGGAGCGGGAGATCGATAAACGGATTGGTAAGGCATCTGCAGTTATGTGGGCGCTGTACCGGTCTGTCGTGCTGAAGAGAGAGCCCAGCCGAAAGGCAAAGCTCTCGATTTACCGGTCGATCTATGTTCCTACCCTCATCCATTGTCACGAACTCCGGGTGGTGACCGATAGAATGAGATCACGGATACAGGTGGCAGAAATTATTTTTCTCCGCAAGGGTGGCTGCCTTCTCCCTCAGAGATAGGGTGAGAAGCTCGGTCATCCGGAGGAGGCTCAGAGTAGAGCCGCTGCTCCTCCACATTGAGAGGAGCCAGTTGAGGTGGCTCAGGCATCTGGTCAGGATGCCTCCTGGACGCCTCCCTGGTGAGGTGTTCCGTGCACGTCCCACTTGGAGGCCCAGGGAAGACCCCCGACTCCCTGGAGGGACTATGTCTCCCGGCTAACCAGGGAACGCCTCGGGATTCCTCCCGAGGAGCTGGCCCAAGTGGCTGGGGAGAGGGAAGTGTGGGTCTCTTTGCTTAAGCTACTGCCCCCGTGACCCGACCCCAGATAAGCGGAAGAAGATGAATGGATGGTATTAAGAACATCCAGCCCCTTAACTCAAAGGCCTGATTCATTTTTCTTGTTCGAAACTTGAAAAAATATTGTGAACATGATAAGTTCTTCATTGTTTATTCTAGTAGTTTCATTTTCATTTACTGAGCTTTCTGTGTTTTTATTCCATTTTTATCCCGTTACAAACCAAAAAAAAATGATGAAAAATGTATGTCAGATGCTTCTACAATCAGGTTTAAAATGTGGAAGATAAAACAACCAGAGACTGAAAGTAAAAGAAATGGACAGAAGAAAGGAGTAATGGAAGCAGAGAATGAGGCAAATAAAGAATTAAAAGAAAGGGCATAAAGAAGGAAGATGGGGCAGAAAAGATTGTAAGGAACAAATTAAAGGATGGCAAAAACAAAAAGAAAGACAAAAAAAAGAAAAGACTAAGAAACAGACAAGGAGGGATGAAAATAGGAACGAGAGACAAGAAAAGACAGAATAAGCAAATGAAGGAAGCACGGAAGGATGGGAAAGCAGAAAAGAATGAGAGGAAGGACCAAACAAAGTAAGGGACAACTGAATAATTGTCAGGACAGGAAAACAGCAATGATGGAAGGTAGTAAAAAAACAAATGACAGCAAGAAGGAACAAATGAGAGAGAGAAGGAAGACAGGAACAAAGGAAGAATCATAAGAATAAAGGTTGTATGTGAGGAACTAAGGAATAATCAAATATAAGGGCAAATGTTGCTGAAAGATGACATAGCAGACTGAGCAAGGCATACAGCTTATGTCATAAGTGAGAACAAGTCCTGCACCAAAATTGCAAATGAAACATTCTAAAACTACAAAAAGAAACTCAGAATCCCTCCTTACTTTACTTTGCTAATAAAGAATTTAAGTTCACATCATGAGATCACTTCCCACTTTTGGTGGGGGTAGCTATTTTTTAAATCTCAAAACAGAGTAGAGACATAAAAAGAACAAAAGAACTGAGGCAGAGGACTTTTTATATTAAGGAAAGTAAAAAGTTTATAACAGGAGCAGGATGCCAGACTAGGTGTAACTTCTATGCAGATAAAAACAGAGATAAAACAAAGTTGACTCAAAATAACAGAAAATAATGTAACTGGCAAGTAGTAGAAGAGAAAAGTAAGAGTGAAGAAAAGTGGTCCGTCTGTCCAACAGTTTAAGCCTAAAGCAGCATAACTACAAAGATAGCTCAGGATGACTCAGCACTTTAGAATGAGAGCAAGGGAGAAACGTCGGTCTGGACTGCGTTCACCACAGCTGCTACTAACCATCCCCAACTCAGCTGACTGACTAAAATATTTGTTTTGTTACAATAAGCTTTATCAGAAAGGTAAGCTGTAAACCAATTTTTAAAATCAAACAGGATGTCTGCCTCACAGATTAAAACTGGGAGCTGGTTCCACTGGAGAGGAGCCTGATCTGCCTCCCATTCTACTTTTAGAAATCCTTAGAATCACAAGTAAACCTGCAGTCTGAGAGCAAAGTGCTCTGTTACGAACATATGGAACAATCAGATTACAGATGTATGATGGAGCTGGATTAACAAGGGCTTTATATGTAAGAAGGAGGTTCTTAAATTCTAGCTTTGACAGGGAGCCAATGAAGGGAAGCTTCAAGAGAATACTTGAGTTTTCACAAGCTAGGATCATTTTAGTAATAATATAAAATGGTTTTGTTACAGCATAAAAAAAGACACTTATTTAGCCATGAACAGAATGAATAAAAATGATTGTCATCAATTTAGTTAAATTTTTTAAAAATAAATAAAACAAGACGTTTATTTAATTGATGAGCTTAGAATGGAAATTCAAGATATAATTAAAATTCTCAAATTTAAGACAATTTATAACTCGTTAAGACCCCAGTAAACAGTGATATTACTGTATGTAAGGATATTGAAAATACAATGTAGCCGTTTTTTTTTCTTACTTCTATTCCCTTATTTCTGCTCTGCAGGTGTATGGTGGGCGACGACTGGTGGTACTACGGGGATAGCTGTCAGTACAAAGGCTCCACAAAGGATAAAACCACACTTGCACTGGCCTCATCCCTGTCTGTGCTGGGAGCAATGTTGGTGATTACAGTAGTCAGTACCCTCTGTGTCAAGAAGAAATACAAGAAACAGGCTAGAAGCAACAGCAACGGCTTCCACATGGAAAATGTGCACGCCAGTGGCAGACCCTAAAAACAAATCTGACTTCTTTCAGTGAAAATATTACAGCTGTAGAAAGAGAGCTGGACTAAATCTAATGTTGCATTAGATTTCCACCTGCTGGTTGTTCGATGTAAAAACATGGAAGAGCGGGAGGAAAATGTAATCTGTAAATGGAAATATTCTAAATTAAGCTTTTTCTAAGGCTAAGATGTTGGTGTAAAAACTGTTAACATGTCACAAAAATAAAGTCTCAGACAACCGCACTTATATTCATAAATTTAAAATTTATTATACCAAAGACAGGAACATTTGTAGTGTCTCTTTTCCATGTGGCTATACTTGTTGGTGTTACTGAACTAGACACAGTCATGCCGGTGATAACAGTTACTGAAGGAGGGAGGTGGGACTAATTACCTGTGAGTATCCGTGTGTGTATGTATGTGTGTGTGTCTAAGTTGGCTTGTGTGTGCATGCAAATACCTATTAGTGTTGAGTAGATACAGTGATGACTACAGAACATCACAGTTCAACAAAGTGGAGCAAACCATTGCAAATTAGTGTATAAATATTGTACGGAATGTTAGTTTCCATCCTGCAATTGCACATTTACATTTGTGTGTCTGTTTGTTGTGAATTTTATGTTGTATTTGTGGGTTTACACTGTAAGATAAAGGGGGGCACACCTCCATAACAGCAAATAATATATCCTCCCCACAATTAAAAACCTTCACCGACATATAGGTACACAGTTCCTTTAAAAGCATCAGTATACAACGTTTCTCTTATTTACAATCATTGAAAAAAGAATCACCATTTCTCTCAGAGAAGATTAGTAAAAAAGTGACTGAGTCACCATAAAGAGTATGCAACTCCTAGGAGTTAGTATTGGAAATTTTCTACAAAAAAATCTCTATGTCATTTTACAGGCCAAGAGCTGTGATTTACTGAAGAAATACAGTATTTTAAGTGCCCTATCTAAAACTATTAGGTGTGGTATTAATGGTATGATTCACCAAAAGTCGATTGATAATACAAACATGAGTCTGCTTTTCAAAAGGTTCCTTTTAGCAACTTCACTGCGTTCACATTGATTTAAGTTCTTACAAAACAAAATAAACCATGGAATCGTTATCCCACATTAGGTATTGTGACAAGCTAATGCTACCGAAAATAGACTAGTGTTGATTATGTATTGGAAAAACAAAACAAATCAAAAAAAACATTCAGTCTGAGGGAAGGGCATAAACTCTGCAATCTTTGTCCTCAAACGATTCAGGAGGTTCGAGGATCATTAAAGGGCTCATTTGCTTGTTTCACTCTGTGAGTGCTGCAGTGCATGTTCCGGCGTAGAAGCCTGTTCGGAAAAAAAAACAAACATCCAAAACTTTATAATGTGCATTTTGCAGCTTCCTGGTGAAACCCACCTGTCTGTGTGCACAAACGGAAAAATCTTGGGTTGATGTGGAGGAGATAAATATTTAGCTTGATGGCGCGTCCGTTTAGAGAGGGGTGTCATAGTAGTCGGTTGGCTGATCTGCCCCAGCGGGCATCTGCTGTTTCTGCTGGTGCTGCTTCATGATCTCCTTCACCTCTTCCTCCAGCTCAGGGGGGATGATGAACTGGTCGTCTGGGTCGGGCTGAGCTGGAGCTGTAAAGTAACCTCCTGACTTCTTGGATGGGGCATCGGCTGCCACCTCAATGAGGTTATGACTCTTTTCTTGACGTGCCACTGAACCGTTAACCCTCCTCTTCCCGGGAAACTTTCCCCCGTCCCCAGCTCCAGCACCTTGCCACGACTCGTCTCTCTCTAACCCATTTTCTACGTCTGCCTGGTTCAGGTCAACCCCGTCCTCCAGCGGCTCGGGGGTGCACGGCGGTGGAGGTGGTGGAGGAAGTCTGAGCAGGTTGCGCTCCTGGCTGGAAGATGAGGGTATTAGGGTTTGGGGTGGTGACAACTGTGAAAGCTCAGCTTTGAGGCAGTGGACGTCTGCCTCCACCTCCACACGGCTCCCGTTCGAGAAGACACCGGCGATGGGCTCTTCATCCTCGCTGTCCAGCCCGTTGTCGGACAAGGCGCTGGAGAAGGTGGCGCTGGACAGCTGCCTCTGAAAGGAGCTGGCCAGGCAGGTTGGGTGGAGGGCGCAGCAGTTACGAGCGGAAGGCAGCTCTGAACCTGGGAGGAGATACTGGCAGGGCTGGGTGGTTGTGTGGGACTGCTGGTGCTGTAGAGATAGCAGGTGGGCCTGCTGGTGCAGGTGAAGTTGAGTGTTGTGAGGCTGATCCTGCAGGAGAACGAAGGAGCTCTGCGGAGGCTCGTCAGACGAGGCGGTGGAGCCCACCTCGCTGCTCATCTCACTGGTGCTGATCTCGCTGCTGATTTCGCTGCAGGAAGAAGGCGGAACAGGCAGGGAGCCGTCTGAGGGTCGGTCCTTGATGGCAGAGGAAGATGGAGGGTAGGGGCCCAGGCTGGGGCTGGGGGGAGGCTGCGGAGGCTCAGAACAGCAGCAGGAGCAGCAGTCTTCACTCACGCTGAGCTGCACCACGACCGCACTCAGGCTGTCCGTGCAGCCGTATCCTTGCGCCAGGGTGCAGAGCTTTTTAGCGGCAGCTAGGCTGTCCGGGACGTTACGAACGGCCTCCACTGCTTCTGTTGGAGACACAGCATCCCACAGCCCACGGCTGCCCAGAATGAAGAACTCATCCTGAGGACTGAGAGTGACTGTCTGCACATATGGGCAAGGGATAACGGAGGGGTAAAGGAAGGAGTAGCCCATAATTCTTGTCGAGTCAGTCACCCCATTAACCTTGTTGTCCTGGAGGAAAGGAGAATATAAATCAACACAGAGCACATTTAAAACTACATTTACTTCAGTTTATTAGTGGAACATACCTCAGTAACGATGGCTCTATGCTGCCTGATCCGACGGTATTCCTCCTCAAGGCCCACATTGTGAAGCAGCGACAGAGACAGGGGTTTCCCGTCCCGGCACAAGATGGCCTGGCACTTTCCCACGTTAGCAGCTGTGAGTATGAAGCAGCCACTGGGGTCTGTGGGGTCATGGCGGATGTGACAAAGAGCTGCAGAGCCGCCGAGTTTCTGTCCGGCAGTTCCAAGTTTCCTTCAGGAGAAAAATAGAATAAAGAAACAGGCAAAAACAACTGTTTATTGAATACATTTTAATTTTAGAGAGGTTCTGTGGGTAGACGCTTAATTAGTTGCCAACTAGAAACTCTGACATGCATTTTCAATTTGAAAATTTGCCATGAAGACCCAATAGATTTGCCAAATTCAGTCAACAGGTTAAATTTTCTTCTGTATTCTCAGTTTAATGGTAGAGAAAAATCCAATACAATATTTTGTTGTACTTATTTGAATAAGAATACAACTGATGATGAACAGCAAAAATCGGCTAAACTCTAGTTGGAAACAGACTGTGTGGCTTTGATTAAACGCCACAGCAGTCAAAACCATTTTTCTAGTGAAAACAGGATACATTGTGGATCACGTACCTTTGCATGACGAGGAATGTGTTGGTCATGTAATCCTCTTCCCTTTTCGTTTTGTGGATTTCCTCAGCCAGGACGTCGTTCATCGTGCACTGCAGCAGGTAGGGCACTTCCACGTTCCGGTCACCGTCGAACACGCCGTACAGAGCTTCCCGACTCCCACGGAAACTGTTTACTGAAAGGGCGGCAACGCAGAGTCTAAAAAAGAACAGGCAAGCAATCTGTGAGGAAACACGGAGAGCTTGAAAAAGTTACATTTACCAAATTAATGTGCTATGATTAATTTGGCTGAATTTCTAAACTACTGTCAGGGTTCCTACACGTGTTTTCTTGCAACAATTATTTTTAAAAAGCTTGTGTTTTTCAATTTTACCATTGTTTGAAGATGTAAGATATCAAACTTCCCTTTAAATGTATAAATGTAGAATTTGAAAATACAAGAAACAAGGAAGGAAGAATTAATAGAATTAAGACAGAAAGGACAGAGGGATGGGAGAAAGAAAAGGAAGGACAAAAGACAGCGAAGAGGAAAGGATACAAGGAGAAATATGAGGAAGGAGAAAAGGATGGATAGATATGAGAAGGAAGGACACAAGACAACTGTCAAACAATGGCGCAGGGAATATTTCTCCAGACCTGAGGAATAATAAAAGCTTTCTTTGGTGGGGGGTTCCTATAGTCTGACTTTTCAGAACCCTCCACCAAAGAAAGGTTGCTCATCCATCCATTATTTGTGCTGCTTATCCTTGAATGTTTGCGGGGGTGAGAACATGCAGAAAGACCCTAGGCTGGGATTCAAACCCAGGATCTTCTTGCTGCAAGGCAACAGTGCTAATAACCATGTAACTGTGCAAGATTGTTTATAAAAAACAAAAATTGGATTTGCTAATATATTTTGCTTTGCAGTCATAGTTTCACCAAGAACAGTTTTTGCAGCAAGTATAATCTTCAGGTCTCGTGTTGTAGACGAGCACAGCTTTCATATTTCTTTCATGAAAGTCATCTTCCGGAACACAATATCTCACATGGGTTATATTAGCAAGGCTTTGCTGCACAAACATGGTGGAGGTTGTTCTTTTCACTCTTGACTGAATTTAGCTCACTTGTTCTTCACGCCTGAGGCCTCTGTGTAACCATGACTCCACACAGCGGGCCCCCCAGATGCCTCATTCGATGAAAAGGTTGGTGGTGGATCAATACGGAACCAGCGAATGTTACTGGAAGACAAAAGACATGAAAGAGATCAACATCACTCACTCATCTTGAGGTATGGAAATAGATAGACCAAAGCAATATATTGTCATGAACAAATTATAAACATTAAAGAAAACTGAATAAATTATTGTAAGAAAAACTGGTTAAATTAAGAAAGAGCAGGCGCTGGAAACTAAAAAAAGGCCTGCACACATAAAGTTGGCCTACTTAAGCTGCTCGAGGGTCTTATGGTCCAGGTTGAGACGAGGGTTGCCAGTGAGGTCCAGCTCCTGAAGTTTTGGAGGCAGATTCTCAGGCAGTGTGATTTCACTCAGCTCGTTGCAGCTCAGATCCACACACTAAAAAAACAGACTCCAGGTTCAGAGCTGCACAACCAGAGAGGCTTTATTACAGACGCGCTGCTGCTGGAGTCTTACCTTTATCTCCATCAGCTGCATGACCTCAGGAAAGACCTCGATGGAGTTGGAGTGAGCAATGAGTGTGTGCATTCGTCTACAGTTCATGATGGTGGTGGGAACAGTCTTCAGCATGTTTCCACTCAGGTCTACCTCTTCCAGCTCTTCTAACTTGGCCATTTTACTGAAGGATAAAAAGGGAGTACATGAGTTGAAGCATGAACCAAAGAAATAGTTCTCTAAAGGATGGAAAATTTCATAGCTGAGGTCAGCTGTTATGTGACATTTTCATTGCATGTGTTTGTTGACTAATAGGTAATAAATATTGTCTGAATATTTATTGAGATGGTTATTGAAACAGCAATATGTGGGACTTTTTGTATTTTGTAGGACAGCAAAAGATCAAGAAAGAATGCAATACATGAGAAAATTGGTCAAAGTTGCAATGATAAATTCACTAATAATAAATAACCAGATACAAAAAAACAAAAACTAATATGCTTTAAAATCTAGAAATAAATATTTAAAAAGACGTTTCAATAAAAGTGAGCTTTCATTTGAGATTATTTTATAGAACATGGATGGAGCACTGTTGGCTACCAGCTTGGTTATGCTGTATTTGGGTTAGGCTCGCAGTATTATGTGTTTTCCCCCACAAATCATAAAACAGCACAGTGCTAAAAAGCTGAATTCCAGTTTAGCAGAGTACTAAAGGCCCTTTTCAATGTTTTTTTTTTTTTTTTGTTGTGTGTACAAACTTGGTTCGGATAACAATATTTCAATAAATGTGTTATCCTGTCAGAAGTACAGTGTTTTGTCTTTTAGATAATAAAATAAGACAAAGTAAGAAAACACCATGCTTTGCATTCCTAATCTTCATTCCTAAACATTTCCTTGGAAATGCTCAAATCAAATTTCATATTCTGTTACATAAATAGTTTTATAGAACGTCTGGTAAAATTAGATGTTTCACAAACTTTTTGAAAGAATTATAAACTTTTAATTTATGAAGAATAAAAATGCTGAACATTTACTGTTTTCTTTAATTGAAATTTTCATATTTGCTCTGTCTTGCAATACTGTTAAATATCTATCTTTACTGTTTGATGAATTTCTAAAGAAAAGAAAATTTATTAAATGGACAATTAAAGAAATCAAAAAAATTAATATTTAAATATCACAATGATTCACGAAAGGGCAATGTCTCTGTGAAGGAGCTTTTTACCTGGCTGGGAAGGTCTGAAGGTGGTTGTAAGCCATGTGCAAAACTCGTAGGTGTGTGTGACCTGTGAGCATCGGTACACATTTGTCTGTCAGCCAGTTATTGGTCAGGTAGAGCTCCTGCAGAATGCTGTGGCTTTCCTCTGACAGACTGGATGGTGGCAGGTGCTCCAACTTGTTGGCTGATGCATTTAGGCATCGTAAGCTGAACAAACAAGAGCATAAGAAGTACTCAGTCATTTTCATGGTTTTGAAAGGAAATTAATACAGAGGTGAATAAATTGGGAAACATAGGCAATAATTTACTGCTATATAATACTAACATTTAGGCTAACAGGTAGCAGATTTTTCTGCAAAATTAATCAAACTCCGTTCAGATTTATTCATTTCTTTAGAAAATTTTGTGGTCATATTTTATCTTCCTGCAAGGTTTCTCCCTGTGATTATTTTTGCCTTTATTCACAAACTTTTGTCTCAATTTTTCACAAATTCCTCCTTTAAAGAGGTTTACTTCTACCCAGCATGGCTACAGAGAAATGTTTGAGACGTATGTTAGAGAACTTCATAAACTTGAGGAACATTTGGGAAAAATGAAAACATATGGCAGTTTGTGAGAGGGACCAAGTTTGAATAGAATAACCAAATTTTATTCTAAAATGAATAAACTATCATTTTTAGCCAAATTGCTAAAAAAATGGTCTAGTGAATGTGTTCCATGTTGGTATTCAGTGCGCTTAGTCTGTTTTTGTGTTCAATTCTTGTTTCTCTAGACAGGTCATTGACCCAAATTAACAAGATAAGATTCTTTTTTTTCTTCAGTGTGCTTCTAAAAACATATTTCACTTATTCTTGAGAATTTTGATAAAAAAACAGGTTTTAATTTTGAAAAAGAAAAAGTTTGAAGTACTATTAAGTTTTAGATATCATGTCATAGATACAATTCTTGGTTATCAGGATTTATAATGGTGCAACCTCCCGGTCTTGTCATTTTTTCATAAAATTTGTGTTTTTCCCATCATTACTGCAAAGTTGTTCACACTGTCAGACACGACAAAAAGTTAACAATTCCTTTTTATTTAGCTTAATGTGGATGTCAAGCTTTTAAACAATGGTGTTAGACACCATATATGTAGAAATATGTGGTCGGCTAAGTATTTTGTAGTCTTTTTATGTCATCATTTTATTCTCCTTAATCATGTAACACCTTGATGCCATACTCATATTTAGCTTTAAATGGAGAAAGCTACACATTTGCACAGAAATGACACTTATTTTAATAGCTTTAGACTAGTACTGTAATACTTCAACTGAGCAGAAAAAATTATTTATAACAATATTGACTTAAAACTAATAAAAATTACATCTGACGGTGTTGACTTGAACCTGACGGTGGTGACATGCATCTGACAGTGTTGACAATGGCTTCATTAGAACAAACATTTGAAAGTCACTTTAATGCCTTCTGGCTGAGTAACTCTGTTTGTACTTTTGTGGAAACAAATCAGAGCCAATAACTTATTTTTTTCCCCTTTCCGTAAACATTTTATTACTGTGTGTCAACACCGTCAGATAGAAAACCTGACAGTTTTGACAAAAAGCTACTTTTTCACATGAAATTCATCAGATGTAAATGTTAGCTACCCTGTGTTAGCCATGATTGCTAGCTAACTCTGAAACCTTCGTAAAGTAAATACATGTATGCAAATATTCAGTTTAATACTTTTTGTACAAAGGCAACAGTGTTGACTTGTCATGGTTGTGACAGTCAAATTATCAAGAAAAGATTTTAGAAGAAATATCAAACTTACAGAGAGCAGATATAACCTGTTGTGTGCCACACATGTCGAAGGTGGACAAGAGGGTCTTCAGAATTATAGGTGACCGTGTGGTTGCATGTTTTTTATATGTATCTGACGGTGTTGACAGAAATGTGGGACATATTTTTGAGCGACTATGAAAAAACCCAAAATATTAATGGAAAACCACTGCTCACAGTTTTAAATATGTTTTTACCTATATACTTTCATTTTTTATAAATTTTTAAAACTATTGAAACTATTTAAATAGTTTTTTACTGTTTATTGTCAAGTTTACATGATCGCCTCATGTCTGAGGACAGCACATTTTGGGAGTCATGAGATGATATTTTACCCCAAAACATATAAAATGAAAAATAAAATTATGAAAGAGATGTATTTGTATGTATATGTTTGCATTTCTGCAAAGGACCCTGAGGAGATTAACCCTGAATGTTTATTTGATTTACATATTTTTTAATTTTCAACAGAATTTGTGATTTCTCAATAGGACATGTTTTATCAAAATTCTCAAGAATCACTGATTTGTAAAACCATTTAGTGGAAATCGCTCCTTCATTACCTAGATGTGTTGTTACTCAGCGTAGATTTCTTATGAGTAAAAGGAAACACACCAATGAATAGTTTCGTTAGAATACTCCTTTCTTTCTTAGATACATTTAATATGCCTGCCAGCGTCTGCCTTTGCAATGCTTTCTTCAGTTCGTTTTCCCCTTGATCTTCATACACATGAAGTTTCTCTTCACTCAACCTCCTGTTTAAATTTAAGCTCCATGATTGTAACAAAAAATGAGACAACCAGCCGCTTTCGGCCAATGCTTGAAGCTACCTGTTGGATTTGAGGAACAGGTTGCAGGGAAGTTCCACCAGTTGATTATGCTGGACATCTAAAACCTCCAGCAGAGGGCGCTCCACTCTTTCAGGCAGCTTCTGCAACTGGTTATGTCCTGCACTCAGCTTCCTTAGACTGTTGCTACAGAACAACCTGCGGCATGAGAAATATAGAGACAGCTGGGTCAGCACTAACATATGATGGATAAGCAATTTGAACAGGCAGGTAGATGATTGAGATGGATTGATAGCTGAGATTCTTTAGGGCAGGCAGACAAGTAGATATAAAGACAGATAGTCTGCAGTTATTGAAGAGAGAGTGGGAAAAGGGAAAGTGAAGGACGAAGCTGGATGTGCAGATGAGGAAAGAAGAAAACCTGTGAGTAGGAGCGCCTCTAGTGGATCCTGTAACTAAAATTCATCATCTTGACACTTATTGGGTAAAAAATAAATGTGCAGACAATACAGAGACCAGAGGTAGAAGAAGAGAGAGGGAACAGGAGAGAAGCCGAGAGAGCAAGATGGTTGCAAGACATGGCAAAGAGTAAAAGGTGCATCTGAACTAACCTTCTAAAAATGCTACATAAAGAGAAGCAGCCTGTTCGAAAAAGATCTAGAGGTTACCGCCTATCAGTTAGATTTATGAGGCTCTATGGGGGGATAGATACATCACTTGACAAAGGGCAGAGAGAATAATGAAGCATTGCTCCACATTTACAGGCATGTTTGCGGTGGGAGGGAGACTCACCTCGCCGGGAGCTCACTGATGAGGTTGTGGCTCACGTCCAGGACCTCCAGTTTCTTCGCTTCACACAGCCAGTCTGGCAAGGACTCCATCTGGTTCCTAGCGGGGGAGAAGGGGTGATGATGATGAAGATGAATTACGTGCCATTTTCAAACTCTGTTACTTCAATGGAATATAATTTATTGCAAACAAAAGTCCTTTCTCTGTGTTATGTAACATTATAGAGTTCAGTAAATGTAGTACTGGCAGTGCTGTCTTACATTTAAAAGGCAAAACTCTTCTTTGACATGTAACCCTCTCAAGACCAATTGGGTTTGTGAGGTTTTAAACAAATTAAGTAAAAAAAAAAAACAGTTCCAATTTCATGCCTTTGTATCAACAATCATATCTCTAGTTAATAGCCCAATACTAATCTCTTACCTAACGAATAACAAACTATGTCAAGGTAAAGAGAAAGAAAATCTAATGGTCATTTACACTCTTCTTAAATAATTTATTTTCTCATGCGGTTCCACAATCTTAAAGCATCACCAACATAACACACTGATCATCAGGGATTAGATTATGACCACTGACACGACAAGTCAATAACACGATTATCTGTTCTTCATGGAACCCAATGACAAGTGGATAGCTCAGAGGCACAGTAATTGAAAAACCTGTCTTCAAAGGTAACGTGGTGAAAGCATAAACAAAATGAGCTTGAGAATAAGAGAGTGAGAGAATATCTCTAAAGCCAGAGGTCTTGTGTGATGTTCCCGGTCTGCAAGTGATTCATATCAATCAAATATGGTTTAGAGAATGAACATTGCTAAGCTGGCATCAGGCTTGAGGCTTGGCCTTGTGGTCAGAACCAAAAGACAAGCGACCGTAGCTCTAAATACTAAAGGAGTTGATGCGGTTGTCAGATAAGAAGGTTGTCAGTTGTTCATGGGGCTGAATAGCTGCGGTGGAAATCGTATTTTCTTGACGAATGTGGGCTCTTTCAGGGGGATAACGCCGCAAGGCAAAAAGGGATCTGGATCCAATCAAGTCAGATCAATGGAAACTCAACATCACAGGACTTTAAGGATCTGCTGCTAACATTTTGATGCCAGATACCACAGAGCAGCTTCAGGTGTCTAGTGGAGACTGGGCGATGGTGAGCCTTGGCTGTTTTGGTGGAAACCAACACAGTGTTAGGGAGGTGGTGTATAACTGTGCATGAGTGTTCGTCCAGGTGGGAAGTGTGTCTTAAGACATAAGCAACTTGTAAAAAAAAGAGATGTAATTTTTTATTTATGATTATCTTTTTTTTCCTACTTATTTTTGGTCATGTAGGTAGTTAGCACCTTGAATTACCTTGTTAAAAGTGGGGTACACAAATAAAATTGCCTTGCCTAATGAAAATGTGCTGTATGTAACTCAATCTACAGGTAATATATTCACAATCAATTAATTAATTAACTAATTATTTTATTACAGTTAATTTTTTTTCATACACAAGCACTCTTTTCCTCACCTCGAGATGTCCATGTAACTGAGATTGGAGGGCACAGGATTTACATCCAGCTGTCGTAATTCTGTGGGGAGAAATCCAGACACATTAACCTACAGCAAGGACAGTCTAATAAAAAAGCTGGTAGATCAAAAATGGAGGGGAGAGAACTGGGGAAGGGGTGGGGGGTGTGATGACGAGTGAAGGGCAATGATGGAGAGGGACAATTAGTGGGTTTTATTGATGAGAAAATCGAAAGAACGAGCATAGATGAACAGGAGAGAGACATTTGAGAGAACACGTTTACGGTTTGAAACACACGTGTAGAGGAGGAATTGGGGTAAAGCTGAGAAACGAGAGAGGCTGCGGTTTAAAAGGAAAGGCTACCAACTGATGCAGAGCCACACTCACCGTTGTTAGAGGCGTAGATCCCTTTGAGCAGGGAACCTTTGACTTTAAGACACGTTATGTGGTTCCTCTCACAGTGAAGCACCTCCAGCCTGGGAAAGATGGAGGCATCCAACTCCGTCAGCCTGTTATCCCTCACGTCCAGCTGGGTCACGTGCCTTAGCAGGTCAGGCTCATCTGGCACCATGACGGATATTTTATTTAACCTAAAAGAGGAGGAAACAGTTCATGTTCAGGCGGATCAGACCGTGGGCAACTTTCTTTGGCGGGGGGGCGGGGTGTTGAAGCAAATTTCTTTTGCACTGTATTCAGTAGGCATATGATTCGCTTTACAATCGTATTATTTACAAACAGGACAAAAATGAAAGTAATAACTGCAACAGATTACAAAATGTATTAGACAAACTTCTAGTGATGCATTAACTGGGAAATAATGCAAGTCATTCCAGCTCCGTTTTCCTAGAGAATGAGAGGGGACCTGATGGGCAAATGATTTCTTGGTTTTGTGCTCTTTAACCGTCTAGTTCTGCCATGGCATCTGCCAAATGTTTGTGTTTCCATAATTAGTGGGATTAAACCATGTCAATGAGTACAACAGTTGAGACAAGAGTGACTGGACCATGAAAGTCATGCATGTTCTGGACAGAGTTCCTTGAGTTCATTTTTAAAATCCCTTCTAGTTGAAACATTAATACTTGCAGAATCATCTTCCGGTTTTGCTTTACCTTAAATCGATGTGTTTGACATGGAGCAGACGGAAATTCTGCAAGGTGAGTGTTTTTTGGTTGTTTCCAGCCATGCAAAGCTTCTCCATGGAAGCCAACCGCTCGAGCACCTGCGGCACGTGGCTGAACTGGTTGAAGGAAAGGCCCAAGTAGCTCAGCCTCTGCAGGGATCCAAGCTCCGAGGGCAGGTCACTTAAACTGTTTCCGTCCAACAGGAATGTCTGCAAACTGAGAGAGGAACCATCAAGTATTTTAACTGCGACACAAAAAAACTATGTTTTCTCAGGATTTATAATGCAACATCACATCAACATGTAACGTATTATGCATCAACAGTCAGTTAACTTAATGTCCAGAAGATGGCAGTAGCAGAATAGATACCCTACTGGCCACTTTAGGAATTTACAGGCATACCAGATCTGTCCTGCGGATTACCTTCTCATATTTACCAGTCTATGCCCTGCATACCAGTATGTGGAGCTTCAAATGGGGTCAGAGTATTTTTCACATCTTGTTATGACCACAAACGTTAGTGTCATTATCAATGGGATTTCACGTGACAGACCAAGAATGGCACCAAACAAGTTGTGTTGAAAAGTGAAAGGAAAAGGATGCATGGTTTTTAACAAGAAATCGACAAGTTGTTGCATCCATTTGCTTAAAGCTTCCCTGAGTGAACACCCTGTGGAACCACATTTTGATACAGCTGCAAGTCTTTTGGGATAATTCTCAATTTTATCCAGCCTAGACCGTTTATCTAAAATGTTGCCACAAGTTTTTAGCTTTCTCTGATGTTTTTTTCTTCTTCTTTTCTTTCTTATGGGTATCAGAGTAATGGGGGCTGAATAAAAATGCAGACTATGTTCCTATGACTTTATATTGGGAGAAATTTTGAAAACCCATTTATTCTATTCCTCTTACATCTAAATTATGTGTGGTTTGTGGTGGTCAATCACATAAAATTCTACAAAAGGCCCAAAAGTTTGTGACTGGGAAAAAGTTTCAGGTCAGTTTTTCCTACTTAAGGTATTGCATCCTGTCAGCAATGGCTTAGATACAAAATAATTAAATTGGTGTCCTACGCCATAAATTATCTGTAGTAAATACACCACAAAATGTTGGCATAGAAATTGGGATAGAAGCACTGGTACTGTATTAGTCAGTATTGAAAAGTAAAATTGATTTTTAATAGCTTAAGGAGGCTAATGAAATATATCAACAATTATGTGCAATGTAGGGTCATTGTTAAGGTGAGATCAATACAAAGTAACAAGTTGACCAGAAGCCCTTTATGAGGAAGGTTACTATTCACTTAAAAATGCAAGTGCATGGTTATCGCGCTTTTGGAGCTCAAACATTTGGCTATGCAAATTTCTGACAAAGAGGCAAACAGAAATGCAGTGCACTGTTTCACAGGCGTATCTACAGTAACTAACAGCAGATAGAGGAAGGTAAATGCCAAAAGAAAACTCAATTTATTTTTTCCTTCCCATTGCCTCAGCATAAGTTGCTCCTTTTGCTTACTTGCTCATGGCGCCCACAGAGCTGGGGACAGAATCCAGGTAGTTACAGCTGAGGTTGACCTCCGTCAGGGTGGAGATGTCGCAAATGGCCAATGGGAATTGACCAAGGTGGTTGTTGGAGAGGTTGAGGCTGCGAAGACGAGAAAACCTGGAGAAGCAAAGAGTGGAGATAAGGACGGTTAATAGAAGAGCTTGCATATATCTTGTAAAGATTAATATTGCAGCAAGATGTAGTACCGTATATTCATGAATATATTCATGGGGACTGAAGCAAAGTGTCGCTTGCATAAGTTTAGCTCAGCCAAAAGAAAACAACTAAATTCAACACACCCACAGACTGTAGAGGTTTTAAAGGTTTACATTGATTTGTTGAGCAAACAAATAAAGCATGAGTGTGTGTGTTATTCATCTAAACATCAGCGACCAGTGGCATTCAGTGTGTCCCTCCATGTCATGCTAATAAACCTAATAGGAGCTAAATCCTTAAGGGAAACTAAGACCAAACACCAAAGTGAACTTTGCAAAGTGATTTTTTTTTTTTCCGTTATTTATTACACAAACACACACAGCCCTTTTCCCACACCAGAGCAGGTGCTGAAACCAGTATTTGATCACACTTTCACAAACACAAGTTAAACAAACCTTCACACAGTAAATCATGACAGTGGAGATAAAGACATAAAGGATGTGAGAGCTATTGATTAGGGCGGCCGAGTAATTCCAGCTGAGGGCGGCTCCTGCTTGAAGTTGGTGGAGGTGGTGTCACATGAGTTGTGTCTTGATCACAAAATCAAGTCTGTAAAATGCTGAGTAAGACTCATTCCTTCTCTTCAGGCACTCTCTCCGTCTCATCCATTATGTCCTGTAAGGTCATTTCGACATGTGCAGTAAGAGGAGTTTTTTTCATCTTTTTTTTGCTTCTGCATTTAAATCAGTTCCATCACTTTGTAGAGATACAAAGAGAGATCATCAGGTGACAAAAATCAGATCCTTTTCAGCTTGATCAGCCCGACGGATGCTTGACCAGCAACAGCCAGCAATGCTGCTCATGCTAATCATTAATATAAGACGATAGCTAGTTTAAAAAGTGAACCCAGCAGCCATGTGGTTCTATTAAAGTGATAGTAAAACTGTTTTACAGAGACTGCTCTCAGACAAAGCAGCATGTCGTCTTTGCTCCACATTTAAATAATTCATCAATGCTGAGCGAGAATATATTTTTTCCAATGTTCTTATTTATCCACCTTCTTTGCAGCGCTAGTGAAGGACTGAGTATGTGAGCAACTCCCAGTATGATAGCAGCAGATGAAGCATTTTGGTTGGTTTTTGTATGTTGTAAGCTGTACTCTTTAAGGTTAGCATATGTATTTAATTTCTTTTTAATTTTTCTGTAACAATAATGACACACCTCTGCAGCTGTCCATTCAAAAGGACATGTCAAAATAAGAATTTGGTGTGTTGTGTGTTTGTGGCTGCAAAACATCCTATCCTATTAGTTACCAACAGTCAAGTAATATTAACAAATGTGGCTGAAGAAGCTCAACTTAAAGCAACAACAAAAGCATTCCAGGTGTGCTCTTTTTATTTGGAAACTTAAGCCCAGGGAAAATGAAAATGTTTGCCCCACAAGTACTCAGGCTACAATAGACCATTAAAGAAGAAATGCTGGTTGCTGAAAGGGACTTGCAAATACTGCTGGAAGCTGATTTTAGATTTGAGAAATAAATAGCTTAGTAACATCCTTTTACTTTTTGCGCATGACATCTTCACCACATTCTCAACCTACAACAGAAAAATTGCCTTTCAAAATTAGTCAAACTCAAAGCTCAGTAATTTAATTTATTCTTGGACTTGAGGTGAAAAGAACAGGAACAAAGCTCTTTCTAGCCATAAATATTGCTTCTTACTCCTGTAAAATCTAAGAGCAGAACTCCTTTTTGTTCTAAATAATGCATTTCAGACACCACAAAATGAAAACATTTGGTCCAGTTGATGTGTCAAGAACAAGCTGCGAGAACTCCCAAACCTGGCCAGCAAAGACTCAATAATGTAATTACAGTTCATGTATGTTCTTGTGGTCCTGGGAGAGAGAAAAAATGTCTCTGTTGCGGATGAGTATATATAGACCTACAGGTGGATAGTTGCCAAAAAAAAATTTGGAATCATCAGGTCAAATTTTTACATATACAAAGATTGGAAATTACTAAAGAATCCAGATTGGTGTATCTTTATTAAAGCAATGGACAAATCAGAAGCAATGTTTGTCTCAGCATCATGATCTAAGATGGTAAAATAACTCTCTCTGTGTAAGGATGGATAAAGTACTTTGAGCAAGAAACCAAGAATCAATCAAAAAACAAAACCTTTATCCAACAACTAGCTTGGATGCAAGATCTACACTCGTTTAAGTTGACTTAAACTTATGGAAGCATATGTGTAAAAATAAATCAAATTAAAATGGATTAGCAATAATGCCTTTTCATTTTCAAGCTCTAGCTGCTATGCTTGATTCATGAATAAAATGAAAAAGAAATAATTCAAAATGCTTTTTCATTTTCCAATTTAGCATTGTTCATCAATAAAAAATAAATTTAAGATGTAATTTTCAGACAACACCCCAGCAAATGTGTTACAAATTTCCATTAGAAATGTAAACGTTCAAAATTAAAATGCACTTGCAGAAATGCTTTTTTCTTTTTCTGATTACAAATGCCATTTTTGACTCATAAAAAAAAATAAAAAGAAAGCACGTTAAATGCTTTTTCCATTTTCTTATTCAGCATTGCTCAGTCTGTAACTTTATTAAAAAGAAAACGAAAAGGCTATTGCTTTTTCGTTTTTATGCCCGCCCCGCAAAAAAGTGTAACTTAATTCAAATGGATTGGCAATCCCAAAAGGCGCAGAAAAATGATGTAATTTCTCCTCTTTTGCTGCTGAGGCCACACTGACATGGCGCTCCAAGATACATCTTGCTATTCTATTGTGATGCCTTCCTGTTTAAGTGTAATGCACGCAATGAAGAGAAATGACACAAAACGTCTGAGTGGTGCATTCAGTTGCTGTCCGTAACACTGATGTTACACAATACATAATCATTAGTATTTGTTCTCACCATTCTTCAAAAAACACTCAAGTTTATGGTTATTGTCCTCATTAAGTTTTAAAACAATCTTAAGCCCCGTAAGAATAGCGAGATGTGTCTGGGAGCGCCATGTTGCTGCCAGTGTGGCCTCAGTAGCAAAAGAGGAGAATGAGCAATGACATCATTTTTCTGCGCCGTGTGGGATTGCTAATCCCTTTGTTACAGAATGAGCAAAGATGAATGAGAAAATGAAAAAAGCTATTTGGATTATTTCTTTTTAGTTTTATTTATGAGTCAACAATAGCAGCGTTTGAAAATGAAAAAGCATTCTTGCCAATCCATTTTAACTTGATTTATTTTACACATATGCTTCTATATTAACTCTCCTGAGCAGAAAACGGCAATATCCTCATTCAACAACAAAAAACAAATATTTTTCACCTGAACAAAAAAAAACAAAAAACAGAAGGTAGTTTTGTGTTTGTGATTTTTGGTAATGGCACAGCAGGGCGAGGTTATCAGTTTTACCCCCGGCATCGGCATAGTATATGACGGTACTTCCCTCAAAAAGTTGAAGATAAGGAAATAAGACAATAAAGGATGTGGCATGTTGATTTGGTATATGCTTCTGGTTTTAACAGTTGTCTTCTTTTTTTTGCACAGATTTACAGTGGAATAGCCAATCACAGTAATCTCCTTCCCTGACTGACCAGCAGACAGAGGAGATTAATCCACACAAAAAACCCAAAACATTCTGACATTTTGAGGTGAGTTAGATGTAACTGATGGCTAGTTCCATCTGTAGACAGAAGTCATTTCTGACTAAAAGCTTCATGACAGCCGACTTGGCAAATATAAAAAA
Source organism: Apricaphanius iberus (assembly GCA_028564705.1). Classification (NCBI taxonomy): domain Eukaryota; kingdom Metazoa; phylum Chordata; class Actinopteri; order Cyprinodontiformes; family Aphaniidae; genus Apricaphanius; species Apricaphanius iberus. The sequence continues at coordinate 1,152,601 of JAPXFQ010002614.1, forward strand.
ATACTTGACGTTTCTTCGATCTATAATACGAATCTTACTTGATTATTTGAAGTGCTACTTTTTAAATGGCATTTAGAAAAAACAAACACTTCCTGCCATTTGGCAAGTAATATCCAGATGTATCATGTTGGAGGACAAATTAGACCAAAATGGGAGGGAGGAGTGGAGCACTGTTACGTTATTAAGCTGCCCTTAAAAAAAAATAAAAAAAAAAGACTATTAATGCCATCAAAATAAACTGTCAGCTCATTGTTTCAAAGGTCCAGCCAAGAAGTCCATCTATAGCTTTTTGAGCAGCTGCTGTATTTTGGGCAAATCTCTGATAAACTCCTGGTATAGGCTGCCAGCTGGTAAACACTGTGGAGCGTTTAGCAGTTCAAATGAGAGAAATCTTCTGATGAAGAGCAAATGTAAGATGAAGAGCAACAAACATTATCCAAATTGGATAGAAATTAAGAACTATTAAATAAGAGAAAAAAAAATCAAAAATATTGTTCTAGTGTTGGTGTGATAACTATTTATGTTAGAAGCAGAGAAATATCACCACTCTGTAAAAGGGGAGTGGTGGTAAAAACAGGATTTACCTTTGTCTAAAAAGAAAAGAAAAGATTCCTTACTTATTAATTTTTTTTAGAGTTTGCACTTTACTATCTATGAATTTCATGGGTTATAATACTTAAACTATAGACTGATGTCAACAGTTATCCGCCCCCCCCCCCCAAATGTAGATCTTTACTTTATCTTATTTCCAAGAGGCTAGCAATGTTTCCAAATCCATTTTGTTTCATAACAGAAAGAGGAGGACTACTCAAAAGGAAGAACAGAGCAATTTCGCTATATTTCGGGTCGCCTTGCTGTGCTCTCTTTCAAGGTGAATGAACCACTGATCTGTAAAAAATACTTACATTTTTAATAGCTTCTTAAATCTATGCTTCCTCTCTCATTTTTTCTAACACCTCCATCATACAGAAATTTGCTAATTTTGAGTCTTTCTTCTGGTGGAACATAGTTTGGTGAGTTCACTAAAAAGAAAAAAAGATTGGACTTATGAGTTTTCAGTCATCATCCAACTTCTTTGTGCATTTCTAATAAATAGGCTACTGATTGTTGATAGTTTTTTCTATAATCATTAACATAGGACCCCGTGACCCTGAATTGGATAAGCGGTTAAGAAGATGGATGGATGGATGGATTAACATAGGATATCTGATACAGTGCTAACTATATTAAGAGTGTGATTTTTTTAAATCTAGTAATCTAAAGTGCAACAATCAGTCTTAAACGCTCTGAATTCTGAAATGTTTCTGTCTGTTCATAATTCTACTGTTACTGCTAAATGTTTTATTGATTACTTTTGTGTTCATTCTTTTTAATTACCATTATTGCTTTTGTATGTTTTTAACTAATCATTTTAATACGTTTTTGCTAAATGTTTTAATTGATTCCTGTGTTTAATTTCACATTTCTGTAATCATGTACCTTGAATTGCATTTTTCTGAAAGAGTGCTATATAAATAAAATTGTCTTGCCTTGCCCTTCTACCCCTTTACTTTCTGTCATGTACGTTGCTCATAAAGTTTCATCCACATGGAAATAAAGAGAGCAATATGCAAAACCTCTGTCCCTCCTCAGAAAGTGGTGAGGAAGGACAGATGTTGCACATTAAAAATGCTACTCCGTGCAATAGGAAAGAACTAGTATTGCAGAATTTACTATGCATATCTGACTAACAACGGATGACTTATCTATAAAGCAATATTAATGTCTCAAACCAGAGTACACATCAAAACACAGAGGCATTACACAAAGTTGTACAGTTCTCAACTTCAGCTTCTTGATACTAGCCTCTCAAGGGATATGTGGGAACTCAAGTAACTCTGCTGCGTGTTTCTGTCAAATTCACTCTATTTTCATCTAAACTATTCATCTCTTTCTCATTACTGACCTCATTTTCTGTCATGTTGGGTCAAATGCGGATGAGCCTACTTAGATTTGGCAAAGCAAAATCGATGCTATCTCCCTTGACTAGCAGGGGAGCTCTGCATCCCATCCTCTGAGTTAAAGACTAGTTGTTTCCCCTCCCATGTCATCCTCCTTTTAATATCAGCCATTACCCGAGAGATTAAACAAATAAAGATGAGTCAACATAATATTACTATGGCAGTGACTCATAAAAATCTGACCCCATTTATTAGGAAAGCTCAAAAGGCATGCCAGATTATGCATGTGCTGCCACACAAATACAGAGTTCTCCAGGGCAGCTAAAAAAGACAAAACAACAAAATAAAATGTCTTACTGTATCATGACTTAGCATGCACTGACCCTAAATCTATCGCCTGCAGCCAAAATTACAGGCAAGCAACTTGTCAACTAACACACTCTCCATTTTGCACATGCACTACAGAGTTACACTGACAAGCAAGAAAGTGCATCAGTAAATTATATATTATATATGGTTAAACACACACACACACACACGCACACACACACACACATGTAGCATCCAGTATCTTGCCTGTGGTCTTTAATCTGGGACCATGACAAGCATGTAGCAGATGGTGCCCACAGAGAGAAAGAGTAAGACAAGCAAGGCACATTAAAAGCTTCCCTGCAGACGCATCCATCCTTCTGGGATCTACTGTTCTGGCCTCGAAAAACCCTGGCAAGCTTCTTTGGTCCCCTTGTGCCAATGGCTCTTGTCCTAGTCTGCTCAGTTCGATGGCTTGCAAGTATGTGGGTGAAACCCAAATCTGTCCAAATCAACCAGCCATGTCCTGCTGTTTTCAATGAGCCACACTGTCGCTGTGGCTCGTCTCTCAGCTCTTTATATCCTACTTTTCCGTTTGCACAGCGGTTAGGTTTGGCGTTCGTGAACCTCATCTTGCCACAAAGTTAGTCTTAGCCAAAACTTTTGACCCAAAACCAATTTGACCTGTTATGACTCAGTTTTTCCATCAGTTTTTAAATTCGACCTTACGAAGCCTTGCTAAGGTATTTAATCCTCTTGAACATTTCCACAATTTGTCATGATACAAACACAAAGTTAATTTTCAGGGATGGAAAGATAAGGTTCATACTGGTAAAGTGGAAAGAAAATGAAACATGGTTTGCAAACATTTTATGAAATATATCTGAAAAATGTGAGGTACTTCATACACGCATGTATGAATTCCTTTCAATGGAATCATAGATGCAACTGTTTAGATGAATATTGATAACCTTTGTACTTCTTCAGAGAAATCATGCTGTGGTTCTTTACATCTTCAGTGCGCCTTTTGGCTGCTTCTCTGATTAATGCTCTCCTTGGCCAGCCTGTTACCATTATCCAGACACTTTATCCTAACCCAGAGATCCATAGGCGTGCTACACTATATCCAATTCAGAAGATGTAGTTCACAATACTTGAAAATAGGTACCGTTTTAAAACTTTACCCTAGCTTAAACCTCTCCATAACTTTATCAGACTTGTTTGCTGTGTTCTTTTGTAATTATGATGCTGTTTGTTCACTGATGTTGGCTAACAAAATGTGAAAAGATTCAAATGGCTTAAATACATCATGCAGAAATATGAGTCAATAGAGGCAAAAAGCACTAACTAGCCGCCTTATAATCTTAGAAAAAAAAATCAACTGAAATTAAATCTGTAATATTTTTGATATCTTAAATGCGCATACTTTTTCTTTAATGTTGCTTAAATATGGGTACATAGTCTGGCTGATTTCTGAACCCTTGGGATAATTATTAAGTCTCAAACACATGTTCAACATGCATGAAACACCTAATGTTTTTTTGTTTTTCAAAAAAAAAGAAACGAAAAGAAAAAAAAGAAGCAACAACCCTTTAATTTTCCCGAAATCCCCCCTTTGATGTTTGGCCTCAGGCTATTTTCCTGTAGGTGTAACAGTATTATACCTTTGCAGCTGCTGGAGACGATGGTCTGCAGGCAGGAAGTTGTGTTTTAGGTTGAGGTGGGTGAGGTCATGGCTATAAAAGAGGTTGGGGGGAAGAAGTTCCAGACTGCAGCAGGACAAATCAACCGAGTTGATTCTCTGGGACACCATCTAGGATGAAGTAGGGAGCAGAAGAGGGAAAGTATAAAAATGAATTGGAGAAATTAAAACTCAGAGTAGACCATTATGATCTCTAGGGCTGGGCAATATATCAATTTTATTGATTTATTGGCATTGTATATTTATGAAGATTGAATTTTGGGAATAGAGGGAATATCGAAGAAAAAGACCTGTGTAAGTTACTATTTGGGGATGCTACAATACTAGTTTTTTCAAACATATAATACCTATACTTAGTACTTGTACTTACCAATACAGAATAACAATGCTGATACTTTTACCACACAAAACGTGCAATGAATTGGAAGGCAGGTTTTATTTTCTTCTCAGTTTATAACAACAAATGAGGGTGAATTAGATTAAAAAAATGAAACAATTAAAATGACCATACGACTAAAATTTCAAGTTAAAAATGAACATTTTCTGAAAAATCATTGCAGAGTTTCCACATTTTAGGCATCGGTTCATGGTATCAGTTAACTTTAACCGATACAAGTACATTAGACAGTATCGGGCCGATATCTGATACCAGTATCAGTACATCCCTAGTTTCTACAGTTTAAAGTGATGTCCGGCAGCCCAAGGCCTTCCATCTTGTTTTACAGCGTGTATTTATTTAGACTTGAAGTTCAGGTCAAGTCCAAGAAGGGAGGGATGAAATAAAAATATTTTCTGTCATTTGTCATCTATTTTTAAGAATAGAAAAGTAAAAAAAAAAAAAAAACTATCAATATCAAAAATCTAATTTGGAATTAAATAAACCAAATATCTTATTTATTAATCCATATTCCCCAGACCTAACCTCTATATTTTTTACTGAAACAGTTGTATAATGTCCAATGACATCTTCAACTTTTGAAAACAAATCATACCAGGAAATGATATTGACAAAAATTGTGATTTATTTTATATTTGTATAAACTATATATCGATATATAGACTGATATGAAAATTGTAATTATCGTGTTTTCCATATTGCCCAACCCTAATTATCTCCATTACTAAGAATCTTAATCTTACACAGAATGTGTATTTTATGATGTTAGGGATAAAAAAATAAATAAAAAAATAAAAAATCCAAGAAGATTTTGATGTAACACTGGGCATGTTAAATTATGCTATCACCTGTAATGCTGCAGATAAACCAGTATAAGACTGTGCTTATTTGTTTACCTAATTGAAAGAAACTGGAAAAAGCAGTGAAGTACATTTAAAAGGCGTAAACACCCTTCCCATTTTAGAAGAGAAATTCAACAATCTGCAAACTTGAGCCTTTAATAGTGGAGTCTGCACGTGCTTCAGCAATGACTACAGAGCTGTAGGCTGACTCTATCCAAGCGTCTATTCTGAGTGCCCCTCTGGGTGTTAATATTTAGAAAAGAGGTTTTCTGGCTATGTCCTACTTGACTTCAATGAGAGACCGGAAAGAGGAAGAGACACACACATGTTGGGATTTATTGTGTGAGGGCACCTAGAGACAATTGGTTTATACACTACAGACAGGACAGAGCTAGGAAAAAGGTTTCGATAGAGGCCATTCCGAAACAATAGATATGCCTGTGGGTTTTTTTGTATCTTTTGCAGTAACCTTTTAATTATAGTAACTCACTGTATTTCCTCTGACTACAAGGAATAAGAATGTTTTGTAATGATCCAGTCAAGTCTGAACTTGAATCTGGTACTCCCTCTGTAGAGGAAGCTAAAGATTAAGGTGATGGCATGGATGCCTTCTAAAAGGCCCAAGATAAATCATCAACATTCCTGTGAAAACATGCAAAAGGCTACTCAGAAATAACAAGAAGGGTTTGTTTTTTCTGTAATCCCACTAATCGTAATTATATATTTGAGAGATTTAACATAATTTTAAACTTTTCTGAATTTTTCTGTTGAAATATTAAAGAATACTGGCACCAAATGCATGTCTTTGAATCTAATGGGAGAAGCGGGAGGAATTTGTACTTTTAGTCAAATTAAACAAATGCAACGGAAAAAACGCTAGGAGTATACTAATTAATTGTATATTCAAATACGAATTTAAAATAAAGATTATCAAAATGTATCAATTTTCAAATTATTATTGCACAGTTAAAAAAGAAAATGAAATCAAGCAAATAAAGCTGCTTATTTAGTGGCCCAGACCATTTTGGTAGATAATGCTTTACATTACCAACTGAATGTTTATAACCTTTATAATAGCGTGATTAGTAATGCTCCCTTAGATTCCACTCTAAGACTATCTTGTTTTTTTAAAGCCTTTTTCGCTTTATGAAGTGAGAGAGAAGTGGTGTAACCTCTATCAAGCCAGCTGGCTGGGAGTGCTCAGCAATATGTGGGGAAGAAGTAGCACTACATGCCTGCATGCTTCACAAACCCAGGGAAAAGTCAGGGCATTCTGGCACGATCTATGGGAACCAATAATAAGGATTTTAAAGTGTAGGAATGGTATGACAGACACTTTGGGCTATTTTGAAATGGTAACTTTTTGAAACATTGGTATAACTGACCCACACGTAAAACTGAAAAAAACACGTGAATATTCAAGACTCCTTTTGGAACAATTTCTTTTTCTGAACTTTTTGCATTTGGGGTTTTAAAACTGTTATCAAATAGGGTTTTATTTAGCAACAAAACTTCACTGAATCTTTACCCAAAGGGCGTGTGTTTTCTACAGTTCATATCAGCAATTTGAACCTCTGACTCCAGCAGTTTAGCTCAGTAGTGGATAATCCCCTTATTGTTAAAATATAAGTGTGTGATGACACACTGCCAGTTCAATAAAAAAGGCAAAAAAAATAGTATTTCATAGAAACGCCCCAGTAGGCTTGTATGATAGGCTATTAGATGCATCACCCCTAAGTCTCTTGTCAATGTGTGTTTTTTAACAATTTAATTTCAGTAAACATTTACGTGATGCCTGATCATAATCATTCAATATTTTTTTTCCCAACCCCATAACTTCCACAGATGACGGCTCCCCAATATCCTTCCGTTTTTTAAAGCTCTATACCCAATTTTAGTAATTTCAGCTTTTTTCTTTTATGTTTTCTGGGCAACAATGCGTGGCAATAATTTGACCTATCTGAAACAGGCAGAAATGTATTTCATGACAACAGGATGTCTTTTCCGGCATGGTTTTTGAAGAGAGAAGAAGCAACTCACTTCATCAGTTATGGTTAAATAACTTGGTGCTAACTAAAACATAAAAATCTGTGCTGTCATGTTCCAATGGGACTTTTTCACTTATTTGTTAAATCCAGTAGGTAACTTTTTGAAGATAGTGTATTTAATCCGTTTTCAGTTGTGGATTAGATTTCATTTAATCAGCAAAAACACATAAATCTCTGTGGATGGTTCAAAGATATTTGTATGCAACCTTGTCTGCACTTTTATGCCCACCTGGCCATTCAATAGTGGGATTACCGTGTCAGCAGAACATGCACTGATACAAAATGGACCTGACATTTTTGTTGTGCAGAAGAAACACATGCTTTTGTTCCTTTTTCCTCCTCCAACTCTCACCCTCTCCGTACCTTGGCAGCATGTCTGTGCCAGCGCAGGTGCTCTGTGAAGCTGTCAAAGCTGACATAGTAGGTTTGACTTTGAGGCCCTGCCGAGCTGAAGGCCAAACAGTGATTGTGCTTCTTCACCTCCTCCACCTGAAGTCAAGGTAAACATAAGAGTGACATCAGACTCTGAACCACTTTGACCCAACAGAAAAGAAAACAAATTGAACGATTTCTAAAACGGATGTGAAGAAACAAGGAACAAAATGATGACTAATTTGGAATGACTTCTGTTGAAGGAGTAAAATACTGAAAACCTGCAGGGTAAATGAATAAGTCACCAGCACATTTATGAAAATATGCAAAGCACGCACTCATCCGATAAACACCTGTGCGTGACACAGGCAACAACAAATGTGTGCGAAACCGCTTTTTGAAAATGCAGTTACACTTGACCACAAGATATTCTTTGTGAAAGAATAGGTGAATCGGGTATGGAGCTTGAATAGAACACTAGCACACAAACCCAACACATAAACATACGCAGAGTCTCATGTTGAGAGCGACATGTTTAGATACAGAGCGTGGCGGAGGCATGGAGTGTTTTTTGTGGCAGTGTTCTTTGTGTAGATAATGCTCTTCCTGAAAACCCTTGGACCTAATTTTGCAGGTAGGCATACAAAGCTGTAAATGGATAAAGGTCAATTTATTGAGTGCTATTGCACAAAAGATTAAAGTGTGTCATAACTTCATATTAAAAGGAACAAAACATCCTTGTTCAGTGAAGCAAACATTCAGATAACATCAACAACTCGCTAATCTGAGTTTAGGCAAAAACTAACAGTATAAAAATCCAACTCAAATCTGAAGGACAAATAGTTACTTAAGGTCAGATGATGCCCGGTCACGCTCCTTAGGTCATTTCACTGGTAACACGACTTTATTGGTTTACCATTCGAAGCATAAACCATAAAACATCTAAACAAACGGATAAGCAGGAAAAGGCGTGTCGTGCTTGTGTCACAGTGTGCCCTTTACATACCTTGCCACCGATGAGCGGCAGGATGTGCATCTTCCCGATCTGGCTCTGCTTGATGGAGGAGACGATGAGGCAGGTGCCGCATAGAATGACCTGCCGCCTGGTCCAGCGGTTGACCGGCAGCTGGAGCTTCCCTTTCCGGACGTTGTAGATCCCCGAGAGCTGCACTCGCTCTGAGCTCTCGATACTTTGGGGCTTCCCTTAAAAATAATAATAAAGACAAAATATATATAAATATACAGAGAGAGAGAGAGAGGGAGGGAGAAACTTGCTTAAAATACACATGTAATAACGTAACATATTGGATAAGAAATATATAAACAAAGAAGGTATAAGATCTTCACATTGGAAGTCCTTTCAAATTAAAAGCCATCTGAAATGTATTTAAAGGAAAAACTATAAACACTGAAAGCTTGACACATAACTCTGAATCATTTCTGTTGTTTTTTTCAAAGCAGATAATGGATTTTAAAGGCACTTTTTAACAAACTAGTTTTGTTGTCATACCCGTCTTAAAAACAGGAAGGAAGTACCATATTTGGATGATGACAACTGCTTGATGTATTCATATTGTTGAACATTAGGTGGACCATAATTTGTATTATACCTGATTGAAGGGTTATTGTATTTGAAATACCATCTATGCAAACCTTGAGGTGACAAAAAGCTTGACTGCGACACAAGGAAACAGACCATCGCAACATGTAGTCCAAATGTTTGATGGCCTACTTTTGCAGACAGAATACAGCTGTGCTCATTTACATTCATTGAGGTACAACTTACATTATTATAGTCTCAGATGAAATTCCAGCTATGCGTCTCTTTAATTAGGCTCATGGAATATCTGAGCTTCCTTTTTTCCCACCCTAGTTTTATCCATCTCGCTTTCTTTTGTTTTTTCACCCAGTTCAATCCTGCCACTGTAACCCTGCCAAACCTGACAGTAAGACCGCTTATCAGGCGTTCTGTCAGCTGAGGCTGTGTTATCATTCTCTCTAAACACCCAACTGCTTTCTGTCTACCTTCCACCACCGCAAAAACTTCCCGGGAGCACGCACACACAGTCCTGCTCCCGTTTAGTGGTTGTTGTTTTTTTCCCTCCTCTAACTGCCCCCCTTGCCAACCTTTTAGTTTCACAATTCAGACAGGTTTGTGCTTGCTGCATCTATACCCAGATTGATATTATATTCAGCCAACCAATTCATCTCAATGTTTATGAACTTTCAGACCAAGACACTCTCCACAGATGACCATAAAAACTATTTTAGCCTTTTTTTTTTTTTTTTTACAGTTGACTAGCTCGACACTGGCACACATTCACGAAGAAAAGGTGAGGGTTTATGAAAGCAGGAGTCAGGAGGGTGAGCAAGTGTGAACTTGCACATACTCTTGCTGCTGTAAATAATTCAGGTCCTTCACATGCCAACTGTAGGGCTAATGTAGAACGTTAGGTTATTGCAACACAGTGGTGGGCCAATATGAGGCGATCCATACCTAAACCTGGAGTTTTATGATGACCTGACCTTTTCAGAACATTCCCTTTAACAACAGACAGCAAAGAAGCACTGATCTATTTTTTGGGGTGTACAAAAAAATCAGTACATTTGAAAGTGATATTCGACAAAATGCTGAGCGTGTGACATAAAAGCCCATCAGCAGATAACTGCAGGTGTCAGATATTTTTTATATGCTAAAACAAATACTGAGAGCATATACAATAACTCAAGATACAGAAAATCAATGCAAAGTATTAAGTATCTTGTGGTGAGGCTGCAGATTATAAAGTAAAACATCAGATCTTGGCAACAGTTTATATAACATGACCTTTAAATCGAGCATTAGTGGAAGACAGCAACAAATTAGTTGTGGCAATTTCATCATCAATAATTTCACCAAACACACCATTATGAGATAATGGCTTGCCATCAGCGCTGAACTATTTTGCAGCCACTGAAAATCAGCAATACATGTGGAAGTAATTGTTAATGAATATGTATGAGAAACAATGATGTAAACAAGATCTTTAATTCTAAGGCTGAAAAAAAAAATCCTGTGCCCCATTATTTCCTTCAATGTAGTCATTACAAACAAGATTTGGTTGTGCCCCATTTCCCTGGATTGCTACCGTTGATCTACAAACTCGTTTAATTGCACTCGAAGGCGGAGAATGAAACGGAAGGTTTTTATCCCTCTTTTAAGGGGACTTTATTATCACCACCCACTTCAAATGAAAGCTGTAAAACAACTGGCTGTTTGTGTTGCTATCATGATGTGTACAGAAAGGGAGAAGTGTTGGCTGGTGAGTTAATTTTGTTGTTTTAAGATCATAAACCTGAAAAAAATATTCAAGACATTCACAACACAGAAACAGCTGTATAAGGCAAACAAAGCCAGTACAAATGTCAATTTTGAGCTCTACATAGGTTTGTTTAACCACCGTTAACTCATAAGTAGTTTAATTGTATTATTAAAAAAATACTTTGTAAACCATCCTGTTTCTACTTGTTGTGGTTCTGATCCATGTTTGAGCCAGTTGACCTTTATGAAATATGACAAATCATGACCTCTTATTAAGTTAGAAAAACCTTCATTGGTAGATATTGTTTGCTGGAGTCACATAATACTTTTTTGGTTAAGGTTAAGGTTTTTTGTTTGTTTGTATTTTCCAGCAGACAATTATCAGACTATAACATTTTTTACTTTCAATTATTTGTTGTCACAGTAGGATCCCTTCAGGTGCGTAAAAATCGATATGCAGCTGGTACTGTCCAGTGGAAAATGGCTTTATTTTGTATTAAAAAATCCTGCTAAAGTATGAAAGGGTAAAAAAGAACAACCTGCAACCACTGGGAAAAAAAAGTATAACTTTATGAGGGGAAAAAACTGATATATTTTTAACAGAGACATATGAAATTTGATTTGTTACGCTTTTAATCTCTTAAGTCTATGACAAGTGGCATCTACAAAAAGTTACTGAAATGATCTGATATCTTCTTTCAAGCTGAGACAACCAAACTGTTAAAGGAATAGATTGGGTTGTCCCCCTTCCAACTTTCTGGCTGACAGAGGTGGCCAGCAGGAAAATATTTGCATGACTGATCTTAAGAAGAGAGAATGTGTTGCATTAAGCAAATTATTCACAAGCTTTTAGCCTCAGTATGTCACATGGGCATATTCCTACTATTTTTAGGCTTATATTGGAGCATGCTCAGTCCCTCACAAGCATATGCACAAAAGACACACTGATACCTCTGCGTGTCACAATACATTCAGACACCGCTACATTAGGAGCTTACAACTATCTGATATGGACGTGGGACGTTAGAAGATACACACTAACAGTCAGACCGTGGGAACGCACCCTGGAGGAAACAGCGGGATAGGTGGGAATCCCACGTGATCCTGTGCGCAGGGGAGGGCAGGAGAACAGCAGGAGAACAGCAGGATAACCCTGCGACAGGGGGCAGGAAATTATAACAGACATCTGCCATATACCAAATGCATCAACTACAGGCCCACCTGCACCGGATATATTTTGAGACCATGATGTTAATCATTAAGGTTCCGTCATCCCATAATCTATGGGGAATGGATTAGAAGTGGATGTAAAAATAGTCACGGCCTGCAAGGTGGGTGTGCTCATGTGCAAAAGCCAATCTATTCCTAGACTTACACTATGAAGGAGCAGGAGTGCAGTGTGTGTTTGTGTGTGTTTAGGGAACTAAAGATAGTTTCCTTCCTTTCCCCCAGGCAGTGGAAGTGACGATTTCCCTTCCACACTGGGATCCAATCAGGTGTGTTCACCACTGCTGCTCTAATACCAACAAAACACACAAATGCACACACACGACCGATGAAAACTGCTGATTACCAATTTGATTTCTATCAGTAATTGAAATGTACATGTCAATGAAAACAAATGGAAATAAATATCTACAACTTAATATACATTAGACTTAGGTTATTTCAATGTGGTTTATCTCATGAGGAGAGTAGGTAATAATGGGGTAGGGCAGTTTGATATAATTTTAGTTTATTCTAGTTTTTCTATTTTAATTCCCAAAAGGAAAGATAAGGATATGTTTTATTTCAGTTTAAATCTTATACATATCTTTCCCCCACTTTGTGCACTACTCACAATTTAATAAGCCATTTAAATAATACCCAATATGCGACATCGGACAAGATAAGAATGTTGTGAATCTCTAAACAAAGTATCAAAAGCTCTTGTTGTCAAGCAGAACTATGTTCAAGAGCTCACGGGGAAGGTTAAATCGACAGGCCTTGTAGTTTAATCAGAATGTAAAAGATTACAGAAATACTTTAGTTTATTTATGACGGCAGGTTTAACCTCAAATAAATAAAAAACAAATCAAACAAAAAAAAGAAGAAAAAAAAGCAAGGAATTAAAGAAATGCAAATTTAAGATTTCATTAGATTTCTAATGACCCATTATGTAAAGAGACGTATAAAACTACAAATTAGATCATTAAATTGACTTTTTTTTTATAGATCCTATAGAAACCCTGAGAGTTGTTTTCTCTTAACTTGATAGGCTTCAATATTGTTATTAAACATTACTTAATGAAAGTGTAATTACCCAGTATCAGATTTCACCATCTTAACATATTTTTCAACCATACATGTATGGCTGTATTTGTTTCTTCACGACCAAACTTCCAAAAGCCTTGGAATTTGTTGTATGGTATAAATATATTTTCAATTATAAAAAATTAAGCGCTCTCTCAACAGAGAATCAAACAAAACCAAAATCAGATAATGTTACTGTTGCTATAGCAATATTTCTTTTGCATGTTTAATAATTAACAACTGCACACATGAACTGCAAAAACAGTGCAGTGAAAGTGCTTTAACCACATGTATTATTTCGACATAACACAAGTGATAGTAGATAACAATCTCAAATACAAGGTAAATGTCTGACTTTGACTGGCAAATTACCAAACAGTGAAATGCCTGCAATCAGATTGACAAGTTATGTACTACACGCAAGCAGTGCCATTACTCTGAGTGGTGGTGGCATTCTTTAGTGACATGCAAAACTATTCATACCCCCTGAAATTTGTCTTGCATCACAACCACACACACTTTATATATATATTATTTTTTTGACAAAAAATAACCATAGAGCAATGTCTTGTTAATCATCCAAAAACAGAATCATCATGGTACAACTGCAAAGCCATTCAGCAACAGCCAGTCATCTAAAGTGACAGGTCAGTGAAGGAGAGCATTAATTAGAGAAGCAGGCAAAAGGTCTATAGTGACTGTGGAGGAGCTGCAGAGATATGAAGCTAAATCTGTTGTAGTGTCAGCAATTAGCAGTGTGTTTCACAAAAAAAGCCAAGGATCAGATATGATCAAAACTTTTTGGTACTATGTAGAAACTACTAGCTCACATCATCCTGAACGGATCGCCTCCAGTGTGAATTATATTAGTGGCAGCATTATGCTAAGGACATGGACAGAGATGATGTGAAGACAGAGGGAGCAAAACAAAGGACAATCCTGGAGGAAAAGTTGTTTCGAAGCTTCAATAAAAAAAACAAGACTAGGGGTTGAGGCTCAACTTCCAGCAGTATAACCAAACCTAAACCTAGACAGTGGCAAACTCTAGTCCCCAAGGAGTGGTTTCCTGTAACGTTTTGATGTATTTCTGTATACAGTAAGGTTTTACAGTGTTTAGGACTTGATCATTTGATTCAAGTGTATTGATCCACTTTGAACCTCAAAGCTAGGGACACCAGCCCTTGAGGACTGAGTTTAACACCTGGTAGTAAGATCATTTGTTTTTATTCATTTAGCCTATGAACACCCTTGGCCACTTTTTATTACCGGCTATGTATGTACAAAGCCTTAGAACGCTCCAGTCAAAGTTAAAAGATTGAACTATTTTTTTAATATTAATAATGAATAAATTTGCAAATGTTTAATAAGCTACAATAGCCTATAATGGCACATGGATTTACTGGTAAAAACATGAGCATTCACATGTTCAACAGCCCATAATCTGTAAAATAAAATACATTATATGCTAAACAAAATAAGATGTAACATTATCTTAGTCCAAAACACAGCAGTATAAATATGTGATATCTATTGTTTTCCCTTGAGATATTTAAAATAATAATAATTTATCCTTCATTTAACAGTTCAACACTTCCCTCGTTAGAGCTTATAGGCAATATAAAGAACAGACCCCTGATTAATCACAGTGTCCTGCTAAATGCAACCTGACATTAGCACACCTCCATTTTAGGACTGGGCACGCCATACCGTAGGGCATGACCCATATAAGTCACAGCAGAGCATCAACCTACATACAACAATGTAGGATTGAGATCACTAATAATCTGTAGCATTCCTTTGATGGGGGACAGTGTACAAATAAAAATCTTTTTTTATCAAATGCTGGGTGTGGAGCTGTTGGAGGGAATTAAATGAGATGAGTATATAAAGCACAACCCTTGGATTAAAAGAAGACTGAATAACAAGACAGATGTTAAATTTAGGAAGGGTTGTGGTTAACTCTAGGACGTAACATTTGGTTCATGGAATGAAAAGATGTGCTCAGGCAACATCAATAAGCATATAATTTGGTAAGGAAAGAATGTGCTTCCTAGACTATTCCATTCCTTTATTTACTTCTTCTCCACTCCGGTTGATTTGAGGTGATTACACAGATTTAAAGTGACAGACTGTGCAAGGCCAGCTGCCTGGCAGGGGTTGACGAGCCTTGCAAGAAGGTGGCAAAGGCCATCATGGGTGACAGGTCGTTCACTGCACTCAGCTAAAGTGCTCCAGTTTTAATTTTTCTGGTATTACATTTTACCTCTCTTCACCTTTCAGGGAGAAGCATTTCAGGGAGAAGCATACCTTTTCAGGAACCCTGTTTAAAGACAGCAACTTTCTGAAATTAGAGAACCCCAATTAGTAGGCGCTTAATCCCACGAACCCGCTTTAAAAATTCACAGATGTTCCCCAGCAAAAGAGGGCCGACTGTCCCTCAGGGACTGAAGATGTGCTGATGTGTGAAATATATCATACCGTGCTTTTGCCTATACGTGATAAGAAGATGTGAACATTTGCATGAGAAATTAGTGAAATGTTCAACATTATTGCCACGCTTGAACAAGTCCAGCTCCAGTATCCGTGTTTCCTTGCATCGAGTTGCGCTCGGCATAAATATGGTAATACAAAGCTGAAGTTTTATTATTTTGACTACCAGAGAGGCAGAGTTAGAGAAAAAACACTGTTAAGCAGTCAAAATACTGTTCAAGGACACACTAAAGTATGTTTGGGTAGCTTTGTTTCACATTCTAAAAAGGTTGAGAAAAAGACATGGACATGCTTACATCATTTTAGCCTGACAGTGAGATGCTAAACCACTTTCACCCCAGTCTTATGATAATATTAAGCTAAAGCTGAGCTATAATATTGTGTTGGGTGTTAAATGGAAAATGTTAGCATGCTGAAATGGTGAACCAGATCACGAGTACGCATTATGCTAATTCATAAGCCCAGCTATTTATCTATTTATTTTCAGTGTCTGCTAAAATAGATTTCAAAGCTGTCACGTCATGTGTAACAAAGTAGTATGCGGCTGAATCTTCTTGACACATTTTTAGATTCTAACGGTTTAGGTTGCAAAGGGTATGAAAAATACCGCTTGCTCACTTTTCTGATTTTGACTGTTTCCTCTTTTTTTTGTTGAAAAACTACACCCCATTAAAGTTTGAAAAAGTGTTGCAGGCTTTGCTGAAGCTAGTTTCTGCTCTAAGTGGCCAACATTACAAGTTTTATGTTAATGAATAGTTAGCTTAGCTTGTTAGTGGGCCCAACATGATTGGTCCAGAACCCTGCGCACTCGCACCTAAGGTTACATTTACTTTACGTACCTAACTGATGAAAATGAATTCAATCGTGCTGTTGATATATGCATAGGCGGAAAATGGTCAAATTGATTAAACTGATTGTATCTCATTTTCAAATCATACATACTGCATCACACAGAGATGTAACAACGCGTTCAGGAGACTCCATAGAACAGACAACATGTCTTGGAAGATTGAATCAGGTTCCTAATAAGGCTGTAAATAAACCGCCTTAAACCACTTGTTTGACTAACATGCACATTATTCATGTTGACGTGTGTTTACATCATCTCTAGTTAATACAGGTTTAAAAGTAAGTAATTAGTGAACAAACGACAGATAGTCTCTGTCTGCGTACTTATTTATGAAGGGTGCAATGAAGAGTCTTTTGAATCCTCCGAGGGATAGTGAGCAACACTGTCTACTGTGAGAGTATCCTTCAGCTTTTACAGCAGCACCACCACCAGTGTGATAACCAACACGGGCCCCCCCCCCCCCCCCCTTAAACATTAATGATTGTGGCCAAAGACTCTAAGTAAATTTATGTGTTTGCCTGTGACCATGAGGCCCAGAGACATCAATCTTTTCCCCCAGAGAGAGGGGAGGAGGCAGGCAATTAATAGTTCGGCGGATGATTTAATTCAGATTTCTCATCTCGTTCAATCCCGCCGCTTCGAAGGACACAATCATTTGGAAACGGGCGCACACGTGCGCGTAGGTACTGTACAAAAGAAATTCTCCGTCCAGTGAAACATATCCTGAATCCAAATGAGGTCACAACTTGTAGCGTCTTCCCTATCTCACCATTATTACCCCTCTGCCCCAGGGGAGAAGGAAAGGCACAGCTCTCCGCTAGTAAAGGCATTGTGCAGTTTCATCTTTCAGGTCATCACAGTACCGCTTACAAACAGAGGAGGCACCGTGGGGAGCGTATAAAACAGCAGAAAGGAATGGTGTTGCTGGCGCTATAAAACCAGGGTTCCTACACATTCTCCTTGTAAAAATCCAATTCAGATTTTCAGGGACCTATGACTTTTAGCACTTTTTAAAGTGCAAATAAAAATAAAATTTGACAAAGGGATAACATTTCAACAGCTTTAAGGCTTTACATATGTAATCAACATACATATGGAATAAAAAAGAAGCAATGCCCGGAAGATTATAAGAAAGGATGACCAGCAGATGGTGGACATGGGCTGAGGTTTTTTTTCACCCCAGAGCAAAAACTCCACCTTTAAATGCCTCCTGATGATGTAAATCCATTTCTCAGCGAATGCAGAAACAAATGCAACAACGTACATCATGTGGCCAGAACTCACATGTCTGACATCATGAATTAGGAACTTTAAAAGATTCACAACAGGCTGGTGAACCACTTTCTTCAGCGATTAATTTTGTTATTAAAGAAAAAAAGAGTTTTAAATTACAAACATGATTCATTGTGAGATTGATTAAACAAAGCCACAAAAAAATACACTCTGCAACCTCATGCACAGGGGAGAATTATTAATGCTTTAAAAGGAATTCTCAGGATCTGGCACAGATGTGTGAAAACGTGGAGATTTCCCTCGAGATCGCCTGTCCGCTGACGTACATGGAGGCGCGCTCTCCTCTCTCCTGCCTTCGCGCCCCATCTCCACTCCTGCTGCCGTTATGTAATGAGTGGGTTGTTATGAAACTCTGCACTAGAAAAAACACAGGCCCACTGATCAGCAACCAAAAAGCTCACACAGACATATTCGAGCTCTGGGGATTGTTTTATCGCCGTCTGTTTGTGAGAGGAAAAAAAACAAACAAAAAAAACAGGAAAGTGAGAGTGAAAATGGAAATGCTTCATACAATCTGTATAAGAAGCTGCAACAATTAATTGAAGCCATAGAAGTAAATTATGATTATGAGTGCAGGGGCTGATGAACTGCAGAGTGGTCCTTAGTGAATAAGCAAAGATGTTTGCTGAAAGGCAAGGGAATGACATAAGATAGCAGCAAAGAAAGAAAAACGTGTCCATAGCAGCATGTTGCATCGACAGCGCTGGGGTTACTACTGGGGTTCTGCAGCTTAGTTTATAGAAACACGATTTATTCTGCTAGTATTGTCAGAAAAAAAATGCATAGTCAATCCATAAAATGTCTCAAGTGAAGAAAAGTAAAACAATGATACGTAAATAAACGAGATTCAGAAAGGTCTGTCACCTCAGCGAGTTATTTAATAAAAGTGTGTTTGGTAAGCAAATTTAATTTCAGCCTTGAATATTGAATATCACAAAACAGTAAAATCTAAGTTATATTTAGTAATTTTCTTCAATATGGCATTTATAGTTTTGTACTGGTTGCACCTTTGTTTTGTCCTTATTAGAGAGTAAAAAATGCATGATAAGTTCATATCAGCTGATCACTTAGACTATCTGCTCTGGTTGCCAATTTGCAGCGGGCTGCTTAATGGGCCGTTTGTAACTCGGAAACTGTTGTTTTAAAAACCTGAGGAATGTCTGGTAGTCCTTTAGTTTCTTAGGCCATCACATTCAGTTTTTTTCCTGACTGCGAGAGCTGGCCGGCAGTGTGCAGCAACAAGTGGAGGAGGGAAAAGCTGCATTCATCTATGCTCCATTCATCTCTGTAGTTTCTCAAAGGACTTAAAACTTAATCACAGTCTGACAGCTAAAAAGTTATATTTACCACACAGTAAGAAAGTCTGCATTAAAACAAACTTTTTACTTGCATTTATGTTTAAAAAATCTGAAATACATAATATAGATGACATCACTGTAACTGCAAAAAGCAACATGGAATATTTTAGCAGCATTAGAGACAAATAGTTTTTTTGCCATTATCGTAAGCAGTTCGTGTTACACAGTTTGAAAATTGAGAAAGTTGAACAAAATTAAGAAAGTTGAACAATAATGGCTTTAAGCAAGGTCATCATACTATGAGGAACTCATACTAGCACATGCCTAATTATTTTAACAAAAGAAAGATTTTTGTCAATCAGAGCCCTTTGTTTAAACAACATGCAAGCTAAACCCAGTGACAAAAAGCTCGGCAAATATTTCTGATCATTCACTTATGATTCCAATAACCTCCACTAGGGATAGACCGATATTACGTTTTTTTACGTGCATCGACCACTAAGCGGCTGCTGCACTTTATTATGCTGCTTACATGTTTCTACTGGGTGCAATAGTCTAATTATTTTATTTATGCTTAAATATTAATTTTCAGAATTTTTATTAGGCAGTTTTTCAGCAGTAAATTCTTTTTTTACTTGTTCTACCAGAAATGCTTTCATATTTTTTAAATACTGTTTATCTACTTGTTAGTTGGTATACCTCAACTATGTTTACTATTTTAAAGTTCAATAATGTTAAATTAGGACTTGTAACATTTGTTATTTTTTTTATCTCAATTAAGCGGGCAAAATCAGTATCGGCTACAAATATTGGCTTAAGAAAGTTGGCAGCACGTATCGGTCGTCGGCTAAGGCTGATAAAAAAAAAATTAAAAAAAATCAGTATCGGCACTAAAAATTCCATAATCTCCACTGATAAAACCTTAAACAAAGTTGACATACATTGAAAAGAGCAACCACTTAAACTCCCTTACTTTAGTGAACTTAAATCAATCCCATCAGCATGGCCTGTACTGCACATTCTGGTGAGCATATTCGATGTTTTGTTAGGCGTCCTCAGTGACAGATTAGAGTCTCATTTTGATTAGTATCTTATAATGACGAACCTGATTTTGTAAACATTCATCATCCTCTAAACCAAAATAAATAACCTGGTTTATTGTTAATGTAAATGGCAAGGAACCAGTGAAGCTATTTTAACGGTCATCTACTCCAACCCCCGACTTTTAATCAGCTCACAAAGAACTTCGAAGACACTGTCTCTTCCATTTAACGCCTGCGTCTCCTGCCACACAATAAAGACCGGGATGATTTTCCACCAAACTGTCTCATCCTTCATATGCGAAAAGCACAATGAGCTTTTTGAAGGGAGCAAAACATAAAAACTACTGTGTGAAGGGAAACGAGGAATTAGCAGGTCATGAACAGGAGAAAAATAGGAAATTGCACATTCACACAGCAGTTGAACTAAGCCTGCACATGTGTGAACCGAGTAACTGCTGTGTGCTACTAACCTGGCAGGAGACCCACAGTCCAGTTATGTAATCCCTCTGTTTTAATTCCTTTCTCTCTCTTTCCCCAAAACACACAAGTATTAACTCAAGTTTATGAATTGTCTGTGTGCTCATATTTCAATATTTATTTATTTCTTGTGGGAGGAATCTCAGCAGGGGTGAATTTATGATTTGTTAACTTTCTTTAACTATCTTTTTTAATAACTATTTCCTAGTATATATTGCATGAGATTATGGTATTTTTAGTTGTACTTCAGGCTTTATTTTAAGATCTCTTCAGTGATTTTGGCTTTGATTTGAAAATAAAATTGTTAAATTATTTTAACATTTTTACCACATAATCTTTCTAAGCTGTTAACTTCTACTGAAATGTATCAGCACAAGCTCCAGCTTAACTGTTTAAATTTACAAAAAAGTGATCCAACCGATTCAGAAAGAAGGGGGGAAATAAGCAAAAAGATCCTCTCCCTAAAAGCAGAATATTTATGTCAATCATTCCAATAGCTTCTATATATTCACTTTCACTCCCCCCGCCAAATGGGCCCACCCAGACCCTTGCCCCTCCCTTGGTCTCCACACTCCAGCAGTCTCTGCAGTTGTCCTCGGCACAGCCTGTGCCATCATGCTCAAGGATACGTCGTTGACAGCTACGGGTCACTGCAGTCCAGGCACAGGGTGGCACACACTCATGAATGATGCAGCGCTCGCCTTTTGTTTTACACAGCGAACTCGCTAACACTTAAGGACACATAATCTAGTTTACAAACGGGCAGGCATTCACGATGACAAGAAACCAAAAGGCTTAATGTGACGCGAAGGGCAGATGAATCCGAAAGATTGCGAACGGAATGCGTCAATGCTGTGAGAGCCTCGGCCTGAGGGGAGATTCTAAAACTACGATCTGTGGCACACATCTGCACCGTTTAGGCTTTATGTTGATGACGTTGTAACACTGCAGCATACCATATGGGGTCAGACCGTAGGGAGAGCAGATGGAAACTATAAAGCATCCTGCTCACCTAGTTTGCATCATTTTACAAGATTCCAGAACAATCTGAAATTTTTTGCTTTCAGAAACAATGTTTAACTGTATACAAAAAGTTGCAGTCCAGGTATTAATGACTTACCTTTATAAAAACAGTGTTCTTCTTATCAAATGTATATGGATTAACTTTCAGATGGGCACATAATGTATACAGACAACTACATGAATAAGTCTTAATGAAAGAATTGCCTTTTTCTCTTAATATAATGGTTCTTTTTTGTCTCACACTATGGAAATCTGTTTTATTTAATAGACTAAAGGCATTTTTGAACTGTAATTACAAGCCAAATTCTGATTTTGTCAAACAAAGCTTGGATGTAAATTCACCAGCGTATGCAGTTAAAGAAAACAAACATCCAGGTTCTACTGTTTGGAATCTACAAGAGGTTCTTTTTTTTTCTTTTTAGGCGATAGGTTTAGGCTGATAGGTTGCTGAGAAATGAAAACAAAATAAAGTCATCTACGGGAGGAAATTGCATTATAAACACACCTATCAGAGTTTTGTGGCTGATTTCAGATATCAGAGTTTAACCGGGTGGCATTGCCAGGCATACAACAGCAGTCTCAGTGTGTAGCCTCTAGAGAAGTAACTAACATTTTTTTAAGCTTCCGATGAACAAAATAACAGTGTATGAGAATCTTGATGCTACTTTTTGAGCATCCAAACATTTTACTAAGACAATGGAGTACAAAAAAGATACACAATACAGACAATGTATTTCTTTTTTTCTATTTCGAAGTAATATTTTATCTCTTCTGAGACGTGTAGTGCAAACATGCTTCAAAATTATCTTTGCTATTTAATGTAATTTTTAAGGAGGATTTAATGGTGCGCCCATAGCTTGTTGCTTAAGTACCACCCCCAATTTGGAAAGCATTTCCCTGGAGAATGAAGAAGCTTAATTAAGATTTCTGCCAGCAAAATTCTGTCAACATTTCCAAATTCCTCATGTTCCATGACAGGAAGAAGTTGAAAGCCTAAAAAGGCTACAATATATTTACTTTGCTGTTCTCTGTTAAGCCTTCCTGTTGTCTGTTTAATCTCCAAAGCTCCCTCACAGCCTGAATGTCCCAAAGACCTTTCTTGACATGTAGAGAATATTCCCTTTCAAATAGCCTCTTAAGTCTGCCTTTCTTTTGACAGTGATATTAAAAATAGCTAACTCAGAGTCTTCTTCACTCAGTAACAGCAGAAGAGTATTGTTGTTGAGGAGCACGGTGGCACAGCTGGTAGCGCAGCTAAAAGGTGACGCTGTGGGTGCTGAGGGTATGTTTGTTCCTCTGCATCATTGTGGGTGGGGTTGGCAAAAGGGCCTTTCTGTGTGGAGTTTGCATGTTCTCCCCATGTTCCCTTGAGTAGCTAATGTGAGCTACTCCCACAAAAACACACACCACTCCTATGCTGTATACTGCCTCCTCCTGGCTGGCCGGGGCGACTAAGGAGTTAGGGAGGATTTGGCTGGAATAACATGATCCTTCCACGCACTACGTCCAGCCAGGAAAACCCCGCCCCATCAGGTGAAAAGAAGGGCCTGCTCACTCCTCAACCATGAAGGAGGCTTGAGCTTCAGTGTTGGGCCCTCCTGGGGTCGGCAGAGGGAGAGCAATGTCCAGGACTGGACAATGTAGGAACACTGGGTGGTGCGTTAAAAAAAAAGTGTATTGTTGTTACTATGACTGGGCGGACCTTATTTGTAGTGTACTCAATGACTGGTAAAAGATTAAATCTTTAAGTTTCTCCCTGCCCAGTCACCAACCAGCCAATGATCTGGTTCCGGTCACAAGTGGTTTTTCGCTACATCTCTAGTTAAAGTTATGTTTGAAATTGCCAACTGTATCATTTCACAGTTTTAAAGACAGTCTTTTTGGAAATAGCGAGTTGCTCATCCCAAAAATTGATAATGCTGCGGATATTTTCCCAAGATTTCTTGGATTCATATAAGAGCTTCCCGAGCCTCACATATTATCTTTTCACTCAGGACACTGGTTGCTCATCACCAGTATCTCTGTGTCACTTCAGCCTCCACATTCTGTCACTCAGAAGTTGCTAATAGCTGGAATTCAGCCACAGCCTGTCTGCAGTCTCCTTCAGTATACAGCTTTAATGAAGCACAGCACTTTATACTATACAGCAGGGCTTAAAGACATAGAGAATGACATTTGAATGGGGTATTGTCATCTTAAGGACTACACAATACCGTTGGAGGTTAAGGCTTACCCACCTAGCAATGAACTCCCCCGGGAAGAATGTCAGGGGTGGATGTAACATAAGAGCATGGGTCACGGGAGAGCAGTGATAAGAAGCAGGCTGACAACACCTCCCCCTGATACGGAGGCTCAAGAGGTGAGATGGGATGGCTAATTGGTGAGCCAGTGCAGCTTTGATGTAGAGCAAAAGGTTACAGCTCTTAGTGGCCAACAGCCTATATATTTCTGTATAACTTTTATGGTAACGATGAGCTAGCTTGCAGGGATCCCAAGACGTTTATCAACATGGGACTTTCTGTTTATTTAAACCACAGCTTTAAAAAAAAAAAAGACAAATAAATACTGAGACTATTTTACTAAAAATATGGAGCAAATATCTACTGCATACATTCTTTTATCCTAACTAGCCTTAAGCTGTATTTTTACCATCAAGCACTTTTTGATTATAAATATATATAGCTTTTTATATATAGCTTCTTTCTATTTTTAACCACAATAACTGCCCCTTACCTCAGATTATTATGTCAAAGTCTACCCGGCTGTAGTAAACTGGTAATAAGAATGAATTCTGTTACGAACAAAAATGAAGTTATCTCGACAGTAAAAGCGATCAACTTAATTATCCTCTATAATACAGCAGGAAACTCCATTAGGCTCTTCTGGATATTGCTAATTAAGAGCCATAACGAACAAGTTGCCTAAAGGCTGATGTGAATGGGAATTAGAAGATCATTTTAAAAAGGTCTAAAATGAGCAAAACAAACACACATAATCTAATTGTCAAAGTTGTGTCACACAGACAAACGTAACTATTTCATTTAGCTTGTTTTTCTGATTGAGTAAATGGCACATCTGATCATTTTTTGACCATTAGACATTATAGCCATTAGACATTAAGATGAATTCAGGCTAAAATTATTGACATCCTTTGCAGAACTCCTAATTATGGGTGCATTGGATCTGACACCCTGAGATGTTAGCAGTCATACCCATGCTTATTCAACTGCTGTTCTCCCACAGATGCCCCGTTTCTCACTCATTTTTGTGGTCAAAATTAGGCTTAAGCATGTGTATATCTGTTAGTTAACCCGATGCAAGGATAACTCAAAGACCAAAGCGTTAATTAAACCAAAAAGAAGCAATGGGGTCACAAGCAGATCAAAGGTGAAAGAAATATGAGATTAGCCTTCAAAATTAATGACTTTCCTTAATTTTCTGTTTCATTTAATAGTAGTTAAAATAAAAAAAATGTAAGTTATATTGTAGGGTAGAATAGTGATGATCACCATGAACAAATGGGATTTCATGTCTTCAGTGTACACTGAGCATGTGCTACAAATCACAAAGCAGAGTTTCCTTAGCAGGGGGGGGACCGATTCAAGTACGCAGCAGGAACATTTTCATAGATGCAGAACTAGAATAGCATCAGGATAAGCAAGAGACTACTGTACTGTAAAATCAAAAGGAAGTGTGTGTATGTGTGTGTGTGACTAGAGGGATAAACAGAATGCTGCAGCCTGCTCCGGGCTCCTGTCTGAACTTGTTTCGTTCGCGTTGGAGGATATGAGCATGAAATATTTGTGTCATTTGAAATCAGAACTCCACAAGCTGATGTTCTCTTTGTAAGTCTGGTCATAAAAAGCAATAAACAATGGAATTCTATTTGCCATTACTGTTCTCATCATAGCTATTTTTTGCAATACTGTTTATACAAATCCACCATTTATTCATTTTAAACACTGAATTATAAGAATAACAATTTTAACATTAAATTAAAGAGTATAAATTGCAGCGAAAGAAAAAAGACAGCTAGAGAAACATTAGAAATGTACCAATAAGTCTTTTTTTTTTAAGTTTTCTTTCAGGTCTGACCTCTTATTCCAATTTTCACTGATTCTAACCATTCATTTAAAGGAACATAACACATTAAAGAAATGTCAGTCAGATTGAAATGAAACAAAAATTAAGGAATTACAATATTATCTATGGACCTAAGCATATTTCGTTTAAAATAGTTCATACAGTGAAAATGTTGCTAAATGGTGCACATATAGATCAGAAATAGTGGGATCAGACTATTTGGCATTTAACCTGCCGATCAAGGGAACATTTGTCAATATCAATCCATGGCTAATTGATTTATGTTTCAGTAAATAAAGTTAAATGAGGACAAATCTCCTTGTCTGAAAGAACAGCTATAAACTGTTTAGAAAGCAGGTCTGAAAATTCCAGTTTTAGTTTTGACTAATAACAAAAACAGAGTAGCTGCAAAAACCGACCTAGAATTACATTTAAGTAAGTAATATTACTTCCAAGAGAAAGACAATTGGAGAAGTTGCATTTCTGCCTAAGAGAGGACTTTCCAGTATATTAACTGAAAGATCAGGCTGCGTAATGCACTAAGAAATAAAAACAAAAAAAACATAAGCTTAAAGGTTGAATATGGAACATTTTCCTTAAAAACTATCTATTTAAAAAAGTAACACCTCCACAGGGCATTCAGAGGTGTGCAGAATGAAAGTACACCATTTCTTTTAAAAGTTATATTTTAACTAAATACATAATTAATTATTTTTTGCGGGAACAATACTGTGTTTATATTTACGCATTTCAGTCAAAAATGGGCGCCATTGCAGGTTGCCAAATACTTTTGTAAACAACCGCCCGGAGCAGTCAAGCTGCTGTGTCTGAGCCCCGTAGATTTCGTTATCCTTCTCAGAAGAGGAGCGCCCTTACAAGATATAAAACCAGTTAGTTTCCATGAAGCCTACAACAGACGAACACAAATGAAAAACTTTCATGGCATCAAAACGTATGCGGAAATTTAAAATAAATAGGTAAGACAGCTGACAGTTAAACAGCTTTGCAATACTTGTGTTCATTATATGATGATGGTCCTAGATATGAGAGCACTAATCATGACCCATCATCCTCCACACAGAGTAAAATCCTGCTGTGCTGTCCAGTATAGCAGGCCCACCTTCACCGCTGTGGTGAGAGGCTAGACTGTTGTAGCTAGCTTTCTGTATCGACATAGGTCTCCGACCATACACCTTAGTCAAATACGCAGGCTGTGACCTCTGTCAGATGTTTATGTAAATTCTAAAGTACAAATGATTTACTTTTATAAATAACATCACCAAGGGGATGCCTAGAGGACAGGTACAAAAAGTTATTGCTGCCTTTGACCTATATTTTATTTTTTGTTTAGTATTTTGATTTAAAATATTTTGATATAAAATAAACGTATTGGTACAAAATAGTCCTTACACTGTAAGATTCGTCGCTGGACTGTCCAGCCTGGACATGTTGCTGGCTGGTCACGGCTACGAACCTGGCATGCGCACGACTTAAAATTAAGTTTTGTTGTTGCAACTACAGCCCCGACACACTAGAAGTCAGTTTGGTGCCCATGTTCCATATTCAACCTTTAATTTCAGACTCTATAGACCTGTTAGCATGTTAAAGTTCAGTGCAGCACAGTTCCAAAAAAGAGAGGTGTTTGGAACAGCATTCACGAGAAATCTTTTTTCCCTCTCACAAAGGATTATGGCAGCATTACTGAAGTTTGCAAAAGTGCATTCGAATAACTCGGAGCGTTTTTTTGAACAATGTTTTTTGGAAGGATAAGACCAAAGAATGTCAGCACAAACACTACATACCAACTGCAGAAATTCAGCTGCTGCAATGAACCAGTCAAAGTCAAGACCTCAACCTGAGTGAAATGCTGTTGAGAAAGCTCTGCGAAAACAAATGCCCACAAATCTTAAAGAACATGCGTTGAAAGGAAAAGTGGGCCAAAATCTCTCCCCTGTGATGTAACTGACTGAAAAATGTAAAGAGAAAATTATAACTTCAAGCTTTTGTGGCTAAAGTGCTTCTACAGGCCGGCAAATCATGAGCTCTAGTTTAGATTTTATATACACCCTTTTTCCATTTTTGTGTATTTTATTTTATCGTCTAACTGTAGCTTCAATTAACCACAAAGGATGCTGCAGACATTCAGCATGCTAAAGGCTGCCATACAAAATATTTCCTCTGAGAGTAAAAATGGTGAGAGTGTAAAGCTATGAGAATACTCGTCGTTTAAAAACAATAGTAGACTTCTTTCATATCTGTCAGAAATGTTACATTTGCGTATCTGCTTTGAAGGAAAAAGAAACTTCCTGCATTAAGAAGCTCCAGAGGCAGCTCTTCAACAGCACCAGAGGACAAGCCTCGAGGTAGTCAGACCCCAGATCTGTGGTTAAGGCCACAATCAGAAGCAACCAAAGCTAGAGCAGGACTTTCACAGAGCAGAGAGGGAGGAAGAGACAGAGAGCGCAAGAATCAAAGCGCCGTGCCTGCCTGATGATGCATGGGGGACAGAGCGAGTGAATGAATGAGGTTGTGATTTTGCTGCACATTCCCCCGGCCCCCACGTGCTCGCGTCTCTCCTCCTTTTTCTTTCTCCCTTCTTCCCTTTCCTTTTGTTTTGTTAAAAATTTAACAAGGCCTGGAACAGCGGAGGGCTGAGACGGGCATCCGGGGTGTTCTGGCACAGCTCCGTGTCACATGCAGGGGCCATGTGAACGGAGTGGCACTGAGGAAGAAGTGGGAGGGGGGGCCGGTCGGAGGGTGAGGGGCGCAAGAGTAAAACGGAGTGACGGTGAGAAAAACTAAAGCGAGAGAAAAAGCTTTCAACCAGAGGAAGCAGTACGCAATGCAAAACAAAAAAAAGGTGAAGAGAGTTTTGTTGTTTTTTTATATAACAAAAACTGCTGTTTGCAGACTGGGCGATGCAAGACCGGGCTTGTGCAAGGAGAAGAAAAAGGCGAGGGGAAAATGACAGGATACTTCCTGGTACAACAGGTGCCTGTCACGGTTTTTCCTTCTTTTTTTTTTTTTCCAGAACTTGGGTAATTATCAAACTACTGCAGCAGGAGACAAGTAAATTTCCAAGTTAATGATTGAGACCAGCAGGAGTGCTTACTTCTCCATATATTTGGGCTGAAGCTTGCCTCTTACCTCCCCAGATTTCATACACACTGAAGCTGACACCAATTTATTGTGGAATCCATGTGCCATTTAACACAGAGCAACCACTTTACTTACATTCTGACTTCGTTGAAATATATTTGGTGTTTTAAAACTTTTTAAATTCAGAGATTAACCTATAAAGTTTTAGAAAAGGGGTACTTTTATCAAAGAATTGTAAAGACCTAAGAGAGGGTGACTGTTTATCCTTGCAGCAATAAGATGTGACATTATTATTTAGGCCGCTGTAAGTCTAATTAAGTGCAATGTTAAGTTCTGCTTAAAGCTACCCATGAATCCAAGTGGGATTTTTTTTTCTCCCATGGATTTAATATCTGCGGAATGTAATTTTTGGAACCTATAAGTTGTTGAGGAAGTATTACAGGAGACTCTAAGGCCACTTTTTCACTTGCTCAAAGGTGACTAAGAAAATCCTGGTAATATTTTAATCTGTGATCAAAAGTCCTATAAAAAAAATGACTGAGAAACTGGAGGAGTGACCGGAGAGTTATCTCGCAGTATAGAGCATAAAGTAGCATGGCTAAGGCCCTCCCGTTCATGTTGCTGCACACTGACTGACAGCTGGCTACAAGAGGGCTGCACTCGATCAAAAGAAAGGCCTTCACTAATATTAATAGATTCAGCAAATATTTTCTTTGAAAACTCAGACATATATATATATATTTTTTATTATTATTATTATTTTAAGTCAACCCGCCGGCAGACTTGCAACCAGAGCAGATAGCATGATAAAAAATGTTTTTATCATCATCTGAAACCACAGACCTGCTAAGCTGATGCCCATGTGCAACTATTTAGGAGAACACAGCTGCCAAAAAGACTTATCCAATTGTTGCACCAAAAAGCGCATTAGAAACTCATGCCGTGCTTATTGTGTCTGTGTCCATAACAACAACAACAACAACAACAAGTGTTATCACATCTTTAAGCAACTGTTTCATAATCTTGCAGAGCAGATTGTAGTTTTATACTTAAACTGCTTTCAAATGTAGAGCATTTCCTGTTAACAACTCACCCTTCTCCTACATTTAAGGGGTTATTAATAAATTCTCTGTAGATAGTTAAAGCAAAAACTAAGATTGCATCAAAAGAACTAATAATACATGGATTTATTTATGAAATTAAACTAAGCAAAGTGTGCTAAAGTTCTCTGCAGCTGTAAAACATGTAAATTTGCATTGCTGGCACATGGCTGTACCACGCCACAGCTCCTTTTTAACCTTTTTATCTTACACCCAATGGCCAATGAGGAAGCATCAGAGTTGTACTTCAGCATTTTCTGAGAAGCACAGATGAACTTTAAACTAGGTCAGTTCATACTAAGGACTATGTCCTCTTTTATTAGGAAGACAACCAAAGCTCCACCCAGACTGTTTATCTTGCTGTATCCTGATGGTGCAAACATACAGTTGGCGTCAGTGTCCTCACACTTCACTATCGTGTTTGCTCAACCAAATAACTCTTTATTTAAAGACACATTTTTTTTTTTTTACTCTGATGACTAAATATTTAAAACATCTGCCCAAAACTGGGAAAACAACATTTTGCTGCATGTTTTTTTTTTTTTTTTTTTGCTTTTGCTCTGGGAATGTTAAACTAAATGAAATGTTAAGAAGCAAAAGTGCAAAGACCCTCTCTAGAGACCCCGGATTTGTAAAACAAATCAGCGTAAGCACCAGCGAAGTGGTGGTATCTAAAAAAAAACTCCCATCCAGGAACTGACACACTTCTGTCCTGTACACTAGCAGGCATGCGGGCCTTGTGTTCCCTAAACGGAATTTTTGGGCCTCTTTAATGCTGAGAGTTGCAGATGTTGTCTGGTATTAGGCTGCGCTGTTGCTGATCAAAGCCGCGGATAGCGAGCCCCTGCTGGCATGCCTCTAATCCTCCCTCATGCATGCAGTCAAAACTGCAGCTGGTGTTCAGGTCGAGGACAGTCGGTCTTCCCCATGGAGGGAACCTTTGAAACGCCTTCTGCTGACCGACAACAAACAAGTTCAACCGTGTGAGGGTTTTGGGGAGCAGTTGGCGAGGGCAGCTTGGAAGACAGCTGAGAGGTCATGATTCTCCCACAAGGCAAAAGAAGCTGCTTCCCCTCTGTGCTCATTTCTTAAATTCTATATCAAAGGTGCCTGGTTACTGTAGTTTGAAAAAAAGTGCTTTATAAATAAAGTTTTGCATCCCTTCTTTAGCACACAGTAAGGCGTTTTTTAGTCAAATCATTTTCCCATTGTTTTTTAACCAACTTCCCTGCTCCAAACACACAGCTATTTGTTAATGGAAGCACTTCTTCTCAAAAGCAAAGCAGCAAATATGGGAACAAGGCGGTGGTCAACTACTGGTTGCAAAGTATACCAAGATAGCTAAGTTTCAAAACAGCTTCAATTTTTTCTCCTTCCATTCCTGCAGCCGAAAGTCAATTTATGGACATCTTGCTTCATGGAACATTTAGCAACGCTGGGGTGT
The DNA here is from genome assembly GCA_028564705.1 of Apricaphanius iberus. Classification (NCBI taxonomy): domain Eukaryota; kingdom Metazoa; phylum Chordata; class Actinopteri; order Cyprinodontiformes; family Aphaniidae; genus Apricaphanius; species Apricaphanius iberus. The sequence continues at coordinate 1,184,004 of JAPXFQ010002614.1, forward strand.
TTCTCTCCCACTTACCCAGGACTTTACAAAACGACAATCCTTAAAAAGATAAAGTGGGGGCATATTGCCATTTCGAACCAAAAAGAAAGTTTTCGGGTTTTCTAAATATCATGCTGGAGCAGCAACAATGGATACATTCCGAACAAGTATTCTGAAGCATTCTCACCTGGTCTAAAGGACTTTTACTCTGAGGACAAACAACTTATACAGAGGAAGCAATCCACCGTCAAGCATTTCAGTCATATATCAGAGCAAGAATCTTACTCTGACAATCCACATGTTTAATTTTAGCAACATGTGCTGAGGCTAAAGCAAACAATGAATAATGATCATCTTGAGAACTTATATTGCCGGGAATCGAGTTGTATTCCGTATTGACATTTCTCGTGTGACAGATTTCCATGCTGGTTGGCGCCATATAAACACGATATTCTGCTGGTATTGAATTCAGTGGTAACAGTACTCTGCAAACGGCGTAAACAATACAGATAACTTAATCATCTGATTTGTGCATTACTGCATAAGATGCTACTTTTTTATGTTTTCTCATTTACTAAATACAAAACATCTTGTGGTCATTAACAAAGCATATCAATCTATATGATGTAATTAATCAAAAAAAACTAAATCAAACCTGCCTTTCATTCTTAATAGTAATGGTAGATATGTAGTTGGTACTTTTAATTTTACCAACACGTTTCTTCTTTTAAAAATTCTGAAGCCCGACCAGAGTTCCAACTTGTATCCAGCAAAATATCATGATATGCTGGCATATCGATATTTTCTTACATCCCTATGGAATACTATAATACCACTAGGGCCACCACGATAAGTCGACGGTAATTCGTCACGACAACGAAAAACATACATTTTTTTTGTAATTCAACATTTTTCTCATAAATGTTAAATGAGCTACCATCTTTAAAAAAATCACTATTTTAGATACTACATAACTTTTCAATGTAACACGCAAATACTAGAGCAGCTGCTTGCTCCTACCATAGCATGCATTTTAAACTTCATTCCGATTAGTCGACTAATTAGCAACATAATTAGTCGATTATCAAAATAAATGTTTGCGGCAGCCCTAAATAGTACTATGTTTAGCATGTGTGTACTATATTTTTCTGCTTACGTCTGTGTCTAACTCAAAGTAAATTACAGATATTGTTAGAAATTCATGGATCAATGATATATTGTTTTAGCAGTGGAAAGAAGTATTGCTTGCCTGATCTAAATTATCATATAATTTTATACATTTTTGTATAAATACTGAGAAACCTTTACACACACCATATCTAATGGACACATGACAATCTGCTGGTACTTTAGCTGTGTTTTTCTTATCCCTTCATGAAGGCTTTTAAAGACATTTATGAGGGCGACCAGCAGATTTTGAAAGGGAAAGCAATAAGCTAGAGGAAAAGTTAGAGATATGGGAAGATACATGGAATCTGTCAGATGGTGTGAGGGAGGAGGAGATGCGAGAAAAGACAGCGTTAGGGGAAGGAGGTGGATCGATCATGAGAGAAATTGAGAGAGGGAGGAAGATTTGGTCTTAGAGTAGAGAAGGGGAAGGTAGGCCATCCATGAATGCAACCTACTGTATTTTGGACAAAAACTGTTCTACTAGCTTTACCACCCAGAAGCTGACAATGCTCTCCTCTCAACGTCTGACTCAGTAGATACGCAGATCCAGCTATAGGGTGAGGTTGATTTAACCAACTTGCACAAGAAACAGGAAAACCAGTCTTCTATTATTTCTTGCGTTTTCTGAGAGAACACCCTTAAGTGACAGCACAGCGATGCGAGTATTGGACTTGAGCTCTGAAATGTCCAAAATTGTATTGGACAATTACATAAATCTGCAAATGGCCATTTAAAAAGGCAATTAGCTAGTATAATTATATGGATAGATTATGGACGCGGCAGCCTTAATTCTGCAAATGATCTTTGCAGATTCTGTTAAATACAGAGGGAAGTTATTATTACACAATATTAAAAAAAAAATGTAATTTGAAGTGACACCTAAACATTAGATGTCATTATTCCATACTAAAATTCAAACAAACGAAACAAAATAAGGGGGTATCAATGCAATGGGTGGCAACCTTTGAAGAACAAAAGTAGACTACAACATAAAAATACGCTAGAGCCTGTTGTTTGGAATCTGAAATGTATTTTTTATATAAATGTAGAAAGAGTGTGGGAGCAATCTGGCGCGCTGACTGTTCAAAAGGAGCGACGTGCCACAGATAAGACAGACAGAGACTGGTTCTTCACTTAATAGCTGCCACAGAGCCTGTTGGAGAAAGCTGGGAGCTTCATTAAGCCTTTAAACCCTGCAGAGACGTTTCGAGTCATCACGCTACTGGCCGCTGCCTGCTCAGACAGTCCCAGAGGCACAGAGGCAGATATGGAGTTCTCAGCTGAGATTTTAGAAAGACGCGCACAAGTAAGTGTCATGACTACTGCTTTGGAAAATAAATAAATAAATAGCTATATCCCGTCTGTCTGTCTCAGCTACACTGAGTTTTATATAGAAGATTCTTGTCTATTTCCCAAAAACAAGCCATCGTTTCAATTTGCATTTTCAGTTCCTAAGGTAAAATTTGTGTGTTTTGAAACTAGAAATCTTCTTGGAGATGCAAACTTATTAGAGCTATTAGCTATCAGCTCCTTCTATCTAATGATAGACAATAAATGTTGAAAATGTGTGGCTTACTGATCATCTCTTCTCCTTGGTTCTTCAATTAACTGACTTGACAGAAATACTGTTTAGATTCCTAAAAACATCAAACTGTTGTAATTCAAAAATCCATTTGGAGTTGACCCAGATGCTCCTGGATATGTTTGTTGTGGAGCTTGGCTTGAGCGCAAAGCAATAACTCGGGTTATTGTCGGAATTTGCTGAGTAAGGGGTTCAATAACATTGAGCCAAGATAATTTATTTTAATGTCAAGAACATTTTGCAATGATTTTTTTTTATGATAAAAAATTATGCACTATACATTATATTTAGAGAAATCAATCTTTACAGTTAGAACAGGTGTTATTTTGACTATTATGGTTTAGTGCTACAAACAGATGGTAGCAGGTAGAAAGCACACCTGCTTCTCATAAATGAAGAGTCATTATAAGCATTGCTACTCTCCATTAGCTCTTTGTTCTACAAGAATAATCCTTCGCCGAGCATAAGTTTTACGTCTCAAACTTAAGTGACACGTTGTGAAATTGGAATTTGCTTTGATACACAACATAGTAATCCCTTATAGGTTTGTAGGTCAGGAAAGCTACAAGGTATTTCTAAGAAAAGCACTGTTTTAAAATGAATTTAGAAAAAAAATAATCATGTTTTATTTTTATTTACAAAACTCCTTCAGGGTTAGTGAAAACGCCCTCAAAACAAAGGAAAATACTTTGTGGACCTGTCTGGAACAGAATGTGCATGAACTAATTAAAGATTTGTTTCCTTTTTAATAATCTTTCTTCTGATATATTTTTTCTTACTTCTTTCTTCTCTAATAAAGCTGCCGAGGCATTACAAGAGACTCCTCTGTGGGCAGCTCTGAAAGGATCCCTCATCCGCCTGCCAAAGAGGACAGCGGCCCTTTGATCTGGTTGTCATTCTGTGTGTAAGTGTGTGTGTGTGAGAGAGTGTGCGTGTGTGCGTGAAGGGGCAGAGTGTGTTTTCTCATCTGGCCTCTACAGAAACGGTTCACTCGAAGCATGCCCTGACCTCTTAAGTCATACTGGTCTTTGCACCGTCCAGACGATTTGGCATAACGCACCATGACAACTGTTCCATTTAACAGATTCGTCACATTGGTTTTACAGCAACCCCAGTCATGCAGAGCACCTCATGTGTCACTGATTTTTGCCACATAACACGGCATACTGCCTTGCTAATAAATGTAACCATGCACCAGTAAAATTTGCCTACTACTGTTGTTGAGAAACTGCGTAATATTGCAGGGTTTGTAGGACTTCCTGTATCAAAGGTCGCTCAACATACACAATCATGCAGAGAACAATTATAAAGGGATCTAGACTTGTGGCAGCTGTGCCGTCAGCCGAGGCCGGCGTATCTGCCCTATCTGTGCACAACAACCATTCAGAACAAGCTCAACATGTGTCTGCACACTATCCTCCACTCCCCCCAATGTGTCCCCGCCTCCGAAATCCCCTTCCTCCACATCCTGCTCCAAAGACATGCCTAACATTCTAGGGAAGCCAGCGTACATTCCTCACATGCTTCAGCTGCATAAAGAAATAGTAGAGAAGCCAACAGACATGTCACAAGGGCATCAGCCCTTCTTTCTCTTTAAAGGACCAGTCGATGTGTGCCTGAGAGTACCGGCCATTGTCCTTTCACACATGTGCAGGGAGTGAGTCGAGAGCAGAGGTCTTGAGTTTAGGAGAGATGGAGGCTAGCTCAGGTGGCCGTTGTTAAGCTGTCTCACATGGGATGTGGAGGGATCGTCAAGGCTTCTGCTACATCATTTCATCTCCCTATACATGCTCATGTAAGGCTGATTCTAGTATCTTTTCTTTATGCACATCCATCAACGTAAGCCCCCACTTTAGACACTCATATGGCCTATCACACGACAATCTTAAATATAATTCCTACATGCTAGTAAGCAAGTTTGAGGACCATGGAGGGTTATAGAGTGCATTTGACTTTGAACTCAAAAATGTCAGGCATTATTTTCAGCTCACAGCTCTCGGTATGTCAAACTTTAGGAGCGACAGTTGCTCATCAAACATCTTTACCAGATGCGATGCCCCCGTCCCCCTGGCTCTTCTTCCCAAAACCGTAGTAATAAGAACGAGGGCTTCCTAAGCTTCAGAGAAGCAGCACGTTAACTCTGCTTGGCAGGCAGTAAGTGTGACAGTAGTCGTGCTCGATGCCAACAGGACAGGCACTGCGCAGCATCTCAATGACTTAAAACTCACGGAGTCCACAGAGGGGGTTTATGGTCCTCCCGGGCCATACCGCTCCCACCGCTCTTCTCCATCCAACCACAAAGGCATTCAGCCTTTTCATTTGGATGATAATGGGCCAAAAGCCGGAAAGGGCCCCTTATGTCTGCGCACCATAAGTTGTGCTGAATGCTTTTGTGGCAGTGTCACGCATGTCCATGGGAGCAAAGTGGGCTGCTACAGGCCAACAAAGACAGTTAAAGCCGGAAGAAACGAAAAATAAATAAGTAGCCCAGTCAGAGGAAGTCCATGAGGCAAGATAGATTTGCTGACAACCTTTGCATCACAATCTGACTCGTAACACTGTAACCTAAAAAAAAAAAAAACCATCTTAATAAATATTACGTAATGCCCAGTGATATGAGGTAGAGACGCACCAATCAATTATCCAAGGACTGGAACTGGAGAATCTTTTTTTATCGTCTTGTCAATAATCATCAGGTCAGCTTCTGAAAGATCTTTTTTTATTATTTTTTTTTTCTTTTCATTAGTCTCCCACCAAAAGACAACAAAAAAAAACATACTATGATGGACTTTTGAGTCTAATTTTTAAAAAATCTCATAAAAGTTAGGTATATACGCTTTGATGCATTAATGGAGAATCATATAATTTCTTATTTTCTTGTTGAATTGAAAACTCCTGCCTCTATGATGAAATTTGGAGCACTTTTTAAAACTTTTATAGTAATTATGATGATATAAAAATGTTGGATTTGAAGGTCAAATCTCTAAAACAACAAAACAGAATAAAAAAAAAAATCAAATAATTGGCATTAGCTGGAAAGATATTGATCGGTGCATCTCTAAAGTAATGTAGCATTATTCTTGTCAATGAAGGCCTCTTTTTAGGGCATCCTCGCCACCCCCTGAGAAATCAGTTATAAACACTACAAACTTAAACACATGTTAAAAATGCATCCTCAACAGGCTTTGGCGTGAGCACCATTTGTGAACATTTACCTGCATAAAAACGTAACAGGGAGCCGATTTCTGTGTTGAGTCCTTCCTCTTGAACTCTCCAAGGATCCTTAAATCCAAGCTTAAACAGAAATTCATTCTGGATCTGCAGAGGCCTCTCATCTGGACTAAGCCTCCTCACAGCCTCACCATGCAGCTGAACGTACAGTGTGGGGCTGGAATCACTAGAATCTCCATTTTGGAGTGCTGTCAGCTCCTGTTTTACAGCATCTTGACTACAGTGTTGGATGCCAGGTGTTGTATCTGTGGGGCAGAGTCTTGACAAGGAGCCAGCGCTACTGCTGGGTGGCAGACTGCACAAACTGTGTGAGTTGAGTCTGCTATCTGGGCCCACGTCTTTTGTCAGGTCACTTAAATGTCCCATGCTGCACTGCTTGTAGCTCGCAGTGACAGCTGAGAGGCCATTATTGTGGTCAATGCCGGAGCCAGACACTGGACAGTCGAGCTCCAGCTCGTCTGAGGAACTTCCGTACATGTCGTGACCCTCTGTTGCACTGTCAAATGAGGGGCTGAGGATGGATGCTTCTGTTCCCAGGATCATGTCATCACTCAGGGAGTCTCTGTGCTCACTGAGCCGGGCCCCCGAGCTCAGGTCATCAAACGCACTGCTCTCCACATCCGAGCCAGAGTTTAATCCGTAGCTGTCCACGCAGTTCCTATGCTCCGAATCGTCATCATTATGGATATCCATATTGGAGTTCAGGTCCGACAGCGAGCAGGTTATGTTATCCTGCGACTCCGATTCGGATTCTGGGGTGAAAAGTTTCCCATCGACTTCCTGTTGCTTTTGCCTGACATCTGCGTTCTCCATAAGCAGCAGCCTCAATCTGTCACCGGGGTGCACACTTACTCCTGTGGATTCCAAGGAAGTCTGCTGGTTGCACTTTCTTAGTGACCCGTCTTTCGTTTGAAAGGAGCCGTCACTATATTCACACTTCACGTTGCAGTTGCCATTTTGGTCAGTCTTAGAGCCATCTTTGCAGAAAATACGCATAACAGAGCTCGACTTGCTGCTGAGTTTAGTCAAACGGAGCGCCACCTCACCGGCTGTGTTGTCCATAGTGCAAAGGACTGCCCTGGGATATGAGGACGACAGCCTGTCGTGTACGTGGATGCAGCCCCGGTGCAAATCCGCTCTCACCCACTCGCGATCCGCTGGCTGCAGCTGCAGGTTCTGTCGGTGCTTCATCAGAGTGTTCCTCTCCAAACTCCGACTGTGAAGGGACGCGGAGGACAGGGCCGAGCTCATCTTCGCAGTGACATCTGAGGTGGCGGAGGTAGTTGTTGCTGCAGCTGCTGCGGAGAGGTTTCTCTTCAAGCGCCGCCGTCTCAACAGGAGGGAGCTGGAGTTGCTGGACGAGCCCCGGCCATTACACGCCACGGCCCGGTTTGACGCACTAGTCGCCGGCATGGAGGCAGAATGAGACAGGCTATTCCCGTTCCTAGTCTTAGCGCGGGAGGGTGCCGATCGTCTACCGCCATCGTCCGCTGGAGTCCCCCGGGCGACAGACGGCCCGCCGGGCTTCTTCATTAACTTGGTCGCGCCTCCATCTGACGGCGCATCCTCGGCGACAGCCTGCACACTTTCCATCTCTGCCAGAGAAAAGTACCCCCCACTCTCAATAAATAGCGGTGCGCAGTGGAATATTCCTGAAACACCCTACATTTAAAAGCCTTAAAATGTTCCCAATGTGATAAATGTCCGCCAAGTAGGCGGCGTTGCCGAGTTATGTCCTTAGTTGTCATTCACTTCTCGCAATCTTTTCTCCGTCGAAGTGTTCTCCGCGGTTCCGAAAAAACATTTTACCCGATTAAATTCGCTGGGAAGAGGCAGGGCGCTAAGGGGCAGATCGGGGCGGAGACGTGACTATACAGTGCGTCCCAAAATACAGCGCTAGAATATGAAATGAACGTCGGCAGACCTCCTACGCAAATACTGTCTGATATATATTCATGAGGAGGGCACAAGATGGGGTCGCTAACAACAACGCATGGATTTCTGGGAAATGTGTTCGCCGCTACAAGAGTTCCACTCTGGTTCGACTGAGGAGAAAGATTCAAGAAATACATTTCCCACAATGCCATCGCTCTGTCTCAGCTGAACAGGGCGGTGAACTGAGGAGAGGCGTAAACATAGCTCCTATAAATGTTTTTGCATTAGCCTGACACAGCTGTATGGTATAGTTTTCTGTACTTGTTGCATATATGCTAATTGTAATAAAAAAACATGATATAATTTCCCGACACTTAGATGGTCTCTAGTTAAATTGAATGTGTGAAAATGCATCCATATTTTACCACCTGTTATCCAAAACAGCATATTCATCCCAATGAATTGCATTGACAACTCGAATTAACGTTCAATTATATGGCTAAAATAAACTTGTTTGTGTGTTGTTACTTGCAACTAGTGGTGGGGAGCGAAACTACTTCGGCTCCATCTCATCAGGACGCCATTTCACAAGGCCACGGCTCAGAGTTTACGCTTTCATCTTCTCGTATTTGTTGCCATCTAGTGGGGAGAATATCATATTGTTTTCTCTAAAACGGACACAAAGAAGACTGTAAAGAAGTCTGAAGCCTGTTCTAGCATTATATCGCTTTGTCAGGAAGGGGTTTCTGTGGTGTTTCTATTGGTTAATTTTTCAGAAAGAAAATTATTAAAACATATTTCAAGCTTCTTTTCTGGGTCACCATATAGACTATACAGTTTTCAGGTTGCTAAAGAAAAGATATTGCATAATTTAAATAAATGATATTAACATTATGTAATGTTTTATAGTTTTATATGTAGTATGAAATTCACTATGCAAGGTAATTATTTTACAGCATCTTGCAAATGTATCTATACCCCTTGAATTTTTTTTCTTCAAATATTGTGTGGCAATTTTTGTTATGGATCGAAACATTATACATCACTTTGAAGTGGAAGGAAAATGATTCATGGTTTTCATTCAGAACAGCTTCTAAAAGGGTTTCTTCCAGAATTTCCTTGTATTTTGACTCCATTTAGACACAGTCTTCTAGATCTAGTCAGACCAGAGCACCTTAATCTTCCAAAGGTTTACTGTTTCCAACATGTCTATGCAAAATTAAGTTTTTGGAGTTTTTAACCATCTGGTAATGCAATTTTCTCATAAAAAAACCACACAAAAAAACACCACCAGAGTGGTTTTTCTGCTTAATCCACGCATGTCTGAGTAATCCTCCTGAATTATGCTCTCTGAGCAGCTGCCCCTCCCTCTCCTAGAAATCGACTGACTGTTCAACTAGTGACGTTACTAGTTGAAAACAAGGGGGTGTTGAGGTGCCTGCACTGTCCCTGCAGGCAGAGCGGCTTAACTGTGATAGAGTTCAAACACACCCTCCTCCTTCTCAAAGTTCATGGTTGCTTTGGTTTTTGGCATCTTAAATCACTTTTTTTGTTGGATTTTTTACTTTCTCGGTGAAAACGCCTGTTTGGATGCATTACAGGATTTATTTCTACATCCCTAAAGTTAGCTGCTGGATCAAAGAACAAAGATGCCTGATGGACAGAGAAGTGGCTATATGCTAATGCTAATGTGGGTTAGACATTTATCAAGCTGCTTGGTAGAAGATCACATGGTTGGAAAGATTTGGAAAGATAGTGGATTTAGCTATGTTGGTTTATAGCGAAACGAGCCATTTCACTTCGTGGTCCAACATTAACTACAAGATACAAGTTAAATTTCAGGACAAATGAATACTGTATAACACCAACGGTAACATTTTAGCATATATATGTCTATCCCAGGAGTTGAAAGCTGTAAAATAGCATGATATAGTCCATTTAAAGGAAACTGGACATGGTACTTCTCAAGGCTTTATTTAAATAAATAAAAAAAATCATAAAGGCCAGATTTGTGGAGTACAAAGTTTTCCTGTCAACCTATTTCTGTTGTGGATCTTGGCAGCTCCGTCAGGGTACTGTGGTCTTCTAGGCTGCTTCTCTGAGTAATTATATCCATCCCCTGCCCATCAGTTTAGGTGCACAACAATTTCTCAGTCAGTATGCAGTTTCTCTTTAATTTTTCTCTTTCATATGATAGATTGAAGAATGCTATACAAGACAAATCTTGGTATACTGTTTTAAAACCAAAGCCTGCACTCAACTTCTCCACTGCCTTATCCCAGTTCTGCCTGGTGTGTAATGATGCTGGTTATTAAATAATTTTCTCTATGCCCTTCTCTGCATTTATCCTGACAATAAATGCAATTGAACTATATGTCTCATTTATGTGACTTCTGATGTTAATTGGTTGCACTGTTTTTGTTTTTTTAGTTCTATCATCATTGGGGTCAATATGACTCCATATCGTTAAAAGAATAACAGTTAACTAATGTCTTTTTTTTGCTTCGTATTCCATTACTTTTCTAAATTAGATGGGGACAATTGATTAAACATAAAATTTTGGATGTTATCGTTTCAATGAGTTATACATATTTTGTTAATATTATTGTTCCTCTGAGGTCAATTTGACCCCAAGTTGTTTTAGCTATGTAAAACAGGCCTGTGTGTGTGACCTAAAATTCTTAAACTTGCAGGCACAGAGTTGATCATTTGAACAAGAGTATTTTCCTGCCGTTACAATGGCTGACAAGGGCACTGCCATATATCCAATTTATCCCATAACTTTGATATTACTTGCTGGTCTTCTGTGTTTGCCTTAACTGAAAAAGAAACTCTAGTTTTCTACTGCCCCAAGAAAGTGAAAATGCTGCCCTGACATCCAGAAAAGACCCCCCAAAAAATAATAATACGTAAATGGTGAATATAATGAGACAAAGGGAGAGATGGACAACCTAGACAAGGTCACAGCCACACGCAGCTGTCCACACGACTGCCCTTTGGCACCCTGTCATCTTCTTCCACATCATTGATGCATTTGCTGGATGGCGGGAAACTTACAAGGACTGGAACAGGGGAAACTAAGTTGAAAGAGGATTTTCCTGGAGCAGCTTGGTAATACTCTCTTGTAACCTCATGAGGGAAGATGGTGCCTTCAGAGAGAATCAACAGCTGCTGCAGCTGTCGAGAGGAAGATAGAAACTCCCTAACTTCTCCTACGGTGCAAACCCATATAATGACATGTGGCAAGTGCAATGTTTCTCCCACCAGAACTGATTCTAAGACTAGCATGACCTGTACACAATACAATAAATATTTCTGCAAGGAGAATGCACTCTCTGCCCATCCCGTGTTCAGCAGTACAAAAACAAGACACATGGAAAAAACCCTGACCGTTGGATTTCTTTTGCCATTTTCTATTAAAATACATATATAAAAAAACAAAAACACCCCTCTTCAACACTGCCATTGCCCCAAGCCCAGATAAGAAAAGAGCAGAAAGGAAGCATTGTCGTGGCACCAGAGTGCTACAACAGAAGATTAATTTTGTGACCCATGTTTAGGGTCACACAAATCAACAGGATTCATTCTTAAAGGCATGGATGTGCACCAAAATTAGAAAAAAAATGGAAGAAGGATTCTGAAGATACACTAAATCTAAAATTATGCCTGGCACATAAACTTGGTCAACAATTGCACTGTATTTAAACAATTCTGGAGGCAAATATAGACGTGCTAATAATATTTGAGTAGATAGGAGGATTAAGGGTTGAGGATGCAAAGATACAACTTTTTTCATACAAATACAACACTTGGATTTGAAAACTTCCTGATACCTAGTACCAATGCCGATATTTCTACTAAAAAATGCAATGAATTGGACGAGATTTTATTTTCTTCTTTGCTTGTTACAACAAATGGAGAATTGGATTATTTTTAAATGATAAAAAAATAACCATAAAACTTAGATTTCAAATGAAAGCTGAACATTTTCTGCAAAATTCTTGCAGAGTTTCCACATTTTAAGTATCGGTTCATGGTATCGGTTAGATTTAACCATTAACCATTAGAACAGTATCGGCCCCCATACCTGATACCACTATCGGTGCATCCCTATCAAGGGTACAGGAACAATGGTAGTTAAATGTAAATGCATGACACATTTCAAATTTGTCTTAAAAAAAGCATTTTAATCATTTATTCTTCTTAAAATTATGCAGTATTTTGTATGGGTATTTCACAAAAAATCTATAAAAACTGAAGTTCTAGTTAGCTTCTTGGTTGTAACACATTAGATGTAACAATATCTTTACATGGCAGTTTCTAGAGCTAATAACTTAACTACTTAACCCACTGAACTAGTAGTTAAAACTAGCAAAGAGATAAGGCTTCATTTTAAACCGTTAACACCTAATGTAGTGAGACTGTCCCCTACCACATTTCTGGAGTACCTCAGGTTTACACCTGTGAATATTGTAAATCTTTGTGATGTAAAATTGTCTAACGGCAATGTGCTAATATCCTTCTTAGTAGGTTATTAACCAAAGTTTGTTGGCAATATCCAAAGTCAATTTTTTATGTGCTTTATTATTCAAAGCCCAAAACAATTTATGGCATGCTGTCAGTCAAGTGTTCATATTTGCCGAAACCCAATATGTCAAAGTGAAAGCTATTTTTCCATTAAAATCAATACTTCACATAAAGTATTTTTAGTTGTTCTTTAGGGCCAAATATAGAACCAACCTCAAAAGATTATGTGACTTGTAAATGTAGGTAAAGAAGCATATAGATTATTGTACAGAATTGCTATTCAGAAATAAGCATTAAAGTGCATAGAATCATTGATTTAATTTAATTAAATTCAAAAGTATTTTTATTCTAAATGAATAATAATTATATATAAACAACCCAAAAGTCAAAGATTTTAAACATTTTAAAAATAATGAGTCATACAATTTAAATGCATTCAGAAAAAGAGTTTAATTGGCATGATGTGTTCCTTACATGGTATTCTGCATTTCAAAAAAAAAAAAAAAAAAAAACTACTTTCAGTCGGGCAGCCAACTTGTTAAAAGAAACTGATTATTGCTGATATCATGTTCCTTGATTCCAGCAAAATGCCGATCCACGTCGATCATGGTCGATCCACTGGCTCACATCGTGATATAACAACTTGAAAATAGTGTAAGTTGATGTCTCCAGAGCTTCATTGTTCTGACCTTGGTAATATTTTTTTTTCTAAAAAGGGGACCAAGCTTAGGTTTTCCAGAAAGTGAATTTAACACAAAACACTGCATATTTCTCCAAGTTTCTGTGAACAGATGTCCTCCAGATGATTTACCACTAAAGGCTAATTTTAAGAGTGTGATAACTGATTTATATTAAGAACAGCCTCCCATTTCTGGCTTATAAGAAACAACAAAAAAAAGTAATGTTTCTCATCCTCATATTACATCAGGTCATTTAACTGCTTCGGTCTTTAAAATACGACAGATCCCATGTTCCTGTACAGATAGATGAATCAGAATCATAATAGGAACGGCTTCTAATTTCTGCAGCATTTCTTGATCTGATGGAAATTCTAATCGCAACCTTTAGTAAAGTAATACAGCAAAAATAATAATAATTATAAAAAACTAAATGCATGAAGCATGAGTGTTGGAAAACTGGTTTGGGCATCAGTTACCAGAAAAACAAAAACATCTAAAAAAAATAAAAAAGAAAGCAAGCAAAACTCTTATAGTACAAAGTACATAAGCAGTAAAAGGTCTTCAAAATAGTCACCCAGAATAAGGTAAATTCAGAGCCTGTTGAAAGCTAAATTCATCATAAGCCATGACAGTTTCATTGAACCTTGTCCCAATGTGTTGGTAAAGCTATCCAGGCAGACTTTAAGTGGCTTGCAAACACTCTGAGGCAAACTTCCACATAAAACAAACCTTTAGATCCTGGGACAGACGTGTGTTTGCAAAGAAAAACAAAAAAACAAATGGAGCAGAGAGTATATTCACCTGAACCTCCTCTCTACAAAGGGTATTGCTTTGTTAAAAGCTTGAAGGACAGGAGTATAAAATTAAAGTGTATAATACAGTGCACATTTGAGCCAAGAGTAAACATACATTAGCAAAGAATACACATTCAAATAATAACGATTGTAAAAAATGTAGCAAGCAATCATTTAATACTCTCTTTAAAGCGCTGGAATGCATAAAGACATTTAAATTATGCGTTTATGGCTGAAGTGCTTCTACGGATCAATGAAATAATAATAAAAATAAAGATTGCTGCACAATATATCCAGAGACTTTCTGTGAGCTGCAAATTTAACTGTAAAATCCATATGACATGAATAAAAGTTTAAGAATGGATTTTTTTTCCCTTAAATTGAACCTTTCTTTTTCAGTATCAACAAAATGTACATCTAGAGAGAGTCTGGGATTTCTCCAGACTCTCAAATTCACAGTTAGCAATTAGATGTCAGCATTGCTGGTTACAGTTAGATTTGCACACACGGAGGAGCGAGATCAGACTACATATGACTCACGTAACTCCAGAGGGCGCTGTAGTCTGGGGAAAAAGCAGAAAGAAAAAGAAATTGCACATGATTCTAATTCTGGAGGCTTTGCCTCCTATAGGTTTCTGTCTAAAATCCCAGCAGGAACAGTAAAGATGGAGTCTCCTCTGATTTAATCAGCTCAGAAGAATCAACCCTCCATCCTCACTCAGGATTGTCCACAAGAGCTAAAAGAGTCTGTAGTGACAGCCTAATAGAGAGGAAGGGATTAAAAGCATGTCCATTGAGACAGGTCCATTGGTATTATTGATAAACCCAAGTAGGTTTGCCGCAACTTTCAATCAACTGCAAACAAGGACTCTTCCACTGTCCAGTCTCCACACCACTGAGCACCAGCCTGAGAGCTCAGCAGAGAGGTTTAAGAGACAGCTGAACGAGCCCCTTGTAGGGGCAATGTGCATTACCTACAGTTGTTTTGTGCTACTATGAGGGACTGAACAGTGGCTCTCAGCATCTTCGTGTGTAGTGGTGATTCAGATGTGTAAATCCTGAAAAGGCATTTCAGAATACATGGCCTTATTGAAGAGACGGACACCGTTTTACTGTCCAGCACTTAAGGTTCATCAGAGGAGCAGAATGGATTGCTCGAGACAGTTGTGGTCTACTATGGTCTGTGAAACCTTAAAAACACACACAAACACACACACAAAAAAACAATGTGTTAGTATTTGAATAAACTCTGCTTGACTTCATGATCCAAATACTACAGACGTCATAGTACTTTATCTGGATTGTATGCAAAGGCCCAGCACAAAGAAGAGTATAAATATGAAGTGGAAATAAGAAGAAAACATTTTTTTTAACATTTCTTTTGACATATAATCTGAAAAGTAAGACATGGAGTTTTACTCAGCCCCCATCCCACAGTACTTTGGAAACCCACCTTCAGCTTTAGGTCTTTTTAAAGAATGTCTCTAGCAGCTTTCAACATTTAGAAACGTATATTTTTCACCATGAGGAATATAGCTAAAGCTCAGCCAGTCAGAATGACGAGAATCAAAGAAAGTCTGGCTATAGATTATTGGATTTAGAGCTGGTCTTTGTCTGGGACTTTGGCGCTCTGACATTCTGGGAGAGGCAGCAATAAACTACAGTAATTTATGTTTTCTTCCAAGATAGCCCTGCATTTACCTTCAGCCTTCTTTCAATCAACTTTGTTTAGCCTTTCTGACCCAGCTGAAGAAAGGTTTCCCCGTTGACCAGTTCACATCGGGTCCGTTTCATCCGACAAGTTCAACTTTTTACACAATTTCTCATTTACATTATGGCTTGTCGTAAACTTAACAAGGGACTTCCTATGGCTTTCCTTTAACGATAGCTTTCTTACCACACTTTCAAAAAGGTAACATTTGTGAATGACATATCCAGATGCTCCCATCAGAGTGTTGGATCTCTAAAGCCCCTCCACAGTAACCTCAACTTCTTGGCTGCTTCTTCAATGAATGAATTTCTTGCCCAAGCAGTCGGTGTAGGTGGACAACCATATCTTGGTGGATGTGTAGTTGTGACCTACTCTTTCAATTTTCAGACAATTGAACGAACATCGCTCTGCAAGATGTTCAAAACTTAGAAGGGATGTTTACAACCAA